>JAOXJM010000001.1:37998879-38012460 GCA_026413425.1 Tringa solitaria
GTTTTTTTTTTGGGGGGGGGGGCGGGAGGGGGTGGTTTTTTTTAATTTCCTGCTCACTAATAATTATGGTGACATAACCATCAGAAGTCAGGGGCAGTGTGGTAGGTCAGGAGGTTGGTCTCTGCATGTTCTATCCCGTTAGTTGACGGTGAGTGGGTTGTATGAACTCACTGGGAAGCGTACATCCAAAGGCTCAAAAAGGACCCCATTCTCACCATTCAGTGTTTGCATACATATATTTAGCTAGCATTGCTTTAACTACAGGAGAGAGAACATTTCAAAGGGTACTGTTTCATGTACTATTTAAAAGTCACTTCATGAGTTTTTTTGACCTATTGATTATGCTTTATGTATAACCTACAAATATGCAGAAGGAGAAAACTCAGGATTCAAAAGTAGGGGACATGGAGATCCTACACCACATTTCAGTCCCTTTACACCAAATACCATATTGACAGCACAAAAAAGAGGTCCACAAAATTGGCAGCAGCAAATATTCCTTTGGCTAAAGCACTGCTGAAGACATTGGTAAAACCTGGACACTTGTGCCCATAGTGCCATAGAGGAATGCTAGGACCGGGGGCAAGGCTGGCTCTTGGTTGTGTTTTTTTCATTGGGTTTAATGTGCAACACCTTTGGAAAGCCCTGGGAGCTACCCAGTACACACCACTGATGGGAGTCGTTTATAGCGTATCCCCTGGAGATGCAGCACAGAATTTTACCTGCACATTTTGGAAAGCACTGCTCTGCAATACTGACAAACAGATTAATTATTTGTTACAAAGGATGAGAAAGACAATGGTCCAGCTGGTATCAGCACAGAACTGGGAGTCAGGACGGCTGAGTTATTTCCTGGCTCTGCCTTTAAAACAGCTGTTTAATTGTATAATTCTCTAAACATACATGTACATTGTCATGTCCCTCTTACATAACGATGCTCATCTGCTAAGAAGCCTATATAATTTCTAGGAAAGTCATTTAGATACTTGGCTGGATTGCATTATTTCAGGCCCATGTGGTCTGAGGCTATTTCCACTGAAATATTAAGCAATGATCTGATTGATTATTCTTATGACTTCTTGAACTGAGCCATTACCCAGAGTTAGATGACTTCTTTGATGATTTGACAAGAAGCCTTGAAGTGGGTCCCAGGTCTCTCTTGCTTCCAAAGACCTTAAAAAGACCCATTTTCATGCCTAGAGGTTTACCAAACGACTGACCATTTTGATGCCTGTGGGTCAAAGAACAGATCTCCATGCTAGGCTCTTCTCAGGGCTTGTTCAAAGCCTCGCCCTTGCTTTTTTTAATCTCCGACACTTTGTTGCTGGGCTGCAAGAGGGTTATCATTACTTCCGTATGTCAAACATATTTCTCTTCCAAAAGTGTTACCCAGTAGGTGCACACCAGCTTTATATGGGCCCTCTTGTAGGTGATGATCTCCTGATTATCTTTTTTTCATTTGTAGAAACTCCTATTTTTTAAGTTCTCCACTAGAATGAAAGGCCCTTTCCCCCCGCCCAAGTTTTCCCACTGATTTCAGCAATAATCTCACTGGAAACCGAGATCAAAATTTGCCCTGCATTTGGGAGTGCCTTGACTTAGCTGCTAGCAGAGCCATGGTTTTTCAAATAAATATTTACATTTGTGTTTATTTGTGGTTGATTCTGTAGGAAACAATTACATGGTTTCTTTTCCCAACTAAATCTTAATGATTCATATTTGGGGCTAAAGAGTTCATTGTGCAATTTTTACTTGCTTTTCTATGTTTTTATTGCTGAATTTGTTATTTTGAAGGATCATGAGTGTCAGAAGTAGTCAGCAGGCAACTTAATTAGTCATGACTATACATTTCTGAATATCACATGGATCGTCTGGAAGAAAGCGCAGACAGCATCAGAAGAAAGCCAGCAGCATCAGAAAACATTTCTCTAAACAACTGGGAACTTTCAGGACAGATAAAGGGGTTTTGTACTTAAAAATAACCTCCTAGATAATTGTTCTGTCCATATGTTGAAGGGCTGCTGCTTTGTCATTTCCTTATGTTTGTTTAGTTTATTTGTTAGTATATGCAGTGTGTAGATAGATTATGGATTGTCTTCCTGACTTCAAAACTCTGAAGTTTCACTTAGAATTTAAAAGGGTATATTAGAGTTACTTTATTTAAAGATACTACTGGTATTGAACAGTATGGGCTTTCATGCTTCTGGCTCCAAATGAATGCAAAAATCATTAGACAAGCCACTCTTAATGATGTGAATTTCTTGATGCTCACAGCGATCCCATGAAAGCTGAAAAGTGCATAATCCATTTATTTAAAGTTAGCTACAACAGTAGTGCAGTTTGGGGAACACACACACACAGAGTCTAGACACCTCACCCACAGTCCTCATGCCAAAATCCTGCTGAAGCAGCAGGAAAGTCCTCTGCAGAGAAATCTGGCAGGTGTAGGCCTTATCTTTTTGCCTTCGGTATAACAACTCTGTTTTCCCAGTTGCAGATGCTTTTGCCCCCCTGAAATTTTTGTATTGAACTAGTAATATTTGTTGATACATATCCTATTTGCAAGTGTAACATTTTTTATTTGCATTTTATAAAATACCTTACTCTTGGTACAAGAAATACAGTTTTAAATGGCTATTCCATTGACCGCCTAAGCAATCAGGGCTTTAATTCTGCTTTCAGTGAAGTTTCAGTTTTCAACAGACACAAGAACAGATCTGCATTCATGACTGCTTTTTATAATTAAACCAAAAAGAGAGGAGCTGCCATTAATGTAATGCAGTTTTCCAAATCAATATTGTGGCTTCTTCCTCCCTGATCTGCTGAAATACAATTTCAGAAACACAGAGCACAACGCTGCTTGGGGGGAGGAAGGCACAGAGCACCTAACGTTCCCTCGGTGTCTGAAAAAGTAACATCTAAGTTGGTGGACCTTAAAGAAGAGGGGCCGAGGGGAGCTGGTAGATCTAAGCAGTTCTTATAAAGCAAAGGACATCAGCTTCAGCCACTGTTAATGCCAGTGATGGTTCCGTGCAGGGGGAAGGTATTATCAGCCTCCTCCTTGCTTCCTCATTAGTTATTTTTGGCTCCAGACGAGTCCTTCATTCCTCTTTACCAAGAATGCTAGACTTCCGTCACCACCATGAGAAGAACAACAGCAGCAAACCAATGTGCATGTCTGGGTGTGCTCTGAAGAATGGAGCTCAAGGACGGAAATTGTTGTGACATTTTAACAGAATAAAGAGGGTTTCTAATTTAGCAACTGCGTTTATGTCATAAAATGTTATACTGGCAAAGATATAACATGCTTTGTAAATACATTTTCCAAGCTTTCCCAAAGTCAGCTTGTGCTACACATATTTCATCTTGTCATTAGGGTGTCTTGCAAAGTTCAAGGAGTAACATGAATGTTCCTGAAGCAGTGAGGCCTGACATTGCAAAGTACAGAGGGTTAGAGAAACCTGCAGGGGACTATATACCATCAGAGGACCAAGTTCTAGCAAACACTGCAAAACTGCACCAACTTCACCCCTTTCTTATTTATTTAAAAAGAAAAAAAAAAGAGAGAGAGAGAAAAAAAAACTGTGATAAAACAAAAAAAAATCAATTAAATACTTTGATTTAAATTAGTTTTTCAGAAAATATTTTGGATGTTCAGGGCATTTTTTTCCACATGAATGAAAACGTCAAACTCTCTGTGGAATTCTTATCACACACCTGCACTTTTGGACATTCTCAGCATCTTCTAGGTCCAGAAACCTTACCCATGTCTGGGGTTCTTCTGAACAAACATACATGTCTACACTGTGGATGTTTTCACCTGAATTACTCATCTAAACTTTCTGCATAGCCAATCCCAGTGGAAGAAACAGGCCCTTCTAAAGGAGTGGTTAATCTTAACCCAAACTAGATATCTACAACAGACCTAATAAATTAAGCCTATTTAAAGTGCCTTTCTATCTGCTGATGGTAAAGATAGCCCAAGGTGCTTAGCTCAGATGTAGATGTTTGAATTGTAGATGACTCAAGTTAGGTGAGATGAATTCTGCCCCATATGTCTTCTTGATTTTTACAGGCTCTCTTGGAAGCAGAGTCTGGAGTAGGCAGTGAAAATACTGAGACAAATTTGTTCCATAAACCAGAAAGTTTGGTGTTTCCCAGGCAGGTCTACTCACCATATGTCTTTACATTTGTTCTGTATCACAAAATTGACTTCTTGTTGCTTGGTTAAATACAACATTTTTAAGAAGCTAACATATGGTGGTATCACACCACTTTTTAGAACTGGGATGCTATGGAGAGCAATGGGGAATTCTGTTTAAAAAATGATGTTAAGAGCTATCCTCAGAAAATCTTTGCTAAATGGGGAAAAGGAGAAAGTTTTTTTAACCAAAAGTACCTCTTGTTAAAATATTGATAAATTACTTAGCATACTATGAGTTAGTTGTATCAGAAAATGCTTATGGCAGTTATTGAGTATTGCACAGAGGATCTGGTTCTGTGCATCCAAATGCATGAAAATTCTTTACACATAGACAGATGTTTAAGATGCAAATACATTAGAGCTGAACCTGTCAGGTCTAAAAAAATCTTCTTTGCTTGCTGTTTTCTCCATCTTTCAAGTAACATTCATTACATTATTATTTTTATGTTCCAGGGTAAGGAGTAAATAATGTAATGGCAACCAGCTGTCTCACTGGCACCAATCTCCCTGCCCCCTGAGGCTTCGATACAGTCAGTAGGTGTCCCACGCTGTGACAGCCAGCAGAAGAAAGATCAGAAGCAGGAGAGAGAATCAGGCGGAAAAATGTCTCTCTGGTTCAAATTTGTCATGCTTTGGGCTGAATTCTTGCCCCCAGGGTATAAAAGGTGATTCTCCAGACCCGTGGTGCTGCTCAAGGGGTAATCCATGTGTAGGGCAATGGCAATAACGGGGGCTGTGTCTACACAGCTCCAGAAGGATGAGGCTATTTTACAGAAGCTTTCGGAGTGTCGCTGTTTCCCTCTGGAGCTGGTCGCACAGGTCACACTGAACATCCTCCGGGAGTAATGTGGTAGGAAATATCAACAAAGCTGCTTACTCCCATGCTGTAATATTCCCTTCGTCTTAATACTTGAGATGACTAGTGTCATCTTCGAGCCTTCCACCCACTGCCTTAACCTCCCTACATCTGAGCTGAGGAAGTCTCAGCTGCAGGATTCTCTGTCTGCATCCATCATGCCAGACCTTGGGTTCAGAGCACCCGATCTCGTTTCACACAAGCTCCCAAAGCTGTGCTGGCACACCAGCATTGCCGCTGAATCACTGATGTCTCTTAGTCAGCCTGCTTAAAACGGCACAGCTCTGAATTGTCTGGTTGCCTCCTCCAAACTGCATCTGACCTTCTGCCAATCCTGCTCACTCGTTTCTAGCTACTGGCCTCCTCTCTGAATTTGCACCCCCACGCTCCTTGAGACATCTCAGCTCTGATGGCCACACGCCCGCCTGTCTGTGGCCCTTCCCTCTGAGGGGGTACCAAGGGCTTTCCTCCATTTGCACTATCAGACCATAAACCCTTCAGGGCAAGGGCTTATTACGTGTTAGGCGCTGACCTCTTCCTGTACCACATCATGTACATTTACAGCACTATCAATTATTTAAAATAGCTCTGCCTTCAGTTCAGGCACATGCTGAGTTAAGCTCCATCGCCTTTGGGTACTTTGCAGCGATTCTATTTTTCTTCCTCAACGTTTCACAAATTGCTTACTGCTCTGTAGCACTTGTTACTATTTGCTAAGGGAGATGATATGGTGTATTATCACTCGAGAGAAGTGTTTTTGTGGAGATAGTGTTAGCTTTCTTCCCAAAAATTCAGCTATGCCGGCACAGGAATGCAAGCCCAGACCCTACCCCCAGAGGGGCCTTGACTTCATTAGCACTTTCATTTAGTTCAGACAAGTAATTATTAATATCAACATCCAATTCTAGCAAATCTAGCTGGATGTGCCACAAGGTGACAAAATGTAATAAACATAAAACAATATAGACTTAGAAGAAAGGAAAATATTCCTTTCAGTTAACAAGGGACAGACAAGACAGCAACATCAACAAATGGTAATGCACATACGTAGTTTCATATTTTTTGAGTTAATCTTGCTCCTATACACTAAGTTAATTTTTTAATGCTTTTTCTCTTGAAGTGTTGGGGGACAATTTTAATTATTTACTCAGGTTAATGAAGAAATTAAGCTCTGCCTCCTGAAATATAAATACCAGGATGTTAGATGACACAAATTCTATTTTTATTTAGCTCAGGAATAGCTGGAGACAAATGCACAGGACACGGGGAGGTGCTCTGGTAGGCTGCTGCAGTCAGCTCCGACCCCACATCCACTCCACCTCCAGGTCTACTTAAAGCTGCAGGAACCTCACATCCCTCCTGCTTTTCCATTGCCTCCTTCCCTCCTCCTGCATAGGGCTATCTGTGTCCCTACCTGAAAGGTGATGCCTGCCCAGAGTCTGCCAGGGACCAGAGCACCCCTCCCCATCTTCCCTCTTGTGTGTGCTTATGGCTAAACCGGGAACAATGGGGTCAGGGCACCCAGGGACACGGGAAAAGCCAGACAGGATGAGAGAGACCTTTCTTGCACTTGACCCTGTGCATGCATGTGTATGTGCATTCATGTGTGGTAATGTCCAAGAAAAGGAACCTGGAAGCAAGACTTCCACTAGGAAACCACCTCATAAATGACTCGTGTCATAGCCACGAAGAGTTCAAAACCATTATTGTTCCTATTTTTCTCTCTTCACTCAGGCCTGGACCTTTAAATAATTGCTTGGTTTAGCCCCTGTGCCAAGAGCATTAGGTCCTAAAACTACTGACCCTCATCACAGAAGACACAACCCCATTACCTCTTTCCAGATAAGTTCCCAAATCAAAATGTAGGGCTCCTTGCTTAGGCTACTCAGACAGCAGACTTGGTTAGTACAATACATGGGAATCCACCTTTTAATGGACAAGCTCGAAGGTGAAGAAACTATCACCTGAACCCCTTCCCATGGCCTCTGTGTCCAGCCTCCATCAGTTTCATAGCCATCACAGGACTGGGTCTGTTGGGTCGCTGGCCTTGGAGACAGCCCAAGGAGGTCTGCAAAGACCTTCTTTACAGGAATGCCTGTGCTGAACATGATCAACTATAGCTTAGTCACTTCTAAACTCTCTAAACCCAAGGACAGGAAGAAGAAGGGACAAAATCCTAAAGCATAGTTCCTAAATTTTAATTACATGTCAAAACCTCTATGTTTGGCAAATTCATACCAGGAATTACAGAGAAGCGTCTGTCTCTCCCTCTTTCATCCTTCCTCTAGGATATAGTAAAGCTGAGGCAGCTGTAGGCAGGGCTTTCTGGGGTGTTGGTGACTAACACCGGCTGTGACACTGCCTGGCTGCATCCTCTAAAGGAGCACAGAGGATAGAGGAAGAGCCTGGGAAACGAAAGGGCTAAACCAGTTACTTGAACGTTGCTCCTCAAGTCACCTTCTCTGTTTCTTTAGGCTTTTGGCCAGCAGAACCCCTCTATGCCATATGTGAAGGGGTGTCACCATTAGGACAGTTTTCAAATATCTGTCTGAGAAAAAAATCCTTCATGCCCTGATCGAAGCCCAGTTCTTCTTGTCTAACTGACATATTCCACACTTATATTCTTTAAAGGATTTCTTTTCTTCTCCTGTATGTCCAATATCTCAAAACTATTTTAAAATTTTCACCCTCTCCTCCAGTGTACTCACAGTCCATCCTCAAATGGTGTTGTCTTCAAATTTACTAAGCTGTTTCATCATCTGAGTTGTTAATGAACACATTGAGTAGTACCAGACCCAGAGAGGTCCCTGTCCAGCCCTACTACATACCTCTACGGTCTGTTGGTGAACCATCAATTACCACTTTCCAGACGTGGTTAGACAATAAACTTCGCTAATCATGCTATGTATCGCATTCAGGGTCCCCAGTAGCTTCACCATCAGTCCAGGGAGATGACTCAAGTGAAGACTCATTGCCAACCTTCAGGATCACTCCCCCTTCCTCACAAATTCCTCACACTTTGGCTGCTTTCCACACTTCCATCCATCACATCCCTGCTGGAGGCATCACAGTAGGAGGGTAGTTATTGCCAGTGTTGCTCTGAGGAGCAGCTATGGGATGGTGGAGCCACACTCAGAAGACCCTACAGCACCAGGTGAGGGAACTCAGGCAAGTTCTCAGTCCTACATTTTGCCTAGGAAAGAATCTGGAAGTCCTGGAGAAGGAATGGAGTAAGCTTTTACATTCTTACCCCAGGAATCTGACTCTAGGGCCCCATGGTGAAACGCCCAAAGGAAGAAATTGAGCAAAACCAGACCAGAGGCTGCAAATGATGAATGGGGAGGAAATAATTCTGAAATTCTTGCTTGTCCACAAAGCATATTAAGAAGCCACAGAAGCACAGCAGAAATAAGGCCCCTAAAGGCAACACTATAAAACTGTACCCTTCATCTGACCCATGGCTCAGATTTTAGGTCTGGGGCTAGAAGCGCATGGTGTTCTTGTCCAAGTTTTATGTAATCATGGTGCATTTGCCATTTTTCCTATGGCTGACCAAAAAGATCCAGTTGAAACTGCCCACATCTTTTTAAAATTGTTTATAATTCTTTACTCAGTGAAGCCAAGGTATTACTCATAGTCCCTGAGCTCAAAAAAAAGGAAGCAATTGAGGAAGAGCAAAGAACTATAAGCTTATGATATATGTAGATGGCTGGTCCTCTATGTATTCCCCAAATCTCTTTTACTTGCCTATTATGCATAGACTGGCTTCTTACTGGCCTCCTAAAAGATGTACGTTTCAATGAGGAATTTGAGCAAAGGGAACAAGTGGCCTTAGTGACTCCTTAAGGCAATAGCTGCAATAATCCTCTCAGAAGAGAAAATATACATACTTATAACTTGATTGATATTCTGCAGGATAATGTATTACTTTTAGAATGACTTCTTAGGTGAATAGCTGAGCATCCTCTAACGTTCAAAGTGGGTTTGTGTTAAAAGCAGCGTGCAAGGCAAATAGCATGACCTTGTAGAGCACACTCCAGTCACAGGGTGCAGTGCTGTGAAATGCATGCAATATCAACAGCCACATGAGCAAACCTGTCCCCTATGGGGAAAGTTGTATGCCTAAGGCATTTGCTGGGTATAGACCCATAGCTGCAGCCACTCTAGAAGTTGTTTTATAGCCTGTCTTTCCAACAGAATTAATAAGCTTTTCCAAGCATAAAATACTACAAACACTGTGTCTTTGCTATCAAATTTGGGGTAATGAAATAATGCTTCTCTGAGGCATAATGTGAGGCTAATCATGTGCAAGGAGTGCTATCCTCAAGCACAAAGTTATTCTTTCTCCTGGAGAGGGGCCCATTCAGAAATGGACGGTTTTCAGTGACTCCAAGAACTAGACAATTGCACCCCTCATATGAGAACATACTCTTTGGTGTGTTTCTATGTGCCATGTTCCTCTACAGGCAAAATATATTTTACAACGGGTAAGCACATCCAGACTTGTGTTAAGCTGGTTAGCAAGCATAACAAAACGTGGTGGCATAGGCAAACGACTACTATGTGTGCCCAGACTGTTTGTACTCCGGTTGCTAGCCTGTGCTCTTATAGCTGCTACCAGCATGAAGTATAATAAAATTAACACAGGTAGCTTATAGGTATGTCAAATCTGCCTTGAGCAAATATTTATAGTCTGAGTAGACATATCCAGTTCAAAAGCCCAAAAAAAGTAGAACAAATGTCTATGAAGACGCACTTTTCCTACTCTTTTTTCTTTTTTGCATATTAGCAAAATAAGCTTCCTTTGTGGAAGTTCTTATTATAGTCTTACTTAGAATAGACTGGCAAGCGACAAGCTGAGTCATATTGGGTTTGATCTCCCTTATATGGCAGCAAACCAGGAGTCACTCTGCTGAAGTTCATTGGAATAAAACTAGGCTAAGTGGGATCAGAATCGGGCTCACCAACTCGTACAAGGGTATAGGTGCTGCTCGTGATACATGTATTTTGGAGCTAACCCTCACCTAGCTCATCACCATCAAGGTTCTCGGAATTGAACAGGAGTCCAAATCCACACGGAAGAGTATACAGCAAAATGATCTACAGCCTGGGAAACAGGTTTTGCTTTAGCATATGATGTACGAGAGTCTCTCAAACACACACTTGATACTTGCGTCCCATAATAGTAATGGGACTAAAAGCATAAGTAAGGGTTACAAGATAATCCCTGACATAATTTTACCAATGCCTTACACTCATTTTTCCTGACCCTCTAGGCTGTCGTACAACTAAGTATTAAAAACTACTGGAGGATTCCTTGTGATTTAGCTCTAAAAGCTGGTTCATGAATCTTGTGATCTGACTCGCTTAAAAGGCCGGTTGTTCCCTGACATGTAACCAACACTATAACAACATTAAACAGCAAATCATCTCATCTTCAGACAATTCCTGAGCATTTATTATTGCTCAATTGATACAAGTTCTGTCAGCAAAGACTGTACCAACTACTTTCCATGGTGTATTCATTTCTAACCATTTCTATTGCGGTCCCTGCTGTTCTTCTTCATTATTTTTATCCTCTATGGGCCACGCACCACTTTGCTGAATCCAATGTCTTTTTCTTAAAAGCCAGTTTTCCTTGCTAAGTTGTTAATTTTTTTTCTGCTGGCTTTGATGTCTTTCTTCAGTTTCCCAGTGCATCTTCAGAACTCCAATTCATTTCAGGCTTTTATTTCTGTTGATGCCTGCTCTTTAATTTACTGCTACATATACCAGCAATTTACAACTGTCTGATTTCTTTAATTTGAATTTTTCACACGATAATAAGACACTAAGTCGATGTAGCGCTATCAACCTAAGGTGAAAAAAAAAAAAAGGGAACATACCAAACAACATCTTCAGTTGCTTTATGATTCTAAGCCTCCATGGCATTTCTGATCTTCTAATCTAAAGGTAAGGACAAAGATATGCAAATTACAAACAACAGCAAAAATAACCCTGAAGGAAAGTCCAGTGTATTTGAAAACATAATTGAGTTTAGCAATGAAGCTAATATACTCCCTTTTTTTCAAAAGGTATTCTAAATTTCAAGTCAAAATGCCCAAGGCCATTTGAAACTGGCTTTCAAGAATTGTTTGAAGGTGAACTGTTCTATCAGGGTAAAAACCTCAGCCCAACCATTCAGTGCTTGCACAGAGCCAGTGTTACACCCTTCATGGGGGTGATAGAATGTGGAGAAAGCAGAGGGGAGAAGGAGGAGGAAAAAGCAGAGGATGGAGGAAGGAAGAAACAAAGGTTTACAGAATTTCCCTGTGGATTCTTAGGTGCCCCCCAGTCTACAAAACCACCATTCCCCCTTTAGTCCACTACAGGGCACAAAAGTATAATTTCTCTGTGCTTTGTAGTTCGCCTTTAAGACCTCACTCTCCTGAAGTTAAACTCCTCGTAAAGCTCTGACATATAGAATCATTCTGCTCAGATCACAAAGAATAGGCTTATATTTTATGTTGATGTAAACTATAAAGGCAGCATTTTCTGCATGTAGTTAAAACAAAGAATGGAGAATTTAGCGTGCCTAAATTCACAAGAAAACCTGAACATACTTCTAAAAGAGAAAAAATGTCGGACACCATTCTCCTTGTCATGTTCATAAAGCCATCATTTCTGCGTGATTCCTTTTAAGTTCAAAGCACTGGGTTTTTTAGTAAATGAGACAAGGGGGAAATGGTGAAAACAGTTTCCCTGAGGAAAACTATTCCCCAGTTCTTAAAAAGTTTGAACATATCGAAACCTTAGGGAGATGAAAGCATTTTCCATTACAGTTGTGCTTTTCTTCTTGTGTTGTTTTTTTTTTTTTTTTTTAATTATTTTTACAGAACACGGCAAGAAAGAAAGGAACAGATCATTCAAATCCATAAACCAGCTCTTGCTTTGGCTGACACCAGTCTCTTCCTTCTCACAATGTTGGGAGAAAGGTTTCCCACGATTTTCAGTGGTGTGGCATGCTACCTCTTACTGTCCTCACGTTGGGCCCTCATTCAGCTGTTTTGGGGCTTTGTACATGTTTTGTTCCTGGTGTGTTGATTATGGAAGAAAATTCAGCACAAAAAAAAGAGCTAAGAAGAGCAGTTTCGGTTATGTCCCAGATTTTTTTTAAATACATTTTCATCTGAAATACCCTGGAAATCTTTATATATAGCAATAGACTCACAAATAGCAGGCAGCAAGGGACCTCAGGAGGTCCTCTAGTCTGTCCTGTTACCTGCAGTAGGATAGACCATACCCATGCCACTTCTCATAGATGCCTCTCCAGCTTCCTCTTAACTCAGAGATTTGCTTTCTAGGACACACACTCTAGTTCTTCACTGTCCTTACCATTAAAAATTTTAACTAATACCCAAAATGCATGTTGCACTTGCATTGTCCCCCTTAGCATGTTTTTTCTGGTCTTATCCAACAAGAACATGGAGGTCAGACAATTTCCTGTTCTCTCCCTGGCAGGCCTCGATGTGTCTGAAAAAACCCATTTGAAGGCTGACATCGTGTCACTCCTCTCTCTTCATTTCTCCACAGAAAATAACCTCAGTTCCTCCTGCCTTTCCTCAGAGTCTGTGCCCTCATGATTATTTCTTGAGCTCTGTTCATTACTTTGCTTTTTCTGTGGAAGTCTGCCATTAGTGCCCCCCCCTTCTGAACTGGGATATCCAGAAATGGATTCAGTATGGATAAAGAAAAAATCCTATCCTCCTCAGACCCTGCCTCTGCAACTCAGTATGGAATATCAAGATGGAAAAGCTTCATCAACCACAGTAGAAACAAATAGTATTTAAGGGTCTATTAAGCTCAGCTTTCAGGAAATTGCAATTTGGCCTCATTGTGTCATCTGCAAGCATTAACAGGCATTAGGGCTAGTACCACATACAATAGTACAAGTGAATACGCATCCAGAGGGAAGGAAAGTCATAGGGGCTGTTGAATCCAAACGTGGTGTTCCCCTTATTGCCATGTAAGGGGCTCCACCACAGCATCCCACTACTAAAGGTCATTTGCCTTCCTCACACATGAAAAAAAGAGATGCAGAAAATCTGTGATGAGGAGAAAGTGCTGACCTGCTGTAACTTGATCAGTGTTAGTACAAAATGATACTTGGATAGCAGGATCATTGTCTTCTTTTACAAAACTCAATGAGGTTCACATTCAATTAGTATAAAGTTTTCTGGAGACTAACTTTCAGAGTTAATCTCCCAAGAGACTGGTCAGTAGCTTTAATAACAAGAAACCTTGTGCTGTGTAGCTGCCCAGGGCTTCTCTCATGTAGTATTTAGGATTCCATTCAAGAGCAGTTCCCCTTTGTCTGCTGCCTTCATAAATAATGGATACATCTTGCATTAGAGATTAGCAAAGATTGTTAAGCTTCCTTTTTTGCATGTGTAAGATTTGGTAGCTTTTGAAATATTGATATAGTTGTGCAATTTGGTGCACCTATTATATTTTTAAGCAAGAATTAAAAAAAAAAAAATCA
>JAOXJM010000001.1:38012560-38023967 GCA_026413425.1 Tringa solitaria
TATTATATTTTTAATCAAGAATTAAAAAAAAAAAAAGCAGAGAAGAGGAAAATTATGTTAAATCTGAAAAAGCAGACCTTTGACACTCAAAAACATCAGAACATGTGATCCTTCCATTTTTAAGTCTATGAAAAAATAGTTGCATTACTAACTTTTGTAATATTCTTTCAAGAAGACTCTAGAGAGATTGCTGTAGGTTTCAAAGCAATTACGGTAGGAGGTGGTGAAAAGCCTGCCGGAAATGCTGCCAAGGTACTGCACCATCTAAAAGGAAGAACACAGTGCTGGAAACTTTTCAAATCTGATTGAGAATAGACAAAGGAAGACAAATTTTCAAAGTCCTCTTTACTCGTTTCACTGAATTTATTTTTAATATAATACTTTATAATTACATCTTTTATCTGAAAACACTTTATGTTTAGGCTTTTTGGAAAAAAAAAACCCAGATAATTCACCACATGTTTTGGTAGGAACCAGCTTTATCAAGACTGGTGACTTCTGTTTTTTTTCTTTTGTGTGCATGGTACCGTGTTTAACTGTCTAAGCAGTGACATTGTACTTGTTATTGTGGTTCTTTGTATGCAATGAAGTCCTATTTCCAGCTCTCTGGCCCATCCCTTCCACATATCCCACAGACAGGACTTTTAAGTGCAGCTTATTACAGGGACGAGTTAACTGGTAATTTCATTGTGCTCCGTGGCTAGGATCCTGAAATGCAGACTGCCTAGCCAAAAAAGGGTGGACAAAAACTGAAAGACTGCATTAAATAACCATAAAAGTTACAGGGGCTGATAATACCTACAGTTATGGCAAAATCATTGCTTTCATGCTGTGGCCAACTTGCCATTATCCAGAGCTATGAGAGAGGAGGAGAGGAATAAAGGCCTGAAATAACCTAGCTAATGGAAAATTGCAGGCAACATGGTACTGAGCAACTTAGTGCCAAGGCATTTGAATGGTTTGCTGTAAAGTCAGCCAGGATGGCTGGTGCCACATTAGTGCTAATATGCCCTTCTGGAGCATGTCAATTCCTTCAGGACCACACAAGCGTGGCCTTTTGTCCACACTCCCCATCGCAGGACTGCTCGGAGCTGGCTGAGGAGCACACTGCAGTTGTATTCAGGGCTCTGCAGGATTTAGCTCAGGTCCAGCTGGATTTAATACCTCAAGCTCAGTGCCAGGCTTGCTAAACTGAGGCTGGCTTCCTGCAAAGCCACCTTGAACCACGGGGTGCTTGGACACCCAAGTTGCCTCTGTGCAGAGCAAGCTTCAGTCCGGTGGGACTAAATAGTTCAGTCTTCAGCGTACAAAATTGGCCGAGCTTCCTCAGAGACAAACTTACCCTAGATATGGGATGGCTGTCTGTGCAACACTGCCGAAACTACCGAGCCTGGCCACATCCAAACTGCCTCTCTAATCACAATGTAATTTAGCCTGAAACTACAGATCACAGAGAATGGTCTCATTTAAAGACAGATTGTCTAAGACACACAAAAGATAAGAGATTTACTCATTGCACGCCAGTAAGAAGCCCACAGCTGTTAGATTTCTCAATCGTTTCCCCAACTTTAGGTCTTAGTCCAGGCTACTTTGTGAAAACAAGGCTGGAGTCCCTGTCCTTACCTGGCCCGACCGTGGGGACTGGACAGGTGATGAACTCCTAACTTGTGAAATGGAAACTGCAAAACTGGTTGTTCAGCAGAGAGAGAGTGGAAATAACAGGAATGAGTTAGTGGGGACTGAAAGATTCAGCTTTCATGACCTCACAGGCATACCATGAAAGCAATCTAAAAACCAAAGCTATTTGAAAGCTGGAGAGCAGGGGACAGGTACTCTATATCCAAATGCATCCACTAAGGCATGACTGAGTAGAATTACATGTGCTTTTTTAAACTGCACTTTTAGCAGCACTAGGGATGTAAAGAGAGCAAGACAGACTGACCACAGTGTTTTCTTTTGACTCCAAGGCACACTGTTTGGACTGGAAATGGATCAGAACTTACAGCAAGCTCTTCGTTTTTCTAAGATTCATCAGGTTACACATAATCTATCCAAAAGTGGCTTAGCATCTCCTCACATCATAAACATATTATGGAAGGAGAGTGGGAAAATGTATAGAGAAATGACAAAATTTGGAACTTTCCTCTCTTTCAGTTTTCCTCTTAGTGACCCCTATTCACATTCCTCTGTGAGTTATCATTTGTTTCCTCTCTTCCTCCAATTCTTCCTATGAAGAAGTGTGAAATAACTCACAGAAATCTTTCAAAACATATAAATGAGGATACCAAGTCAGGGAACATCAGCACAGTCCAGTATCCCATCTCTAACAGTGGGCAGGAGTAAATGCATAGAGAAGAATTTAGGAACAGAGCAAGTGCATGATGTTGTTCCCAGAATATCTATCGAGCACACAGCAATTTGTGGTTCAGAGGATTCCTGAACCAGACATGGTGATTTTGCATTTAATAGCCCCCAATGGATTCATCTTTCATTAAGTTGTCTAGTCACTCTGGAACCCATGCTAATTTTACTGATCTACAGCATTTTGTGGTGAGGAGAGGGTCACATCTTCAGCATTCTGTCCTCCACGTTGTTGCTTAAGGTTTTTGGTTTTGGTATTTGAAGGACATATTTCAGGAAGTATTTCTAGAATTGACAAAGTAGGATTGATCTTTGACCTTGAGATGAAGAGAGGAGGTGTGATTCTCCTTCAGAAGATTGGACAAATGTACCTCTACTTTTAAACAAACAAAAAACCCCACAACTGAGTACAACAGTAGTGTATGTTTTTACACAGTGAAAGTATTTTGAGTCTAGTTTCAGGTGCAAGCCTTTCATCATGCACAGTTGAATACATTAGAGAAGTTCTCAAGAAGTAATCTAAACTTGGCTGCAAAGTGGAACTGTGCAGATATATTGCTTTTTGATAAGTATTGAATTGAATTTATGCTGCAGTGTGGCTAGGCAGACTCAGTCCCATGGAGCTTCATAAGCAGCATCTTCTGTTTTCCACCATTCCTTCTTACCAAAGGAGACAGTTGCCTGTGCAATTCCTCATAGTATTCAAAGGAATTCACACCAGAAGCGTGAAGTCTATTTTATGTGGAGAAAAAACAGATCCTTTGTGCCATAAGGTAATGGAGCATATCTAAAATAATACAGGAGAAGCATTAAACTCAGCAAGAAAAATTCTGTACTGTTACCACCAGCTTATTGACAGAAAATGAAGCTGAAAAATTTGGCCAAGCATACTTCTGTATTTTCTTCATGCCTGGTTGTTGTGTTTAAACAAAGGCCTTCTCTTTTTCACACAATATAAATGCTCTTTGTTCGAATCTAGAGTTCATAAATTAAGAATTTGTTCCTAGGCAAATTGTTTTATTGTTGTTACTAGAGCTACTGAGAAGAAGAAAAAAAGTGTTACTAAAGCATGCAGGATTCTGTATTATATCCATACAGACAGAAAGAGAGGAAACACTAGAGCAGTGAGATGATTTTGGACAGCTTGGACAGCAATGGCCTCTGCACCCTGCTGATTTGCCCAGTTTGACCCGACATCTGCTTTTGCAGTTCAGGGAGGGTGAGATCTGTTTTCTGCTTCCCTCTGAGGGAAGCCCAGAACCAGTGGGCCGGTGAACAGCGGTAGTGGAACAGGTTTATGGTCCAGCAAGCAGGATTTTGCAAAGGAAGGGTGGGCTACGAGACCCCAGGGCTGCCATTCAACTGAGTGAGTGCTTCTCACACGGCAATGCCTGGTGGAAGCTGAAAGCACCCATGGGGCCACAGCTGTCCAGATGGAGAACAAGAACCACCCGTGTCCCTGCTGCTGTGAGGCCCACACTGAAAGGAGGATAGAAAATGCCTTCAATCGCCGCACCCCCAAGCATCCCACCTGAGGTCCTGCACCCTCAGATTGAGTGGATGAAGATTTTGCCTTGAGGAACAGATGTAGGTTGTTCTTCAGCCACTGCTGTGCCGTCATGCTGTGCTGTTTGCTGTAAACTTACATTCAAAACAGAGCTGGACTTTTGAACTGGAGGCCCCCAGGGAGGCAAAGCTATGTACCATTACTAAATTTAGACGCTTCTAAAGTGGAAAATGGTAAAATGTTTTGCAAATAGCAAACTTTTCAGGATGCAGTGCACAAGACTTGCTCCACACAGCCCGGCTGCTACAGATGATTGGAAAACAGGCAATCATTAATCTCCTTCTGGAAAGACATATAGATTCCTGAACTGTTCACAGATGACTTCAGATACATCCAGAATGAAAGGGCTGATTTTTCTTCCTGGTTCCAGCCGCACAGAGCGTTTCACACTGGCACTTCTGCCTAGGAATCGCTGTTCCCTGAGGAGGCATTTGAATCCTCTGCAGAAACAGATGAGTCTATGTAAAAGCTGCTGCATTTCCTGACAATATTTGGGAAGGGTGTTTTTACCCTATATTTGGCATTTTTTTTGAGAGAGAGAGAGAGAGGCTTTATAAGTATCATTAAATTGATAATCTACTATGTCAGATAATCATGGTATTTATATAAGACCTTTATCACCTTCAGCTCAGTTCAGAGTATTTAATTATACTTCAGCTATAATTCTGTCCAATCTTCGAAGTCATCATTCCAACAGCAACATACAGCCACCTCCTTGCATAAGTTATTATTTCTTAATATTGGGACACATAGCGTTAATTAGGATACCTTTCTACTTTGTGTCTTGCCATGGCATATTTACAAAGATCTGTAAGAAATCTGGCGCTGGATTTCTTGGCTCTTCTGAGAAAGCTCATCCACTGCATTGCATCACAACATCTGCTTCGTGTAAGCTCCTTGAAGTTCACTGGGACACAGCATAACAAGAAGCAACTTGAGGTTAGCTTGGCTGGCAGAGGCGAGCGAAGGTTCATCTGCAGAACCCTTCTGACAAGCACCGCGGTCACTACAAGTGATCTGTATATTTCCATGGATATTCAAAACCGTAACTCCCAAGTGCCTCTTGGGATCTCCAAACTGGAATAGATAAAGAGAAACAAAAAAAGCCCAGAGCTATGCTTCTTCCTTTAGTTTTTTTCATTAACAATAGAGAAGCCAGATGCAGTGAAATAAAATTTGTGTGTTTAGACAAGAATTCTTAACTATTTAGATAACAGAATTATTTAATAACAAGAGGTAAAATCATATAAAAATTAGCATTTTGCACCTCTGATGCAGAAGATATGATGCAGCGTGGTGATTCAGAGTAAAACTAGAATAATACACTTGCATGAATTAGGAGACAATATAATTTAAGAGAAAATGTAATTCTGTTGCAACACCATCTCTTGGTTTAAGTTGCACAGCAGGACAAGGGTTTCCTAAGACAAATTTGATAACCACCATGGAGGTTTTTTCTTTCTTTAGTTGCCTAGTTACAGAGTTTGCAAGCATATATTACAAGGTTAGCCCATTTGCGAGGTAGCCTAAATATGTTAGGCCTGAAACTATAGCCTTGGCAATGTACCAGAGACCCAAAGGTTTCTTACAGGAGGCTCTGATATGCATCCGTTTCCAACAAAACCTACAGATTAAAATCATTTTTGGCAGACAAAAACGTCCAGGCTAGACCCAGACGGACAATGACCCAGTGTTTCTCCATGGGTTAGTCATTAGGCTTCTTTGTGATTCAATCCACTTGATATTTGTAATGTGTAAAACAAAAGTATATTTCCTTCATTTCAATAAAGAATTTTAAGATATACAAATAAAAGAGCTGTATAACAGAGCTAAGTACTATTATCCTAAATAAGTCCATTGCTGTGTCTTAAATCAATATATCTATATTCTGTGAGTCATAGATTTGCTCTCTTTTTAATAGTAGTTTATACAGGTTTTGTGGTTTTTAATTATTTTCAGTATTTTCTCATTTCATACCCTAGAATTTGCAAGGATTCACTTTCCTCAGGACCCTGGTCTAGAACCTAAATTGCCATGGTATCTGCTCCCCTCCTGTGTGGTTGCAAAGGTAACCTTGAAACTGTGACGGCGTCATCAGCCAGTGCAGTAATGTCTTCCTGAGGCTGAAAACAGTCTGAATTTAGCACAATAAACTGCCTGTTCGTATTCCAGGTGACCATGCATACACTGTGATTCTGTGGCTATGGTATAAAATTTGCCTAAGCAAAAAGAGGCAGTGCTTTTTTACATAAAATATTTCACCTTCACCAACCCCTTCTCTCCAACACTTTGTTTCCTCTTTTTCTGCCCTACCATGACCTCTCTGAATCTGGCCTTTTTTCAACCCTCTAGGAGCAAATTAATTGGATTAAGCGACTCCTTCAACCATCGCGAAAGGAAGTTGGGTGTTAGAGATCCTGTCTGCAGTTCTTTGGGCAGAGAGCCATGCATGCAGGAGGTAGAACCGGGCAGCCCAAGGACCAACTGGGAAGCTGGGACCGGCTGAGTCCCAGCACGGAGCTGCTGAAGCCGCCTAAAAGCGACCTCTTTGCTTTGAACAAGCTGAAGGGAAAGAAGGTGATGAATAAACATCAGCCGAGCCAAGACCCGAGGAGCAGAGCCTAGGCAAATGAGAGGTGTAATGCAATAAACTCTTCCTCTGATATAACCTTTTGTTGAGAAAAATCACGTTAGTTTCACTGTCAACTTCAGCAACAGTCAGCTGCCAATTAGCCATCACTGATGATGCTCTTGGTAACTCCTAAGACAGCTCTGTGCACAGAGCAGGTTGTGTCTAGAAGCAGTATGGGCCCTTCACAGGGAACTGTGCTGCCCAGTAGGTATTATGCCAGCTCGCTGTTTTTTTCCTATTGTATGTCTTTATAGCCTAATTTAGATATGTTTCATATTGCTCTTTTTCTTTTCTTCAAGCCGAGTGTTCACCTCTGTCTTCCCTGCCTGCATTTTGCTAGATAATTAGCAGCTATGTGAACCATACTTATGGGATGAAGGTGGGCATGAAGAGCTGGGAGCAAAGATTAAGGCCCCATTCTTTCACCTTAGAAACAGCATTTTGTTTCAGAAGAGCCCATAAGCGTTTCCATGGCACTTGGGGATTCTTTTTGTGCGATGGGTTCCACTGTGTGGCGACTTACATAGAGCTTCTTTTAATTTCCTGACATTTTCAGTGATGGGGCTAAACTATAAATTCTCAGATCCCTGAACTTTGCTCCTGTTTTGTGGTTTGAGCTCATTTTATTGACTGATAATGATTTTATAATAAGAGAATTGTTTCAGTCATTAGCAGTGCAGTGACGGCTGGAGGTCTGTGCCCAGCGTAGATTACTTAATCCAAGCTGGCCAGAAACTTACATCAACCATGCATTTTAGCTGTTTCAAATGAAGACCATTTTCATTGAACTGGTTTCTATTAATTTTCACTGTCCTCTGACAGCTGCTGCAACAGAATTTCCTTTCTGTAATTAGTTATTGCAAATTTGTATATATGAAGTTTTTAAATACAAAAGGCAGCTGACAGGGGTACTGTTTGAACTGCCAAAGCAATTCGCCCAGAGGGAAAATGGCAGTAGCAGGGAGAATATGGGAGACCTTACAGAAGTGAACTCCTGCCATATGAAATGTCGTTTGACGTCGTGAAAGGCCTCAGAGCCGTGCAGCAATCACACAGTGTGCAAGATCCCCCCAGCCGTGCAAAACCATGGCCCACCAGAACCAACCAGCACTTCTGGGGAGCAGCTCCCTCACACTCTCCTGGACCACTCTGGCGTGAAGCTAGCTCTGCTGCCATGAATTTAGCACCTTAAGTAGGTTGCAACAAGAGTAGTTGAGACGAAATGCTAGCTACAAAGAGTACGGCCATGAAGAAGTGAGGCTGCCAGGCTAGGATAGCCGTCAGAGCTCTCCACCCTGAGACACCTCCAGTGGACAAGTCACCCACCATCCTTCAGCATAGCAAGTGGGCAGCTTTTCCACAGCTTACCAGGTCTCAACATGCCTTTTAGCCACTCATTTTTCCCCCCCAGAAGACTCATTCAGCAGGTCAGCAAAACTCTACATGGCCACTCAGTGACCACCAGATCAAATGACCAACTAACAAGAGTTCTCCTGGATTTCCCAACACAGTTCACTGCACACACACACACACCCAACAACAGCTTCACTAGTACTAGTTGTATGACAGCGCAGAGAAGTGGGAAGGCAAGGAGACAAAAAGAGCTGCAATTAATTAAAGCCATCACTGACAGCAAAGGAAACATCCGTTTAGCCACTGCATCCACGCTGACTGCAGAACAACCGAGCCTCCCCTGGTACTCTGCTAACTACAGACAAAGCCTAGAAGGTACTCTGCTAACTACAGACAGAGCCTAGAAGACCTCCTCAGACTGAACACCTAACTTTGAGATGGTTATAGTCAGAATAAAAAACTCCACCCAAAACATCCCTGGGTCTTTGGTGTGTAAGCTAATCTGATATCTTGTTTGCTAACCATTTTTCAGGCTACCAGACACTTCATTTCTGATTGTGCATCTATCTTGGTGCCCCATCACTACCTACTCATTTTTTCTCCCCATCCTTTCAAATTGTATTTTGACCTTTTCATTCGCTCTTGCTTCTGTTGTACTTCTTTTCCCCTTTCCTTCATGTTTTTTGTCTTTTTTTTTTCTCCTCTGGTTTTGGCTTTACACTTCCGTACTTTGTTTTCAGCATGCTGCTGCTTCATGGGTTGTCACAGTAACACCTCATACGTAATTAGCTCCTGTGCTCTTCGTCGTACTGTTGGGTAGAGATCTAATTGGCTTCTCACTTTCCCTGCTACAACACCATGGCCAGGCCAAGGATATCCTTGGTTGTCCCTTCCTTTTCATGCTAGCCATCACCATTGTCCTTCTGAACCTTTCTTCATCCCTACCATCCACATGCCTTTGGATGCAGAGCCAGCTCCAGAGCCAGCCGCTTCTCCCCCTTTGGTAGCTCATCAAAAATCCACATTCCTCAGAACCTAATTTGGAGCTGGCAAGTCCAAAGCCGAGCGTCAGCAGTCGGAGGAGCACATCATTTCAGGCTGGTGTCACTGACTTTGGGGAGTTGCATGTGCCAGAACCGCCCTTGGGCCCTCGGCACCAAAACCTCCAAGAGATGGAAATAGAAATAATTCTGAGAATTGAAGCAAGGGGTGGCCGGGGAGGAGGGGGGAGGAGGAACATGCTCGGTGGTGTTTGCCAAGAGACAGCTTGCTGTTCAATCTGGTTTATAACCATTAGCTTATAAAGAGGTACTTCTCAGCTCTGCTGTGCAGTAACACCAAAGAGTCAATGCTCTCCAAGTTGTGAAGTGCCCATGCACAGTCTGTTGTTAACCAAACAGGGCATTTGATACATTTTCTCCAGGTATTGCCACACATAAAAAATATCCCAGACTGCTTAGTTCCATTAAAGAAAGCAATTACACTTCATTCAGCTGGACTGGCAGGCCAGCGCCACTGTAACGGAAATTCATCTCCAGGATCTGCAAATGACAGAGCTGGCTCCCCTGCACAATAAAGCTTACTGCAGCAGCATTAGCTGCAGTACCTTTTGTTACATTCTGCTTACACTGTACAATATTGGGTAACTTGATATTTCTCCAAGTGACATTTAAATTTAAGTCCAGAAGAAAGCTGATTGTCATCTTTTGTGAAAACATTACGTGAGAATTTTAGACCCCTATGTCACTTGATGTAAATCAGCTCTGTATATAAAAACCTACTAAACTACCCTCAGACCCTGGAAGGGCTATAATTTTCACATAATTTTGGTGTGATTATTGTTCAGCCATTTATGTGTGACTATGATAAACATACTCCCTTGGAATTAGTGCATTTAAAAACACATTTCCATGATCAGCCTGCCCTTCTTAGCCCTTCTTGACCCCCACTTGGTAATTTCTTCTAAGTCATTTTAATCATGTTTTATCATTACAAGTCTTCTTAATAGGACAGTGTAGCCTTCTCTTCTCACTGCATGAAACACTGCTGCTGGAGCTTGATTTGCATGACCTAAATGATTTCTGCAATCACTGCTCTCCAGTTGTTTGTCCTGGAGGGACAGTGAAGGATTATACTGTTTTAAAAGCATTTCTATTTAGCAAATACCTCATTTGCAATAAGATATCAGCATTTACCACATTCATAATGCAGCTTGTCCTGCTAATAAATTTCATTTCTGCTTCAATTTTCTTGCTTTGCAGAAGACCAGAGACAAAGATTGCATAATTGAGATCCAAGAGCAGGTAATAATTCCTTACTCATTAGCCCTCCAACTGCAGAGCTGTAAGCTCATTCAAAACAGTCAATCAGCAGCGTGCACCAGCCGTCCTGTCACAAGGACCCCACATGAGGAACTCTATATCCCCCTGCATAAAAAGGGAGGAAGACCACTCTGTGAAAGTCTTGAAGTTCTGTCCTTCATGCTACTCTTCATTTCTGCCTCAGTTTCCTTTCTTTTAAAAATAAAAAATTAATAAAATAAAAAACCACAAGCTTTTAGCACCACAAATACTTTGAAACTGAGATGATATTTCTTCTAATTTGAGGGACCGATCCAATCACTAGGAATCTCATTATGGAGTTAAATCACTCCTACTTCAAGCCCATTTCGGGCAATGGGGAACAGCAAAACTGTGAGGTGAAGGGATGGTGCTCAAGCCTTTTCTAGCTGCTCTTCCAGGTGGGCTATTCTCAGTACCAACAGCTAATGGAGGTGATGCTCACAAGGCCAGGAGCTATTAAGCTCATTTCCTTTGCTGCCACTACACAGATGCACTGAGGAAGAGTTAGGTGAGAGGAGGAAGGGTCCATCACATAATACATAATACAAGAGGCATGATTTTCTTCATAACAGTAAGCTAAATGAAAGTTTGAGCTGATTAACGACCATGGCAGAAAAAGAACCAATAGTGAATGCATTTATAAGTCACTGTATAACGTCTGGTCCGGCAAAGGATTCTTAAATTAACTACTTCATGCAGCGGTTGCTGTTAAAGGGAGGCATTCGTCTTGCATTATTGATTCTGTTTATTCCAACAGGTCTTCACTATAACCACCAATATCATGTCAAAAGCAGCAATAATGGATTTCCATATCTTCTTCAAATAGCCAATGTCCTTCTTAAAGCAGGGTATATCTCTTTGCCAGGTTTCCGTAGTGCCCAAGGACATTGATATTGGACCTATTAAGGTCATCATGTTAGAAGGACTAATTCTTTTATAATCCTTGTAGGAGCGATATCACTCAATAAAACATTTCCTTTTCTCAGCTTCTATACTTAAATGATGCAACAGCATCCAGCTTCATAGTTCTTTTCATAAACCAGGTCTGTCTCTGGCAAAGGGAAAGCACTTCTTTGGGGAAACATTATTTTTTCTCCATCTGTCGTTGAATCCAAAACAGCCTCTCCCTCACGACCACCAGCAACCCAGAAT
>JAOXJM010000001.1:38024067-38041348 GCA_026413425.1 Tringa solitaria
CCACCAGCAACCCAGAATATTGCTGCGTGGAGCAGAGCACGCTTTCCTCTGCACTGCAAGCCTGCTTTTGTAGAGGATAAAAAAGCAGCTGAGCCAGCGGACACTTGTTGAATTCTGAGCATTCTCCATCAGCCACCATGGGCGGCGAGGGCAGCTCAGCTGCTGGGTGCAGCAAGAGCCATACAGAAGACACATTAACAGAGTAGACCGGTTATCAGGTTACACAAACACTCACACACAAGTACACGCACGCACACACAGAGAAATAATAATGGCCCAAGAGATATAAAAGTGATTTAGAAGGTTTACACCTTGCAGTGCCACAGCATTTTAAGAGACAGACAACTCCCTAAAACATGGCAAATGGCCATCATTGGAAGTCTCACTATTAGCAGTCTGTTTCTCTGCTAAATTTGGATTAAAGGGGGAATCACAAAATCTGTTGTTGAAAAGAGCAGAATCCCCTACAGAGCCAGTAACACTCTCAGAGCAGGTGAGGTTTGTAGTAAATTGATACCGCTCAGGCAACATCAGGCAATGTGAGGTGCCATTTACAAAAAGCGAGTATTTGGCAGAAAACTTTGGGTCTGTTGGCTGAAGCAGAAAAAGCAATCAATACATGTTGGCAATATTTACCCACTTACAGTCCTGCCAAATATGAATTTGCAGGAATGTATCGGCTGGTTTGAACTGATCTTTGACTTTGTCTTTTCACAGATGAATGTGGACTGAAACTAGAATAATCCACATTACAGAGAAAGAGATATGGCAGGAATGCACAGGGTCACCTCTATTATTTGTTCTTGCCGTAAGAGTCACTGCTGAAAAAATTAGGTCAGATACAATTTCCAAAGGGATTAAGTGAGGTAAATCAGATTGATAACTGAATATGAGTTTGAAAAAAATCACTATGTCAGACTTGATCACCCTTCTACCTGGAATAAAACCTAGGCATTTTTTTTTAATTGGAACAGAAATTTTGGATTTTAAAAGAATGAGCCCACATCTGGTACATTATCTGTTTCCAGCTCTCTCTCACTCTCCCTTCCTCTCTCCCTTCTGGCAGTGCCTTTCTGATGCACCCCCTCAGAAATACAGACTAAGACACCAGTAGTTACATGATGTATTGCAAGTGGACAGTAAAGAAGAACACCTATGAGATAGAAAATCATCCCATGGCAATAAAAACTAAGACAAACATGGCTTCTGCTTAAACTGGATTCCTTGCTATTACAATCCAAGAGCTATGAAATTTTCACTGAAAACCAACAATAATTTCAAGTATCAGACCCTAATTAAGAGCAGCAAAAATGTCACACTAAGTCAAACTAATGATCCATCTCATCCAGTATTCTGTCTTCAATGCTGGCAGTGGAACATGTTGTTAATGGAGAGCATGAGTGAATCTAGGCACTTTCTGCAGTCCACTCTTCTCAGTCTTCCAACAAGCAGAATTGCTGTTTTAGGGATGTTAGATGTTGCGTTGTTGCTGCCTAGTGCTGTTAGCACATTTACTGACTTTTTATCTGCAGATTTGCCTCATCTCCTTTTCTCCTGCTGATACCATCTGCCTCCCCAACCTCCCGTATCACCTGCGCAACGCAACAAAGCCTTTCCACTCTCTATCCCTGTCTTTGCGAGGAAGGCCCAGCCGACTCAGAGAGACAGACCCTGAGCCATGAACGCCAACAAGCGGGTCCCTTCCTGCAACAACATTTTCCCTCTCATTCTGCAGAGGCCAAGAAATAACTTGAAACTGAAAAGCTGGTTACTGGGGGAGAGCAAAGGCAGGAGAGGAAAGTTAGCCATTTGCCAACAGAAACAGGGTTCTCCCATGGTCATACAGAATTTTTGAAAAATTAAGCAACAAGCCCAAGATATGGAATAAATCAAAGGAAAAACTAACTATTGTTCTAGGGCTTTTGCTAGCATTTCTAATTGTGGAAAGAAATGAGAAAACTGTCAAGTGGAATCTCTTTGATACGACTGCATTAAAGGATAATTTCCATTCCCCGGATGCATGATCTAACTCCTAATGAAAGGTGTGTCCTGAAGGACAGAATTTGGCCTTATGTGAATCTAATGAACCCAACATCTTTAGCAGGCTTCTCAAATACTCCTTTGTTCTGCAAAGTGCTTTACTGTACTGTTTACATGAAAGAAGCTGTACAAAAAAATGAGTCAGATTAAATGCTTTAGGGCCAGATTTCATCTGACCTTCCCGTGATACCCTGGTAAAAAATTAAAGGAAGGTCTTGTACAGGGAGTAGAGACAAATGTATTTCTTTTTACTGCATGAAGCAGTGGGTCTGCTCCTTCACTAGGAAGGAAACAAGGCCTCAGGTCTAACTTCCCTCTGCGCTGGAGGAGATATTGAATAGTTAAGACAATCTGCATATTTCCCCCAGTAGCAAAGCTAGGGAAGAATAGTGCCCAGAGTGTACTTTACCTTTCAATAATATCTATCTTATAAAAGGATCATGACCTTCCCTATAACTCTGTCTTCAGGGCAGAGCTGCTTACAGACTGTAGTGTTAAAAGGTGTGTAGGGAAGGTTGATATAACTGTACAAAGTTGGGAAAAAAAATCAAAATAAAATGAAGCTTTTAATGAATCACAATGCTATATTGTCCCAAGCAGGTGATGAATGCTGAATAATTAAGAGCTTCTTTTCTCTTACAATGCAGGTATATTTATTCTTTAAATTTTCTGCAGTTGTACTGATATCACCTTATACTCCACCTACTTCTAGATGACAAATCTGCTTAGATCCCTGGAGAACTAAGCTCAAGACAAACAGCAGCATAGACACCAGGTCTAGAAGGACCTATAGTTCACAGGTAGCACTCTGGAAGAACTGCTGCTAGGTATGAGCTCTGTTCAACAGTAGTGCAAAACAGACTGGGAGAATGACACTAAGACAGACATGGGAGGTGGTGTATGATCCCTGGGGAATGAGAAGTATTTTGGAGGGGATTTTTAATTTATTGGCAGAACTCTTTAAATATACATAGTAGAAAAGGAGATATGTTTCTGCAATTCACTTAATAAATTATCAAGGTTCTGATTTACATGGACACTCATTACGAAGGACTGTTAACTTGTAGGTTTGGCCAGACTCTACTTAGTGGAAAACCTGATGGGAAGTTAGAGCTCTGTCCCTCCCACACTTCACAGTCACTAACAGCCAGCTTTCATGCAGCTTTAAAACTGCTGACGATACCTCAGCAGCAGAGCAGGAGAGAGCATAAGGCCAGGCAGAAGGAAATGCTGTAGCACACTGCACTGTGTAGCTGCTGCCTCTGATCCGGTTGAGCTACCCCGGCTGGTTTGTGCCCTCGTGCCTGGCTTTGGGTGCCCAGCCTGGGAACCACCCCCACCATGCCTTGCACTTTCTCGGGCACTGAGGAAGGCAAACAGGTGGAGCTTTGTGGCCTTGTGGCCATCACAGCAATGTCTGTGGACACTCAGCCCGCACATTGCCCTGATCCTCCCTAGAGAGGTCCTGGTATGATCTCTAGTAGGACAGAAGGGGCGAGGGTCTCACCAGCCTGATCTTGCAGCGCGCACAATTTGTCTACGTGTGAAGGGTGGACAGTGTGCCACCAAAATGGCACCAGGTCAGTCTTGGGCCTGATCTGGTGCTTCCTCACTTGGCCACTGAGACTTACTAATGCTTGAAGGTCCAAAAGTCCCAGATGGGAACCAATAGATTGCCTATGAATTTTGGCCTTGCCCTGCCCCATAACTCTGTATGTTATGTGATGTTTCTGCTGACAACTGTAACAGAAATGCAGGCTGGTACAAATCTATCTCAACTCTCTCATGTATTAGAAACCACCAGCATTTTTGAGTGCTTTCTTACACCTTTCAGCTGAGAAAACCACATGAGAAGCCACATATGACATCCAGTTTATACACAAAGGGTCACAGAACTTTTTTCTGAGAACTACTTTGAAAAATCTTTGTGAAATAAATGCAGTATAATGCACTGAGGTAGATGACACTAAGTTGTTTGCTTTACAAGATGGATGTGCAGTATGAAAGGAAACAAGAGTACAAGAACCAGAAAAGGACAAAAAAAGAAATACTGAAAATCTAATATGCAAAAAAACATTCAGGAATTGGAAAAAAGGAAATGTGTACGATGAGGTAGACTGGGAATCTTGCAGGACTCAAATAGCAACCGTAATACAATGAAATGCTACAAATAAGAGATGGAAACAAGGAACTTAAAGAGAAAAGATATAGTCCAAGAAACAAGAGAAAGAAATTGATTTCTTTGTCTTTTCCTAAGCCTTGTCTTCATGCTGAAAAAACTGTGACTATTTAGTGAATAGCATTAGGGGCAAACCTTACTCTAAGCTTCCAAGTATTTTCAGATATGTAGCTAGATTTCAGCTGAACAACAGTTGATCAACTTCTAACAAATGCACAGACAACAAGCCCATAAACAAGTATGAAAAGGACCTGGTACCCTCCAACACCCCCAGTACAACAGTTCTGGATGCTGGGGGTATATGCAATGAACGGACCACAGAAGGTGTCAGGGCTCACTTGCTCTTCTCCCTGTACAATGTCTCCCATCTGTGTCAAAGGCAGAATACAGGACCAGGCAGATCATTGGTCTGACCTTGTAGGGCATTTCTTACGTGCTTGTGCACTTAAATGCTTTCAGAAATGTTGTCTTCGATGACAGAGTAACCTTCAATTTAAGCTCACAACCCCACTCTCTCTGTTGTAGTGTCCCATGCTATATTTGTACTGAGGGCATTCAGAAAAGCTTCTGTGGCACTTGGGCAAAAGATGGCCACAGCAGGCCCCGTTGCCAAGCTGTCTTCTGGTCCAGAGGAATTCTTTCAGCAGACTGACATCTCAAACAGATCATGGGGACAATACAGAACACATGGACTAAGGAAATCCAGAAGAAATAGTAGATTACCGTGACAGGTCAGGAGAAAGTGATAAAAAGTGTTCATTACTTGAAATCCAGCAGCCAGTTTCTTACACCCCTTTTGGCATATCAGTATAAATCTAAAAAATTCTGCTCTGCTCAAAAGAGCTGCTGGTTAATATATACGCAGTTTTCATATAGGACTTTTTCCTTAGCATTGACGAGTATCTTTTATTCTCCTGTTACTACTTATGCCAGTATGAAGAAGCCAGCACCATTTTACACTTGGCCTACAGGTGCCAGTGTGAGTAAGGAGTACTCATCATCTCCTACCATTGCACCCAGTAATTATCTTCTGGATAATTAGCATATGTATCCTGGAGATCTCCATCAAGACTCTTCTTTCTATTGTGGACTGTAACTATTAGGTTGGATCTCTGGCTGGTATGAACTGGCGTAGCACCCTTAATTAATATCTTTTCCTCTCCGTCTGAGCTGGGAGGAAGCCTTAGGAATAGATGTTGTTAAGGGATATTCAAGGCAGCTGTGAGCTGAAGATATGAGTCTCTTAAAATCTCATTATGCATTCCTTGCGCACTCAGAGCTCTGAAAGTTTTAGCTTGGTCGTAAATATGAGATCAAACCCTCAATTTGTTTAAACGGAGGACTACATGTTGCATAGAATGCAAGTATCGTTAACTGCTAAACTTTGCACTGATAAAAACATTTTTTTAAAGACTGAACAAGTGATTTTCAGACCTTAAAACCTCACAGACAATATCCATGACGCAAAAGTGCTTGGTCTGACACCCTTCTCATTTTAATTAGTATAATTACAATGGATTGCTTTGTATCATTTTAACAAGTTCACATCTCATCATCTTGCAACCAAAATACCAGTGGCACTTCATGGATCTATCTCAGCTTGAAAACAGCTGAGGTTATGATTATTATTCCTTTTTCTCTGTTTGTTGTAGCTATGGCCTGGTTTGTGTTTGCTGCTGAAAGACAACTACAGCCTATTGTGGCAGTGGATCTATGCACAACCTGGGGAGCCGGCAGTGGGAACAGGGAAGTCATGTCCCCGCTTCCTTTCAGTGATAAAAGCCTGAGGATAAAATGTCTGTAAAGCTGAGTGCTTCTGAATGAGCCGTTCAGAGGAGTGGAAGCGGGCTGGGATTGAAGTCTAGCTATTTATCTTTTCCTACAGCAGATTTGTGAGTGCTCGCTCTGGAAAGAGGAGAAGCTTCAGAAGCCGTCAATGTTCACAAACCACAATGTTAGAGCAGAAGCGTTAACGCCTTTCTGTGGCAATGCGTCGTCTTTGTAACAGTACACTAGCTTCTGCCTACAGATAAATGTTCACAACATGCAGCTCTCAACTTGTGGGGAATCTATTAGTAACAATAATGGGGTTTCTGTACCTCGTAACGTTTCTCTGGATTAAAGTAAGGTATGTATTTTAATTATAACGCCAATTCCAGAACAGCTACTTTTTCAGGCACACATAATCCACTACAGCTATTTTGGTCAATTTTCTCTCTGCAAATAAGTACCACTAGTAATAGCTAGCATGTTGTTACAACCTCTTACAATCTTTCTCATCACATACATTTATACACAGTTTTAATTATTACTACATAGCCTTATATAATAATTATATATGCTACAAGTATGTGTAAGCATAGGCATGATGTTGTTAAAATAATGCGTGTTGCATAAATAAATGGCATACATTAGTGTATATGTATGTGCTTTTATACATATATGCACAAGGGATAAATGGATACTTTGACGTAGGGTATGATATTTTGAGTCACGTATGAATAAAAAACTTGAGAAATAAAAAAAGGAACTACATTAGTTCAAATTAAACACCCTGGAGACAAGAGAGAGACGATCTAAATAAAAGCAGTTTATAAAACATAGCCTAGACATAGATTTTGATGGAAAGTCAATGCTATAGAATATTCTATCAAAATCCAAATTGTTAGCAAGAAAGTATTTCTGAGGACAGATAAAACTACCAGAAGAAAAAGTAATGAACAATCAAATTATATTTTCTTTTCTTCCCCTCATAGAATGACTCTGATTTTTACTTTATTCATATAGATCCCAACATTCAGGAACTTCCATCAAGCCACTTGTTATTCATGAGGAAATAAAACAGAACTTGTCTTTCAGGAACATCTGATATTGCCAGTATAGTATCAGCACCTTCTATTTCATTTGGATGCAATTAATTTGGAAATACGGTAAGGTCCCAGGAAACCAATCTTTCCCTAGTTTTACGCAGCAGAAATAGATGTAATTTACTGGAATAGTGGCCTCACTTATGTGGGACAGACCTTCCAGTTGGAGATTCCAAGCACTCCGACACTTCTACTTTGAGTAGCGTATGCATATACATTTTCTGTGCTGACAATTAAATGACCTATGAGTTCCAAGTGTAGTGACGCTGGGTGTACAGACTCTGCACTTGAGGAAGGGGAAAACTGCAGGACATTTATAAGAAGAGTTGGGTGACATATGCAGGAGGACAAAATGGTGAACCTGTAAAAAAGCAAACACACACTGAAAATACGAGGCTGAGAGGCAAAGAGGGTCATTTTCAAAACACCTCTTGTCAACAACACACAGAGAGGGCAACTGCAAGGTCTCCTGCTCCAGTGTAGTTAGCTGTGGGGGACTTGCGAGGCTTAGAAGCTCCTCGCTCCCTAGATCTGCTCTTTGTCATGACTGCAAGCACGAGGATGGCGGCTTGTTTTGAAAAGCTGCTTAATCAGGGAGTGAAGATACCTCCTGAGATGCCTCTGTTGGGCGCTGCATCTTCCCAGTGCTATGCTCAGCTGCTGGCAGCTGTTCCTGGCACTAGCCAACACCTAGGCTTAAATAAATGTCCTTTGCTGTCTCTGATGAGGGATTCAAACACAAAAAGGCAGGTAACCCCTAGCCTATAAAACCGCAACTGCTGTGAATATATTGACATTTAACTATTGTGAGTTAATCAAGATTTGTAAATACGTTACAATGAGTAAGTGATATATTCAGTGTCAATTAAAACAAGAGGATGACGCAGCACTGAGTTGATACTAGCCAAAGATATTTCTTGGTGATCTGAAAACCGCACCTATCTACTGCTGATGCTTGGGGCAAATTATTTCTGTAGGCTCAAACAATTAGAGATATCCTTCTGAATGATGTTTATCTAATGCTACTTTCTTCACAGTAAAGACTGTTAATGCAGCAGTTGAGCAACTCCAGGAAGGCACAGTTATCCTGAGATAATCAGGAGCCTGAGGGCTCAGAGGCAGTCATCTGTGTTCTCTGCCCCAATTTCGTCGGTATATTAAATTAAAAAAAAAAATCTGTATGTTAATACATCATGAAGGTCAAACAATTCATTGCAAAGAAGTGTGGAAATTCAAAAATAGGATTCCCAGAGCAATCCTAACTGTATGTTTACATCCATATAGGTATGGTGTATCTTCCCAAATATTATTACTGTTGTCACTCAGAATCTATTAGAAAGGTGGACAAATTATTAGGAAACTGATGTCTCAAAAATCGCTTATTTGTTTATTTGCCTCCATATATGTGTTTATGAAGTGTGTGGGTAAGCAAATAACCAATTAGTTCAATTTCATTTTGGACATGTATTTAACAATATTCTTTGATGAATTTTGCAATTTGTTTATATGTTAGGTGATTGCACAGGAGGGTGAAATTAAAGTTGATCTGTTCATCTTACAAAGGAATGGTAAATATTTCCATGTAACTACATTATTTTATGTGCTACTGGTACCAAACCATAGGACACAGGGTATATAATGCTTTTAACTGTCCTTTAGGGAAATGACTCTTTGCATATGGGTTCAGCTGGCAAGCTTTTCGCCAGTGATAGACTCTGAAAGAAAACAGAGTTGAGATTTATTAGTGGTGTTTAGGATTCCTAATTACAGGCCAAGCTGCATTGTATGAGGAAATACAGTAACAAACCTGAAATGAGCTGTAACAAGCCGACAGGCTTCTATACAACAGAATTGTTCATGATTCTGTTGTGAATAGGTAGCTTATTACAGACCATTTAAAAAATATATCTCCTGAGTGTAAAGTGGATTGGTGCATGCACAGCTTTTCAACATAGATGTCACAAATGTATGTATGTGTCAAGGAGTCATGACACTGTCCTCCCTTGCCATCTGAGAGCCATCTAATCACACCCCAGCTGGAGGAGCAGAAATCCCAAGTACAGAACGCTGAGACTTACTGGCCCAGTGAACTGATGACACTCGGTGTTCTCTGTACATTGAATAATGTGAGCAGCTCTGTTCACTTTCTGGAGCCGATGTGCCCATATACTGCAATCCCTACACATGCAGCATTCATGAACAGCCTAAACCATGCACAGAATGTTCCTGGGAATTAATATATGATGTTATGCCTGGAAGAGGGTAGATACAGGAAGAGCAGGACATGGGCCAACCTGGGAAAGCCTAAAGCACTTCAGAACTTTTTCTGTAAAAGGAAGGATTCCCTCCTGAGGGCTTTTCCTCCATTACTGAATGCCCAAAGACAGACAAAAAAAATTCACTTAAACGATAAAAAGCTGTTCACAAGAACTGGCTATAAAATGACTATTATCTCCAAGGCACTGCTCTTTCTCTCTATCCAATGTTATGTACCAAAATTGTTAAATAACATGGTGCTAATCTAAGAGTGTTTTCAGGAAAAAAGCTACAGTCCTCTCTTTTAATATCATTGAAGGAGAATAAAGAAATAAAGTAAGTGCTGATCTCTGAGCATATATTTCAGTATTGTAGTGGATGAAAGGAAATGTAAAGACTATCTTGAAGTTGATTATATCACACAACCCCACCCCAGAACTAACTTGTAATCTTTAAACTGCTGTGTTAAAGTAAAAAAGGAGACAAGATAAAAGATAAAGAGGAGAGGGGGAGGGGAGAAGTTGCTGTCTTTTAAAATAATGAAATTATATATAATAAAGCTTAGACGAAACTATATGAGTTAAAGAAAGACAGCATGAAATCCATTACTGCAATTCATTGTGTCCTCATTGGAGTCTGAAATTCCCATAATTTGTTCATTTTTTTAAGGAAAAGCAAGAGTGGAAGGAAAAGGAAGAATGCAGAAAACAAGAGTTAGGAAAAGCAGGGAGCAAAACTAACCACTCAAGTGGCAATACCGTTTAAAAATAAATTAAAAAATAGAAGTTCTATTTTATAGTGCATCATTAAAATCATGGCTCTGTGTTTTCTTTCACTTGAACTGAATTTGGAAATGCCACACAGCGCACACAAACCGGCCGCACAACCAGCACAGCCAGTGGAGTATCACCTTAGCATGTGAAACACAGCACCAGGGCAACAGGAATATCAGCTTCACGCAACGAAAGGCAACACCAGGGCTTCAGCTTCCACTCCATCCCTGAAGTGATTCACAGGGCTCCTCTTCACCCAACCTCCTCTGAATGTTAAAATACTGTCTAGAGCTCAAATTAGAATAAATTTTATGCTGCTTGAGGTTGTAATAGAAGATTCTGTGTAGCACAGAGGTAGTTAAAAGGCTTGGGACCTTGGAGCAATTCTGAATTTGTAAGAAAGGTTTGGAGAGGACAGCATCTTCATTCCAAATGCGTATTTTTATTGATAAAAATTGAATATAACAATAGAGACATCTCATGGGAATAGGACATTATGAAATCTTCAATTTGAAGCTCTGCAGAGCTGCATAGTATAGCAGTTGTAAAATGAAAGGATTAATAAAACAAATCTATTACATAAATAATCTACTCAGAACCTCAGGCCAGTTAAGGAACAAGATGGGATTTGACCCCTGAGTCCTTCCAAAAGTGACAGCAGAAAGGGGGCAATAGGTTGTAGGCCTATGAGCTGAAAAAACACCCTGAAAGACAGGCTAAAACGAAGCAAGCAAGCTGCAAAGAGCATGGTGAGAGGGAGCAAGGGAAGGCAGAGCAGGGCATCAACACATCTCTGCACAGCTCCGACACCATTGATTATCGTGGCATCCATATGACACGAAAAAACATCAGAACTTTTCCAGATCAGGCAGTGAGCCATGGCCTGTGGCAAATGGAGCAACTCGTTTGGAGATGGTTTGAATATACACACTCTTGTCACATTTTCCTGGTTTTACACTGGTTACTTGGAGGATACAAAGTCTCACTAAAGTATTAACTTCCAACCAAAATATATAGTTGAATTAGTGGTAAACACTTTAATGAACTGGCTGTTGGGGGAGGGCAGGGAGAGCTAGCCATTTATGGACTTGTTAAGAAAGAAGTAAAACAAAGAAATTTTTATCAGCTAAAAACCCCACAATGCATTCTTTTTTTTTCAAAAATGACTAACGGAGAAAAAGAAAAGTATCCTGCTTTTTGGCTAGCTTTAAAAGGCAAGGAATGTGTGTATTCCTTGGTGTAGACTCTAACAATCCTCATTAAGACCTCTTTCCTGATTGCAGTTTCAGCACCAGCTTCCATGGCCAGAGGAAAGATATGGCAGAACAAGGCCACATCTACAAAGAAAGCTAAGAAGAAAATGATCTAATGAAGTTACAAAATTAACTCTCCTTTCTGTGCTGTACATTTTGTTCTTCTAACCAAACTGAGTACCAAAACTAATGAACTGCTAACGTAACTAATGATTTCAAGAGATCCCTGCGAATGCTTTTGGCCCACTGTGTTAATTAAGGCTTGATTCTGAAGTGGACAGAAATGAAAGGAAGCAAAGAAAAATCATATCTATATTTCAGTGTAAATTGCTATGTTAATTGGGATATAATTCTGCTGCTGGGAGAAGCAAGACAAAAATCACAGTATTTTTAGACCTGTCATCATTAAATATACTTGCTCCTGTCTTAATATTGACGTAAACCAGAAGTGAATATATATTTTAAATGCAAGTATTGCTAAGTGTTGCATATCTCTCAAGGGTTGAATTTAAGTCCCGGTATAAAGCTCACTAAAATCAACAGTAACTTTTCCTCTGTTTCCAGTAGAGTCTGAATCTGAATTTAGAATACATGAGTATTCTAAAATAGAGTAACAATGGAAAAGAAAAAATCAAAGAACAAAAGAAAGGTAGGATAGTTTAAATGTTGGTACTGATATTCAGTTATAATTATGAACACTGTTCCCAAGTCAAAATTCTGTACTTTCATGTTCTGGTGAAGCAGAGTCCGAAGTACCAACTTCCCATACACTTGACTGGGACTGCCACCAAGGTCCCAGTACTGTCTTTGCTCAGGCATGCTCAATACATTATTCTAGAATATCTGGTAACAGGGTGAAGAAGGACATAGACAGGAACAGTGCAGAATTATAAATAGGGAAAACTAAGTGTTAGTTTACAACTTTATACTGCCATCTATATCGTGAATGTATCAGTCACCACCACCAGTTAAGTTCTGTTGCACCCAGTCCTTTTATGGAAGACTTTGAAGAACTACCTAGGTATCACAGGAGCTGGTGATTCAGAAGGTAGTAACCTTCCTTCTGCATCATGTGCTGCTAAAAGCATTCTCCTGGAAACGGAGGGAAGTAAAACTTCTGAGGATTTGAAATTGTTATAATATGTGTGACTTTTTTGGGGGGGAGAGAGAAGTGTTCACCCATATCCTGGACAGATTCTGCTCCAGGTAATTACATTCCCTCTCTAGTTCCAACTGGATACATTATTCTTCATTTACTTTTTTAAAACACTTATGTTGCTGTTACAATCTTGTTCATTATCCGATCAGCTGGTTGTCCAATGCAAATTGAAAGATCTTTTCAACACAAGATAAAATAAAGTAAGCTTTTCCTTTTACCAAATTAATCCTTAAGAGTTTAAATTCCAGAGCTCAGGGCATTTTCTGGAACCTCTCTGCAATTCAGAATACCGTGCTTTCACAACAGCCATGTTGTGAAACACCTATTCCTTGCTTTATCTGAAGTAACTGCAGTGATAGAAAAAGTAGTCTCTCAAAGACAGGAGAAAATAGATTAAAAAATGAGACCCATGTAAACAAATGCTGACATTTACAATTCATATTGCAGTCGTGTCCATTGCCTGTTCTTCCCCAGCTTAGAAAAACAAAGGCAAATTTTGCTCCTTAAAGCAGTTATCACAGGGCGGGGAGGCAGGCAAATCACAAGATAAAGGGAGTGTTATATTATATGAACAAATAGTAGGATTTGGGCCAACGGCAGGGAAAAGGGTTAGCCCAGTAAGAGATACTGGCCGATAAACTGGAAGAGTCATGGAATATCCCTAAGAGATAGGAAAAAGCATTAATTCAAGATAGTTTGGAGGAGGAAGAAGAGTGGTGAAGTGACTAAGGACTTTCCCCAACAATAAAGTAAACATATGGAAAGTGAAAAAGACTTGGCATAAAAAAAAACTTGGAGTTAAGTTTTAGTCAAGCTTGTGATTAAACCCCTGTTTAAACAACTTTGATTAGTAAATAGCAATACATCAAGAAGATGCAATGAAGAGTGGTTAAGATGCAGAACTGCATAATGGAAGCTATGTCAGAAGTGAAGATGACTAACTGGTAGAACTGATAATTATCAGTGTAAAAATCTCAGGCTGAAGCTGTATCAACAGATATGAAGAAACACAGAAATTGCATTGAGTTTGCAGGGGAAGACACGTCTCTGAAATATCTCAAGGGGCTATGCGGGCAGGCAGGTATTCCCACTCTACGTGACTAAATCCTCTGAGTATGGAGAAATACCAAATGAAAATCATGGTGAAGGATAAAGAATGATAAAGATATCTCATGCATCTGTGTCTCAAAAATAACAGACATTTTTCTTTAGTGTTGGAGATGCTGTCTCCTTATTGCTCTTACAATCCAAAGCACATTCTGATCTAGTAAACACTCTCTTGCTGGAACAACTGAGTTCCTGAGCTAAGAATCAACTCCTTTCAGTCCATTCACCAAAAAAGACGAGAACTTTGCCTCCTCTCTGAAAGCAAAGAATCCTCCTAGATTAACCAAATGACATTTCTTTTCCCTTCAGGACAAATTTCTAGAAAAGTTCACAGCTAGCTGGCATGCAGCCAGCACGGCATTCCCTGGCACCACATGCCCATTAAACTTCAGAGTTTGCTGGCACAAGCCAGCTCTGCATTCTGTCCCAGAGATGGCTGTATTTCAGCAGTAATGAAACTGCAATACACATAGAGCCGCATTCTTTGCTCCAACACCCATGCAGCACCAGTGAAAACAATGCAGGCAAAGTTAGAAAACTTACATGGAGGTGACCAAAGGCCGCCCTGTCAAGCTCTTACTAAAGTATCGTTTTAAAAAAATATTCCTTTGTTTCCCTCAAATAATCTATCAGCTCCCCCTACTCCACTCACTAATTCCACAGAACTTTTTAACAAGATCTGTCGGTATTTTCCTTCTCTCCTTCCACCAGACAGGATCTTCTGTGTTTCCTTGTAGCTGTTCCTCACAACACCCATGACATTATCAGGCAGCTCACTGTCTTAGCTCCAGCTAAGCACTAGTCATTGAAATAAGAGGTTTCTGAAGTACAAGCAGGCAACTGGTAAATTGGGAGACACAAGTTACAGCCTAAAGGACAAGTGGTACAGTGCTTTGGAAAGGTCTATTTGTCATTGAAGTTTATGGGCATAAGCAGGTCTCTTCTGATTTTTCATTTGGTGAGCAAGCGGCTGGATATTTGACCTCCTTCTTTTAAAAACTCCAGATTGATGCCAGGCTCAGGCAGGGCCACTAAGAAAAGCTGGTGCATCTTTGTTGTTCCTACTCAACACAACAGAACTTCAGCCCTACCTCCCCCATTTCTTCCATGTTCCCAGTTCTCTGGGGAGTTGCTCTGTCCCAGGGACACCTCCACACTGGCACAGTTGCTTGAGGGACCATCAGCAAGCAGCTCAGGCACATGTGAAAGGCTTAGCAAGCTGAGCAGGACAAGCCGTATAGAGTACCGGGTGAGTATGCTTAACAAGCACAACTAATTTCTATTCGCCAGTCACACTGATATGAGTAAAGCTGGTTTAAGAATTGTGCTGAGGATTAGCTAGATGATTCATAGGAAAATCCAAACTTAAGGGCCCGATTTACATTGAAAGTATGTGGCTGAGAGAGTTGGAAAAAGGTAACACTCCATCTCTTGCTCAGAATGGATCCTAATTGCCTATTTCTTCTAGTTACAGTGATCGATCTCCAAGCATGTCTATATTAAGTAAACCATATGTGTATATACGTGTATATACACTTCTTTTAAAATACTGAGTTTTAAATTCCCCTGTATGAAACTCGAAACACCAAGGTCTGCTCCCTGGAGATTCACTCAGACTCCCAAAGGCCCCTTCCTGTTTTCTCGTTGTATAGCAAAGAGCAGTAGTTGCCCCACTGCCCATAAAACACAGGGCAATTAAAGGCACACTGTAAAATATTATTATGGTAATGACACACATCTGTTCCCAGAGCACTGGCTGTTATTTGTGATTAATCTAGTTCACTGAAGAATGTTGTGAGGGCAGAGGATATATTTTTCTGTTCCTTTCCTCTGTACAATGAGTATTTCTGAGAGCCAACAATAAAATCTACTGACAGAAAAGACTAAAGAAACAGAGATCTTTTCTATCTGGTGAGTAAACATATTATACAGCTAAATAATTACATGAGGTACTTCTATGATTTTTGTCTATTTTGACATCTCTCACTAATGATTTTTGCCCCACATAGGATGCCCCGCTGAGAAAGGACTCATTTCTATGTACTTGATTTCTCATAACTTGAGCACTCTTGCATTATCCGTCATTTACAGGGATTCATTATCAAAGTACTGCACAAGGGTTTAAGCTGTAAAACACCAAGAGATTTGTCTGGACTTTGGAAGAGATTTTATGACGTTTGGGATTTGGGAGCAACACTCTAAAGAAAAATATTTTTAAATGCTTTAAATCTGGATGCCTTGAATCTAGATGAAGCTTCTCTTACCAAGGGCAGTTAATTTTTCCGGTCATTCTTTGACTCCATTTGCTCTGAGGTCTAGTGTGTCTCACACATTCATTCAAAGCTGTATGGTCTCCAAACATTTATAGCAGGGAACTTTTCATCACACAACTTAGGGGAATGTAATCTCTTTTTTTTTTTATATCCCTTTTCTATCTCTGTGCTACAAACAGAAAGCCTGTGCTTCCTCCACACCCACTCTCCTTGCCAGAAGCCTCACTGCAACTTCCTGTCAGTTTTACACACTCTGCTGTGGACTTCCTCTGAGCAGAAGTTTTATCTGAACATACCACGTTAACTATTTGCTTACTAAGTGCTTCCTAGAAACATAAGTGCTTGTTTATTTTTAACCTTTATCAGTTAAACCCTTTGTAACTGGAAAATATTAGTGACACTCAGAGAAAAGAAAAAAGTTACTTATTTAGGCCTGAAATAAAGGAAAGGCTAAGAAATACTGTAATTATTTGCAGGCAATGGGCATCCTGCTTTGTATCAGCAGGACTAATGATACGCTGTTCACATACAGAGGTGCAATAACCCACATAAAAATAGTAATACCTTGCATTTCTAAAACACACTTCAGCAACGATCTCAAAATCCTTTCGGAAATACAAGAAATACTGCCCTGGCATTTATATTTCCAGCTCTTGATGTTGTAAATCGACTTAACCATAACGTGCTTTTGGCCCACCTCTGACCTATAACTAACCTATGTCTCCTACTTGGGGGTTTGCAAGGAGAATTGGGGAAGAGAAGGAATGCGTTATCCCAATGAGAACTTGGGGAGAGAGAGACTTACATTATCCCAACGAGAGCCTGGGGAGACGGGAGTTGTGTTATCCTGAGGGATACAGAGCACAAGGCGTCTCTGGGAACATCTGACAGGGTTGGAGACGGGGTACAGATCAGAGGCCTGGGACTGCAAGGCATCCCTGCGCTCTGGACTCCAGCTCTCGTACACTTTTCCACCCCCTGAAACAGCACATTTTCCCGGGGCTCCATCCCCGAGTAAAAAGCTTTCAAGTCCAAGGCAGGAGCGCGTAGGAAAGGGCCCTGTACGCACCCCGGGCCCGGGGGCGGCCTCCCTCCCTCGCTGCCACCACAGGCGGTGGCGGCAGGCCGGGGGCAGGCCGCGGGGGAGGCCGCAGAGCCGCACGGCGGGCGGCGCGGCCGGCCCAGGCAAGGTTTCCAGTCAGGGCCATCCCTTCCCTCCGCCCTCCCCTCTGTGCGGAGCCTGTGTGTCCTGGGGAAGGGGGTGTCACCGACGCACCGACACGGGGCCCGGCGGGCGATGGCCGGGGGACGGTGACAGCGGGGGTGGGGGCGGGGACGGGTTGGGTGTGAGGGAGCCGGGGGGAGGGGCGGCCG
>JAOXJM010000001.1:38041761-38055700 GCA_026413425.1 Tringa solitaria
GGGGAGGGAGGGAGGGGGTGGGGGAGAGCGGGGCGCTGAGGGGGCAGCCGGGCCGAGCGCCCGGCCCTGCCCTTCGCCTCCCGCCGCCGGTCCCCGGAGCAGAAGTTGGAGCGGAAGCGGAAAGTTGTAACCCCGCGGGCTCGGGGCCGCGACGTGGGGCCCGGCCGGCTGCGGGGAGGGGCGCGGGTGACGCCCGGTTCGGCCCCCGCCGCGGGCGGGGAAGCGGGGGACGGATCCCCGGCTGCCGCCGTCGTTTGTCAGCGGGAAGTCCGAGTCCGGAGCCCCACCTAGTCCGGTCGGCGGAGAGAAGCTGATGGCTCTTTCCGGCCGGTGTGGGGGGGCGAGGCGAGGAAGGGGGGGGGGGGGGGACAGGCCGGGTGCGGCCAGTGGGTTGCCCGGCCGGTGTCCGGGCGCTGCGGTAGCCCGCCGGGCAGCCCACCGACCGCCGGTGCTTGTGCCTGGGGTAGCCACGGAGCGGGACAAGCAGGCGACGCCGTGGGCAGCGAGTTCCCCTCCTGCTCGTCGCTACATAAAAAGGGGATGACAGGGATGTTCATCTAAACACCCCCCCTGCTATCGCCCGTGTCAAAGCCAATGGAAGAATTTGAGTGACGCTCCCTGCGCCAAACCTGTCTAATAAGTCTGAGATACTTCATACCCTTCTGCGTGTCTTGGGTGAAGAAGTGATCGAAGGAGAGCAAAGTTTGTGAAGGGTCGAATAAAACCAAACCCGAGTGGTTTTGGGCTGGCCTCGGATTACAAAAAGAGGATAATAAACCAAGATTTCTTTAAAAAAAAAAAATCAGTGTGGTTTTACTCCCTTTTCCACCTTAACAGGATGGGTTGCCCTTTTAAGGGATTATTGAAACAAACAAAAAAAGCTTTTTCTGTTCTGCTTTAGGGTACAATAGTAAGGCAGTATGGTTCCAAGAGAGAGGGTATTTCAGAGATGCCCAGCTTGAAAATTGCACAGGTCATGTGTATGTTCTTGCATTTAGATGTTTTGATTAGCGTAATTTGTTATTTCCAGCATATAACAGCTACATCTTACTTCAATATGAAATGTGTAGATAGTGTATGACAAAGGCTTTTCAGTGTTCTTTCACAGTAAAATATACATTGGAATTACTGTTGTAAAAAAGAAGACACAAAACACTCTTCTTTTTCATAAATTATAATTAAAGGGCAGTGTAGCAATCACATTGTCTTGTATAGTAACCATTCAAAACCAAATTTATTTCCCTTTGGAATAGTCTCTTTTTCTTCTCTATGGGAAACTTGAAAAATTAATCAAATGTTCATCTTTCGGATGACTTGCCTCTGTTAATATTGCAAACTTTTGAGGAAAAAAAAATGTAAAAAAAAAAAAAAGCCCCCAAAAACTTGCTACATTCAAGTGTTTTCACTTTCTTTATTCATCACTTTTTTTTTTTCATTCTTGCTCAAAGTCTATCCTGTAGACTTCATTCTCTCTAGAAATGATAGAAATGAGTGTATACCAGGGATTACCTTGGCTGTTCATATCAAAGGCTTTGCAAATAAACACTCTAACTAATTAGATGCAGTGTTTTATTCCTTGGTACCTGCATATTTTCAGGGATGATTCTTGTAGTGGTATGAACTACTTCAAGTTCAATTTGCAACTGTAGTGTAAAGCTTTGTGATTATCTGTAGCTAGATAACTGAATTTTGAGTTAGCTCTATACAATTTTTTGCAGCAAAGCTGATCCTACTTGGAGCACCTGTCTGCCTGGGGCTGAAATAATCTGCAAAACAGAGTTGAAAGTCTATTAAGTGTAAAAACAGAACTTGTGGGAGGGCAGGGGTGGTAACAATAGTCTTTTTACTGTCTGTAACTGTGTGACTTGCTTCTCTTACTACATACATGCACCAGATAAGTTTTCTGAGTGGAATTAAAATTGTGCTATTTTGTTCCGAAGCTCTGCTGTGGGACAGTTCATCAAAAATAAATCTGAAGTGAGCCATGACAGTTCTCTTTGTGCTGTGCCAGTTTTGCAGAGTAAAACTGACTGTATTTTTAATTGAGAGCCTTTCTGGAACAGAGGCAAACAGATGGGAATCTAGGTGAGGGCCTAAAAAAGGGAAAGAAATTACTTGTACAGCTGAGGAAGGAAGTGTGCTGAAGACTACGCTGCAGCTTGTGATCTAACAGTTAGTAAATGTGGCTGGGAACAAAAATAAACAATTGTCCACCTATCATGTGGGAAGTGCAAGAGTCACAGAAATACTTGAGTACTTGGTGCTTACTGCTAAAGTGCCAGTCCTGTCATCTGCAGAGTTAGGTGCAGAGAGGTGCTCTTAAGGGTAAGAGTATCTTGTAGATAAAAACAGCCACTCTCTTGTCCTTGGATGTACACTGAGAGGGTAGGTGGGTCCTTTATGAATTGACCCAGCTAAGTAATGCTTAGATGACTTCAGATACCTAACTGATGTTTGAGAGCGTTCTTCGGGCTAAGCTCAAGTTGTTACGAGTTTTGATCAAAATTGCTCTCATAGTAAGCAGATCTCTGAGCATACCCTGTGCAACAGAAGTTCATGCTTAGCTTGTGAGTACAAGTGCTTTCCACTCTTTCACCTCAGAACGAATAGAAAAGCAGAATCGAAGTGCACTGTGTAATGTCACTGCACTGAATCCCTGCTGAGTTGGGGCAGGCTTCTGCTGTGTTCTGTTGCATCTAGGTCAGGTAGAAGGATATTTTAGACAGCCTCCTTGTTCGGAGAGATTAAAGGAGTATCTACAGTAACTACACCTTCATATTCGAAGGTGAACTTTGTTTTCCTGCCCAGACGTGGTTAACGTGGTCCGTTTCCATTCTTCTTGCATGAAGCAGGGAAAAAGGAAGGGGGGGCGTTTCTTGAATTCCATTAATAGGAGACCTTTTTTCAAGTTGACTGAGTTTTCAAAGTTGTTCAGCAGTTGGCTGCAGCAGAGCTTTAGTATCTCACTTAAAGCATTTAATGTATTGCTTCCTCCTTAGGGCCTGTCAGCCCTGAGAAAACCGAGTGGGACAGGCATAGTAGAAGTGATATTCTGAAGAAGTTCTGGCAGTTTGCTTGTAGTAGACAAGCACTATTTGGAGAAAGTCAAAGACACTTTCTGCTGGCACAAACTGTTTCTTCATGGAGCAGTTGAATGAGGCTACCTTCAAAAGCAGCAGCAGGTTCTGGCTTGAAGCTTTCCTCTCTTTAGCTTTAAAATGCCTAAAGAAACACTGAACAACTAAAAGTGAAAGGGATTTTTTTTATTATTGTCTGTGCCTGTTTATGTATGCTGTTGTGAGCTCCTGACATACTGCATGTTCCTGTCCTCTAGCAGCAAGGAAAAGGAGGAAGGTTGTAAACACCAGGTTGGAAATCTGCCTATTAGGCAACTTTTGAAATACAGAATGATTTGGGGGCCCTCTAGCTATTCAGGATGCTCTTTTTTCAAGAACAGTGCTTTAATAGTAATTTCTACTACTGAAGCAGTAGAGTGAAAGTTACCATAAGACCCTACAGGAATGTGTGTAGCAGAGCTGAAAGAACTTTTTAGAGTTGAACCAGGAGACTTTCAACAGTATCGTGTGCATTGTCTCACTCAGCTATCTAGTTATTAATCTAGGGACTTAATATTATTTGAAGGAAATTTCTGCTATAAAACTATGAAAAGAGACTGCCGATTACAGTACACATGGTTAGTTCATTTTTGGCCAAGGGAGGAATGCCAGACTGTAGTGCAGGAATGGGACAACCTAGCCCTTCTAATGGACTGGTGTTTGCCTCTTGTGGCAGAGAAGCAGCATCTCATGTTTCTCTCCAGCCTGAGATTCTCTTCAAGGAACCCCAAGTTTCTTAGATCACTTTGTATCATTCCTGCAGCTGTTGAAACACAGGAAGGTGTCCTAAATCTGAATGACTTGACCAGGTCTTCTGCAGAAGGGATATTGTGTGTCACTGTTACTCGTTCATGAAATAATTTTCAATATAACTAATTGTAGAGCTGTGAGAAACTTTACGTCATCTCATTTCTGGACAGTATTGAGGAACTGGAACGGGAGAACAGTTTATTTTCATAACTGAAGAAAAACTTAAAGCAAGGGTCTGTAGTTATAATTCTTGTCTTTTTTCATAGAAACTCTGAGGAGAACATGCTCATTGCATCAAAATTTATTGTTGTTGAGTTGAATGTTACTCTTTCTTGCTTTTAACTAGGTTATTACTAAATCTTGATTTCAGTAGGTCTTCTGGATTAAAGGAAAAGAGGTAGTTTAACATTTTCTTTAGTGTGGCTTACTTCATAACTTTATATGAAATCAGATGGTGAAAGTTTTTTCTTAAAGGAGTTTACTATTGCGCAGATAAGGTATGTTGGCTAGCCCCCTCTGCAGTTAATCTAAAATAACTTGTGAAGGCAGATAGTCCCTGCAATTGTTTCTTTTTGTTTCTCTGTATTAGTTGTCTTAGCTTTTGAAGTCTTGTCCTATTTTTTTCCACTGATAGTCTGTATTTCTGCAGCCTAACCAGTTGTGCCTTCACTTCTTTTTCATGTTTGCAACGAAGGGAAATTTCTTACAAGTATACGTCACGTATCAGGAAGAAGCAAAAAGAGAACCACCACATTGGTGTTAAAGATGAAGTGCTGGACAGATATGAGTTACCTGTGTGGATTTCGAGAGGGGAGGTACAGGAGGTAGAAGGACCTGTATGTTGCTAGGTGTGGCACTTCAGCACTTCTGAAATCAAAGCGGTTTTGGTAGTTGCAGGGCCAGACCAGCGACTTCTGGTTTTCTGGTGGTTTCATGTACAGTCAATATTTTTTATTTGAGATGAAGCTAGTATGCTGAATAGTGTTCGGACTGCATCAGAACCCAGGCAATACTGACAGTCAAGTTGTGCAGTTGTACAATTCTTGCTTGCAGTTAACCAAACTTCTGTAATATCTGGTCTTATACTTCCCCTGAAAGTGATTAATTTGGAAGACTATTGGAAAGTTGCAACGTGTTTTGTTTTTTTCTGAATGTGGAGAAGGGTAAACTGGAACACGGAATGAAAGGGATCTATTAAGTGGAAGTTACCTAAGAATCTTACTCTCTGCAATACAGTATTTAGGACTAGATTTATTTGTTTATAATGTGACATTTACAGTTGAAACTGAGCCCTGCATGGCTGTGTGTCCAGGCTTATGTGGTTAGTGTGGGGGCAGCCCAACATACTGTGTAGGAACCTCTTTTATTAATCTTGCAAATGTAAAGTGGATAAGGTGAATTGTTAAATGTTGTAAGATGCAGTCAGTAACCCTCCTCTGATCTTTCATTGTGAAGCTACTTAGAAGCTAACATTCTGAAAGCTTGATGTACGAGATGACCCATAAACATAGCCTACTTGGCTTCATGTGATTGCTTTTTGCACACAATATTGCTGAAGGATTTTCTTGGGGTTGGGAAAGTATATAAATTAATACTGCACACTAAATCTTGAACTCGTATATTTCTGGAGTTACATTTATATAGTTAATATGTATAAGGATATATCATATTGTCTTTCTGTGACCCTTCTGACTTGTTTATAATGAAGAACTGATGGGCAGTAGGCATTCTGTGAGTGTGGTGGCTTTATTCCCATTCAGGGAATGTTCCTTTTGTTACTTACTGTCTATTGTTTATATTGGTGCAAGTGTACAGAAAATGTTATGTGTTTTTATGGGTTTTTTGATGAGCGGCATCAGAAATGAGTTCTTGGCAAGTGTAAATTCACCTTCAGAGTTCTTGAACATGTTATACCAGTCCACAGATGAAATTCCAAGATAGTTTGATATCAACAGTATTCACTGCATATAATTATACAATTTGAGATGCCTTGGACTTGTATTCTTAGTGGGCTGCAAAATGCTGTGTTCAAAATCGGAATTCTGCTGACATTAGTTAATTGAGAATATGCCATGCTTCTAGAAACTGATGCCAAATTGTCATCGTAGCACTTTGGGGAACCTGAGAGACTGTGTAGTAGTAGTAGTAGTCCTGTGGCATCAAGAAAAGGAGCACTGGAAGAGGCAAGAATAGCTGACTGTCATACTGGAGAATCACTCTTCTTTTTTTTTTTATATATCTTTTTTGACTTTAGTAGCAGATTAGATGGGCTTTCACTAAAGAACAGACACCCTGTTACTTGATATAGATCATCCTGTGCATTGGCAAAGTTTGGAGGCCAGTAGAGAAAAGTCTGTGATACTGTAATAAATATACTTGGCTTTCAAATGTTCTTTTGGTGTACAGTTTTCTACTTGCTTTTTTGTATCTGAATGCTAAAGAGAAGCAAGCATTTCTGAATGGTAACCTAAATTTCTGCTCATTTTATGTTCTTATTGTTTATTATTACCTTTTCACCTCTCTTTGTTTGAGCAAGACCATTGCCTTTTTTTTTTTTAATTATTCTGTTGTGGGTTTTTTTCTGATCGTCCTAAACCTTTCATTTCAGGAAATGCCCTAAGCTAAATTGAGGTTCAGCCAGAGATCTCACATAGAAAACTTAAGTGTGGTAGCTGAAGTTCTGCAAAAACTGAGTAGCTGAAAACAAGGTTTTACAATTAAGTGCTTTAGGCCACTGTATGTGCTGGTGTTTGGCATCCTTTTGATCCGTGTGTTGCTTTTCATCGAACTCTTAAGAGTAATCTCAGAAGAAAAGTGCTATATCTATGTGAGTAGGAATTAGTGAGAAAATAAGACTATGTCATGTGAAGCCTGGAATTAAAAGATCAACGGTACAGTTTTACTCTTGAAGAACAAAGATACAAAGAAGTCCTGATGCTACTTCTTCCTTTTCTGCTAGAAATCTGGGTCCTGTCTAGCCAGGAAACTAATGAAGAAGCAGCATTAAGTGCACATTAGTTTGGACTTAATTTAACTACAGTAACCAATATTTTGAACACTGTGCAGTCTTGCTAGCTGAAAGCACATCCTGCTCCTAGCCAGAGGCAAGATCCTAAGACGCAGGTTGCAAATACTTTTTTTCAAAGATGAATGTATCAACTTGAAAATATTAGTATTTTCAGGTAATATAATTCTTTCATTACCTGATCTTACTGTGAACTTTTAAAATGAAAATTGGTGCTGTAAGTTTCACAGAGGAGAGCTGAAGCCTCTTTTTTAAGCCAAGTGCTGAATATGCTGTAATAGTAGAATGAAAATAAGAAACTATTTACAGCCTTATCTACAGAAGGTTGAAGTCATGGATCCCGGGAACCTAAACAGAGGATGCACTGGCTAAACTAGGAGCACCCTAAGCAATGTGGAAATACAAGATCGTGGTTTCATGAAGGATAAACTTGCTTCACTGGAACAGTCAGGGTGGACTGAAAAGTCATTCTTTCACTCAGGCTTTGCACAAAATATAGATTGTTTTGAGATGCATATATTTAACTTGCTGGAAGTAAAACTCTTCTTCAGTAAAAGATTCAGGACAAAGTAATAACACTTCAAATGCTGTGGTGATTGTCATAGTCTAGATAATAGATGACTCTTAGAAGACCAGACATACCAATGTGTTTTTAGAAAAGTCTTCCCACCCAAACCTCTGGAGCCGATTTTAGATTTCAGGATGCTTTAGACATCTTCTGCTACCTTATCAAAGTACGTGTTTGATTTGACTTAAAGCAAAGTGTGTCTTAAGGTATGACAGGTTTCTCCAGAAAACGGCAAGCTTTGAAGATGCAGAGGAACCAAAATGTATGGTCTAAGCAAAAACTAGAGTGATCTTAGGAAGATTCAAATAGACTCTTGTGGAGACTTGATTAAACAAGTTTAACTCTCCTTAATTTGGTAACTCTCTACTAAAGATTTAGTCCATGTAAAAGAAGGTGGTGTGGGGATGAGTGTGACTCAAATTCATTTGGTTAAAATTATTCAGCTTTTTGTGTAGGTGTCATTGTGTCTATGAGCTCAGGCTTGCAAGCATGAATTACCTTTGGGTTCCTGCTCATAACTGTCAGATTTTTCCCTCCCTTGGAAATTCCTGACCCATTAAATGAGACTGGGGGCTGTCTAAGAGGCATCAGCTGCTCACAAAGCAGATGCAGAACTACAGCAGTTCAAGGTTTGGCATGCTAAGATAAGCCAGCATTTGTTTTAGGGAGGGGTGTGGTGGTTTTGTTTGGGTTTGATTTTTTTTTATTTTTTTTTAATGGTTGTGGGTTTTTTGGTTTAATTTTTTTTAATACCCTCATGTTAAGCTTGTGATAACTTAGCAGTTGCCTCAGAAGCAACCAAGTTGTCTGTGCATCTGCATATAGACAGAGGTGTGAAGATCAACTTCTACAGTTGTCATCCTCTAGTTGAGGTATGTTTGTGAGTTGAGTGCTCCCTGAGGAGCTACTGTCCTTAGGTTCAAGATGCTGCTGCCTCATTGCCAGAAACAGAACAGGACGTTCTGCCCAAGTTTTAGCCACTTCAATTAAGTGGTTCAGATCTTATACAAACCCATCTTCATCAGTGGATTCAGCTTATGAAGTTAACTGTGAAAAGAAGCAGTTAAGGTTGAACCTCCATTATTGCAGAGATAGCAAAACCATGTGGCAGAAGATGGTAGTTATTGCTGGGTGTTGGCGTATGCCTTTTTCAACTTAACCTCAGGACATGTCTCAAACTTTAACAAAAGAACTGTTTGTGAAGTTAGGTATAACTTGGGGTGACTTTGAGTGACGTTTGCTGCTTATGTTCAAGTACCATGTTTCTATTAGGGAAATATTGATGGAGAGGTCAAAACAGACATGAGTTACAATTACTTGGGATTTTGCTAGTATGGTTCATTTATCATGGAAAAACTAATTTTATTCCTGTTAATGAATGCTAGTAGCTAGTACTCTCAATCTGCATAGAATCGGTGTCTTTTCAACAGATAAAACTTCTAATCTTAATTAAAATGACGTATGGGAATTTGTAAGACTGCTCTCAGGCTACTAACCTGATTTGTAATAGAATTACTGTAAGTCATACTATGGAAGGATACTTTGTATGTAAAGGGACTACACCCACCAGTCTTAAATGGCCACTAACAAAAGATCGAATAATCATGAAGGAAATCTATACATCTGTGCCTTGACAATGTGTTAGTAATCTAACAAACTTGAATTGAAACCAAACTTGTAAGAATGAAGACAGTGCAAGTAATGATAGCTTACTATGCAAGCACTGGCATTGCCAGGGGTCTATATGATGTGTGAGTTGTAGAGAAAAATAAGACAGGAGGGACAAAATTTCAGGTGGCATTGGGACTGCAGTTGAACTTCTGTTGGTAGAAGGAAACCCGATAAACCCAATACAAGGCTTTACTGGTTCAGCAGCCAGTGTCACAATCAGAGTAGAGCTGGGATTGCTAGATGTTGAGCAGATATCATATGGAATTTGAAGCTAGGTCTTGTTTCTGCAACAGAAGTTAAACTGCCTTTTTGCAGAGAAGAGTATCTTAAGCTGACTGGCAAGTTTATTCTTGAAGCAACTTTCAAACTGCACGAGTGCATTTTTACAAGAGAAGTATCTTGACTCTGAAAATCTCCATGCCTTACGTGTAGTCCTGCTGTTTATAACTGGTTTTGTAGCTTGAAAGATAAAATTTACTGTAACAGTTATGGGGAGAAGCAAATGCTTGTATCTGCTTTTAATCAGAAGGATGAATATCGGGTAAAGCATGTTGGATATACCATGATGTGGCAATCCACCTGTTGATAGAATTTTTAGAGCTGAATACGGATCCCTCTCTGCAATGACAGTAGAGGCAAATTCACAGCAGTAAATTGCTGTCTCAGTTCTCAAAACTTGCTGTATGGTTGAATACTTAGCTTATGCATAGTAAGATATCATCATGCGGTAATTATGGATACTCTAATATGCTTGTAGCAGTTTTTTTTAAATTGTGTGGTTTTTATTTATCTTCTGCTTGGATTTTCTTTGCAAGCATAAAAACCGCTTACAATTCAGTTTATTCAGGAATTCTGAGATCATAGTTTTAGCTGAACGTCTGACTGGTAGAACATGCAAAACAGCTTCCATGGGGGGTGGTGACTGTTTTTACAGAAATAGGGAGAAAATGCAAAACCATGGCAAACAATCACCAAAAATAAGTCTCTGATAAATGTTATAAACTCCAGTTGAAGCTTAAATAGACCCTACAGCTTACGTTTTATGAGCGACTCCAAATTTGCATTGCCATAGTTGAATTTTTGCACGAAGTTAAAACTTGACCTCAGTAAGTGGTGAAACATAGCATATCTTTTAGTGGCTTAAGAATGTTCGTTACATCGCTTGCTTTGAAATGACTTTTTATACTTTGTATGAAACCACTTCAAGTGGCACATGCTTGTTAGCATCTCACATTAGAAAGCTTTTATCTTGAGATATCAGTGGTTTCAAGCAAGCCACTTTTTGTCCTCAGAACATACATTAAGGTTGTGTTCAGATTTAAGATCTAGCTGGGAATTAATCTTGACATAAGAAAAAATATCCAGATTTTATTCAGTTGTACTAATTCTAGACAGTGGAGCTAGTCTCACAAGGTAAGCTCATGTTGGCTGCTTTGCGGAAATTGTCTGCGTGTGCAGCATTAATCAAGGAAGCTCCCCTCAATGAAAGCAGGAAAACTTGGTTAAGCTCTCTCTGGGTTAAGTGTCTTAGTGGGCAGTTCAAGGAGCACCTTAAACCTTGGTGCCATGTTTGTGCTGCAGTAACTTGTTCTCAGGTCTTTGCCTTTTTCTCAGGTGGTTGGTATGATTTCATGTGACTAGATAAGCTTAATTACCCAGACAGCTTTTTGAAAATACTCTGAATATCCTCTGGCATCAGTTAAAATATTTGAAGAAAAAATTTTGTCCAAGAAAAATTGCTCTATTAGTGCCCAGGAGAACTAGCTGTCCAACTGACAGTATACTTGTTTGTCAAGACAAGAAGCTATCACAACCAGGTAAAAACTAGAAGTAAAAATTGCTTCTAGCTTTGTTTACTGAACAGTTGACTCACTTCCAAAGAGTCTGCATTAGTAATGAAATAGCTCTACTTCCAGGAGTCTTGAATATAAAAGTCTTTAATTAGACCCAATCAGCTTTTCAGTGTATCTTGTCTTCAAAATTGATTTCTGAATAATGTTTTCTACAAATAAGTGTGAAAATCAGCTCTGGAGTATTTTAATTTCTTTTTTATAAGGGTTACTGCTTGCCCTGTTGAGTAAGGGTTATCTAAGTTGCTTTAATTCCTAAGCATCTAAAGTTGATGAAAATGTCTTCCACTTTGGATTATGTTGTCAAGGTGCTGCTTATGCTCTTCAATTATTCTGGAAAAAAAACCTCTTTGGAGTTGAGGGATAAGAATGTAGGACTTCCCCTTACATGTAAGTATTTGGGGAACATCAAGAACAGCACACATCCTCTCTTCTCTAATTAGTTGTTTCCCTGAAGAAGGGGTTCTAAACCAACAGACTTAAAACTTAGTGGAATCTGGATGGTACAGACAACTAGAAAGGTGTAGGTTTGGCTGCCTGAGACTGCTCCAGTACTGGAAGTGGAAAACATCTTGTCTGGAAAGACTGAATCCTCCAACCTCGGCTGGTCCTGTGACTGAACTCAAGCTATTTTCCCAAATGTCTGACCATTGTCCTCTTGTTCCATCTCAGGGCTATTATCCCCTCTCTGAGAAGCAGAATTTTTTTCATTGGCTTTTTTTCCCCTCCCCTCCTAATTGTAAGCAGGTAAACCAGTCTGTTAATTTGCTTCATCTGTTATTCCAATGTTTGAAACTTTTTTTCTCATGCAACCAGTTGAGATGAATTCAGGAGTTCTGTTCCCGAGGTGGTTCTAACAAAGCCTCTCTTCCAGAGAGGTGAGTGTTCCTGGGGCAGAAGCATTATGAAAATTTTAGTGAATACGCTGCAACTTTACAATACAACCAGAATGTCAGGGTCTGAACAAGGATCATGGTCTGTAAAGTTCTGAATAATCATGATCCCTTTTGAAAATGATAATGCTTCTGGGAGGGGACTATTTGGTTAATTCCATACCTGAACAACAAGTTTGCATAAGCAAGTCTCAAAGATATCTTCAAGTACTGACTGTATTTAGTTCATGTGTTTGGCCTGGGGCTGAGTTCCAGTTGCAGTTTCATTTTGGGTTAATATCATGTGGAAATATTGGACTATTAGCTTTCCCATTCCTCATCAGGTAACAAAGTCAAATCAGAAATCAAAACTTGAAGCGGAAGGAGTTGAAAGAAAAATAAAGTAAAAAAAGCCAAAGCCACTTCCATAATAACTATGATCGCAAGCCCAAATACCAATGGTCTTTGAACTTTCCTGAAACCTCCATTGTGTGATTGCTTTCTAGGAAGGCTGTACAAGAAGTAAGTGTGCAGTCTCTTCATTTACTGCTCAAGTAGGGCTTCTTATTCCTCAGCTTTCTTAGCATCATCACTTTGGTTTGCCTTTTGCTGGAGACATGCTTCAAGAAACTGTTCAAGAAAATATCCAAGAGGCACTTTTTCTTGGTTTGTCTGAATCAGGGCAGAAATGGAAAGCAAGTTTCATGTTTATGGTCCTTGACGGATGTGAAGCTTTTAAAATACTTCATTTCTAGTGACTTGTCCTGGTTAACCTTTCTTCCTTTTGTTCAAATGGGTTTATTCAAAGAACTGCTCATCCTTCAAAGAGAATCTTTATTGGAAAAAGTACCCATGTGCATATAAAGCTCTTGCTCCTCTAGTTTATCAAGTACTTTAATTTTAAGAAGTGGGCCACAAAGAAATTGAGCAGTTACATTAATGCACTACACTAATGTGCTAATACGTGCATTAATTAGAAAAAATAATATGAACAGACTAGTAACAGAGGATGCACAAATGTGATGGGTTTATGGACTGTTACATTTCAGGAGGTATGCAGGGCAGTTAGTGACATCACAGGCAGTTAATGGAGGCGATCTGAAAGTCAGCTCTGTACTTGCTAGAGATTGTATACTTGAGATAAACTGGATTCTAGTGCTATGTGAAAATGCTATTTCTTGAAGAAGAGTAGCTTCCCTCATTCTTCTAGCTAAATTTTGCATTAGGCATCTCTGGAGATCACAGTTATGTCAAATATCTGTACATATAAATACCTGCAAAGCCAGTACGTGCTCCAATTAAGAGGGGAAAAAAGGCCTTGCTTTTTGTATGCTTCCTATCTTCTTGCTCTTTAGCGCCTGCATAGAGAGCAAAATTGACAGTGTTTTCCTGCCTAAAGATGGAGGAGCAGAAAAATGAAAAAGCAAAGGCAATTGGCATTGCTCTCTCTCCTTGTAGGTCTGTCACATTAAAGGTAGCCAGCCTTCAAAGCAAAATGTCTCTCTTAAAATAGACTCAACTAAATGAAGAAGGATTCAAACAAGTTACTTGGTTTATTTGGTAGGAATAAGTTTAAACTTAGTTGTATCTAATTGTTGGGTGACTCGGTGGATACTTACCATCAACTATTCAGTAAATCTGGGGTATTTTGCTTATCTGTTGGTCAGTTATCATAGTTTCTTTTGTTTCTGTTGTGCCTCTTTGAGTATATCCATTTTACAGCCCTGAGATGGAGTGATCTGGGGAGTACAGCTGTATTGTTGTTGGACTTAACCATATTCTATTCTAGAAATGCTGATGGTACTCTGTTATAGCTGTAGCTTTAGAATGCTAAGTTGTAGATGAAGATACACGTAAGCATAACTGTGTCCTTATCTGAATGACTGCGTAATCTAATGATCCTTTCCTCCTTTCCAGTTAGTACAATTGCTTTCTGATAGCTTTAGAACTGAAGGGTATTATTGAAATGACTGGTTAGTGCAGGCTGCTGAAAATTATTCTTAAGGTGCTACATTGAACTCTGTCTTGACTGTACAAATGGTTTAATAATCACATTCTTCCAAAGTTCTTCCTGTAACTTTTTTTTT
>JAOXJM010000001.1:38055800-38066768 GCA_026413425.1 Tringa solitaria
GGGGGGGGGATGGGAGAGGATGACAATATGTGAAATGCAAAGCACTTTTATAAATAGATATTGTGTGCACTAAGTCCAGTTTCTGTTTTAGAATGGTTAGAGAAGTGCTTTTTTTTTTTTCCCAGGCAGAAAAGGAAATCCACCAGAAGTCTGAGCTTCTATTTCAAATTTTATACTTTGCATCTCTTTCAGCAGTTGAACTTTTCACTTTAAAGCTTATTGGCTTCTGCTGTTTCAAATATTATCAGGTAACTGAAAGATAGGGTGATTTATGGCTTAAATCTCTTCTTTTATACTTGGTCGTCTTCCTCGTCTGCCCCCGCTTGTTTGTCATAAATGAGTCAAAAGGAAACCATGTTGGCACTGGATGGAGCTGAATACAGTATTAGTTCCAGAGTCAAGCGTTGTGTCAATATGAAAAGAAAAGTAAGAGCATGATCAAGGTTTAGGAGGCAAGCAGTTTGTACAACATGTGAAATGGAAAAATGGGTTTGAGCTAGAGCCCCATCAGGTCAGGCTAGTTGGGAAGCACTGGGAAGTCAAGTTCAGGCAGGATCAGAGCCCTGACTCAGTCTGGGGCACACTTGCAGCCAATGAGGCATACTGGTCAGTGAAAAAGTACGTGCTAGGCTTCTATTGCACCAAATAGTGTGACAGACCACAGTGTCCTAAAGCAGCTCCTAGTTTTGTGGGCTGGTGTCACCTTAGCTGAGAAGGAGGCAAAGACCAGTAACCAGCAAAGCTCTCTTAGCTAGGAACTGAGTTTTGATTTTCTGTCGGAAAACAGTAAGAGGACATTGAAGTGGCATCAGGACTGCTACTCAAAACTAGTGGGGTGGTAGGTCGAAGTAGGAGCAGATAATAGATGGATGCTGCTTCTGCTGCATGCTGTGTTAGAGATGTCCCAAGTTAGCTTTCTTGGAGCGTTTTGGAGAATACGTTGGTTTGTGTTTCATTCCAAGATGTCATGGCCAGACTACCTGAAGATAGACCCATGCAGGGATGCCATGATACCCCTATGATGTGCATGTATATATAAAGGATTAGTGTGCTCTTGATGAGTTAAGGAGTAACTGTACAATGACATAACAATTGTCACAGGGAAAGAGGAAGGTTAGCACTCGTATTGCTCATTGTCTGAGTTTGGAGGGAAGGTCAGAGAAGTGTTTGAGTGTACTGCAGTCTGGCTTTTGTCACGTCTTCAAAGATCTTAAAGCTTTTTGCTTATGTGCTTCCAAGATTAAGATTGACTAACCAAGCTGTAATAGTCTGTATATATATGCTTTTATTACATACCACCATTTAAAGCAGTGAAATTGGCTCCAGAGTACCATACAGCAACTGGATATTTAGGGCTGAACTTCCAAATCTGGTTGGTGAAAGAAGCTTTAGCTTGTGTTAAATTCCTGAATTTGAAAGCCAAAATTGAATTGCCAGTCTCTCACTAAAACCAAGTTGTTAACTTCTTATTTCAGGATTTGTAGTATTATTTAAGGAATTGTAGATCATTCAGTAAGAAAAAGTCACAAATGACTCAGAACACTAGGTAAAACAGATATCTGGTACCTGCTGCTTAAGTTCTGTTACTTTTGAATTACTGTCAGCCTTTGTTATTGACGTCTCCAAATTTAATTGCTAACTTCAGACTGAAAAGTTCAGCTTAAACTGTTGTTTCAAAGACAGTGAAATTGCTGCAGTTCACTCAGATTACTGTACTGGGATTTCCCCTACACCCACTATGTTTATGTCATTCTAGAGACACCTTTCCAAAAATAAAGACATAACTGAATGTTTGTTTTAAAGAAATAACAGGTAATGTAGTTATAGGCTTAATTTCTCGTGAGCTTGAGAGGTGCATTTCAGTTAGAGATCATCCTTTATTCCTGTTGTTTGTAGAAAGGCTGGACAACTTACAAGTTTGTGGATCTAACAACGTTTACAGTGGTGCCAGATAGATTAAACTTGTTTGCAAAAAATCCTGTAGGGAAGGAAGCATTTTTTTTTTTAAAGTCAGGAGTGGAAAAAATGGTCTATTAGGTGTGAAAATCACTCAAAAGCCTCAACTTTTATTGGTAACAGAAGCCTGTGGCTGTTTCCTTACAGCTTTTTCCTTGTGTTTCTTTTGCTTGCTTATGGTGGAAGAAAGTTTAGATAAGTTGAAAGATAAAGTGTGTTTGCAAGAAGAAAACTAAGTAGGACGTGGGGTCTTGATTTCTCATCTTCTGACAAAGATGGACAGTAATGTGAAAGTGCTTTAATTTCTATGTGAAACAGCTTAGCTTTTTGTGCTAAACACCTAACAGATGGTGTGACTCCAGAGATGATGTGAGATTACTGCTGATGAGAAGGGTCTTTCTTATTTTACTTCCACTGCTTACCTTGTACAAGCACCTGTGTTGGATTCCCTGCACTTCCCCAACCCCCAAATGAGTCATCAGCTGGGGAGAGTTTCATCTTTCTGCGGGGGCAGAGGGGGGAGAAAACAGGTAACTCAATCTGATAAGTGCTAAATCCTCTGCAAGAGAGGAACTGAGACCTTCTTCCCAGGGCAGCAGTAACAGTCATCTTAGCTCAGTTGCTACCAGGACTGTAAGAGGTGTGTTTTCTTGAGCAGTACATCCCAAAATCGATGGCCTTATTCTAGTTTTGCTGGGTCAGTTTTCAGCAAATATGAGCATGCAGATCTGGCAGACTGTTGTGTGCAGCCATGCTAGCGAGTGTGGAACAAGGGACCAGATCTAGCTTGTAGGAGAGGAATGGTCTCAAAAGAATTTTTTAGTTGTCTCCAGTTATTAATGAAACTATAGTCATTATAACTGTGGTTAGATATCTAGCAAAACACTATTAAACCTCCAGACTTAACTGGGGATTATTTTTTTTTAACTGCCTTCTGGGATTCTGCTGTTCTTTTTGAGAAGTGTTTGTTTGCTGGGAAGAGGTTGGTGTAATTTTCTTAAGTCTTTCTGTGATTCTTTGTTTAGCATTTAAGTGTTTCAGAACGAGAAAAATGCATGCTATCTCCTCTTGGATAATTGTTTCATATCAATAGTAACTGTTAGCTTTACTAGAGTAGGGTTTATTCAATATTTCTTTATGGGAGCACAGTAATGAGGTAGAGGAAATACTATATCTTATGGCTTGCAGCATTTTATTGTAACTGTATTAAGAGCTGATAGTTTGAAAATGGCCACCGCATTAAAAAAAGTTAACTAAGCCCTTTTATCAAACCCTGTGTAGGGAACGTTTTGTCAGCATGCTGATGCTTTCAGTTCATCAGAGGAGACTGGAGACATTTCATGCATGTCAGCTCATATGAACAAAATAATTTACACATATATGTGTATATGTATGAAATTACAAAAAATTTTGTGCTACAAAATAACTTTGGGGATGGATGAGGAGTGGATGTAGTAGCTGTGAAATTTAGGCAGCATGTTTTTAGAATTACTGTATCAGCACCATAGGTAACAAACATTAGTAGCTGTTTATCTGATAAACCTATTCAATACTGTAAATGTGGTGGTTGTAAAACTGGAAGCTCTTTAGGCATCTGTGTGGCTCTTAGGAATATTGGTTTTGGTCTGTTGTTACAGAATAAGTAGTGTATGCAACTTTTTGTGAGTGAATGAAAGATCTTGAGAAACCTGTGCAATACCTTAACGTTTGCTGTGACTGTAGCTGAGAGGTGCCATGGACTTGTTTGCATGACTAGAAGAGTTTTTTGTAGGTTTCTGGAAAGCATTATGAGATGAACATGCCTCACAGATGGTATGCCGTAATCCAAGTAACTGGCCTATCAATTGGAGTAAATTAATTTCTATGCCTGATTCCTCCTTGCCATAAATAAAAATGAATCCATCTAGACACCTCTGAGACAGTGATATGTGGACATGGATGTGAGCAATTCTTCCAGATACTTGTGGACTTTCTTTGAAACACCTGTGATATTTTGGCAAGATCATGATACTGAGGTCTTTATTACAGAGAATCTTAATATAGTTTTACCTCTTCTCTAAATTAGTGTTTCATGGGATATAAAAATCTCTGTTTTAAAAACTTTCCAAGTGTGTGTGATCTTGACTATGAAGTTAGGCTAGATATCACTTAATGAAGAACCATTATTCGTGTGTTAACAAGAAATCTTGGGGGTATGTTAGATGAAAAAGTAGCATTGTACAGCAGTTAGTGTCTTGAATAATGTCCATAGTTTCCATATTCTGTAATAATTAAAGTGATGTCCTGCTTAGGTTATGCCTGGCTATAATGGTATATCTTCTGTGTTCATCAGTTGATATCAATATTTAGCTGTTCATGTCTTGTTACATATGTGATCTTAGAGTGACACTAGTAATGCTAAAATAGTTGTTCTATTGATCAAAAGGGTTGAGTAATTTATTGTGTGTTTTAGGTTTTGGGGGTGATTTATCTCTTGCATCATGCGTGAATACAAGCTAGTGGTTCTTGGTTCTGGAGGCGTTGGAAAGTCTGCTCTGGTAAGTATTCTGTATGTTTTCTTGGGCTTCTCGTGTCTTTTTTTTTTTTCTCTACTATACTCTCTACTAACCCATATTTCTTTTACATAAGTGCACAAATAAACAAAAATAAATTTAAGTCGTGACTGCTGAGGGTTCCTGGCTAATAGGTACATCCCTTACTGGGTGCATCTACGTCTACTGGTGCACTCTCACATGCTAATATTTTTGTATGGGTTGGTTGATGAGGGTGCTTGGTCAGATCTTTGCCTGTCTTGCACAGTGAAGTGCATAGCCATGGCATTATAAAAGTCTCTGGCTTCACTGTGCAACTCAGCCATAGTTTAGTAGGCAATCAAGCCTCTTCATGAAACTCATACAATGAACTAGTTTGCCTGCATCTGGCCTTGGTAACTACTGGCTCTAGAAAACTCTTCAGGGTGCTGTATTCTTAATGTTTGATAGCAATCTCTGAAGTGCTAAGATTTTTTATGCAAGTACAAATACGTATTTACATGTTTGTAGGGGTTTAACGTGTTTTTTACATCTTTCCCTGCAAGTCAGTGTATAGCTGCAGCAGGGAGATGATTGTAAGCCAAAGGGGTCATGCATCTTAGTTACAGAAAAGTTCAGTCTGAGTTAGAGTAGCACTAAAAAGTTTACAGAATATGATGTTCTTGGGTCACTTAAGAACTTCGCATCTTTCAGTTTAATTGAGCACCTTATAAAGTAAGGTCTAGAGGTCCACTCTATCAGATAAGAACTATTCTCTTATGTAGGATTCCTAAAGGAAAACGTAAATGACAAATCATGTTAGATTGTGAAAGAACTTTTTCCTTCACCTCTGAACTCTTTATCTTTATCTTATCCAGCATTTCTGGATTTGAACGTGTCTGCTCTGACTTGGCCATTGAGTCTTAAAGTTCCATTTGACTTGTGCTAAAAACGTCCTACGTGCTAGGTACACAGGAGTATCCTACTGAGTCTAGTTAAGACTAGTAAATGCTGGCAGTTGTATTTTTGACTAATTCCTGTGCTGGCAGATAAGTAGCAGAAGATGCAGTAGTTCTAAATGCAAATGTAAAAGCCATGCAGCTGTATAGTATCCTATTCAACTAAAAACTAATAATGATTCCAAGAGTTAGACAAACCTTAAATAAATGCATGCCTTAATTCAGCGCTCCAAGTGAGAGTGGGTAAAGAAAGATGTAGCATTGCTTCGTCTAACAGTACTTAGTTAAATAGGCATATACATCTAACTTTCTGTTGTTTCTTATAATTTCTTATTATTTATAATTATGTTAGTCACCTAATTTGCCTTCAAGAAGATAATGGATATACTGAGTATATACCTAGAACAGTAATTTGTGTGTTTACAAAATGTCACTATGCAAGAAGAATCTTACAAGAACTTTTGTGTTGCAGACTGTACAGTTTGTTCAAGGAATATTTGTTGAAAAATACGATCCTACGATAGAAGACTCCTACAGAAAGGTATATGCAAAAGACCTCTCTAGTTTTATAGAACCTTAAATATTTGACAGTATGTGCTGCAGTTTTGAGTCACTGCTTGAAAAAGGATATGCCTGGTTATGCCACATAATACCAGGTAACTTAACGAGTTTGAAGTGTAAAGGTGCTCTTAAAGTCTAAAAGGAATAATTCAAGACTAGCTTTTCAGTGTTTGAGCATAATACCTTACTAGCTAGTCAGTAAAAAATGGTAATTTCCTTGTCAGAATTGGGAACATTGTTTTTTTTAAAAAAAAGTAAAATGCCACTACCATGCTTTTTATAATGTTTATTATTAGCTTGTGTGTGATGTAGTATCTTCAGGTAGATTTGGACTTGTATGTTAGTGTGGCGGTGTGCTCTCCCTGTTTCCCGCCCCCCGGCTCCTGTGTGGGCCATGGCCACCATATCCGCCTGCAACAGTTGGAGGGCTAAGCTACTTGTCTACTAGGAAAATCTGCTAAAAGCGACTGACTTCACACTCACCTTTAGAACACTGGAGGCATCATACTGTATTCCTGACAGTTTGACTGATAGCTTGATACACTTCCATTAGGTGGGTTGTTGTTTTATTAATAAGTTAACACAAACCTATCATAAATGAACAAATACAGTGGCCTATTAATTTCTCTCTTCCCATCTTCGGTGTGACAGGCTGAAAGGTCTGACTCTGCCTGCATCATCTTGAATCTCCATATTGCTCACTCTTCGCTTTCAGCTGAAACGGTGATTAATATTCCAGACTAAGATAGTTTTCATCTGGACTGCTACCAAAAAGAGTTAACCATTTGAGAAAGCAGATTAGTTTTCGTCTGTGTCAGTTTCTTAATCTATCTTTCTTTTTTTTTTTGGCTGAGTTACTTTTCAGGTGCATTGATACTCTGATGCAGTTCACCAAGTGGCCGCAAAAATGCAAGTGTCTGTACAAGGGAGGCAAAATGCACAAACCCTAACTGGGAATGGGCAAAAACTGCAAGACCTCCTCTTTCAGCACTGGACTACATATATACTGGAATAAAGAGGCTGCATTAGCGGCTGTTTCAGCCTATAGTTACTAGAATCTCTTCTGAATGAAGAGGAATTAGTGAGAGCAAAATGATGATTTCATGCTTGTTTTCTTTGACCTCATATAAATCTGTATGCTGGAAAAATCCTAGTCTGTTTTAAGTATGTGGGCTTTCAGCCAAAGCTGGAACTCTTTAAAAAGAGAGCAGCTACAAAAATTTCTATATAGCCACTTTTTCTGTATTAGAGGAGCAGGAATTTTGGACCCTGTCGTGATGTTTGGTGCAGGCCATTGCTGGGTCAGGCCCAATAAATGACTCCAAAAATATTCACAAGCAGTACTAAAGTGAAATGTTTCCTTTGTTGTATATTTACATTCTTCAGGTCATACTAGATTCATGATATTTGCTGGGTGAATTTTTCCAAAGGCTGTTTCCATGGAGCCTGAAAAAGTAAAAAGTAAAGCCATTTTGAGAAATTTTGCCTTTTGCTAAATAATTTTTATTTTTTTTTTTGGCAAAGATCTTATAATGTTCCTTTGGGGTTTAGTCCTGAAATGACTAGGAGTATCTCTGTGTATTCTTTTCAAATCAGTCAGGTTGTTTAAGTCTTGCTTAAGTATGGACAACACTTTATGCAATCGTTTTCTTCCTGTCACTGCTAGTTACAGTTCTACCTCGCCTCCTGGCTTGGGTGACTTCAAAATGTATTGGTTTGGCAGTTGCAATTCTATACTTTTAATGTTAAATATAATTTTAAAATAAAGTTGAGAGGGTGTGGCTTGAAATATTAAGTTTGTCTGGAATTAAATATCAAGTATGAAGTCTTGCAACTTGACACCTTGGTTTACTCCCTAAATATTTCTTCATAAAGAGAATAGATGCTGCTCAATTAGCTGAATAACTTTGTCAGCAATACATGCTAAAATAGTGGCTATTGAAGGAATCTACATCCCATGGGGATGTGGGGGAGGTGAGAGGAATGGAAGTACTCCTCTTGTGCACCCTCCAAGCTCAAATCTAGTTACAAAAGAAAAACTTGTGATAATGCATATATGGGGAGGCAAAGTTCTTTGTGAGTGCTGATCTTACAACTAGGAATTCTATCTGCAAATGGAAACAAGGGAAGTGTACCAATAGCTTGAAAGAAAAAAAAGTAAGAAAACATAGGTAACCTGCTTGGAACAGCTTGAGGGCACTTCCATGTCCTTTGATGCCCTCAAGGCTATTTTTTTTTTTTTTTTTTGAGGTAGAAAATAGATAGAGGAACTCTGAAAGGATACAGAAACTGAACTGACTTCATAAACCTTCCATTTTTTGCAAATTTCTCTAAGCTGGATCAGCTTTCTAATTAGTGTCACTAAAGGCTTGTTTTGGGGACACCACTCTTAGTGGTTTGCTTGGTTTATTGTTTGCAGTGTACTACTTACTGTCTTGTTGTTTTAAATTTCTATTAAATGAGTGTTAATATGCCAATCCAACTTTTCAGCTCTCACCTATACTTTTCGTCTGTAAACGATCCCTGAAACAAGTAGAATTCAGTTGTGCTAGTTGCTGAGAACCATTATTGCAAATTTAGCAGCCTCCTTTTTAATAATCAAAAATCCGTAATCACTTTACAAAGGGAGTGTACTTGGCTGCTGATGCTGCTATTGAAAATGTCACTAGGGCTCTTTGAAAGGTTTCTTCCTGCTGTTTTCAAAGTGTATGTCCATATAAATTTCTTAAGCCATTATGTTGCTTTATGCATTATGAATTTGCTTATAAAACCACACTATTCCTGGTGTCTTTGGAGGGGGGAGAGTTGCAAGAGGAAAAACTAACCACGTCTTTCTCTCTTAACAGCAAGTTGAAGTAGATGCACAACAGTGTATGCTTGAAATCTTAGATACTGCAGGAACGGTATGTAAAACCAGCTTCTCTAAATATTGATGTACAGTGTTAAAACCATCAAAAGCTGTAGGGATGTAAATGATGACACATTTCCTTCTTCTTTCTCTAAAGAGTAACTGGTCTGTGCGTTGCAGTAAAGGATGTTCTTTAACATACTAGTATTTAAACAACACTTGAGTATTGCAGCAGAAAATGAATTGCAAGTTTCCTGTAAGCTCCTGTTTTGTATTAGGGGAAACATGAGATTGAGAACTATAAAAGAGCTTGTGGTGCTGTTTTAAGTTGATATTGCCCAGAGGAAAGTTTAGGCCCGATGATTACTGGGGTTTGATTCTCTGTAGAGAATGTGTGCTTTCTTCTCCTCTCCTCTTTCTTTTGTGTGTGCGATGTACTCTGACATTGGGATAAAAATAGTATCGCTTTAGTCAGCTTTTGTGAACTCAAAGCAAAGGGTTTATGCTGACCCTTTGCATACTGGTCAGGTTTTTCAATGACGTGTTCCAAAATGTACTGAAAGCAGTCGTTTCCTTCACTGATTCCCCTGAGTACAAGCTCAAGGCCCTTGGAGAGTGATGTGTGCTCTCTAACTATAATAGTAACCTGGTCCAAAATAATTTATTCAAATTCCGTATTAAACTAAGGCCATATAAAACTACAAAAGGGTGGAATGTCTGTTCTCTCGAAATATATTGCGCTTTTCATCTGACCTACAGCAAGAGACTTCGTGAGTGATTGATTAGTCACAAGGTGGCAAAGTCACCAATGCGAGAAAGGCAATTGCTGTTCCACAGTCATACTGGTGAGAGATTTTGAACTGGGGGAAGTCCTAATGCTGCTGTGCAGTGCACCAGTGAGTCTTCATATGCAATATCGTAGTTGTCACCACGCTCTAGGAATTGTGACAAGTCTGAGTGTCTCCATGTTGTAGTCAATCTTATTGAAAATGAAAGTAGAATTTAACATAAGAAAGTGCCTAGACTACAAAATGGATGCTGACAATGGACGTGTTTACTTTGCCATGTGCTTTAAAGAGATGGGGAGAAAAGTTGGTATGTAAGGAGGGGTTTGGGAGGAGTGTAACTTCTGTAATCTACAGATTACACTGTACGTTCTACTCTGCCTTTTCTCTTTAGAAATTACTTTTGTTTCTGTGATATTTTTTTTTTTCCCTAGGGTATTACCCTTGTCAATATGTAGATATTGTTCAGCCACCCCATGTTCCAAAACAGATTTATTCAAAAGTGGTTCAGTTTACTGTGATGCCTATAGTCAAACAGTAAAATATCGGTCAGTTTAAAAAGGAGGGGAGGGCACAAATGTATCATACTTGTAATCTATTTATGACCTAAGTATATGGTAGTTTGTGTAATGAAAGTGCAAACTGAATGCAACATATATATCTTTTTTTTTTTAATTACAGGAACAGTTTACAGCAATGAGAGACCTATACATGAAAAATGGACAAGGTTTTGCATTAGTATATTCCATCACAGCACAGTCCACATTTAATGATTTACAGGATCTAAGAGAACAGATTCTTCGAGTCAAAGACACTGATGATGTAAGCGTTTCTAAAAATGCATAATACTTGCATTTACAGTTTTCATTATAGTTGTTGTAATGTATGCACTGAGATCGGATAGCTTCCAAGCTTTAAATTGAGACAAATCAACCAGTAGATGCATAGTACAGAAATGCAACTCTTAAGATAAACTGGAGAAATTGTAAATTGTCATGTGGTATACAAGGAGAATTGTCTTTTTAATCTTTTCCTTTAAAATTCTCTTATTTGAAACTGTATATAAGCTTATTCACTAGTACTACAGAAAACATTTCTAAGGCAACTCTATTCTTACCTCAGTTAAAATTGATGAAGGTTTATAAAAACCCTACAGTTCAATTGTTCTTTTCAATATGCCTACTGTTTATGATATTTGAAAAGCACAAAATTCTAATTTCTTATACAAGACCGTACTGTAAGCTTTAAGCTTGCATGTTATGTAGCTTTTGTATTTTGTGTGTCCTTGCGAGTAAGTTTGGACATGCCATTTCCACACAGTTTCAATATGTACCTCTTAGCAGTATTAA
>JAOXJM010000001.1:38068876-38111940 GCA_026413425.1 Tringa solitaria
ACAACCCTTTCAGTAAAGAAATATTTCCTAATATCTAACCTGAACTTCCCCTGGCATAACTTGAAGCCATTACCCCTTGTCCTATTATCTGTAACTTGGGAGAAGAGACCAACCCCCGCTTTGAGTATTTTGAACTTTTAAAAATTCTATTCATTTTAGAATAATTAGTTGTCAAATTACATTCATATGAATTTGGGATAAATATTTTTCCATGTTACATTCCCTAGTTGATATAATCTCTATCCACTGAGAACATACTGCTCAAAACTCTTACGGATTTTGTCCAGACTAGCAACTAATTAGAGAAGAGAACTAAATAAGTGCTCTGTAGAGAAAGAGAGACATAAACCTTCTCTACTACCTAGTTACTTACTTATTTAGCAGGAACAAAGTGACTGATCAAACATGTACGTTTTTAGGACTTGCCATAGTGTGTGCCAGCATAAAGAAAGGGATGCAAAAATTTTTAGAAAAAGCTGTGTTAGTGTTTATGTTTCTGGAACAGCTTGACTATTATGATGACCCCTGCCATTCATTGAGTCTTCTGGAAAACATTGTTGGCAGCATCAGTCAAGTTGATAGGGCCTCCGTGCAAGACTTGCTTGTAATCAAATACGTATGGTGATTTTAAGCACAGCTGATTTTTAAAAACAAGCAATGTGTGTTTAATTAGTTGGGAATTTCTGGAAACTTTTCAGTTTTTCTTAAACACAAATTAATCAGCTGAATTATATAAAAGTCATATGTTTAATAAACTAGAACTTTTTTTCATCAGATACTAAAAGCCCTTGTTGGAATGTTTGCTGCTTTGCAGCCAGTGCTTAGGAAACTGCTAGCATGGCTTTAGTGTGAAGACTTTGTTGATTTAGGAGATGCAGAAATAATTGGAACAATGTTGTCAATTATGAACAAAACAGATGCTGTTTAATTGTAGTATGTAGACTTGTCTTAAATTAGCCTTTCAATAAAATCATGTTCTAATTAGAATTACAGAAGACTCAAAGTGTGAGAGAGTCTTATACATGAGTTACTTTTCTAGAAAAATGTTACACTTATGTCATGCTGTAGTCCTAGAGAGGCTGCTGAATTAATTCTCTAGACTGTGGTATTTTCTACCTATCTGGAAAAGCATGATCTCATTCAAATACTGAATATGCAGTGTACTTGAGTTACCATGAAAACTCGTAGTTAAAATTTACTAGAACTTTGAGACTATCCTTAGACTGATTTGAGTTATAAGAAAGCTGTAGCCAGTTTCTTGACCTCATTGCTAAATTGCAAAGAAATAGCATATAGTAGCTGATCTACTATATAGAGCATATAGTAGCCACATACTGTGGCATGTATCAGCATGTTCAGATGAATTTGACCCAGTGAGGAAATAGGTGTAGATTATAGATGCCTTTCCAGTCTGCTTCATTGAAAGCAGAAAATCCTGGGCAGACAGCTATCTCAAACAGGAAAAAATCCAACAGGTATTAAAAAATTATACAATTTAACTTTCTGGCTTTGTGATAACTAAATATTTACAGGGGTTCTTAAGTATGTGTGTACATTGTGTGTAAAGATTCAAGGCTTAAGGTTATGGAAGAAGCCTCTTAATTCCAATAACCAACTGATTTTTATATTCTCAGATCTTTTATGACCTTGTGCGACAAATTAACAGAAAAACTCCAGTGCCTGGAAAAGCACGCAAAAAGTCATCATGTCAGCTACTTTAATATATAGCTGTACTGTAGCTCTGAGCCAGGTAAACTTTTAAAATTTTTTTGTGTGTATTATGTCTATTAAATACAAACAAAACAACAACAACAAAACCCTCTAACAACTGTGGTAGCTTGTGATGCAGAACAGCATTGAAAATTCTTAATTTGTGTTATCATAGAAATTCTTATAGTCTTTATTCAAGTATTCCAAAGTCAGAACTACAAATATGTGCAAGATACACTATCAATTTTTTTTCAAGCTTTAAGATGTTGGTAGAGCTCAAACTAAGGATGTTAATTTTGATACTCCAAAATTTTAGCTTTTGAAAACAGGGGGTTTTTTTCTTAAAGGCTGCAAGATCTCAATTATCAAGAATGCACACTGTAAAATACTGCAGTTTTCAGGCTAAAATGTCACTTTGTGCTTTAAACTCCTGCATATATTTGCATGATGTCATAGGAATTTAGCTTGCTTTCTTTGGTCTATCTATATTTTGTAGGCTGCATTGTATTTAGTACATTTGGAAGAGAATGGTGAAGTGATCGTTTTAACACTCCAAATATTTCACCTGGAGCTATTGGTTACTAGATCAATTTCTTACTTGTTGGCAGTTGGCTAATGTTCTACATGACTAAATCCATGCTTTAAGAATTCTGCTGAATGCTCAAGCAAGCTCTGGCCTGCTCTTTAGTGAGCCTTTTTAGAAGCTAGTCAGCAGGCATGATTTTTTTTTTTTTCTGCAAGACGTTCTTGGGCAGGTTGTTTCCCCCTTTTCACCTCTGAGCCTTAGTATGGGCACAGGTCTCTCTTGATTGACCTGATGTTATTCGAGTTTCCTGTTCATCTCAATTCCCTTCGGTTTTCCTGGATGTGGGATGGTTCAGTTGCTTCAGTGCTATTTGATATACTGGAGGATCCTGGTAGGACATTTCACTGTCATAAATTTCAGGCTTTTATTAATATCCAGATAGTGCCATGTTTAACACTTTTTTTTTAATTGATACTTAAACTTACTTAATTTAAACAACTTGAATCAGCTTAAAGTAAAACTGAGAGGGTTCCAAAAGCATTAGCTGAAGATGGCAGAAGTGGCTGCTGCACTTCCTTAACAGGGCTTTTGATTCAGGAGCTTTGATCCTCTAAATGTGTTTTTGACAGTTCCAGTGGCTTTAAAAACATACTGTAAGCAAAACTAGTCCCACCCATCAAATACTATTTCCACAGCTCAGTCATATGTATCTCATTTTACTAATTGAGACAGTCTGTTATTTGTATCTGTACAGTAGAATTTATATTAGTAGAGAAGAAGCAATAAGGTTAATTTTCTCAGTCTGTTTGCTAAGAACTTGGGTAGTTCCTGCTTCAGTTATTTTAACTAAAGAGGAATGACAAATAGTTCTAAGTAATAGTAACCTCTTGTTTTGTTGTTACAGGTCTGAAGAACTGTTGCCCAATTCAACAGTGCCAGCATTCCAACTTTATTAAACCTACCAACATCTTAAATGGACTTTCCTGTGGTGGTACCCTTTAAGAAATGGATGAAAGCTACTACATCAGTTTGCACATTCTAATCACTTTCCAGTGTCACGAGAGATTTTTACTTATAAATATTCTAAGTGTATGCAACTGGTAAAACCAGAGCCTACATCCAGTATTACTGATAAGAGACATTGTTCATCCACCAATGTTGTACATGTATGAAAACTGTGTACTGTATACTTCAACAATCCCCACTTTCTATTGGAGAGTACAATAATGTAAATCCTAAAAGCACCACTATTTTAGCATAATAAAAGAAAGTCCAAAGAGCTCCTATATAGACTACTCCAGATAACTTTGCTTCATCGGTATTTGTAGCTTACTGTAACTTTTTTAAAGAAATACAGGATCATCATCATTGTAATGTACAAAAGCGCTTTGATTAACACAACAGCTATCTAGTTTTTTAATTTTAGGAAAAACCTGTGGAGACAGTGATCTAGTCTTTAAGAGTCCTTTCAGTATAACGTCTGACTAAAGACATGGCCTTTAATATCTGTTGGGAAGGAAATGTCCAGACTTTTCAACCTTTTATTGTATGTTTCCTTTTCCTTGTTTACATAGGGAACAATGTTTATAGTTGTGTGTACAGTGGGGGTCTACAACAAGAAGTGTATATTTTAAAACGATTTTTTAATGATTTAACAATTTTTTGTAAATCATTTTCGGGCTTCTGCAGCTGTAGATTCTCACTGTGAATTCCCTTGCTTGCTCATGCATAAGTGTATTTGCAATACCAAATATACAGGTTTAGTACTTTTGCCTGTTAGTGATTGTTTTACATGTGTAACGTTTTGGTTGAGATGTTAAATGGTGGAAGAGTACTGTGGATGTGAATGTGGGAAGTAATTTTAATCATGTGTAATTGGTCACAGGGCCTAAGTTGCAGTAATTAACTTTTGCTGATTTATTTAACAATGCCTTGTTGCTTTGTATGCATTAACGTTTGGGTGTAAAGATTGTGTGTATATCCAACAGGGAGCCACAGTATTTAAATTGACCAACCTAATGTTACAACTGCTTTGAGGTGGCCAAATGTAAACTAAAAGCCTTAATTAAAGTGGTGCAATTTTGTATGACTTAGCATCAGTAGTTCAATAAATTTGGATTGCCATGCAAGGGCTTGCATTACAGTTATATACTACTCCAATGTTTTGTGCTTTAGTAGTGCTAGTAAGTATTGATTTTTAAATCTCTTGCACAGTGCAGATCCATACATCTTAGGACGAAAAGGAACCATTATGACTTTGTCTTCCGACAAATACAGGCCGTGGATATTTCTTCTAATAGCATCCTATGTGCTAGGGTGGATGAATTTCTGACCGAATGAAATTCTGCTAATGGTTTTGGACTTGGAGTATTCCCAGTTCTAACGTAAGGCAAAGTCTAACAGAAAAATATCTGTCTTCAAAGGTTAGACTACCAGTGGCTATTTTGGGAACTTGAAAATATGTTGCCTGTGATTTTCTTTCTTTCCAGGAAGAATTCATTGTTAAAATTGACTTAGTGTAGCTTAAAAAAAAAATCTCTTGGAAGAAAATATTATTTTTCTGCATGACTAAACCACATTTGTTTGATTTCAAGGAAATCTACAGAAGAGCATTCTTGCAGTATTGAGTGTAGAGTTTTGCAGACTTTAAATATTGGACTGTGAAATGGAATGCGTGGACTGTGGATGATTTCCCGATCTTGGCTGTGCTGCAGAAATTTGTCACACCCAAATACTTGGTACCTCCTGTTTCTCTGGCACAGAATTATCAGAACTTGTTCTAATCCATTCCTGCAAATTCAATCAGATTAGGTTAGCTAATACCGGTAAGCTTTGGGATAACTCACTTTGGGCAACGTAAACTAAGGAGCCCAGCTGATCCTTCCTGCTGGTAATTTCATCAGTCATCACCGTTGCTTAATGGAGGTAACACACTCTTTCACTGTGTAGAGTCAGAGTTAAGACTGAAATTCCTTTTTATTTATCATTAGAAAACAGAACATGTGGTTGATGATCCCCATGAATATCTCTTGGTACTTTCTGCATCCTGATTCTCTGGTCCCCAGAGTAGGTGAGACTGGAGCACTGGATGCTCTAGTTCCCCTTTCACTAGGTACCTTCCTCCTTGATGAGCTAATCAGTATTTTTCCTCCCTTCATTTTCAACCTCTGCTTATTCAGGTCTTAAAACACTTTTATGTCCCAATTGTCCTTTTATCTGTGTTCTTTTTAATGTGTTTCTTTTCCAGGCAGCTGTACAGATGGCATTGGGTGGGAGGGAAAGAAAATTCTTTCATAACATGGAGGGGGGGAGCTGGGCTGGTCTCAGTGTCCAGCCAAAAAGTACAAGGAACATCAGGCCTTTTCCTGAAAGTTCTGCATTGAAGCATTCTTGGTTGCTCTGTGAAATAGTAAATGTACGGTTCCTCAGCACCGGAGGTAGTCAGTTTGATCAAAGTAAATTTTTTAGAAACTCCAGGCGTTATCAAATAAAGATTGTGCTAAAAAAAAGTGAGATACGCTTTTTGCTTTCTATAGTTAGAACTTGGGCCAGATTTGTAAAATCAACATACCATAACCCAGGTAATACCTAAAAACCGGTATTTTTCTCCTTGAAAACTTAGGCAGACTTCAAGGGAGCAATGTCCCAGTTGTTAAAGGGAAGATGCATGACAAAATGATGCTGAGAAAGTGATGGACATGAAGTGTAAGGAAAAATGAATGAAAGAATTTTCTTCATTTCTAAGTAATTGTGGCATAAGAAGCTGTTCCCGCTGAGGAAGTGAACATCCAGTTCTCCACAGGAATTGGAAGTATGTAAGCAGTTACCAATTCTAGAAAAGAATCCTGTCTGCTGAAATTTTGAACAAACTTTTACGTATCTTCAGGATAACTGCTTTGTGTACCAGCACTTAAGAAGTTCATGCTTGAACTACTTGTACAGAAACAGAACACTTATCAAGCTTTGAATGAAAATATGCATAATTCATAGCTTGAAAACTAATGCAGTAATTTTCCAAATTCCGTGTTAATACACATGTATTACTGCTTGTAAAGTTAGCATATGCTTACAGTGCACACAAAGGTTGTGACTGCTTTATTTCTACCCTAATCTGAAATCGCTATATGTCAGTATTTAAATATCTTGAGCTTTCTATGGAAAAAGTAATGTTTATGTCCTGAAATATAGAAGTACTATTTAATGTCATTGCGCTCTTCCTATTAGGACTCTTTCCTATCAGTATAAATTTATTTCTTATACCTTACCTTGTTACTAATGCCCTTCTTCATCCTCAAATTATTCTGTAAAATGAATGTCTACTTGTTGAAGTTTTAATAATACTTTGAGACTTTGCAAGATGTTTTCAGATGTCCAGACAAACACACTGTAAGCTCAAACTACTTCTGCTCTTCTGCATAAGAGAACGTAACTTGTGGAAAAGTACTGTAGAGTTAGATATTATTTCATAATGTGTACTGATATTGCAATGCTAGAAATGGGAGGTGGGAGGAGAATCCTGATGGAATTGTGATTAAACTGTGCATTTTTCTCCTTTTTTGTGTAACTAGAGTTGCTGTTTTCTCATGGGTGAACAGTACAGATGAGGATTTTCTTCCTTTAAACTGCTAAATAATCAATGGACAAGTCAAACTTGATAGATATTTTTTTTTTTTTCTCCCAAGGTTTAATAAGTTGGAGAAATTTTGCCACACTACTACTAATTCTGGATAGACTTCAGTTTAGACATCTCAACAATGAAAGTTATTTCTAGATATAAATGGTCAAAAATAGTAGTCTATATACAGCTGTCCGCAACACTTTTTGAATTGTAATATGAAGATGTAGCCAAGCATCAGCATAGACAGAAAGCTTTTTGTCCAGCGTTAAACTGCTGTCCCAATAGCATTAGGCGATACTTCAGTTTATAGCTTTATTTTGCTTGTGTATGGGGAATAGAATAAAAGCAAAAAAAAAAAAAAGTTGCTCCAATATGTAACAAAATGCAGTTGTATGTAGTTCTTTGAGGTACCATTAGAGAAGCAGAGTTCTTAACCAAATTAGGTTCTTATTTCTGAGTCTCAAGCACCTTGTACTTTGAAAGATTTATGAACAGCTTGAGGATTCTTAAAACCTAATTTAACTTCTCTGTTTTTGAAAGTAAAACTCTGGAATGTTACTTATATTTGAAACTTTACATTCATAGTCTGGAACTATAAGCAAAGTTGTTTTGTATTCTTGATTTTGTTCCCAGTGTTGCAATATCTGAGCTTCAAACAACAGATCAGTGTTGATTTTGCTGCTTTTTTTTTTTCCTTCTGTTTTTCTTTCCTAAATCCTCTCCAAAACCATTTATTTTCAGAATTTTGAATCATCAAGCAGAGGGTGGCTTCCTGTTTTCAATGAGATGTTCTTTAGGGAGAGATTTGTGAATGGAGAAAGGAATGTCTTCGTAACTCCACTGTACTCACTTCAGAAATACTTACTTCACTCAAGAAATATTAGTGCTGCTGAACAAGCTCTACGGCTTCATTGTTTCAAGAAAATTCACTGCCACCAAGATTATATTTTTTTTTCTTTGGGTGGCTGAAGTACTTCATTTGAAAGAGACTGTAATTTGTAATTAATTCATGTAATTTCTTTTAGCTACCATAAACTTGAGGAGAAGGGGGCACATTTGCAATCTTGGATACAGACTGAAACTATAGTAGAAGTTATATTCCTTCTTTGCTCAGTATATTTTAACTTTTCATATTCTTTGCCATTTTTACCTTGTACTTCTAAATCTAGCAGGGAGGAGTCAGTAACTTCACTCCTGTACTAAGGACAAAAATCTACATGTGAAATCCCAGCTCTTGGAAACTGGGTTTACTGCTTGTAATGTGCCCAATACAACAAACACTCTAGGCACTACTGTCATGATTTTACACACAAATAAAATGATAGTTACAAATTTGTCTCTTTTTCCTTTTTAACAAAAAAGGGGGGGTTAGGTGAGCTTCCCCAATAGGAGTAGGCATGGGAATCAATTTGTTTAGGGTAAGACTCCCAATAAATATTAAGAGTCAACACACACATTTTAATACTAAGCAAGCACATAAACAATTGACTTAAATTCTTGAGATTAGATGTAAGGAAACTTTTCTTTTAAACCAAACTTTTAAAAAGTGAAAAAGTACATGTGTCCAGGAATGTGTTTCAAATGAGAGAAGATGGGCTTGAAACATGAACTTTCTTCCTTCTCTTACAAAAAGGCAGCGTATAATGTGGGTTCCATGATTTTCTTTGTAATGAATGTAGTCGTGGTGCTGTCACACACTGCACAAGAACTTTGTCAGGCTCTTCCTTTTGTTAGTACGGAATTAAGACTCCTATTTTCTATATGCAGATATCACGTATGCAGCCTAGCAATGCATTAGAGCAAGTTACTTGATTTGTGAGCTGTCTATATTTATAAAAACATATTTTTCTAAAGGGTAATTGGAGCTTTGAGTTCGTGTACTTGTCTAATTTAGTATATCCCGAACATAATACAGCCTGTAAACCCTGCGAACTTCACAGAAAGCGAGTAGGGAGCAGAGCAGAGGAATCTTGGGCCCTGGTAAGAAACTTGCCATGCTTCTGTGGCAGTTGGGCTCAATTGTCTTTGGTTGTCCTGCCTGTAAGTACTGAGCGTTACTACTACCCCTCATGAGATTCTGACAGTGTGGCTGCAATTATAATCAGTGTTGATGCAAATATGTGAAACTTAAGAGGGATTTGTAATTTTTAACTATAAATTTAAATTCTGAGTCCTTTATATTGTGCTAAAGGAACACTCTATGTAAGTGACTGAAAAATTTGCATTCCCTTCTGCTTCTTGGAAACGTAAGATGCTTGTGTGAGACTCTCAGTTCTTTTTTTCTCCTTTTCTTCTCCTCTTTTCCTCCTGTTGGATAAATATGAAGTTGGATGTTAGTAAAAAAAAAAATGCCTGAAAACACACCTCAGGGGTTTTGTCTTGTTCCTTCCCCTTGCCCCCTTTAAGGGAGCCAACTTGGAAGCCTCTAAGGTGCTTCCCCAGTCTGCATTTAAAGAAGTTGTACGTACCAAGACAACTTTGGTTTTTTTTCTTTTATAGGTTTGTTGGTGTGGGGTTTTTGTTTTGGTTTGATTTTTTAAAAATAAAAAAAAAGCACTATGTTGTCCTGATAATTTTATTTATTTTCTTTTTTTTATTTTATTTCTTCTCATGTGTCATTGCTTTGAATAAATTTGGGGCAGCATGCAATGGAAGTACTTTCTTCGTCATTACATCTCTCATTTGTTTACATTTTTCTGCCCTGAGAAAAGGGCTGGCCTGAGAGGGCAAGCTGTTGGGGAAGAACTGAACCAGATGTTAATTTGTGCATTATTCTGAGTTTCCCACTGTGCTACAGAGACAGTAATACTGTGCTGTTTTGGGAGGATGTATTGAAAGGTATATTCCATTAAATATGTACTACCGAATTAGAATACAACAGTTCCTTTAACATTCTTTTAGTCTTCTGCTGTAATGAAGGTTGTTGCCTTCACTTGTGCTTTCATGATAGTCTACGTGAGAGGACAACTATTCATTTTTCATTTTTAAATCCAGGGTTGACTGATACACTCTCTAAGGTTCTCCTGATTGATGGTGTTCCATATCCAGTTTTCATCAGGCTTCTCAGCTTTCCTCTTCTTGTGAAGCCTTCTGAGGTTCTGCTCTCCAACAGCTTCAATGAGCCACCAAGTTGGGTGCTGTGGTGTTTTATCAGCGCCTGAAGCCAGCTGCAGGACTTCAGATGATGCCTTGCAATTCTGCTACCTCCTCTTGCAGCTGTTTTTAGATGTATCTCTCTGTATGAGGAATTTTTTTTTTTCTTTTTTAAGGCTTTGCCGCTTAATACAGGGTCCCTCGGTCCGGGCAGAGTGGGACGGGTCAGGCCCTTCTCCCCCTCACCGCCACCGCGGCCTGGTCCTCCCTGTGTCTGCCCAGCCGCCTGACGGGGCTCGGCTGCCCTCAGTCCAGCCCTGCCGTCCTTCCCGGGGGCTGGCTGTCCGGGGCCCGTCCCTCGGCGGTGCTGGGTGCCCGGGGTCCGTCCCGGCTGCTGGCGGGAGCTAGGCCGGGCCCGGCGCGGCGCAGGCGCAGTGCGGCGGCCCGGCCTGAGGCGGGGCGGGAGCCCGGAAGCCGGTCCTTCTCCTTCCGGGCGGCGGGCCGGCCCTGGCGGAGGCGCGAACGCCTGAGCCCGGGTGGCGGCGGGCCGGAGACCGCCATGGAGAGGTGGGAAGCGTGAGGTGGCTGGTGCTGGTGGGGTGTCCCGGGGGGATGGTGGGTCCCCGTGGGTGTGGTGGGACGGGACGGGTCCCTCCTGTGGCGGCGGAGGAGGAGCGGGGAGCGTTGCGGGCTGTAAAACGGACTGAAGCTGGAAGCAGTCTCTGAGGGCTGTCGAAGGCTTTTATGTCACCGACGGCGTTAGATCTGCGTGATTTCTTCTGGAATGTAATTGTCAATTAAGCAGAAGTTGTTAATTACAGAGGAATCGTTGCGCCGGGCCTTTTGCGGGGTGCTCGACTGACAGGCCTGCTCGGGCAGCCCCCGCTGCGGCCTTCACAGCCCGCCTGTAGCTTCTCATTTGCGTTTTAGTAGTTGTTAACGACTCCTTTTTCTCTCCTGAAAGACACGGGATTTTGTGTATCTGAAAAAAAAAATCAAATAGTGAGATCATGTCATTTTTTCAATGGAACTTTTCCATTCAAAATTGAATTTCATGCTTTTGAATCTCTTACTAGTATTTTTGTTTGGGTTTTTATTTTTTGTTGTTGTTGTTGTTTTTTTGTTTGTTTTTTTTTTAATAAGAAAATGTCTGTTGTGGTGTAGGAGGAACAAAGTGTGTTTTTAGGCAACCTGAGTAACATCAGATGTTCTATAGGGGAAACTGGACATCAGTAGACATCATTAGAGGTTACTTAGGCGTTATTTAACTTTCCCATTTGCAGAGTTACTTGAAGCAACAAAAAAATTTTGCATGTTCTGCTTGGATTCACTTTTTGTCTCTATGTTACTGTTCTCTAGAAATGGTTTTGGAGACCTGTCATCCCCCCGCGATGCAGAGATGGCCAAACCTGGGTGGAAGCAAAGCTCTCAGAAAAGAGTTTCTAGTATCCTTTTTCTGTAAAGACTTTATCTTCACTTTAGTTGTTGCTTGCTGTGTTCACAAGGTGTATTTTTACCATTGCTTTGATTTTGAACATGTCGAGAATCATTTTCAAACATATAGTAAGTTACTATTTTGTTTTATACTTGTTCAAAGTGAGGAATGTATTAATATAATGTGAAATTGTTGTCTGATTTGTGAGGTATTCTGTAGTCAAAATTTTGCTATTGAACTGTTTCATATTTTTCCCATCTGAAGTCGTGATTTTTTTTGTGTGGCATTTTCACACATTGAGAAGGAGAAAAGTTCAGGAACAAAACTGCGATTGCAATATCTAAAAACTAGTAGGGAGGAATATTAATGACTGACTGCAAGTGTAACTATGAAATCTGGATGAGTTTCATTAGAAAAATACTCCGTTTTCAGCAAACTGGTATATTACTTGGTCTTTACAAAAGAACTTAGGAGGGATAAGCCAAAAGATGCAGTTCTTTGCCTTTTCACGGAATAGTATTTCCTCTGAGTGGAATTTTCTTTCTCCCCTCCTTTTTCCCCCCATAGTAGTCTCAAACAATGTCAAAGCTGTTGTAGTGATGGCTCAGAACAGATTATTCAATAGACTTGAGGGAAGGTGAGGGATTGACATATTGCTTGTATAGTCAATTTTTGACTACATTTAGTTTGATTATTTTGGTTGTGAGTTCAGTATCACCATTACGCCATCACATTTGTGTAACATGGTGTTTTAGAGTTTTTCATGGGCTTAGAAACTTGAGTTGACGTCAGCCCAGAGAACTGTGAGCCATAGCTGACTTCATCTCAGTTTTTGAAAAAACTGAAGTTTTCTTCACTCCACTGTATCTAAATTCTATGGTTCTGCGCTCTTTTGCACGTACTGTGTTATCAGAGTATTGTGATTATTCAGTGTGTCTTAACTTTTTGTCCACAATAATAGCAAGAGGTGAGCACAGAAATAGATTTATATTTCTACAGGGGTTTTTTTTTACACGCTTATTGCCAATAAGAAAAAAAATACCTTGTAACTTGACAGCTCGTATAATGGTATTTTTCTGGTTATGATAGCAAAGGAATCCAGTACATTTGCTCTTCCTTTTGGTTTTTGCAAGCAGAATAAAAGTAGTGAGATATTGTACCTAATTTTAGTGTCTCTAAGAATCATGATGTTCTTGGTCACTGACATAATGTAGGATACCGAATCTTTTACACATTACTTCGTAGTAAACCATACCTAGAGCACTTAACCTAGTTGCTGACAGTAAGAAGCAAAGTAGAGCAGCAGAGACTTTTTTTGTTGAAGTCACCAGCATCCTGCAACTGAGAGAGCAAATATTTTTTAAATGCGTTCAGTCTCAGATTTTCCTGCTACAGTTTATGTAGCATAAAGAAGGTCCTTGTGGGGCAAACGTATTCTCTTTTATCTGAGCAGTTATGAGAACCTGTTGTGCTTATGTTTCTGAACTTTACAGTGTCCCCTTCTAGCCCTCCAGCTTTTAAGCTTCTGTTGAAACATTTTGTTACCTAACTCAGGCTTATGACTGTGACTTTCTGCTTCAGTCCGATAGACAAGATCTGCACTCTTCATAACATTTGAGCTACAGCAAAATATTTTTCTTTCCAAGTATTCACAATCATTTTGAATAGAGCCAAAAGCATGTTTAGGAGAGTGTTTCTTAACTTGTTTATTAATCAGTTCTTACATCCCTGGATGACACTATTGGAAACGTGACGCCCAGAGGCCAGCTGCTCTCCCGCACTCCTGGTTCATTGCTTCGCCAGCCAGGTAAGGCTGCTTTCTTTCTTTAGTATTTCGTTAAAGGAATAATACACTTGGACTTCATAATTGATAGCAATTCATAGGGAGAAATACATGGATGCACTGAGTGGGTCCAGCAAAGGGCTGAAGTCAGTTAGGTTGTTGGAGTATCTGACGTGAGAGAGGGGCTGGGAAGAGCTGGGATTGTTTAGCCTGGGAAAGAGAAGGCTCGGGGGGGATCTTGTCAATGTCTATAAATACCTGACGGGAAGGAGTAAAAAGATAGCTAGGCTCCTCTTGGTGGTGCTCAGTGAAAAGACAATAGGCACAGTCAGTCTGTGGAGTGTATGTCCTTGGAGGTAACCAAATCTGACTGGACAAGGTTCTGAGCAACTTTTTCTAGTTGACGCTGCTTTGGGCAGGGGGGTTGGAGCAGATGTTCTCCAGAGGTGCCTTCCAACCTCAACTACTTGGTGATTCTGTGATTATGAAGTTAAACATGTTTATAAATATGGGAAAAACCACCTAGTAGCAGTCAGCATATATGTTCATATGTTACATACTTATGCTGTTGCTGACTGCCAATGGATTTTTGCCTTTCAGTTTTTAGAGGGTGTTTGAGCTTCATTTTCTTTGTTTGGCATGAGAGCATGTCCAGTGTCACTTCATTCTTGTCTTACTAGTCAGCATTCTAGTTTGTTGTGTTTCCTTCTTTTTCGCAACCTTATTCTGGTTTTGCAGTAGCTTTTAATTATTCAAGATTGTCTTTTGTGTAATGTCTTCTCAGGTACTTTTTCGTCCTTGTTTTTATGGCAGATTAATTCTGTTGCTGACCTTTCTACCAGGTGTGTTTATTGGTTGCATCAGTAAATGGTTTTTGTCTCCATTAGCAGAAGAAGAAATTAGGTGGTACACCTCACAGAAGGGCTGTGGAACCACACATGGTGGCTAGGGTCAGGTGTCTCTGAGACCTCCCAATCTCATCATCTCTGCATTAGCTGACTCACATTAGGAGGGTGTTGGGAATTATTCGCAAGCTGGCACGGTTGCAAAGATAACAAGTTCCAGAGAGGCTGATTCTTCATGGTTTCTCAGGGTTCCTGGCAAGTTCTTTGTGGCCCCTTCTTGTTCTCATTTAGTGTAGTATCTAGTAGCTTCTCTTTTGGCAGCCAGCAGCAAAGATAAATGCTGTTAGCATCAGCTACCTTCTCAAGCACAAGCTACTTGTGTGTCAGCATTGACAGCTCTCACAATGAAACTGCAAGTTGTTCTTAGAGTTGACTTGACGCTAAACATACTGTGAAAAGGTCTGTAGTCCTCTTAGAGCCTCCCTCACTAGTTGTGGCTGAAATGAAGAAACATGCCCATTCCGCCCATTTCCATGTCGTCACCAGGGCTTACCTCCATTTTCCTTGTCAGTCTCTTCCTGTAGTCTTTTATTATGTCATCATTCAGGCATTTATATAAGGGATTCCTCTTTTTCATCATCATCTAGCCAGTGTGTTTTCCAGGAAGTTCCAAGCGGATTGTTGCACCTTCTGCTGCTCCACATCCTTCTTTCAGGACTGCTTGCAGATGGTTAATGTGTTAGTTGTTTTAAGAGAGAAACGTTGTGTGTCATACTCTGATGGTCAGAGAGCACTTCAAAATCAAGTAGCTCTTTCCCACTTTTATCTTCAGATTGAAACACGTGTATACCATCTTGAGTGTTGTCTGTCTTCAGCGAAGATCTTTATTGTTGACCTGACAGGTTGCCACAATTTGTGTGGCTGGTCATCCTTGAGATGTTACATCAGGAGATGTTACTAGGCAGCATATACTCTGTAAATACATCATCTATTTTTTAACAGACTTCAGAAGGAGACTTTATGGTTTCTAAATAATGATTCTCTCTACAAACTTCCCTAAACACAGCTGACAATTATCCACACATGCAGTTGTGATTTGTGATAACCTTTTTTCAAACAGCATTATGAGTGGACAGGCAGTCCTTACAAAAGGTTTGCTACTTGACGTTCCCGCACTATTTAATCCAAAGACTTCTACGCTTCTTCCTTACAACCCTGCATTTCTTCTTGGCATCCTGGCTTTCTTCTGCTTTAACTCCACCACTGCATCGTAGACATTTTCTGAGGGTCTCAAGTGTCATCTGCTACGTAGGCTAGAGCTACTTCTCTTTCAGACTGCCTGAAAGTTCTGCAACAAACAAAGCACCGGCATTTTCACTTCTGTTTCTGTTCCCATTTTACAGTCCCATTCCTACAGTGGAACATTTAAAGTGTTCTTATGAAATGCATCCATTATATCCTCTCCTGAGGACAAGGTTTTTTGCTTCCTTTGATGTCAGTTAGTTCTAATTGTGGATTAGGGGTATTAGAAACTGTATTTGAGGATTATTCAACATAGTTCTTTTCTACCGCCCTGTAAATTCTTAACCTTGAGTGCATTGTATCATATAGGTAGGGAGGTTATAGCAGTTATTTTCTGGTACCGTGGAGGAGAGAAGGATGAGCCATTAACAATTTCAGTGCTTTGATCTTCAGCTTCGGAGTCAGATTGCTAATGATGTTAGTAGCCATACTTATAGTTCTATAGATTGAAAATTGATTTGTGTCTTTGATCTTCCATATGTCTGACTTTCACATCTCAAGAGTTTAGGGAAAATTTATTTGTGGTGACTCAAGATATGCGCTGATACAAGGACATAAATCTTGGGACAGAAACCTTTGGTTCTTCAGCTTTCTTGATCTGTGTGAAACTGATGCATGGAAAACCAAATCTACCTATTGATACAAAGCCTTCTAAGGTCCCTGTACCTGTCTGCAATGACCTTCATCCCTTATAATTTGAGGGTGTCAGAGATCTGATGAGATACACTCTTGGCAATCTTCAGGACTGAGGACATTCCAAGAATGTTCTGTTTACCTCAGGTGCTGGGGGAAAAAAAAACCAAACAAAACCCACAAAAAAACAAGTGCCACAGACATTTGATCTTCTGCTTCCAAACTGGGTGTAGTCCGATGGACATGCTGGACATGCTCTTTATTTTGTGGTTGTTATATGCTGTTGCAGGCATCTTTGGTGCCTCTGATTCCAACAGTCCTCAAGTTCAAAAGGAAGCATCAATGCTGCCTGAAGGTCTTTTGTTATCAAGAACTGCTGTTGAGGGTTGTATAAGCACTCCTCTCTGTGAATTTGCAAACAAAATTTTGGGACTATGTGTCATTCCCTCTTTACCACTGTTGACACAGCCTCTGACTTAGCTGTTGCTGTCTTAATGGAACCACTGGTTTTGGGTGGCTTACCAGGCTGCTTGTGATTGATAAGGGGACCAAAGCAGCTACTGTCTTGATGTAAATTCTGCGGTCTTTGGGCTGTATGAAAGTCTGTTGTGGTCTGTTGTCATAGGTCATGGCATTTATCATCTCACAAAGCAGTGTCTCTAACATGGGTCAGATATTCCTGGGAACACCAGCCACTGCACTAATGTGCAGAAGTGTCTGGAGCAAATGTAGTGCTTGCTAGAGCAGACTTGTGGTTGCCTTTTGCTGTAAGAGTTTGTAGACCAATTTCCAGAGTGACTGGAGACTTATTGCTATTTATGCTCATGGTGTGTGTTTACCAATGAACTCTAGAAGCTGAAGGTGTGTCACACATTTGGTGCATTTATACACTCGCATTCGATCTGGCTTCAGACTTCTATCTGGAATACTGCTGGACTAGAGGAGGAACTAAAATGACACTAGATGAGCTTTGTCTTTACATTTATACGTGCCCTACTTGAAAAACTAGGGCTTGGGTACACTCTGGACTTGGTTTACAGAGTGTTTTTATAACTCTACTGTAACTAGATGTGTAGATTATTAAATTCCGTTATTGATAATCAACCTCCTTATTTCTAAGTGTAGTTGGGCCTAAGACTTGTTTTTCCTTTACACTTGGCACTTGTGGGTTTGGTACAAGCCTTCTGATGGAAGGAAAATGGACAGGAGCAAGTTACTTCTCCATCAGTTTGGTTTGTCTGTTTCTTGTGTGATTGAGCAGGATTTTGTGAATACTTCATTCTCTGTTATAAGAGTTCTTTTGGAGCTCCCTGATAATGCATAGTGGCCTTAAATACTTCTTCTTTTCAGAAAAGCTCTCTCTCTTTGAGTTACAGGACTACCTCGAAGCTCCGTGAAGCCATCAGACATGTCTGCCATCCTGGGAACAGGAGGGAAATCTCCTCTGATTCTACCAACTCCTGGGCTTTTTGGCAACCTGTCAATGGTAAGATGGTTAGAGCACCATTTTCTCTTTTGTTCCTGTGACACTTACAGGAAACTACAAGTTACAGTGTTTCAGTGTGAGGAATAATAGAGTTGTGTAAGAACTTGCTAAATGCACCGTGTGTTGAGCTAGTCCTTAGAACACCAGCTTGTGACTACAAAAATCTTTACTTGCTTGTTTACAAATTCTTCAAAGACAATTGTTCTGTGTCAGCAAGTTAAACCTCCAGAATTTTTCTTATTTTAGCACTCTCCACTATTAGGCTTCACTTGGATGTTAAAGTTGGGACTTCAAAGCACAAGTTTTTCTGAAGACTCTTCAGATGACGTTAATTATTTTCTACTGTAATGTATTCAGAAAAACACTGATTAGAAGACTTATCAGTAGGGACAGCTGAAGTATTTTATCTCCGTTTATTTTTAAATTAACTCATAACAAGTTAGGATGTCTTTCTGCATGTGCATTTTAATTCATTCTTCCTTCTGGTTGTTCTAAAGTTTGTTACAGCCTATTTGTTTCTTTAAATTATCAGGTTCTGGGGCTTAGTTGATCAACAGGTATACAACTCTTAGCCTATGCCACTTTTCCTCTGATTCAGAGCCTCTTGCCATTCTGTAGCTGGTGTTTTGTGAGTGGAGTGCATTTTAGGTTAGCATTTAGTGCTCTGACTTGAATCTAGTTTAGATGAGCAGGGGGAAACGAGACTAGACAAAAGCTTTCACAGAAGAGTGATGGAAAGAGGACTTCAAATTATGTCTTGTGGAAGTTTACTTGCTGGTAGATAAGAACACTCCTCAGCCCTTTTTGTGTTTCCCACAGAGACCTGATGTGGTTTTATTGGAACTGAGTTTCTTGTTATTTTTACTCTGCAGTCAGAGTGCTATAGAATTCTGTTCTGGTTGGCTAGAGGGCAGTGATGGCAGGGAGAAATCTGGCAAGAGGAATACTGTGGGTAGAAACTGGGGCATAAAAGGAAAAACAACAGATACATGTCCACAGATTTTGGATGTGCTTAAGAAACTGCTACAGCAATGCCATCTGGTTCCCGTTTTGTACTTGTTTGGGTGGGACCATTTTAAGAGTCTGGAGAAAGAATGAACCCATTGCACCTTTCCAGGTTCTTTGTACAGCATTAATTGCTGCTGAGGAAACAATTGCTCTCATGGAAACAGCCACAGGAAGCTGTGGTGTCAGCGCAGTATATGTACAGTCTGTCTGCCATTTTGGCTGTTTTGCTGCTCTCATATCTGTTATGTTATCGATACTGATATGTGTCCCCTGAAATACTCCCCAAAAAGTATAAGTTGTCTCTATTTCCCCCTTCAATGTTCTGGTACTTGCTATTATTTTAAACATGTATTGCTTCATTCGATCAGATGGTTTTGAGCAATGCACCAAGAAGGTTGAAAGACTCGTTAAATGGTTCTGATACAAATTTTAACTATTTTGCTTAACTTTTCACAGCTGCTTTACAAACTAGTAATGTTATTCTGTCTCTTTTTACTTTGAATGACAGAATAGTAAGTAAACATAGTAGAATATGAAAGTTAAGAGTTATTTATTTGTTTTAAGATGAAAAGTGATAACGGTGTTCTAAAGTGGAAGGTCTCATTACATTAGCTTCTACTTTAGCTATTTTCTGAAAAAAAAAACATTGGGAATTTCCTTACCCAGGTTAAAATTCATTTTTTCAGAGCTTTTTGTTGAAGGCATATAGTTGCACCTTATCTTAGGGCATTTATTTCACCATTAATTTTTAGAATTGCTCTGTTTATACCATTCATATAGAATAAAAAAAACTCGGAGCTAGGCTTATAGTAGTCTGAGATTACTATTTATTTTCCTTATGTTCTTATTACAATTTTAGCTGGATGAAAGTAACTGGACAACGGTGCTCTCACCTCAACAGACCGGAATGTTTGGCAATCTAGACATGTCCAATATGACAGAAGATGTCACTATGAGTGCTGTCCTGTTGCGTGAGGATGATCCTGGGGAAGCTGGTGAGACAGTCTGAAGGGTTCATAATAGTTGTCTACATTTTTTATTTGTGGGATATAAATATATATGTTCTTTTTTTCTGCATTATTTTGCTGAAATATTTCTTTGTCAAAACCAGTCTAGTTTAAAAAGTTCAGAAAGTTAATCTCTTCCAGGTATTGGAGTTTTGAGAGTTTGTGTCTTCTGTGGAACCTGATGGCACAAATGGGATGCTCAAGCGATGCAAGATGCAAACTGGATCAGTTTTTTGGAGTTTGTTGTTAAAACCTTCTCAAATGATATATTTACAGCAAAAGTTTTATAATTATTTGACTTACCTTGCAGCTTCTGTGCATCTTACTATCGTAGCTGATAAGTTCTTCTGACTATGAAAATAGTTCATTTTGTTATTGTCCTCATTTAGATTTACAAAAGGCAAGATGACTTGTCATCAGAAAGATTTATTTTTTTTTTCTTTTTGTAGCATGTTGAGGTTTTTTTACCAGGTTGTGTCTGACTAATACAGCTGTTTCTTCCTAAATCTGTTCTAGCTACTATGAGCATGTACTCAGACTTTCTACATTCCTTCCTGAAGCACACGTCAACTACCATTTTTGATCTTGTGGATGAGTATGAAAATATTTGTAACAATCAGGTAAGTAGTTTGCTTGGTTTTTTTTTTTTTTTTTTATTTACTTTCTTTTACAGTCCCTTCCCTAAGTAGAAATAGTATTGCTATCTTTCTTTAAGATGAGAAGTCACAGTTTAACATAGACAATTTAAATCTTCCAGCTGGTTGCAGTCGTATGAGTCACTGAACACTAGGGTTGAATAGCATCTCTCTTTCCTCATACGCTGCTTTGGCACAGGAATATCCATTGTGTAGCTTGCTGAATACTAAAAATGTCATCTGGCTGCCATTCCACTGCAAGTGCCAATGACGATAAACATGAGCAGATGTATAGATTTTTTTTGATAATGATAATATGCTGGATTTAAAAGTACTTATTTCTCTCGGGTATAAATAAATAAAATCATTGTATTGTGATGCTTTAAGAGTTTTCTGCTACATTACTAACAAGCTGGCAGTAGAGGGCTCAGTGGTAGATTTAAGGTTTTTCTGCTTTTAGACACTTTTTTTATTTGATTGGCTGTTGACTGACAGTTCAGGATCAGCAGAGTTTGACAGTTCAAATGGAAGAAATTACCATGTTTCTGTCAATAAGTGTTGATCACAAAAGAGGGAGGTGGGCACAATTTTTTTTATGAGACTTCATACCTGTGTCTATGTTAAGAAAATGTGTTTTTGGTAGAAGGTTGCTAGGCCTGTTTGGTGCAAATTTGTTGTTGGGCTGAGTTCGAGAATGCCAAGATCTTTATTGAGGTGAGTACTTGTGTTCCCAAGTGGAAAGGAAGACAAGAGAAAGAAAATAAATTTAATTGTTTTGTAAGACAGTGCAACTTCTGAGCCAAAAGGGAAAAGAAAGTCTCTTCCATTCCTCCTTCTTGAGAATACAGATACCATCTGCAAGATCATTGAATACAGAGCGGTTGTTTTAAGCCATGTGGAACTGGGGGGAGTTGACTGTATGTTGCCAAGGACCTACAAAAGTAGAGTGAAGAATGCTGCTCCAAGGATTGTCTGGGATGTCGCTGATGGTGCTTGGGATGGGAGTGGAGGGACAGCCCTGGGCTCTTGTGCTGCCTCTCAGCTGTACTTTGAAATCAGTCTAGTGGGTCCTACAGCCATGAACTCTTTTCGTATTTTCTGGGACGTAATAGAAGGGAATAGAGAAGATCATGCTCCTGTCTTGCATCTTGCATAAACTGATTAATATATTGATGCCTGAGAAATTGGATACTCCGAAAATGTTTGGGGCCTTTCTCGTGTAGTAGGAGCTCTAGAACTAGCTACTGATGGCAAAGACTTTATTCTCTAAGTTTTCTTCATAATAAATAGAGGAAAAAGAGAATAGAATTTCTTTTTGGTGATACTGTAAATTATGTGGTAACCAACACATTGGGTTTCCTCATTTAACAGAGCTAGAAAGGAAAGGGTATCTTTCAGGCACTGATAAATGTTAAATACCACAGAAGTGGTGTTGCAAATACCAGTAGGGCTGGCTTTGTGTTTGATATTGATGTACATGAAAAACAAGTTGGGGGTTTTGGTGGTTTGTTTTTTGGCTTTGATTTTGGTTTTTCAGTAGTTACCTTCTGTCTCTCCCAGTCTTCTGGTACTTTTTAATTGATCAACACGAGCTTGTTTTATCCTGGATTTGTACAGTGCCTTGCAAAACAAAGCTACTCTTATGGTTTATGGTCTGTAGGCTGTGTTAATATATTTTTTTAGTAATAATTGAGAGAATTGATGGTGTAGAGTATAATTTACCTATCTTGAAGAGATAATAATTAAACTTGGTTGTTGAAAGCATTCAGGATAATGAAAAGATTGCTGTAGTGGCTTAGAAAAAAAAAGTACAATGTTGGGCAATATTAACTACATATACATTTATTTACCTCAGGTGAATATACTAGGGAAAATAGTTTATCGGGCAACTCCTGGACAGCAAAAGTTTTCAAAAACTGCCAGCGTCTTGTGGCTTCTCAAGCAAGAAATGGTGACTTGGCGACTGTTGTCCTCGCTTTATAGGTAATTCCTTTGAAAAGCACACTAAATTTTTGCACTGAGCTGACTTTCTTGGATTTTTTACAAGTTTATAAATATGGAGTGAAGCAATTAAGTACCTGTTAATAATCTGTTTATGGAACTAGGTCCTGATATATATGCCTATTTTTTATCAGTTTACAGAAATGAAAATTATAAATGAGCCTATTCTTACTACCTTTGCAAGGTCTAGTATTTTTTTAAAAGAACATTTTAAGTGCTTTAACTTATGCATTCTGTTGAATTTTCTCAGTTTAATTTTAATCATTAACATCTTGCACTTTTATTTCTAGAGACAGAATACAGTCTGCGCTGGAAGATGAAACTGCATTTGATATCACAGTAAGCTTGGAGTTCTGGGGGCGTTTTTTAAGCTAAATAAGATAAATACAAACTAAATGCTTGCTTGTTGTTTTTACCATCACAATATTGCAGCCACTCAAAATTCAAAGGTGAAAGAATGTAAACAAAAATTAGACTGATTTTTATTAAGACAAATATTAAATTATTTCATATTCCGTGAAAAGTTAATTTAAATATTCAGTTCTAAGGAGAAAATACTAGTCTAAAAAAATATTATAAACTATACTTTATGTTTTATTTTCTGAAGTGTTCCACATGCACTTTGAAAATCTACTAGAAATAACTATTTATTCCTTTCAAAAATCAATAGTTGTAATGTTCCCATAGGTCAGAGATAATTTTGCTTTGTCTAAAAGAAGAACATGTGGTCTCAAGCTGTCTAGCCTTTGCAATCCTGATTCCAATTTATCTCAAGAGAAATCCAAATTTTTTAGCGTTCTTCTTTCAGCTGTAGTCTTCTTGTCTATGTCAATACAGTGCTTCCAGCCTTTGCTGCCAGAATGTGCTTAGGAAGACAAAACAATAAGTAAAGTGACTCTGCCTTTGTAAAATTTATGATCCCAGTTGCTTTTTTCTCAGTCATAAAATAGCTTCCTCTGAGATTCCCACTGCTACGTTGTCACTTAAACACTGTTGTGCCAAAACCCAATCTCCTCCTACCTGCATTTTTTAGGAAAATAAATCTTGTGGTCTCTTTTTGTTGCAAGCCTAATGAAAGCTAAATTAGTGCTGGAGAACAGTTAGAAGGATCAGGGTTCTGTGGTTGGGTTTTGGGGGTTTTGTTTGGGGTTTGTTTTTTTTTTTTTTCACTTGTTCATGTTAAGCGTGCATATGGTCTTGGTAAACATAATGTTTTTTAAGTATATGGTAATAAATGGGATTTAGGAGGAGTGCACAGTGGAATCAGTGGATCTACTATGTAGAATCGTTTTGAGGTCATACATTTGTGAATTATGTTCTGAATCTCATTTTTGGTTTGGTATTCTTGGTTTTGTGGCAAGTTTGCTTTTTTTCCGTGAAGTAATAATCAGCTTTTTCTCAAACAGGTTTTAACTGCTAGTGAAAAGACGAATGTAGACAACTTGTTTCAGAAAGATTCACTTGTTCGACAAAGCCAGGTATGATGGAAAGTTTTTAAGATGAGAATGGAAATATATCAGTAGAGACTTAAATGTTGATACCACTAATGCTCCGTGCACTTTATTAAGCTGTTTCTAATACTTATTTCTTTATATTCACCGTGTTATTCTTGGTATATGTAAAAATAATTCTTTTTAGTTTCTAAAGATCAGAAATGTTTTTTGGGCTAGCTTGGAGAGGATGGAAAGCTGAAGGCTAGTCCCATATAGAGCATCTGTTATTGTTGATTGTGCTCAATAAACTCTAAATAGCACTGTGGTAACTGTAGCCTCTAGTGAGAATTAGAGATTGAGTGCCAAAATAACCTTCCTATGGGATACTTAAAATGAAAGTGTCTTCAGGATGTGTATGCCTTGGTTGAACATGTAGATAATGAATAGATGCAGAGATGATAGGAAGGCAGTTAAAATATTATTTGTTACATGTTTGTTTTAAAAATGCAATTTAATTTTATTCCAGCTGGTGGTAGATTGGCTAGAGAGCATTGCCAAGGATGAAATTGGGGACTTCTCTGATAATATTGAGTTTTATGCAAAATCTGTATACTGGTGAGTTCAGACTTCCTTTGATTGTATAGATGCTCCCATCAAGTGTAAAATTCACAGACACAGAATCACTCTTAAAAAGAAGTGGATTTCTAAAAGCTGTTTAGTTCTTTAAATTTTGAAATGTAAAAATTGAGATTTCCTATCAGTTGTTGCTTTTGGGAGGTTAGGATGGAAGGAAAACCATCAAAGCTACTTAGTCTTAACCTGGATGCAAATTTGATTTTTTTCATAAGGCACAAAAAGAGATAGAATCATAGAATTGTTAGGTTGGAAGGGACTTTTCAGATCATCTAGTCCAACCATGAACCTAACACTGACAAAAAAGTCACTAAACCACGGTCACCTGCAGATCAGCTTCCTGGTTACGCTGGATAAACCCATTTTTATTAAGTGTTTCTCAGGTGGTTACTTCTTTATCTGACTTCATTTTTTGCCTGTTTAAGTTCTTGTCATCACTTTGTGTCATTGGCCCTTGACCAGAAGCCATTATTGTCATCTTTAGTATCAATGATGATGGGCTTTACAGCAGAAAAGACCAAAGACTTCCTTTGATGCTAGATGCCTAGAATAAGCCTGCTTTTAATGGCCAGTAAATACAGGCTTTTGGAATCATGTGTTCATCCTAAGTTGAATTTGTGTCCTAGACTGACTTTATAGTGAATAGAAATGGAACATTTTGCTCATGCAGAAATAAATTTATAGTTAAATAAATAATGGATGCTTTTGAAAGAAATCAAAAATATGTGAATTGATTTGAATATTGTACTTCTTGTGAGATGATGCATTTACACAAGAATAACACAGTCCATTGGTAAATCAGCCAAACTAAGCATGTCTCTTCTGTAACCATATTCCATGTATCAAAAATATCGTTAAATATTTGTGTCTCATTAGAAGGTGCCTGCTAAAGAAAAAACATTTTTCTTATAAACATTTCACTGCTTTCAGGGAGAACACACTACATATTCTGAAGCAGCGACAGTTAAGTACATACATTGGAAGTTCTCGAGCTCTGGTAACAGAGTTGGTAAGTATTATTTAAAGATAAAGTTTGGTTTCAGAATGGGTTAGAGAGAGTATATATGCTATTTTCACAGCCTTGCACCAAATTTTAGATAGCTGTGCTGTCCAAAAGTAGTTGTACTACCTAAAAATTGCAAAACATTTAAGTTGGAAAAGATGAAAATTAGTATAAAAATGGTGAGGCAGGACACCTCTGTTGGGATATGTGGACTTCTGTTTTCTTTCAGCAGTCACTTCATTCCTTCATCACAAGTACCTGTGGTCTATTTAGTGAAGTAGATGACTTTATTAGTACTTCTAATGCCTGAAACAAACTCATGTTCCTAACCAGAAAAGCCTTTAAAACTGTTTGGAAGCCCTTGCAGTGTGTGCTGTCTTTATACAGTAACTAGTACAATGAAACCAAGTCCTGACGGGATTTCTTGAGGGCTACTATAGTAAAAGCTAATAGGTGAGCAGTCAAGAAAAGGACTGTACAATGGAAGGAGGGAGTGAACTGTCTCAGTGACAGCAAAGCAGTCATAGAAGATTAATTCAATTGGGGAGTGATCTGACGTATTGATTGGCTTGAGAAAATCTTTTTGGATGAACTAGAAGCCTGTTATGAAAAGCCTTCTCGGCTAGAACATGGAGGAGGAGAAACAGTCTGGTAGGTAGAGAGGCAGAAGGGGAAAGTACGTTTGAAGGTGAGAAGAGCTGGAAGATGAGAAGTTTGGGCAAAAGACAAGGTGATGGAGTAAATAAAAGAAATTGCAGTGGTTCCTTCTGATATGAACAGTGACAGAAGAGGAATAAAAGAAATGCGAGAGGAAAGACAGGAAAGTACCATGCTAGATATTGCATGGGTTGTACAGATTGTTATGACAGCATGAAAAAATGACTCCAAATTACAAACCAGGGCAGAAAATCATCAGAAGAGGCAGATAAACATTGTGTGGGTGGTTGGTGTCTTTTCCTTTCAGGATCCAGATGCTCCTATAAGGCAGAAACTGCCACTTGATGATTTGGACCGAGAGGATGATGCGAGGTTATTGAAGTATCTCTTCACTCTCATCAGAGCAGGAATGACAGATGAGGTAAGCTGCAGAAAGTTACAGTATCTTCTTGGTTAACTAGTTTAACTTATTTTAAATCTTACTATTAAAGCTAATGAAAAGCTGTGTACTAAAATGCCTGTTAAAATTTAGCTTGTAGTGATTTAATTTTCAATTCATTATCAATACTGACAGTGATGGACGCTAAATTAGTATTCTAATAAAGTTTTGCATTTAATTAAGTAATTTTGGGTGTAGAATAGATGTTTTGGAAAGAATGTTGTATCCTTGCGGTTTTTGGGTGTTTCACAATATTTTTTTATCATAGTGGCTTGATACTATATGTTGCCAGACAAACACAGAATGTTTCAAAGAACTTCCTAGCTGCATTTCTAATAATCAGTGGATTATCGTACAGGCTTCCCTCTCGATATATTAGAGTGGATCGTGCTTGCAATTTTAACTAGAGAGAGGTTTGATGTATGCTTTTCTTAGAAATAGTATTAAATTAAGCAAACTTTACTTGCTCTGCTCATTCCCTTGAGTATATGATCTGAGTGGAGTTGAGGGAGGGCATCAGGCCTGTTTTTGTCACCTTGTTGTACAAACAGTTGCAATGGCACATTTGGAGGTGTGTCCCGGGACTGAGAACTGGCAAACTGTGCGCAAGCTCCATAGGCTAGTACTGCCATCAGGAAACTTAGTTATTTACAGTGCTTAACTCTCATTAATTAAAGTAACTTTTCTTCCTTGCTTTCTACTTTTTGTTTTCTTACCTTTATCATTTGGCAGGGTCTTCAGCAGTGAAAACTCTGATAGACTTTATCTGAGTATTCTAGAAAGCATGTTATTATCCTCCATTAACTCTTTTACTATAAGTCCACTTGTTCCCCCAGCGTAGAGAATATATGATGTGTATTAGTCCTTAGCTGAGTAACATCCAGGCAATTTCACTCCTGAAGCTGTTTGAAGTAATGATTCCCAGCTGCAAAGTGGCTTTCATGGTTTAATCATATAAATACTTGTATTGTGATGTTGTCTAAAGGCCTCAGCTGGAAATTGATTCCCTTTATACTCAGCTCTATGTGTATACATAATGACATTTAAATAAGGAGGAGGGGGGCAGAGGGAAGGGACTGGAGATTCTTGGGCCCAAGACCTTAGACTTAGGAATATGGTTACGTGCTAGTATTCTGTTCCACGGTGGTGCACACCTACACGTTTTCTGATAGTATGGGCATGTGAGCATGTTGCTGCAGGGCAATGTGAATGTAAGCTTGCAGCATCAGTTGTTCTGCAGTGGCTGTTGTGATGTCCCTGCTGTCTGGTAAGCAGGAAGTGGGTTATTCACTACTGAAAGAGTAAGTTACAATACTTCAAGTTTGCTCTGAATTAAGAATGGACCATTGTGCATTTACCTTACAATAGGTCATACACAGCAAGTAAGCTGGAACAACTTACTTGTCTGTTCTTAAATTTACTGTTTGTCACCATTCCCAAAATGGCAGAATGTCTGCAGCCCTCCAGTGTGGAAAGAACAGAATTTGGCTCAACAAACTGAGACTGCATATTGCAGTTTCTCTCACTGTTCATACTGTTTTGTCAGTCCTGGAACGGTACCAGTCAGACTAATTAGACAATCTTAAGCTGACTCTTTTCTTTTTTTTTTTTCTTTTTTTTTTTTCCAGAGGGGTATAGATTGGAAGAATTGTAGGCAATCTTTTTTGTATAGGTTCTGTTCTACTTGCCATGCTATTCAAAATAGCTTTGAATTAAACCTGTTTGTGCTAGTACATAGCCTATCGAATATCGTTATGGGAGAGGTGGGATTGCTATTTTTAGAAGTGTATGAGGGGTTGGAAAGTGAAGTCGACTGGAAAAGTAGATGACTCTCTGAAGTGATGGATTATACATCTAAGCAACAAGATGACACCTTTAACTAAACTTATCAGAAGGATGCATAACAGCTGTTTAAGGCAGCAAAGAAGAGACTGTAGCATATTGCTCACATTGCTTTAAATACTGACGGCAAAACTAAAACATTTAGTGAAAAAAACCACTGATGACATTTTATTTACTTTGAAATCTTTCAGTTGTTTTGAGTTTAAGGTTCTTTGTTCTTATTTTTTGCATAGTAGAAATCTACACAAGTCAACTGTTCTAATAATATTCAGGTTTTTAAAGGAGAAGCAGGTGGTTTTCCTACCTTGAAGTCCGTTGCTGAGAAAATTCATTATTTTTCAGGCACAGCGCTTATGCAAACGATGTGGTCAGGCCTGGAGAGCTGCAACTTTGGAAGGATGGAAGTTATATCATGATCCTAACATAAATGGAGGTATCTACTTCAAAGTACATTTGAGACAGATGTAAAAAATTGGGCAGAGAGCTTTCTCCTAATACCTGTCCCTGGCAAAGAGAAATAGCTCTTTCTTTTCACCTTAAGAGCCTTTTTTTTTTATTTTGCTATGTCTGTTGAACATGTAAAAACTAATGTCAAATTATTTTAGTTGAAGGTGTGAGTGCACTGAATCCAGTTAACATGCTAAAGTCCCTTTCTTTTTGAAAATCAAACATAATCACAAGGAAACAGATGTCTAAGAGTTCTAGACAGATCTTCTCCACCTTCATATAATATTTCAGTCTGTATTTTCTCAACATCTGACTTGTGCCACCTAGCAAACATTTTGTTGCTTACAGTAGTCGGACTCTGTATCTGGCTTCAGAAAGGTATAGCAAGACTAGAGTTCAGCAAATGTAAATGCAGGAAAAAGAGATCCTTTTAAAATATTTGAAAATTGTTAAATTACCTTTCTCCTTGGTTCTGGGGTTCCTTGCACATGGTCCTACTTATAACAGTACCTTTCTTCTCTTAATGTTCAGGATGTTGCAAGATAAAGGAAAGAATTTAAGAACGTGTCTAGGTGTTGTCCGTAGCCGGGTCTGGAAGGCATAATGCTTTCCTACTTTTCAAATCCTGACAGCCTGTTACTTTTATCCATGTGCTTCACCAGCATCCTAGCCTTGTTGTTAGTGTACCTACCGAGCTTGTTACGTGAGTTTTAGTTCCGTGGTGGATGCCCTCATGCAGGTGCCTGCAGAACAGCAGCACTGAAGCAGTGACGTTTTTCAGAAGTTTGTATTCCTTAAGATATAAAAATTCCTTTTCTCCTTAACTTTGTGTTTTCCAAATGTAAACATTGTAGATATGTTATCATCAAAAACACTATTTTCTTCAAAACTAGATAGCAGCTAAGCTTTCAAAATACTGTAACTTTAAGATGTGTGTTTACCGAATTTCCCAGAAAAGCCACCTTGTGATCCAGTCAAAAGCATTAAAATGCCTTGGGAAGAGTTCCAAAGGGATTGAAATTGGGTTAATAACAGAAAATAGGCTTTACCTTGTTACTGGTTTCTCTTTTTTTAATAGCACCTTTTTCTTTTTCTTGCACATTTTTTGCACTTTTTTTTTTTAATTATCCCATGCATGTAGGAAAAGAGCTGGAGCCTGTTCAAGGGAATCCGTACAGGTGCATTTGGAAAATAAGTTGTTGGCGTATGGCTGAAGAGGTAAGATGTGCTTGATGCACTGATGTGCTCGATATTAATTGAATGTTTCTGAATGCTTTAACATGATTTTAAGTTAACCTACCCCCTCTGTCTGTGCTGCTTATAGAATTTGCGATTAATGTTTCTAAGGGGACCTCTGAAATAACGTATTTATGTCTTGTAGTGAGAAATATACATAAACAGCACCGATTTTTTCAGGCTTAGGAATTGTCTGACTTTTTTATTTGGTTGAAAGTGAAACTGCTGACACTATCTTTTACTTTCATCTTGACTTAGTTGAATAGGAAAGGAAAAACATTGCTTTCTTTCCAGGTCAATATAAATTTTTCATGTAAGTTACTGGTGAAGGGGAAGTCAGTTGCTATTCTTGCTTTGGCTCCTGATATGTGCTGTGATTCTCCAGCTTTTCTTGGAAACTGTTAGATGGAACATGTTGTAATGGATTAATCTCTAATAAAATGTAAAATGACTAGAAAACATATATGCTTTCTAAATAAAACTTATAATTTTTTACTGTTTATTTTAGGAGCAGTTTAATAGATATGAGAGAGCAATCTACGCAGCACTGAGTGGAAACCTCAAACAGGTATGTCAAGCCTCCTAGTTATGTGGTGTTTGGCATTTATGCATTTTCTTTCTCATATGTGACAGTGATACCAGAAATACTGCAATTACTGGTTGTTGTCCTTTTAAAAATCTAGTAAACAGGACAATAGCAAACATTACTGCTTTAGTTGACATGTTCTGTGTAGGATTGACATGCCTTAACATGCCTTAAATATACGTGATAGACTTTTCATAGTATTATTCCTGCTAACTTTGTGTACAAATTGTTCTAATGTTGTTGGTTTAGTTCTTTTCTAATTTAGTATTATTTAGGAGCTTATAAAGTCACCTTCCTGCTCGTGCACAGTATTCTTATAGACGAGCTGTTACATCCAAAGATATTCTGTACCTGAATTTTTTATTATCAATAGGTTTTATACTATATACGATGCTCTCTTTTAAGTAGTTCTCTTATTTTTAATCCTCCAGATGGTTTTGAGGTCTCCCACTCCTAACTAGTGACTTTTAATTTTTATTTTATTTTTAAGAGCAATGGGGAGCGTTGCAGACTGTCATAAAAGTCTCCTTGCTGTTATAGTAATCAGCAATAAGGTCCTACTTGAAGAGCTTGATTCCCCACTCCCACACCCTCATCTTGGTATGATGTACCAAAGATAATTCAGAAAATAAAAAGAGGGGGAATAGAGAATGTTTTCAGGCTTTATTCATTGAAATATAAAATTAGTTCTTTTACAGGAAAAAAGGCATTGTAAAATTATACAGACTTAGAAGACATTTACTATTTTGTGACAGACATTTAATGAAATTAAATTTCAGTAATTTTCAGTAATTTCAGCAAAATTCAGTAATTTTAAAATTACTGTAAGAGAGAACTGTTTAATGAAATGCAGCGTTTTCTCTGGAACTTGTCCCAGGGTTGACTGGACTGTTCAATGAGCATAGCAAGATTCAGAGAACTGGTTATCAAGTTCTTTAAATCTCACCAAAGCAGCAGTACTCCCTCCTTCCTACCCTTCACCACTCACTGCTGCACTGTGACTTCTGCAACCACGACATAAACCAGTACAGCAAAGCGATCCTGCTGAAAAATTGTGGGGTAGAAAAGTGGATCATCTTCCTCTGCGTTGGTTTTCTGAGGTGGTGGTACACAAGAGGGGAACGGTGTCAGAGTGGTGCTGCCTTTGGAAGGAGGATAGGACGCTTTCTTTTTCCTACCTCGGGTATAATATAATCAAGGGGCTACACCATTATTCAGCAAAAGGATTTTTTATTTCTTTTTATATCCTGCTTTGCTGAAGGAAAGGCTGCTGTTCAAGATGTTTATTAATTAGTCTGCCTTGGTGACTGGAAATCTGATCCTAATTTACACTTGCTCAGTTCAGATTCTGATAGTTCTCCCTGTCTGATAATTTTTGCTCTGTTTCTTTAATATGTAGCTTCTTCCAGTTTGTGATACCTGGGAAGATACCGTTTGGGCGTATTTCAGGGTCATGGTGGACACTCTTGTTGAGCAGGAAATACGAACCTCAGTAATAACTGCAGAGGAGACAGAAGAGCTCCCTAGAGAATATTTAGAAACAAAGTAAGTTTTAAGTAAAATTTTGCTTCTGCACTTGACATGATGATCTGTATGATCTGTTTCGAATATTCAAGGTAATGTTTTTTGCTTTTTCTCTCCTGCTTTGAAGCTGGACTTCAGAAAAAGTTTTCGAAGAACTTCAGGCAACAGACAAAAAGGTACATATTAATTGCAGTGTTTCTCCTCACTGTTTACCATTTTTAACTGTTCACTAAGTTGTACTTTTACTAGCTTTTTAACAAAATGCTCAGATATGCACAGTGACTGATTTATGGTAGGTTTTCTACCTCTGTAATATGTAATTTCTCAATTCAAATAGATTTTTCTATATGCTGCAGCATTTCTAATGATGGAAAAGATACACGTTTTGTCTTGCCCCGTATCTGCCAAAGTAGCTGGGTGTGCTAAAGAAATGGCTGACTGGCAGTTGGTGTCTGACATACAAAGCAAATAGAGTAAATCAACTATTTAACGCTTTGATAATATGTGCAAAGAATGATTACATGCCGTTTTCTTTATAGGAGGTTTGTGTGCATATTTCAAATCGGGCCTTTAAAAGTGTATTTGCTTAAACAGACTGTGTTTCTTTGTTACTTTAACACCCGGCATACTTACCTCATTTAAGATGGAATATATAACTTATATGTTAATTTTGTGAAGATGAAATTGAAACTACACTTACTTTTATTTGATGGAATAAACATAGAACTTTTATCATATTGCTAAGACAAAACCATGTTGAAAGACAGCTTACAGATTGATGCAGTCAGCCACAGATACGCCCGGCTGCCTTTGCCTTTCTAGTGCAATCCTCATCATGTAGCAGCTTTATGGGTGCATTTGAATTGTATTTTGTGCATTAATTCCTCTACTCGAGAAAAGCCAATCTCTTCTTCCTCAAGTAGGTTTCACAGGCCTTTTCTTTCAGGATTTGTACACGTTGCTGCTTCTGCGACTTTGTAGAATCTATTTTCTGAAATATGGTTATTATTTATTCTCCACTTCAGTGCAAAAAGCCCTCAGTCTTGGATCTCTTCCATGAAAGTATTAACTCTACAGATCTATATTCTGGTTCTTTCCGTTTGTCAATATTCTTGCAATTTGACATTGATATAGCAAGTGCCTTTTCTCCTGCTCTTTATGCAGAATACCCTTTGAACTAGGATAGCTTTTTTCCCTAAGGAACCTTTATTTTATTTATAAGTTTTCTTTCTTTATACATTGTGCTATAAGATTTTATTCAAAGTTTGAACTTCTCTTTTTCTCTCCCCAGAGGGTTATAGAGGAGAATCAAGAACACTATCACGTGATTCAGAAATTCATTATACTGGGAGATGTGGATGGTGAGCTTTTCTCTAAGTGATTTTTAAATGTCAATTGACTACATTATTTCTAGTGACCTTTCCAGAAACTTGTATGTCAATGGATTTTAGAAGCACACAGTAGGCAAACTCCACCTAAAAGCTAAGCTGATTTTTTAATCAAGAACTGTAGGGACTTTCTGCAGTTTGACATACAAGGTAGTTTTCAAAGAAGTCATGAAGTCATGTAAATGTGTCACAATATATGGGAGGTTATTGCTATAACTTTTTTCTGAGAAATTATCATATACATGCAGCAGATATTTAAGCCAAACAGCTACATCTTTCCAAAACTTTTGCTGTTTTGTTTTGTTAGGCCTTTGAGGCTAAATTACATTTGTTGAATAAAACAACATATTTCAAATATTTCTTAAGTTCTTTTTCCCTGTAATATGGGTAATATCGACGTTTCCTTGGTGGCTATAGGTTTGATGGAAGAATTCAGCAGATGGCTTTCCAAAGACAGAAGTGTGCTCCCGGGACACCTCCTTCGTTTCATGACGCACCTTATTCTGTTTTTCCGCACTTTGGGTATGCAGACTAAGGTAAGTTCACTTGTATTTGATCTGTTGTCATAGCGATAGCTAGTCTTTGAAGTAGAAACGATTGTGTGTAAATACATAAACTATATTCAATGATGGTGAATTACTACCAGGCTGATGAGGAACTGCATGCTTAAATACTGTATTTGTTGATCTTGGAGCCTAAATACAACAGTCAAAACTAGAAAAGATCATCCTCCTCCCCTCCAGTTCAGCTTGAAAATTTTTTTTTGAGGTTGATGGATTCTACTCGTAAGTGCTTTATTGAGAAGGACCTGACTCAGACTTCAATGTTAGGATTATTCATAGCAGCCAAGATGCTTTGAATATAACCTGACCTTATACACAGTCCTTAGAATTGTACCTATTGCTGTAAGCTCAAAAATGTATTTGTTTGAGGTAACTGGTACTATCTGAAGCTTTCATATTTTCCCCAAATATATAGTACGTGTAGCTTACTAGCTACCTAGCCTATTTATGCTAAATATGCTGATGGGTCACATAGGCTACAATTACTCTTTTCTGGGGCAATCACAATTAGAAGCTCTCCTTTTCTACTGTTTTAAAAATTAAAAGTGTTCATGTATCAAGTTTCTGAATGTAACCTATTCTGGCAGAAGACAAATGTGTGTTTTCATTAAATGATTTAAATACAGCTCTGAGTTATTATGCTTTTTTCATGCCTCTAATTGTTGCTTCGTTCCCTTCTTGAAATTTATTGTTAAGTCAGTTAACATTTAGCTAATTACGGCAAATTTGTGTATGTATACACATACTTTTTCTTTTAGCCAGACTCAAAATTTGATAGAGTAAGGTCTTTAAGCTAGAGTATGGTAGAACTAGTCATTAGGATATGTTTAACAGAGGGGACAAAAAAGGTGCGATTTCCTACATAAATTCCACTGTGGGGTTGTGAGGAACTCTTGATTATTACATTTACAATTTTGGAGTAGGTGAATTTACTGGAAGATTACTTCATCAACCCTCAATAGACCTCAGAGAGAAGAGGCAGTTTTGCAAGCTTTTATGATGTTCCTTATTTGATGTTTGAGTACAATTCATATAGGTATATGCTTAGATGAAAATTTTTAATTTCATTTATGCATATCAAACTAAAGTGATCTTGACAATAACAAACACTTGAGTCTTAGCTAAAGCAGCCTCAGGTGCTTGGACTGTACTTTGTTTTTTTAGTATAGGCTATTGCAGATGAGCCAGGTGATATTTATATGCTGTACATAGGAACGTTAGAATTTTCTATACTACACAGAGTATGTAGCACACTGGAATAGTCATCTGTTTGTCTGACATTTTATTTATTAATTAAAAATATATGGTAAAATGGAAAGATTTGAAAAACAACTTTAAAAGTAACTTTCCAGGTAGACCAAAAACTATATTATGCAGTTGCTGAAAAAGAAAATCCTTAGAACACTAAATCTTTGAATCAGAAGACATATCTTTTTTTAATCACTCTCCAAGAGAAACAGTTCTTCCAGCTGAGCCTGTTTGAATACGTAGGTAACTGAAGCAGGGATAAGCAAATAACCTTGTGTCTGTGTAATAGTGGTAGCTTCTGAAGTTTGGTGGGTTTTGTTTGTTTGGGGGTTTGGGGTGGTTTTTTTGCCACATTATGTGATTTAAAATTTAATTTATATTTGTTTGCAATAAGGAGGAAGTTTCTGTTGAAGTCCTAAAGACCTACATTCAGGTAAGGTTTCAAAAATGTATTTTGCTTTCTCTGATGTAAATTAGACATAAAGGAGGAAGAAAAGGAGAGCTGAGGTTACAAGATGGAAAGAGCTATGACGCAGTTAATGCTCTCTTCTCAAGAGGTACATGGAAGCTTGCCTAATATGCAGAATTTCTGCCAGCAGTGCTTAAATAAGAGGCAGTTTTATTGATCCTTGTTTAGAAGCTTGAGAAGTGGAATCTTACTATATCAGAACAAAATAATCAGAAATTTGTTACACATGTATGTTTTCACATAAAATATGTTTTTAAGTAAATGTAAACACACTTTTGTGTTTGCAGAGAGGAATGTAGTATGTTTTTCTAAATTTTTTCTTCTTATTTTGCAGCGGATGATATCTGAGAAGCACACAGACTTAATAGCCTTTTATGTTAGCCACTTGCCCCCAGAGCTAGCCGTAGCTCAGTATGCTTTATTTCTGGAAGATGTTACTGAAAGTGATCAACGCCACCACTGCCTTGAATTAGCAAAAGATGCAGGTGAGAGATCCTGATATTCAAATTATCATTTTATATGGGTTACTTTGTCTTCTGGTAGTGTTTAACACTGTTTTGGTAGTGGTTTTGGTAGTGTTTACACAAGACGTAGCTACGAAGATGGTACTGTTTCCCTCCTGTCTCTCTTCATTTTTCAGTGAAATAAAATTAATTTGCTGATAGCTTCTTCAAGTAGGTATATTGTGGATTTTAACTAACCTGGAATTGCAGATGTTTTTCTGAATTAATCCAGAAGCAAAAGTGCTACTTACTTATGTCCAAACACAGCAGGAAGTAAATGCTAGCTGTCTGTCTCAAATATGTGCGCTGAAGCTTGACATGATTGTATTATTTTGGGGAACTAATTATAAAAATACCTACCTGTTTGTGGATTTACAAAGGTTATAAGGATCTTAAAATTTTTTTTGGTCCTATTTATAGTGCCTTTTCTTAGCCATGATGGGTTGCTTGCATTAATTCTAAGCTTCCTTCCATGCCCATACATCGAAGTAAAAGGGACTACAGTGAAGCGGCACACTGTCCATTGTTTGACAATGCCTCTGTGCCGCTCAAAATTCACAAAGAAATAGATTTACAGCAGAATTCAGTGTCTAGTTTTTCTTCAATCATTTTTTAGTCATTTTGTTTTAGAAACTTGGCTAAGGCTTTGAAAATAAGAGTCCTGCTTCAGCTTCTGTAAAAGAACGATTCTGAGCTTTTCCTGGTACATTTCCTGTCAAATCATAGTCTTGCCATCAGAATTGTAGGAATCGGTGGTCTTAGCACATGTATCTACATGCTGGTCTTCAGCACAGACTGAAGAACTTGTTGTCTTATTCTTTTTCCCATATTTGGTGTTCTCTGTTGTCTCAAATACCATACTTTTAAAATACCTGCAATAAATTACGTATCTCAAAAGCTTATAATTTAGTCCAACAATGTGACTGTGAACAGACTGATAGAATAACTAGCAGTAAGGAATAAGGTCAACAACTGTAGTCTGAAGTTCATTTTGTGGCAAGTTTGAGTTCATGATGGCTGTTACATAGTTCTCTCTTAACCTAGGTCTGGATGTTGCAACCATAACAAAAACTGTTGTTGAGAACATCCGCAAGAAGGATGCTGGTGAATTCAGTCACCATGACCACATGTTAGATACAGGCACAACAGAGGTGAGTACACTTTGCAGGGCAGTCATTCCTGTTTGCAGTCAGCTGCAGAGCCTTTTACCATTTATGATCCATATTTCTCTTTCAACAAAGCTGGAAATTGCCTTGAAAAATCCTGTGAGGGAAATACATTTTCCATGTGACCATGCAAGGAGTTGAATTGCACGAATTCATAACTTCTGTTTCTGCATCTCCTTGATCTTCTGGGCTGTGGTGCGTGCTGCCCAGCAGCATCTCTGCACACAAACAATAAGCGACGATAAAACCCATGAAATGACTGTAACAAAATACGTTCTAGCTTAGAGTAGGATATTATTGTAACCTCTAAGAATTATGAGGATTAATACTTTGGATCCTAGAGGTACCTTATTACATGCTCGAATGACACATTCTAGCCATGACAGATATTGCCTTTACTGACAGTTTCCTTGTCATCTCTATCGAGTGTCGGTTGGATCCAACTCAGTGCTTCAGTGACCATGAGGTACTGTTAATAGCTTGCATTCAAAGTATTGTTCAGAAAGCAACCGATAGTTTGCAAACTGTCGGCAATTTTTGGTTGTTCTGTACAAAGTTTAAACTCTCAAAGCCAAATAGGTGGTTTATTCAACTCGAGTTGGAAAACTGTGTTTGCGGGCTGATGGCACCCCTGAAGATTATAGCAGGGGCTCCATAAGCCACATTTGTACAGTGAATCATACAAAAGTTGGAGGAAGATGCATGGTAATCCAAAAAATTTTGTGAGAGCTGATGCTCATCCATTGGTCTGAACATCATGGGAATACTTAGAAATGGATTTTCCAGCGATTTAGATTGCAGAGCTGGTTTTCTAAGCTTTTCATACTAAAGTTGTGAATAAAGCAATCCTTGTTAGTATGTCTATAGTAATGCTATCCAAAGATCTCTAGAAACTTGTGTATTTCATTGACCAGATTTGATGTGTCTAACACCAGCTGTATGCTTGGAATGGTAGTGAACCTGTATGTTGTTTTTTACAGGCAGACCGGCTGAAAATAGATGTAATTGACTGGCTCGTATTTGATCCTGCACAGAGGGCAGAAGCACTTAAACAAAGCAATGCAATCATGAGGAAGTTCTTGGGTACTAAGCTTCACAAATATTGTAGATTTTTTAAATGTTGGTTTTGTTCTCATTAGCTCTTGGCACTACATTTGATATAACTTTGAATCTAGTCTATTAAAAACCACAGGCTTGTCAGTTTGTAAAAGTGAGGTATGGAAATTGCCACGCCGTTGATACTCAGTTCACATTCTCATAGCATCCAAGAAACATGAAGCTGCCAAAGATGTGTTTGTGAAGATTCCCCAAGACTCTATAGCAGAAATATATAACCAATGGGAAGAACAGGGAATGGATACTCCACTTCCAGCTGAAGATGACAATGCTATACGGGAACATTTATGTATTCGGGCATATTTGGTGAGTTTCAGCTATGCTGTATTTCAAGTTATCACTTAGAAATAATGGTGGCTTTGCCTTGGTGGGGAAACTTTAAACTTTGTCCATTTGATTTAACTTCTGATTCCTGGATGCATTAAAGTTGTGCATTTAATGACATTCTTGTAATAATAAGAATCAAAAATGTCCAAACATTGTTTCCAATGCAATCCAGGAAGCCCACGAAACCTTTAACGAATGGTTTAAACACATGAACTCAGCTCCACAGAAGCCTTCTTTGTTACCACAAGCAAGTTTCACTGAAAAAGTGGCCCATGAACATAAACAAAAGAAGTACGAGGTAGGTAAAAGTTCAAGTTGTTATTTACTATAAACGTTTACGTTCTTGCTTAGGAGGCAGTCTTAGTTTAATGAAAGGGAGTAGAAGACTGCTAATTCATATTGCTTGAAAACTCTATTATAAATTATTCCAGTTTCATGTTGAAAAGAGGGAATATGAGAATAGTAATGCCACTGCACAATAAATTATCTTGCTTTTTCTTAAATGACTCAGACAGTACTGTATAATGTAATAGTAAATATTCATTATAATGTGTTGATTGTCACTGTTATTAGTAAATCTGAGTACTTGATTTTGCTATTAACTCTTCCCTGGAAGTGGGGGATGAAGGCTGTCTTGTGTTCTTGCATTCGTTGCAGTTTCTTCTCTAAAAGATGCTGCAGTTTTGTTTATTTTGCCAAAAGTTCTTTTTGCATGTCTGGCCAGTATGAATATACTGTATTGAGTTCATACAAGCGTTTTTACATAAGCCTGGCAGAATTAAGTTGTTTAAAATTATCTTCCTCCAGTGGCTTTGACTGCTTCTGAACAACCTGTCTGACTCTCGGAACAGGGAATTAAGTAAGGATGGGAATAGCTGTTAGCAGCAGGCTTTTAGGTTTTGGCAGTTGGCTAAAGATTCTGATTTGAATTGGAGCTGCGCTGGCTGTTGCATGCTAGGTGAGGAGTGTGTGTTAAAATAGCCTTGGAAATTATCCCGTTCTGCAGCAGTTTATTTTTTGTTGCTTTGCCAGATGGACTATGGTATTTGGAAAGGCCTCCTGGATGCTCTTACAGCTGATGTGAAAGAGAAAATGTACAACGTGTTGCTCTTTGTCGACGGAGGATGGATGGTGGATGTTAGAGAGGTAAAATGAATTTTTGTATCACGGCGTAGGCCACAAAGCGTGGATTGTACCCAGTTGTACCTTTGTCATCCTTAGTTGGATGTCCTTCTGTTTACTCTGTTACAATTCACTCTGGCCTTGCCGTGACCGGTTACAGATTGCTTCCCCTTCAGTTACCACATAAATCGGACCTGGCAGTCCAGTCTAGGCTGGTTCGTCCAGTTTTTTGCCTCTGACGCTACTAATTTATGTGGTTATGCTGAGTTGCCTTTTAAAGGTAAATGTTCATAATACTAATAACGTTATTTTGCTATGGTAAGGATGTCGAGGATGATCCCGAACGAACACACCAGATGATTTTGCTGCGAAAGCTGTGCCTGCCGATGATGTGCTTTTTGCTGCACACGGTGTTACACAGCACTGGGCAGTACCAGGAGTGCCTGCGCCTGGCTGACACGGTCGCTTCTGAGAGACACAAGCTTTATACGGTGAGTTATTGAGAGCTGGAGGCAGCTTAACTTCCATCTGAGAGCTCTGTGGGTTGACTCTGGAAAAAGCTTCTATATGGAGAGGAAGACGCCATATGTTCCTTAACATTGTAAGTTTCTTCATCTCTTCCCATTCACTGCAGTGGTGAAGGGTTTCCTTGTGTGCTGACTTAAGGAACCAAGGAGTTAACTTTGCTTAAGTTCAGTTCTTGCTTAAGAACTGCTTGTCAAAACAGAGAAGATGATGCCAGTGTTTTGACAAGCAGTTCTTCTGAGCACCGCAGTTAATAATTTTTAGATGGGGGCTATTGAAATAAGTTTAACACTTGGACTTGATGATCTTAAAGGTCTTTTCCAACCTAAAGGATTCTATGATTCTATGTTAAGCTGTAGAGTTGATTTATTTTTTTTTAATTTCCATTACATTTCAGAACATTGTATAAGCAGGTTTTGTTTTGGAGCACTTGCTCACCTAACCTTTCCCTCCAAAAGCCTGAAAAACAACTTTATCATGTTAAAAAACCAAACAAACCCAACTCCCCAAACAAAAAAATATATTAAACCACAATACCTCCCCCCCTAAAAAAACCCCAAGGATTAGAAACCTGAGAAGAAACATCAAGGCTAGGAAAAATAATGTGATGCATTGGCCTGGATTAGCTCAAGATCTCTGCCAGTAATAATGGGAAAATTAAACTTGTTTAATTTTGTTTACCAGTGATCTCTTTAGTAGTTATGAGACAGAGCTATCTTGGGACTACCTTCAGGTTTTGGATACTGCTACTTACTTCCAGTCCTTTACTAAACGCCCTTCCAAAATGTCTGATGTTCACACTGTCTTAAATCAGAAAGAAAGGGAAAAAAAGTAGCAACTTATTTAACCACCATTTACTTTTATATCAGTTCTATTCGTTGCAAGTAAATACAACTTAATTATGGGTTTCTATTGTTTTTTTATTATTCTTAGGTATTTTCAAAAGAAGAACTCCGAAAGCTTCTACAGAAGCTGAGGGAATCTTCTCTGATGCTTCTGGACCAGGATCTTGACCCTTTGGGATATGAAATTCAGTCGTAGGATTTCATGTAGATACTTGCAAAAACTTCTGGACATGGACATTCTGTTTATAAAAAAGAACAAAACCGTGACTCAGATAAGCTGTTCTGATCTTTGCGGGGAAAAATCCCAACCCTCAGATTTCAATTTCAACTTGAAAGATTCTGACCAACTTCAGAGACTATATTTGTTATACAACCTTTTCATATTGTGGGGTTTTTTTTCTAATAAAAGTGCTTCACAAACAGAAAACATTCGTTCATTGTAGTCTAAAATGGCTTTATATAAATATGGTGATTGCATAAACCTCCTTAATCTCTGCTACGTGCTGAAGAGCTGCCTGGGGAGAAGGTAAGGGTAGAGGGGAGAGGAGAGTAAAGACCTCAGGCGGATGGGGGAGGAAGGCAGGAGAGCCCTGGGGCTGGAGGAGAGGAGCATCAGAGGAAGGAAGAGTGAAAGTGAAGGGCTGAAGGGCTTGTTCCAACCTTGTGTAGTTGCTAAAATCCAGTTTGGTAGTTGCTAAAATGCCAGTGTAGCCCTGAAGGGGGGGAACGGCCATCGCACCTTGAAACTCCTGAGTTTGGAGGTTTTGTAATTTATTTAGAAACTTTGGTCTGGCCCTGTTTCTGTGTGTAAACGCACCTTTAGTGGCTTTCCCGTTAACCAGAGAGCACGGAGCTCGGCCGAAGCTGCAGGGCCGAGTATGCACCCAGTCAGTGGCAGAATCCTGACACCTGACAGAACTTTCTGCACTACATGCTATGTATGGGGTTTTATATATATATATATATATATATATATGGTTGGGTTTTTTTTTTTAACATAGGTTTTTACGTGTTTATCTACAGAAATGCCCAGCCCGGTGGTCTGAGGTACTTGTTTCGGCCCAGGGCTGCTGGCCCGTGTGGCGGGGGTGTGCCTGCGGGGGCATCCTCGCCGCGGAGCGGGGGGAAGGAGCGGTCCCGCACCTTTCCCTGGGTGTTGCGGTTTCCTGGACCCCTCGCTCCCGTTGGAGGGGGGGGTGTGGGGTGTGTGGCCGCGGTGTCCCCTGGCCCCCGCAGAGGGACCACCCCCGCCGCCTCGGTGCTCGGCGCGGTAGCCCCGCCCATCGGGAGCCGTGCCGGGGGCGGGCGGGGCCACCGGAAGGCGCGAGCCCACGTGTCCCGGCGGGGGCGGGCGGCGGCCCGGCCGGTGTGGTGGCGGCCGGCGGGGCTGCTGCTGCTGCCGCCGCCGCCGCTGCTGCTGCTGCTACTACTTACTATCGCCGGCCCGTCGCCGCTGGGGTCGCCATGGGGTGGCTACCGGCGCAGGGTCGCCTGGCGGCGGGGCTGCTGGTGAACCTGGCGGCTTCCATCTGCATCGTCTTCCTGAACAAGTGGCTGTACGTGCGGCTGGGCTTCCCCAACCTCAGCCTCACCCTGGTGCACTTCGCCATCACCTGGCTCGGCCTCTACCTCTGCCAGGCGCTCGGCGCCTTCTCCCCCAAGAGCCTGCAGCCCGCCCAGGTGCTGCCGTTGGCCCTCAGCTTCTGCGGCTTCGTCGTCTTCACCAACCTCTCCCTGCAGAGCAACACCATCGGCACCTACCAGCTGGCCAAGGCCATGACCACGCCGGTCATCGTGGTCATCCAGAGCCTGGCTTACGGAAAGACCTTCCCGCTCCGGATCAAGCTCACTCTGGTGAGGGGAGGGCGGCCATCGGGCGTCGCCTCAGGCCGGGCGGGCGGAGGGAGGCG
>JAOXJM010000001.1:38111959-38129980 GCA_026413425.1 Tringa solitaria
CCGCGCCCCCCGCCTCCCTCCGCCCGCCCGGCCTGAGGCGACGCCTGAGGGGCGCGGCTCGGCCTAACCTCCCCACCGCCACCTTCACCTCTGTCCACCACCTCTCCACAGGTCCCCATCACGCTGGGCGTCTTCCTCAACTCCTACTACGACGTGAAGTTCAACCTCCTGGGGATGGCCTTCGCCACTTTGGGCGTCCTGGTGACCTCCCTCTACCAAGTGGTGGGTAATGGCGGGGTGTGGGGAGAAGGGGGGAGAGCCGTGGTGGTGGTGGTGGTCTTCAAGCTGCTGTAGTCCCTTCGGTTAGATCACCCTTTGGGCAGCACCTTTCCTCTCAGGAAACCCTCTGTGCTCCCTGTTTTAAACAAACCCCAAATCGCGATAGTCCTCCACGCCCCCCTGCTGTATTGTTGAAGGAATTGACCGTCCTTGCTGCTAAAAAAAAAAATCGGGGTGTCGTCTCTAACGTGCTGCTGAGCATCTTTTCAAGGGGTGAAGGTCGTTCTGGCGGTGAAAACTCCGTTTTTCTAGAGAGCACAGATTTTTCTCCTTGCTGAAGCAAGTGCCTTGCGTTTGAGCCTTTCCCTAGAAAGGGCATTTTCCGGTCCTTCAGTTAATCCCGTGGTTTATCCTTGAGCTATGTACGTCTTGTCAGTATCCTCCTTCAATTTCGACTGTAGACAGTCCAAGGTGTAGAGGGTGCATTAATACGTATAATTAATAATATTGTCTCTGGGTGTATATATGCGATAGAACCTATCTGGCTGATTGTGATTTTAAAAATAGGTATGTCCAACAACTACCTTAGTGCTTTCGGCTGTAACATTGTACTAACAGCTCAGGAACAGTTCATTATCAGCCATGAATGTAAAAAGCCTCCCAAATTAAGAGTCTCCTGTCCTGTTGATATTATAGTCATTGTCAATTTAAACATGAGTTTCGTTGTAAGGGATGTACAGTGCCTCCAAAACTAAGTGATGCTCTTTGACCTGTAGTGTGCCAGGTGATAAATAATGGTCTCTTGTTCTGTTTTGGGGCAGGAGGAGGAGAGAGGTGCTGAAATAACTTTTAAGTGATTGTGTGTGTACTGGAGAAATGACAGTACCCCAGTGAAATTAATCTGTAATTAAAAAAAAAACCAATCAAACAAAAAAACAACTTAGCAAGTTCATATGCTGGAATCCATATTACCACTTAATGTGGTTTATGAATTATTAAAGTAAACGTCATTTTGTACAACAGAAAGATGCATCTTTTTGCCCGTAACATCTATCTTGATAACTGTAGATAACTAATGTTGTCTCTTAAAGCATGCTGCATTGAAAATGCAAGTTATAGTCGGTCATAGTCAGTATTGAAATGAAATTCAGTAAATTTGGAATAAACAGGCTAAACGTTCACTGATCTTGTTAGCTTGTGTTTGAAGGAAAATGAGAAGAAAGGAGCAGAAGCAGATCACTGCTTAGGCAAAGGTGCTCAGCACCATCATAGACAGGATCTGGAATTTGTCTTGAGAATAAAAGGGAGCTGGCATTTTCTTCCCAGCTCTGTTACTTTTTTGCTCTTCCTCAAGTGTAACAGAATCACAGAATGGTTAGAGTTGGAAGGCACCTTAAAGATTGTCGAGTTCCAACCCCCCTGCCGTGGGCACACCTCCACTAGACCAGGTTGCTCAAAGCCCCATCCAGCAGAGATGGGGCATCCACCTATTCCCTGGGTAACCTGTTCCAGTGTCTCACCATCCTCGCAATGAAAAATTTCTTCCTGATATCTAATCTAAATCAACCCTCTTTCGGTATAAAACCATTATCCCTTGTCCTGTCACTACACTGCCTGATAAAGAGTCCCTCCCCAGCTCTCCTGTAGGCTCCCTTCAGGTACTGGAAGGCTTCTGTAAGGTCTCCCCAGAGCCTTCTCTTCTCCAGGCTAAACAACCCCAGTTCTCTCAGCCTGTCCTCATAGGAGAGGTGCTCCAGCCCTCTGGTCATCTTTGTTGCCTTCCTCTGACCCCACTCCAACAGCTCCATGTCCTTCCTGTGCTGAGGGCTCCAGAGCTGGATACAGCACTCCAGGTGGAGTCTCACCAGAGCAGAGGGGCAGAATCACCTCCTCTCACCTGCTGGCCACGTTTCTTTTGATGCAGCCCAGGATGCAGTTGGCTTTCTGAGCTGCCAGCACACATTGTCGGCTCACGTCCAGCTTTTCATCCACCAACACCCTCAATATATAGAATATATTAAAATTATATATATAATACTTCCCCCCCATGCTATGGGAAAAGGAAGGTTTAGGCACTCAGGGGCTTTTCATTGCCCCTGCGTGTGATTTGCTCCTCACACGGCTTGTGTGCTTGCAAGAGACAAACATATGGGCCTCCAGTTGGGCAAAGGGAGAAGATTGTTGAGCGTGATCTTTTTATGTAGTATTGTCCATGTCAGACTACCTTTGTGTATGTAGCCAGTTTACTTTTGCTCAAGTTTTCCATTTCTGTTTCTTTCCCCCCTCACATTTAACAGCTTTCTCTTCTGGTTTTAGTGGGTAGGAGCAAAGCAGCATGAGTTGCAGGTAAACTCTATGCAGTTGCTGTACTATCAGGCACCAATGTCCTCAGCTATGTTGCTGTTCATCATACCCTTCTTCGAGCCAGTCTTTGGAGAAGGAGGAATATTTGGGCCCTGGACGCTTTCTGCTGTGGTAAGGCTTTTATTGACTTTATTTAAATGAATAATCATCATTGATGAAGTTAGATTTGATCGTAAAATCTGTTTCTTGGTGAAACAGATTTTTGTCCAGTTTTTTTTACTGTGATGAGATGGGCATGTGCAAAATTAAAAAAAAAAAACAACTGTTTGTGCCTCCCCTACTTCCTCTCAGAGGAGTCTGGCTGTCAAGTGATTTACCTCCTCATTCTTGTTTCTGTTTAGAGGGCATCTGAACAACAGGAAAAACTGACAAAATCCAGAAGCTTCCCCTAGTGTATTAAATTAAAAAAAATATGTAAGTGCCCTAGTTCCAGCTCTTACTGTCCACTCAGCAAAGAGATAAGCATGCTCACTTTTGACACTCTTAACTCCTCTTCTGTGGAGGGATGCCAGCATTGGTGGCTCTTTAGAATTGCTGGTTTATTTTCACCAAGAAGGCTGTAATTTCTCTCTCTATCCTTCTGTCCAAAAAAGAGCCAGTGGCATATTCACACCGCTGCTGTTTGGGCTGCTCAGTGATGGGTCATTTCTCGTAGTGCTGGAGTTTATGAATGGGACAGCAAGTATTCACAATAATAAAATAGGATATTTTTCCAAAATAGTTTTTGTTGTGACCATAAATAAGACTTTGTCTCAAAGGTAAAGATTGCGATCTCTATGTGTATAAGTAGCCTGATTTTTCCAAATCACTCTTAAATGTTCACTGAGAGAAAAGGCTTGTGGTTACATCAGTATATATTTATGGACATCATAGCCTGAGCTACTTATACACATCACCAATGTCTGTACTGATTTGAAGCTGTTTCTATTTTTGTTCTCCTTATGTTTTTCTTGCCTGATATTTTGCATTTAAAAGTAAAGGAAACTAACTAAATAACCTGAAATGTATCTACAAATGGCCAGAAGCACGTCAGATCACTGACTCTGTCCATTAATCCACAGATAATGGTACTGCTGTCTGGAATAATAGCCTTTATGGTAAACTTGTCCATTTACTGGATCATTGGAAATACGTCACCGGTCACGTATCCTTTGTAACATTAGTTGTTTCTCCTGTTTCCAGGTGAATTACCTTAACATTCATTCGGGCTGATTTACTGTGGGAAAACTGTTTGGTAACCTGCCTGCTTTATCTTAAATGATGAAGTTGGAAAAGCACGTTGTTCGTGTTTTAGCACATATTGTTTCTTTGTTCGGGGTTTGTAGAGATGATGGCAGTTAACTTACTGGCGTGACCTTTATACCTATAAAGCATATTTACCCGTACTTGGACTACTTTGAGGAAGCATTGGCCTGCCAGTTGGTTTGTAGTGTACGATGGGTCTCTAGGTGGAGAGTCTTTACCAGGGGTCTTTAACTGCAGGAAAGTTGCACGAGTTAAAGTCAATGTGACATACCGTTGCATACTTCGGATGTAAGTAATGAAGTTCCCAAGCTGTTTCTGTTTACAGGCAATACCAATATTTGCTATTACCCTTAACAGATGTCTAGGTATAACATGTTTGGACATTTCAAGTTCTGCATCACCCTCCTGGGAGGGTGCCTCTTGTTTAAGGATCCACTGTCTGTTAATCAAGGCCTTGGGATTCTGTGCACGTTGCTGGGCATTTTGGCTTACACCCACTTCAAGCTTAGCGAGCAGGAGAGCAATAAGAGTAAATTGGTTCAGCGTCCATAAAGCAAAGGGTTCTGGAGGTTAGTAATATTGTGAAGGAAAACAAGTATTTAAAAATGCATTGATTCTAGAATGCACAAAATTGCCTTGTTTATTTAGATCTGTGGGTTTAGTTTAACCGCCAGGATCGTTATTCTGTAACTAAACCGAACGAACTGAATTATGTAAAATGCTGGGGTTTGCCATCTCAATCCGTCCTATCATTTTCATTAAATTTAAATAGTAACTTAAAAGAGAAAAAGGCTCACTTCAAATTGCTGTGGAAATTGTACTGAAGTAATTATATTTTTTGCATACCAAATGAGATCATGATGGCTACATTTATAATACAGAGAGAGAGAGAAAGAAAAGGAATCTTGTCTTTGTGATCATGCCAGTATTACTGTTGTGAAGAAACTTGGAAGCACTTTTATGCAGATGTTCTGGTGTGGAATGATGCTTCCTCCTTTTTGTCTGGTGAACGATGAAGAGGCAACGTACTTTGCTCAGTGGTTTTAAAAAGGGCTGCTGAGCTCAGTCCTATTTCTTGTACGGTTTCTTATGTATGTTAGGCTTCAACACATTGATAGATTTTTGGCTGAACAAAATTACAGGTGGAGAGAGACCAGGGGAGACATTGGAAAACTTGAAGCCACAGGCCAAGCTATGGGAAAGTAGGGAATCAGATCTAAACAGTTAATTGTTAATGTCCTGATGGACCGAAAGAAAAACGTGAGAAGTCATTCGTGTTTTAGAAAATTCTGTTACTGCTTTATAATTTTCTCTATGCCAAAACCAAGGCTTTACATGAGATCTTGTACATACTCCTGAGCCTAATAAAATCTCCAATTTTGTGGTAATAGCCAAATATTTTGCAGCCCGTGCACGCAGACGCCCGTGCTAAAAATATTCTCGGAGAAATCTTCAGAAAGGTCACCATCTGTAATGGATGTTAAGGTTGCCCAGTTATCTCCCCCTGCCTCCAGCCCCTACCTCCCTCACTCCCGCACCATTCCCTGAGATTTCCTTCCAGTTGGAGCTGCAGGTTTGTCCCCTCTTGTTCCGGGGGGAGGCGCAGGGGCTGCCTGGGCAGTGCCGGGCAGGCAGCAGTTCCTCAGCAGACACAGGCCCTGGAAACCTCACCAAAGTGACTGAAGAGCGTGAGGAGGGACCTGCTTCTGCTCTAATTCGGGAACACTTTGAAAATTATTTCATGCCAGTATCGAGCGCTGATTTTGACAACGTGGAAGGAAGAAGTTGGGTGCTGTTCTGTTTAAAAAAAGAAAGAAAAAATAACCGCTTTCAGTAAATCTGGTGAGAACATATGTTCGCTAGATTTGCAGGGTTAGAATTTATTTGCAGTATCTTAATCCTAACATTTCGGGGTTTGTTTTATCTTCATCTACCTCTAACAGATTTAAAGAGGGGAATTATTTGAATAAAAAAAAAGGTATTTATGTTTTACAACCATCGACAGAAATGATACTTAGTTCCTCTAGGATTTTTTTACAATAGAGGTTAGAAGTCTTTGTGTAAGAAACAATGCAGATCTTCTCAAGCTTGTAAATTATTTATTCTGTTACAGAGTTCTTGATTTTAAAAAAAAGTTCTTTCTCTGTGTAATCTAAGTTTGCACCATAATACTCTATATTATTTCAGAGTTACAGATACCTGATGAATAATTTCACATCTTTACCAACCGTGTCTTAGACATTGTACTGGTGCAAGGAAAAATTTTTGTATATGTTTTTATAAATCTATAATTAGTTTTAAAATTCAGCCTGCACTACTGAAAGATGTGTTCAGATAGGAGAAATCTCTGGATGCATACCCTTCAGTACGTACACTGAGAAAGCCATTTGCGTCAATTTGTGCTGTGCACAAGTTCTTCTAAAATGTAGGTAGACTGCAAAGGCTCTTACAGTTAGAAAGCAACAACTGAATTTGAAGCCTGTGCAACACCAAAATTTGGGATGAGACTGATGTAAATAAAAGTGGTAGAATGAACAAAACAACCGTGTCTGAAAATACAGAAGACTCTTTAAGGAGAGGAGCAATCTGCAAGAGAAAGTTAACAATCATTAAAACAATACGTTATAAATACAGTCTATTGCTGGAATGTGTAAGTTGTGGAGGTCACTTCAGTGACATGATTTTTTTTCATACGTTCAAGAACTCTCTTTGAGATTTATCTGTTGTATCTAACAAATAAAGTATCTTGAACTTTGTCATCTGGTTCAAAATATTAAACCCAGGAGGCTTGTGTAATCGTGGGATAAATAGATATTTGTATGTATTGTTTCTTTGGATACCATGTGTAGGGTGGGAATAAATTTTTAATCACTTGACTGATCCCTGCTTATTGCAGGGGAGAACAGTTGCTCCTGTCTTTTTTTCATCTTCTGCTGAAATTGCTTACACTCGGGGTCTAGGCGTGTGTAAGGCAAAATGGTGCTACTTGGATTTCTGTCTATATAACTATTGCTAGGAGTTCGCGTCTTTTGGGGCTGAACTCATGACACAAATGGAGCTGCCTGTGGGCTTTTCTTCACCTAAGTCCTTCCTGAATGCTCCAGTCTCTGCGAGTTCTTTCCTTCACTCCCTAGCAGAGAAGTCTGGATGCTTTCCCAGCGGTACTGGGGAGGAGGGCAGGCAGGAGCAAAATGAGGTTAGCTGTTATGCTGCTAGGGTAGGGTAACTGGCACCAGCCAGCTCCTTCCTTCGCAGGCAAATATACGTCGATTTATATGTTAGGGGGACTGTGTCTTTCTTCAGGAGATTCTAAAACAACCAAAAGAAGGAATGGTAAGCTTGCAGTTTAGATGGTTTTACTGCAAGTGCTGTGATAACTTCCTTAGCCAAACTTTTAAATCCTGAGGTAAGAGTAGAGTTTAATAAAAATTACTGATCTTTACCTGGTGGGAAATTTGCTTATTCTAGTTTTTACTCTATCACTTAAATATGTTTTCCTGCTAATTATTTGTATTTCATTCAGGTTTGGCTTTCCCGAAAGAGTAATTGGAGACTTTCCACTTTTAACGTAACCATCACCCTGTACGTGTCATCACAATTGGAGTCGTACTGTACAAACCCCGGTGTTTGCTTTCGGCTTTTGATTGTACTTCATAGTCTCCATGTAACTAAACTATGGTAACAAGATGGACCTCGGTCCTTTTCTGCCATCAAGCACTTTGCTGCTTGTACTAGCATTTGTTAGTTTAAAAAGCTAACATTAATGTAGTTCCAGTGGAGAAGCTAGCGTAGATACCAGGACAGCATTTAAAAGTTAGAGCAGATCCAGATGGCTCTGATTAAAATACGAGCGACTGGTGGTAAGTTATCTTTGCTAGCCTTGTCCCTGCAAAGATTTTAGAACAACATCCACGAGTTTTTCTCATTTCCCCCAAAGAAGTATGCCTTTGCTTACAGATACTCAGTTCAAAGCTTTGTGTTGCCTTTTTAACTTTGGTAACTCACTACATGTTTGACAGTTTTTGGTTTTGTACCATTTTCTAAGTTCTCACAGGCTCTGGGGGCTCTGTGCCGGAGGAGTTTTCCTGTTGATGGGTGAGCAGCCGCTTGCTCAGGCTGGAGGCTGAAAGAGAGCGTTCTGCTGCCGTTACATGTATGAAAAGGAGGTTTGTCTTGCAGAAAGTCTACCTTCAAGACAGAGCTGCGATTCAGCAGGAGTGTACCCTCTCTCCATCTCATTTCATGAAATGAATGCCCAGTGATGGCCCGGGGCTAAAGCAACGTTAAAGCCTTGTTTGGGCTACCCCTAGTTTTTATTAAACTTTTTCAAGGATATTAGTGGTAGTTGATGCTGGTGTAGTATTAAGATAAAAAACTCATTTTTATAATGTCTTGCACAATAGGAGCTTCAGAAGAGTGCTTTATAACATTTTGGGGTACAGCTAATGTCTAGCCCATGTCTAGTTTGTCACGTCTCCTGCAAAATCTATCAAAAGGTAACGATGGATTTCATAACTGGGATATATATTTATTCAGTTGGGCTGCTGAGGAGGGGCTTGCTCTTCAGCAATACTGTGCTACTAAACAGTGTGTGTGCTGTGAATGTATTTAGTAGTGGTTTAGAAATAGCTCTAATGTGCTTAGGAAGGGAAAAATGTATCTCACTGATAGATGAGAGAGCTTTTTGTCGTCTTGCTTTTAACAAAAAACGTGAGGTTTGCAGTTAAAGGGAATTCAGAGAGCAGCCTTAGTGTCCCTCAAATCACCTTTCATAATGAGATTTTTCTCCCAAGATGCTGTTTTGCTGACAGTTATGTAGTTGGTATCTTACCTGGATTTTTAAAAAATAGAGTTTGGATTACAGACTTGTAGGTGTTTGCTTGTGTTACGGGTTTTTTCCTCTTAAAATTTTATGTTAGCCATTCACAACCCAACTTCCCTGTTTAATGAGAAAAAAAAAGTAACAACTGTTGAATAAAGGAAAGGTAGACTGGATCTATAGCGAACATGTGTTTTGTGTTGCACAAGAATGTTACTTTTGCAACTGTAAAGATGCAGCTCTTTCTGTTTGTTTCTCTACTGTTGTAAACAGGTAGATGCCCAAAAGCCCCAGCTTTCTGCTCCATGCAAATTCACTCTCTTCCTGCTGGTACGCTCTCTCTATCACAGTCTCAGCCTTCCATTTGACAGCTCAGTTGCTGCAAAGATGACTGGGATGTCAGCCACAGAAGGTTAAGAACACGAAGTGAAAAACTATCAGAAGGAGCTGATATAATCTTGGGTAATGAGAAATCCTATTCTAAGACACAGAGACATCTTACCAAAAAGATGATGCTGCTGAGCAGCAGGGAGAGGTGGGGGTTTATCTCCAGGCAGGTGTTGCAAAGAATGCAAGAGCTGAATCGTATGAATTCTTGCTGTGCCGCAGTAGTTGGCAAATTTAGTTTAAACAAGCTTTAAGTAATATAAAAAATGAAAATATAAATGCCATGAAAAAAAAAAAGTTGGATTCAGACTGTGCAAAATCTTTGCCGGGCTCATCCCACGGTGATGGTTCCCTCCCTGAGAGAAGGGAGCTATTGTTCCACCTCCCCTTTGCCCACCGATGCTGGGTTTAGTGAAGGAGGGGTTGTGTTCTTGAGAGACAGTCTGCTTTTTTTCAGCTGTATTGGTTGGTCCAATGGAAACAAATCACCTCTCCCTACAGAGCTTGTCTTGCTGGAGTTACTGCTCCTGCTTTCATCTCACTGACCTGGAGTGTGCTCATGTGCTCCTCCAGTAGCTGAAAGGTCTAATGGACCTTGAGCAGTAGAACGTACCCCATCCACGTCTTTGGGTTACTGCAGTGCCCTGTCAGTCCTGCTGCAAGAACCCCAACCCTTCTCAAAGCCTCACGGTTACAATTTGCAGAACAAGAAGAACTAAAGAAAGGGGAAATGTGATCCCTTTTCACTGTTTTAGTTGCAAGGCAGTTACTAAGCCTTTCACATTTTAGTCTTTGTCATTTCCCTTCGGTAGGTACATAAGAAAGCTCCCTTTCCTGTTTCAGTCTGCCCTTTCTGTATAATTATGCCATATTTTAGGGAATTATGAAACTGAGACAGAAATTATATTCACTGTTCACATAAATATATTGACCTTACCTAGTGTTGCTTTTTTTTACCTAGAGACCCTTGATTGCCTTCCAATCCAGAAAAAAAAAAAAATGCTTATAATACAGGATGAGTCAGGTTAACCTGAATTAAGAGGTGATTTGCCAGCTCAGGAGTTGCATGTGCCTTCCCAGCTGCAGTAGCCCGGTACCTAATAGGCACAATATGCTGCCTTTTTAATGGAAAGGCAGGAACAGACATGTGCAGATTAAACAAAATGTAATGAAGGTAAATTACGTATTTAGAAGCAAGTAGTGGGGATGATCTAAAGGTTGCTTGAAGATTAGCATTGCAAAGACACATTCTGGTTTGCTAGTGGCTTCACAGGAATATGAATACAAGTCTTTTATTTGAAGGCGCATGGTTATATTTAAGGGGTTCCAAGAAGTCCAGCGCCACACGCTGGATGCACATGTGCCAGAAGAGAGCAGGATTATTTTTAGAACTGTAGACGTCTGTGTCACATCCAGGAAGTGCAGGGAGGAGATCTCTTGTTGAAGCACAGCATAAGAATGTAATTTTTCATGACCTTAGCAGAGAAGACAGTTGTATTTTTTTTTACTTTCTTACAAAGCAAAGGCTGAGGCAAATTTGTTTAAAGAAGCTGTGCTCTGATCGGGCGAAGCACAGGGAGTAATCATGGCTACTGGGACTGCACAGCAGAGGTGGCTGTGATTGAAAAAAAAAAAAAAAAGTTAGTGGATTAAGAAACAAATGAGAGGAGTGTACAGCACATAGGCATCTAGGCAGGTTTTTAAATATAAGGTCTCAGTTTAGATGCTGAGCTCCACCATTAGGCATGTGAATAGCAGGGCCAGATTTGTCAGCGTGAACTTCCTCCCTTTCAATTGTACTTAACAGAGAGCGGCACGTGTTCAGTGTTTCCAGAAATGAAGCTGCATAGTTGACAGGTTTGACATTTTTTTTTGGTCTCCAACTACATTAAGTCTGCTTTTTAGCAAAGAAACTGATTCCTTGTTCTGCTTACTCTGTCCGTACTGTTTTTAATCCTCCTTACCCTTTGGGGGAAAAGAAACCATTTGTGCACTTATTTTCTGTTGTGTAACTAACTGCAGTGGCTGAATAGGTTTTGCTTTAGAATATGCTGGACTTGCATATTAAAAAACTTTGATTAAGATCTTGTAACTAAGATAAATTGTAGATAAATTACATCTACATGTGCACATGGTGATTCCACTCAGGTTTCTGTCTCTGAGCTGAATGGAAAAAGCCGCTGGTATTCTACAGCATCAACTGTTGGGAAATAAAGCGCTTCTCTCCAAGGAGTGGAAAGGCAAGGTTAAGGTCTTCTGGAATCCAGAGTGGTTTACTTGTTAAATGAATTTCTTGTGGTGTTTAGTCAAACACTGGTATCCTACTTGTTAATCTGGTTGAGAGGAGAAACTGACAGTGATGCTCATATGTCCTTCAGGGGATTATGATACATTTCTGAAAATACATGATCTCACTTTTCTGAGTGGCAAGATGATTCTTCTGATCAGCATGAACAATGTACCAATGTGGGTTTTTTTCTTAGAATCATTCCCCAGAGACCTGCTTCAGCTTTTCTTCAGGTGCAGTTTGCATAAGACTGATCTACGGGTAGAAAAAAGGAGGGAGAATGATGTAGTGAATTTGTTTCCCAAACAAAGCCCAAGCAAAACTTTCCCATAAAGGCTATTTTGATTCATGGATAGTTTTGCCTTTATTAAGGTGGACATGTAAACCTTCATTCTATACCCCTAAACCTACAGTCTCAATGAGGTCCAGCCACAGAGTGGACGGACACATGGGAGGATGGCACCAAGCTGGGGATCCCCAGCACCCACAGCAAGTTGTTTTTATAGAACTAGATGCAAGATTACGGAACCAGCTGTACTTGGGTGTCATTCAAACCTCATCCTGGATGCCAAAGACAGAAATTAAAATACAGGTAGTTTGAAAATTAGAAACTTTGGGAAACTAGCAGATACAGTGGAAGACATGCTTTTAGCACACCTTTCATGAGGTGGCAGAGTCAGTGGAATGGTGTGTTACTGCTTAAAGGCACATGTCCTGCTCCTTCCTGTGAACACATCTTGGGCAGTTGCTTCTGCCCCTTGATCTGTCTGAGCTGGGGGATTCACCCGCCCCTCTGCTAGGCAGAGTAGCCATGGCTGGTTCGGAGGGCAAGCTGATTCCCCCTTGTGTAGGGCAGGCCAGCGTCAGTGCTGGGACAAGGGAGAAGAGTGACACCACATGGTTAGAAACAGGACTGAGGGAAGCACGGCAGGATGGGAGGCACCTCTTCCAGTAGTCCAGGTGTAATCATAGAATGGTTTGAGTTGGAAGGGACTTTAAAGACCATCGAGTTCCAAATCCCCTGCCATGGGCAGGGACACCTCCCACTAGACCAGGCTGCTTAAAGCCCCATCCTGCCTTGTCTTGAACACTTCCAGGGATGGGGCATCCTCAGCTTCTCTGGGCAACCTGTTCCAGTAATGTCCTCATGCCCTGCCTCAGAAGGCAGGTTTTGAAGGGGAAGGTTTCACACATAAAGAAAACAGTGAGAAAACCCTTCATGTACAGCCAGAAGCCCTCAAAGAGTTTCTCAAGCACTCCACAATGTATTTATGTGCCTATAAGTGGTCTTGAAGTCTTTGGGAGACTGGCTGGCTCTAAGCCTCAGTGACTCCTTGCCTGCCTCTGCAGCCCCCATGAACTGGCAACTTTATTCTCATTGTCCCCAATATAAAGGGAAGATCTTTGGAAGGTTTGTGTGTTGGTCCTGTTTTTCAGAGTGCCCTATTTAGCTGAATCAGTCTGTGCTACATCAGCTGTTTCTACTTCCGTGAAGACAGCTTTACTCATTTGTGAGCCTGTAATAATTCACAGGGTGTCACAGAAATCATTGGAATATAATTTTTAAAGGCTAGGTAATTTTCTAATCAGTTACTTCTCCCTAAGCAAGCCCAGATTTAAGTATCTTGTAGTTAAATATTCTCAGTGTTTTCATTGAGTGTAAAAGTAAGATAAGCATCCCCTCATCCCCAGAGTTTCCTTTTAAAAATCAGTGTAAATCAATGCATATAAAGATACCTAAAGAAATTATTTTAGGATGTGACATCCTGATAGACTAACATGATTTAACATTTTGGGGCTAGGAATGACTGAAAGGAAACAAACTTCTAGAAAGACATTTCTGCAGAAGTGGCTTGACAGGATTGGGTTGTAGCAGAAGAAGCTGCCAGAGACACTGGGCTCTAAAGAGGCATTGCTGGCACTGAAAAGTAGAACCAAAGCCTAGTAAAAATTGAAAGCTGATATGAATATATAAAATGTAGATAAAACCATGAAGTTTCCTTACTTAAACTCCAGTCATCCTTTTGGTCTTGCATAAAATATTTGTATGGCTGCAGGGACCAAAAGGACTCCTGTTCCGTGCACTCACGCTGACAGTGCTGTGAGACGGTACCGCTCCCCAGCTACTCGTGGCTTCTCCTCTTCCAGAGATGATTGTCCTTTCCCATCTGTGTCAGCAAAGGGGAACGTGTGCCCATGCCGTGGTCTTCCTTGGATAGGATCACCCCAGTAACAGTTTAACGAGCCAGACTGTGAACGGAACCTGGCCAGATGTGGGCAGTGACGCCTCCAACTTGGTGTGTTGCAAGGGCAGTAACTTCTGCCAAATATATTCAACAGCAGAGGGAAGTGACGTCTTGAGCTGGAACAACTTTATTTGCTGGAGCTGCTTGATCAAAGCTGTAACAACAACAGCAAATCATGCCTGACAGTAGGCAAGGGAATGTCACATCGTGATTTTGGAACTGTGCCGGGGGTGAAGCTTTGAAAGAGATGGAAAGATCAGCCACAAGATGAAAGAGGGTCTCACTTCTCAGCCTTTTATCAAAAAGAAAAAGAATTGCCACAGTAAAATGTGTGTATTTGCTATCACAACGGAAATTCCCTTAATATGTGCACAAGGGGAATGCAAAATACACAGCTGAAACACGCTCTCTACAGATACCAAGAAGTAAATTTCCAAAGCAGCTTTCAGAGGGGAGAACAGGTTCAGCTCGAAGTACAGAGCAAGCGGGCTATAAAAGAGAACAGCCTGCAAATTCCCACCAGAAGTGTCTTCATCGGTACAATCTCATTTTGCAAAGAAGGCTTTCAGCTCTCTTGCAACACAGGAAAAGCTGGCTAGTGCAAGCTAAAGTAATTAGCCCTGGTAACATGTACTCTTTACATCTCCGTAAGCAACACCTGAGGGAAACTTTTAGGAATTTGGACCCAGTTCTATCACAGGAGATTAAGCAGGGGCTTATCAGCCCAGGTGACTGATAGCCCAGGTGACTGATACCACAGGTGATGGCTGGACATGCAGGGTGTGGTTAGATGATAAGGCAAAGACTACTAAATGACTCCCTGCCTTCAGAAGGGGTTATTTCCCTATTTCCATCTCCAGTTCTTTCCTTCCAGCTGAGTGTTCCTGCTGCTTTCCTTGTAATGTCTCATGTGCTCATCTGACTGCATGATAAAACGAGCTGACATACTAACAGCAAATAAATGTAAATATCCTGCTGTTGACTCAGCTAGATCTGTCCTCAAAGGAGCCAGAGCCAGCTCAAAGAGATTCTTGGCGAGGAATGCACAGCTCCTGGGGCAAGACCATTGTTTCACTAAGGCATTAGATGGGCTCAGGACATAGTTTCAGTGAGAGATTTGATGGGCTCAGCTGCCATCACCTAATGACTGAACCACTGCAGGGTGGCCGGATCAATCCAACACCAGACTGCTTTCAGAAAAGGTCTCACCATCAGAGCTTGCAGCCAGCAGTGAGAAGAGGAGAGCGAGCGGGACACCTCTCTTTCGCAGTGGGGTGCTCTGGGATCAGCCAAGCTTTCTGTAAACTTCAGCAGCCCTGCTGCCTAAGGTAGCTGAAGCTCATCCTGCCTCTTCCCCCGCCTACCTGTCACCTACCACAGCTGTGTATGCCATAGCAGGGCAAGTATTTGTGCCAGCGTAAGAGAAGTGGCAGCAAGAGGAAGGAAGAGGTGGATGGGAAGAGGTCTCTGTGAAGAAGCATGCATACCAAAGAAATGCACGCTGAATCATCACTATCTCACCATTAAACACAACCATTTTAGTGTGGCTGTGCAGCTCAGTATGGCCCAGCACTGACAGGTTTCTTTAAGCAGAGGAGGTATAGCAGATAAGTGATTAAGGATCAGAAGAAAGTAAGACAGGCCTAAAAGTCAATGATTTGGGCAACTTGCATCCCATCGGGGAAGAAAGAAGAAAATAGATATTGTGGCATCTCCTGGATCAAATGAGTTAAAGATCAGGATAGGCAATTACCTGCCAAAAGGGATGGTCTGTATTCTACCAGACCTTCTTCAATAGATATTGGGGAGAAGTATTCTCATAAATCTTCCTGAAACTCTGTATTGTGGCACGAAAAGCCAGAAGACCTGTGCTCTTAGATACCTCACTGCAGTGCATTACTGCATCTGTTTGTGTGAGGCTTGTTTTACTTGTGCAAGGAAACTGCAGCCTGTATCCTGACAGCCAAGTCGGGATGCAGCAATATTTTACAGATTTGGGATTTTTCCCTTGTGAGTACCACTACCGTGGTGTGTTTCTCTCAAAGCCATGCTGTTCTGCCATGCTGTGTCCCGTCTGGCCTTGGCTCATATTTGAACAACACGGTGTTAAGATAAGTAAGGTGGGTCAGAAGTCACAGCCCAGTGCCTGCAAAACTCTCCAGGTACACAAAGAAAGGCAGAAGAACCTTCCAAGAAAAAAATGCATGGAATCAAAGCTATGACAGCTAAAAGATTATTTTTAAATGACAGGGTTGATTAAACTAAGATGGACCCCGTGAAACCAGCTGAATGAAGGAATGCCAAAAAGTCCATGCACTTGCTTTCTCTGGAGGCAAGAGATAACTGAGATATAAATACTTCAATGGAACTAAACAAAGCACAGAACAATAGTTTGCGTGGTTTTTTCATCTGCAGTCAGAGTTTAGTTTGTGTCCTGCTTTTTCCAGCGGCATCAGTGGGTTTTTGGAAGCTTTCTCCATTTATTTCCAAGAACTCTTCTTTGTGTCCTGTAGATGCAAAAACCTCTTTTCTCCACCAGATGGCACAACCACCACCAAACCTCCACCGAGAAACCTCCTTCCAACGCCAGCATGGTCTCAGGCTGAAGGCCTGTAAACAGAGACATGCCTGTCAGACCAGCCAGGAGCCAGGGGAGGTGGCAGAAAAACAAGCTTAATGGCACACACACCCTTTAAAAAGTCACATAACATTTGGATTAATACTTCCCTTTTCTCTTCTGATAAAGACTCTGGATATTATCCTGATCTGTATTGCTCACCAGTACCTAGAAAGAGGTTTCAAGTTGTAGGGCAGCTGGGGTGGGGAATCCCCCTTGCTTTTCCTGTTTCATATTTAGCTAAAAAAAAAATAAATTCTGGTAACAAAAACAAGTGACATACAAGAACTACTTGTCTTGTTCAAGTTTCTCTAGTGCAGCTGGACCCATCCGGGTCCTCCTCAGGTTAAAACACGCCACGTACTGGAAACTAGTACCAGGTGGCTTTCAGGTGGCAGCTATGAAAAACTGAAACTCTACAATAAAAGAAGAAAAGCAGGGTATGAAATATATGGATATTAAAAAACTTTAAAAAAAGGAGTAAATCCTCTTGCTATGTGCTTCTTCATTGGTCCAATGCTACAAATATTTTCACATGTAATTACCAAAAATTAGGACACATAAGAGCGTTTTCAGAATAGTTTGCAAGCAATAGTTTTATGAAACTATCTTTTGTATGTCTAGAGAGTACATACATTAAACATAATGTGGAAATAGTAACAAAATCTGAAAAGCAGAAATGACACGGAAGGGAGAAGGAGATAAAGAATATGCAAGTACTGGGAGAAAAACACCGTAGGGGGCAAAGTGGAGAAATTCAGAGGTGAATGTTAAAAAGAAGCTCAAGACAGTGCTGGTCATCCCAAGTGTTATCTGGCACCCAAATTCCAGAATGCAAAAATGCCGCTTTCTTCGTGTTTCTTACTGCAGCTGCGAGAGCGGAAAACATGCAGGAGACCTTTTCCGTTGATTCCTGTGACTGTCATGTTCCAGGGGCCAGGGCACCCAGCTTGGCACAAGCAGATGAATCATCAAGGCTGTTGCAGGAGAACTGCCTGCTGCATCTCGGTGGGCCACAGAACTGCACCCAGGAACACCCAGCTGTCTTCTTAGCCAGCTTAGTGCCCAAAAGTTGTCCGGGCCTTTGGAAGAGTCTGGGTGCCTCATGCTTAACCCCTTACACCCACTCTTATCATCTTCCACAGAACAAGGATTTTTCTCTATGTTAGGTTGCCATTGAAGGACGAATATTTTTTGTAGAGATTTTTAGATCTCCAGGATCTTGAAGGACATTTGCCTGTTCTGTTATAGAACAGAAATATTTCCTGCTTTGGTCTCCCTTCACAGTAGTAGTCCATTAATTCTGGGAAGTGAAGTTTAGTCCCTACTTTCCCAGCCCTTTCTTATCAGACATTTGAATAGGAAAAAGGGGGCTTAGGTACATAGGAAAAATGTACTGTGAATAGCTGAATAATGGGAAATTGATAAAATTGATGCACAGATAGAGCCTAAATGCTGAGGCTAAATAGCTGCTTTCCATGTTTTTGGTAGCCTTTCTGAGAGCAAGGGACAAGCCTTGAAGATAATGGAAGGAACAGGTCAAGCAGCCTTTAAGAGCATCAGTGAATAAACAGCATTTATCACATCCTTTATGTTCATGAATAGGATTATGTCATATTGATAAGGTACTTGGACAGTCCCAGCAGGTTATTGTAAAAGGAGAGCAAGATCATAGAATCATAGAATTGTCTATGTTGGAAGGGACCTTTAATATCATCTAGTCCAGCCATCAACCTAACTGATAAAAAAAAATCACTAAACCATGTCACTAAGCACTATGTGAACCCATCTTTTAAATACCTCCAGGGATGGTGCCTCAACCACTTCCCTGGGCAGC
>JAOXJM010000001.1:38137821-38155233 GCA_026413425.1 Tringa solitaria
CCCCCGCCCTCCTCTCCCGCGGTGACTCGGCAGCGCCGCCGCTTCTGGTCATGCTCAGGCATGTCGGGCCGCGGCCAGCGGAGGAGCTATGCCCCGACTTGCCTCCTCTTGGCAGCGCTATATAAGGCCCAGCCTGGCCCGGCCCGACTCAGCCCAGTTACCCGCCGCCGGAGTCCGGCGTGTGGGTTGGACCAGGGCAGCGAGGTGAGTGGGCACCGCTGGGGTGGTGGAGCGCGGCCCTGAGCCCGCCCCTGGGGGTCTCTCTGCCCCGGGGGGGCGGGTGAACCCGGCTTGTGTAGCTGTATTCCACGTTTTGAAGTAGTTTTTCACTTGATTTCAGGCAAATGTGCAATACCAAGATGTCCTCCCTGACGGATGCTGCTTCTGTCACCGCTTCGGAGCAAGAGGCGCTGGTCAGTAGCTCGAGTTTTTCATGCCTTTTGCAGAGTATTTATCTGCTAATTCAGAAGGGCTGCTTTGCTCAGCTAGCAGTGGTTAGAGAAAAGGCAGGAAATCCGGTGAAGATGGTTTGTCTTTGATCCTTTAATTGTGAAGCAAATGTTTCTAGTTTCTTGAGAGTTGAGGGTGATGGTTTAGGTCTAGACTCTGTTTCCTGGAGACCTTTGATGGTCAGGTTGCTTTCTTTTATTAACAGGGATCGTAAGGTCTGATTTGATCATGTTAAGTATTTCATGGTGGGCATTGTTCCGTTCATAACTGAAGAGTTATGGACGATCTTAGTTGTGCAAAACATACACTGGTTTTGAAATAGTCCTGTCATTACAACTGAAGGTTTTCTGAATTTGGCTTTTTCACTTTTTCCTCTATTGGAATTCATAAGCAAGATGTAATAAGAGTCTTCGTTTGTGTTCATGGCTTTGAATACCCAGGCTTTCCATGATACAGTGACAGTTCTGCTGGTTTTTCTGTGTAAGTTTGTCTGAGGATGGAAGCGAGCTAAAATCAGCATGTGTGCAATGGCAGTTTTACTAGGTGCATATTTGTACTAAGGTAAAACTTAACAGTGTAGACTGGTAGCACTTAAAAGCAAAGTAACAGAGCAGCAGACTCTTCAAAGTTGATTTTTTTTTTGTTTGTTTGCTTTTTCTTTTTGTAAGATCATAATGTGATGCTACCCTCTGCTGTCAGGTCTGTGTGGCAGAAGAACTTGAAGGAGTCGGGGAAAGAGGGCTGGGGAGTAAAAGGATCTGAACCCACGGGTCTAGTTGTGGATGCAGAGATCTGAAACTGCCTTCCTATGCTCGGCTGTCATTAGTAGTTTAATAAATTACTCTTTGCGAAACTGTAATATATGCTGCATACTTTAAGTAATTAATCTTTTAGGAAGGGGTAAATAGACATCTAACGTTGTACACAAGCTAGTTTATTTTTTTCATGATGTGTGATTCTTGCAACTTATCTGTAGTTAGCGCTAAAACTTAACGTCGGTTTTAGCAGATACTTGAAAAAGAATGTAGGGAAGTCCCCCCCCTTCCCTTAAGCATTGATATCATGCTCATGATATGTTACTCATACTTTCCTATAAAATGTTTTCTTTCCTATCTTCTTTTTTCTTATTTTAGGGAACACATTAAGATAGCTAAATTTTAGCTTGTTCTTAGAGTGGTTATGCTATTGTTAAAAGTGGCAATACTAGAATATACTGCACTGGAACTCCAGTGGCTCTTTGCCATTGTGGCCTCCCCTGCAGCTTGTTCTCACGTCCTGCACTGGTGCTGGCACAGCTGCTTGTGGAACAGTGCTGTGAACGGGATCCAGTCACTGCTCTGACCAGAAGAGGAAAGAAAAAAAAAAAAGAGCGGGGAAGTGATACTTTTTTTTAACTTTTCCGTCCTCTACCTCAGAAGTTGTCAGAGACTGGCTGCAGATACAACTTTCCTGGCAGGCTGAGGGGGTGGGAGGCCATTGAAGGTAGGAGTGATTGAAATGGGTCTGAAAGGACAGAGTGTGCTTATTCCATATACGAAAACACCCCTCAAACAAACAAACCAGTTCAAGTGGCCCAGCCGGCGAGTGCAAAACCACAGCTGCAGAAACTGTCACAGGAAGAGACTAGGAAAGAGGTGGACCAGTGTTCTACTTTGTAACTCGCCCTCTGAACCTGACAGATAGTCACAAGGTCCGTTACCCTTCCTCCCTCTTTGGGAGTCACTGTAATGACTCAGGGAGTGAAGCAGGATTCCCCAGGACCCAGCCCTGTACCTGAAACCGCCAAATGAATCCTGTAGCTGAAATCGAGGAATCTGTATGTACCAGTGAGAGATTGGGGTTTGAGCTAAGATACACACTATGAGAATTTTAGTATGATTGGATTTGCTTTATTTTCTTTTAAGTTTAACTTTGCAAAGTGAAAAACTTGGAGGCGGGTAGGTTTTAATGTAGTTTTACATATGTGTGTATTAGACTAATAAAGAAGGAGTAAGCTAACCTGTATACATAGTGGTTTGTTTGGCAAATAATTGATGTGTGCTGTTTTTCTTCTTCCCCACGCAGGTTAAACCAAAACCATTATTGTTGAAGTTGTTAAAGTTAGCTGGTGCAGAAAAGGACACTTATACTATGAAGGAGGTGAGAACTTTTAAAGATTACAGTGAATACAGGTAGATTGTTCTTTTGTTTTGGGTGAATAGGGGGCAGTGTAGTTCACAGTTGTAGAAGATACTGAGACAAAGGGGTGTTTTTATTCTACTGCTGACTTGTTGATTTGTTAGGTGGAATTTAAGCAAGTTTCTCAAAATCTGAATAGAAGTATGCTCTGGTCAGTAGAATAGCAGGATACTTGGGAAATGATAGATGAAAATCAAAACTCAAAGGGATTTTTAGGCCATCACTGTCAGAAGATCAAATCTTAATGAATTTAATGTCTTTTCTCTTAAACTTGAAACAACAGAACATAGGTATTTAATGTCTGTGTATGTCATTTATTTTGCAGGTAATATTCTATATTGGACAATATATTATGTCTAAACAATTATATGATGAAAAGCAGCAACATATTGTACACTGTGCAAATGATCTCCTGGGGGATTTATTTGGAGTAACAAGCTTTTCAGTAAAAGAACACAGGTAAAATGGGATTTTTTTCTGAGAGTCTGTGAAATAGTGGAGAACATAACGCGTACGGCCTTTTTTAACTCTTGGCGTCTTCAAAGATGGTAAGCTCTCTTTTATAATTATGCATAGCTAACTTGCAACATCTCTTTCTTTATCCCCATCTAAGGAGACTGTATTCAATGATTTCCAGAAATCTGATAGCAATCAATCAACAAGGTAAGCTAGTTTGGGAGGGCCTTTTGTTTTGGGAAAGAGTAGTAGGGAATATATAACTTATTAATGCTTCTGCATGTAGTGATCAGATGACAACGATCTCTTCATAATTAGGTATTTGGCTTTACAAGCTACTATCCAGAACAATCATGAATAGCGAAGCAAAGCAAGCACTGCTTCTTCTGCGGGAGAAAAAAAAAAAGTCTGAACAGCATTTGGCTAATTTTTTGGACTAGTACCAGAACAAGCACGATCAGAGCTGAAACAACATAAGTTTTAACATCAAAAATTAGCTTCTTGAAGTTGCCAGCAGTAAAGTCAGAGCAAATTCTTTTTATTCTTTCTGTTAGTGTTCTGTTTTAACTTTCAAAACAGAATGTGGAGTACATTTAGAACTAGTCACCCTCAGCTACACTGAGTCCTCTTTTAAAAGGTCTGTATACTTAAAAAAAGTAGCTTTATGGTAACTTTGTGGTAACTTCCATAAATGGAAAAATGTTACATACAGCCATTATTTTTTTTTCAGTATAAAAGTGCTCAATATAACTGTAATTTTTGACTAATGCAAGGAGTGAACTAGAAGTTAAACAGTGGAAGCTGATTGGCTTCTAAATCCATATTAAGACACCCTTTATTTCTGAGTTTTCTTAAAGGCAAGTGTTCAGCTGCTGAAGATGGTAAACATGCTCTTTACTATCCCTTATTTTTATGCTTGCCAACTTAAATTAACTCTCAGGTTCTTTTCTTGGAAGAGAATTTATTAATTCAGGGTCTGTCTGATTATAAGCATATATAATTAACAACAGTTAATTTTTTTTTCTATATAATGTCTTTTTAATTCAGTGTTCCCATAAGATGATAGCTAGTAAAATGTGCTCTGGAGAGGAAAAAGTGTAAAATATTTCCTGCCTATATTCTTCATATCTGCAGAATCCCAGCTAATGTATAGCCTTCATGTGAAGGTGTTCATAACAAAATTCCAAGTTCTTTTGTGGTTGAGATTTCTTCTCCCCCCCCACTTTCTCACTTCAGTAATGTTACAGGGAAAGTACTGCACTCACCTGAAAAGCAAACAAATGGGGTTGTTCTTTCCATTGTTGAAAAATGTCTGGATGTTAAGTTCTGTTGAGAATTTACTTTGTAATGCTGTGTGGTGTTAACTTCAGCTTAGTTATTAGTTAAAGCATTTAACTTCTCTCCCATGTTTTTACTGGAATGTTCTTGAGCCTGAAATCGACTTTTTCGACTGTGCTGTAGTACATTTTTGTTTGGTTTGGTTTCAGACTCTGCAGTTGCTGACACACCTGAGGATGATGCCAGATTTCAGCTTGAAGGAGAAAATGTTCTAAAGGTGATTTTTTTTTTTTTTTTTTTTTTTGTAATGTATGTTCTGAAATGTAAATTCTGTTTAGTTTTGCACGATAGTACCAGTGGTTTAGATGCAATTAGTTGATTTCAGCCTTTTACTTGATATTCATGCTCAGGCTTACTCAGTGTTTCTGTTACCCAGGAATCTCTGCAGGAGTTAGAAGAGAAGCAGACTTCATCAAATGGGAGTTCCCGACCGACTACATCTTCTCGGAGGAGAACACACAGTGAATCTGGTACGTGCAGATTCATGACGCAGAACTCTCAGTAGCATGGCCACTTAGGAAAAGAGTACATTCTGTTGCCTTACTGACTTTGAAGGATGCTGACAAATAATATTCATGTTTCTCTGCTTATCTAAAACAAGATGTTTGGTCTGGAAGAAATACACAATTCCTTGAACTACCCCAGTGTCATGTTACTGTTTGGATCTCTAAAACTGTTAGTAAGATGATGGAATAACTTGTTCCACAGAGCTGTTAAACTTGTTCACATCAGCAGAACTTAATCAGTTGTGTTGTCTTCATGATGAGAACATTCTTGTTTGCAGTAGACTGTAACAGTCAAATTCATTTCAGTTCCCTCTGTAGATACGCTTGACATTTTACATTTTGTTTGCTCTCTAAAAGCAGTTTTCATTGGATTTCAATTGGTGGCAGATGTCAAAGGTCTGGTAGTAACACAGGATGATTTTGGATGCTTAGGTGCCTGACCATTCATTAAGCACTTAAAACGTCTGGTGACATCATATTTGTCTCCTCTTCCTCTTTACTGTGGTTATTCAATAATCACTGGCAAACAAATTTTCAAAATGTGCAAAGTTTCTTCTGATAATTAGCTAATAACAAGCTGGACAGCATAATAGATTTCTCAATGGAAGTGTCCTTTACAATTCTACTTAAATACCGTTCTGTGGAATTTCTTACATTAGTTTGTTCCATCACTTACTTCTGTTACCTCATGACTTGATGGTTGTAATTCCCTGGGCAGTGATAACCTTCTGTCACTGCATAGAACTTTGTTTTCTTCAGTTGCTCAGGAGCACTTTTTCAGTTCCTCAGCTTTTGTGTAGTATTTTTTTTTGTGTTCACCATAGGCCACTGTTATGTTAGTCAGTCCAAAAACTGTGCTGCGTTGCTGAGCGGTTTGCACTAAATTAAAAGAACATTTTAATGTTGTAACAAAAACTGGTGAAAGGCTGGAAAGTCTCAGTTAAACATCATAACCTGTAATATTTAGGCATGACCCAGAGCACATAAGGTCCTGTGTTATGCTTACTTATTGTAGGTTTGATTTTTAACTCTGTCTTTGCATCCTTTTATTAGTTTGTTACAACCTTAAAAGTTCTTTTAATATAGTGTTTTTATATACACTTCTTTTCTAATTTATAGGAAATCTTCCTTTTAAACCACTATTCTTGTTAAATTGGGATGGTAGCGGCTCCTTTGGAGCCGCTTACATAGTGTATAGAAACCTTGTGGTGATACAGTATCAGTACAGCATGGAGCCATGACAACTAAATGAGGACAACGATGGACAGGAGCAACCCTTGGGCCTGGGGGCACCAAATTTGGTGGGGCTCTCAGGGCGGAAAAAAGAAAAGAGAGGGGCTGAGCCAAGAAGCACCAAGGGAAAGTAAGAGAAGTCTCAAAGTATGTACAAGTGTTTTGTTCTCTTTTCTTTTACAATGAAAGATTCAAGACTTGAAGACTCGTGGATTGTCAGGACGTATTGTGCAAGGCAAGGGAGAGGCTGGGCAATAGAGGGTGGGTGCAAAAGGCACCTGTAGGGGGGCAGCGGGCTCTTACCGAGGTCTGTTGAACCAAGTTGTCAGGCCTCCTGGGGCGTTTTCACTCTGCTGCACTTACATACTGACTTTGCAACATTTTTAAAATAAAATTGTTTCTTACCAAACACTTCTAAAAGTCAGCAGAGCTGAATTATTACTTATCTACCCCTGAAACGCTGTCCCCCTACTCTTTATGTTGCTGTAGGTGATCGTTTCAAAGCATGATGTATTTAAAAAACATTGTCTTTTTGCTTTCAAACCAAGCATATTTAGTAAGCATAGCTTAAAGCAATGCTTCCAGAGTTCTATTTTTATGTAGTATGACTTGATTTTCTTGCTAGTGTGTGGTGAAAGTCATAATGGTTTGTTACAAAAATCCAGCTGAGTAAATACAGTTACATATAGTGCAACTATTAACTCATAAAATTGTTGAAGTATCGGAAACTTGAACCTGAATTTGTCTTTCCTACCATGAGGTCCTTGTATGAATGTCACATGTGAGCTATTTCCTCTGTCTCCCTGCAAATTCTATGATGGACTAAGAAGCCCTCTGAAAGGGCCTTGCTGTCTACTGACTGTAGAAGGAGCTCAGACAATTAAGATCTGATCTGTATTCCTTAAAACTAGGAGGGGTTTAACGTGTCATGTGTAAAGTGGAGTAAAAATGCTTCCAAATTTGGAGTTATTTCAGTTCCTGCATGTGGGCACTGCCATTTACAAGTTGTACTGATGGGACAAGTTGGGAAAACCAGCCCCTGAAATACTGGTCTTGGGAATGTTTCACACTTTAATGTTTCCCAGTGTTACTGTGTCTTTTTTAAAAAAATTTTGGTGCCTTTATACTTTTTTTCCCCATAAAATAATACTGAATGACATTATTTTTCTTGAATTGCTGTATAAGTAAATAACGTTTTAAGCGTCTGTTAGGAATAGTCAAAACTGCACATTGCATGGATGTTTTTGGAGTAATAAAAATTCTTGAATGTGCCCAGAAGAAAATTCTTCAGATGATCTGCATAGTGACAGAAGAAAACGACACAAGTCTGACAGCATTTCGTTGACGTTTGATGAAAGTCTCTCATGGTGTGTAGTCAGTGGTCTGTGCCGTGAAAGAAGCAATAGCAGCGATTCAACAGATTCTCTTTCCATTCCTGTAAGTCAAAATCTATATTTTCGTGGTACCAATTCTGCAGATAGCACAAGTGCAAATACACGTTTTAAAAGATTATGGTCTTAATTAAAAGCAGCAATGCCTTCACTGGGGTCTGAGGAAAGAAAAGGGCTGAAAGAAAAGTTGGTGTGTGGGTGGAGTGGGCTTTTTTGTAGATCTGCTGACAAAGTGAATTTTATAAAGTACTAACTCTGGATATTCTTTAAAAAACAGATTCTTACTGCTTGGCACAGTATTGAAAAAAATGCCAGATATATTTTGTGTTTTAAAATAAGTATTTCATAGAATGCTAAGAGAAGAAAAGCAATCACAGATGTTCCAAAATGCAGAATAGGTGGTGTTTCTGGGCATCTGGTAGTTCCAGTACAGCTTCAGTAACTGTACATGGTAGTGCTCTGATGATAACACTGTAGTCATTCTCCAGTCTTCTGTTGTTGTTTTCTGTAAACACTGAGGCAAATTATCTGTGCTTAGCTTAAGTCACAAAGAGCTAAACTAACAGCATTCCTAGTTATATACTGTAATTTGAAGTGACAGAACTAATACTGCATCTTCACTTTTGCAATTTTATAATTGTTTAGCCACTGTCTCAAGTTACAGTTAAAAAAAAAGTTGATGAGAATAGAAACATTAATGACATGCAGACAAAAGCATCTGTTCTTTCACTTTTTAAGAGAGCCTTTGTGAAATAGTAGCAGCAGTCTGCAAGCTGGCTGTAGGTTGATTGGAGCTTTTATGTAATAAAAGCTGTCAAAAGGCTTTCAGATCTAGCTTTGTTTTTACCCACCTATAACTCATTTGTCTCATAAAAGATGTTCTAACAGCAGCTGGTCTTATTTCTTCCACAGCTAATTAAACTAAGTAGTTTGGTTTTATCTTATGAGCTATCTTAACAGTAATGGGTATGGATATGGACTATTGAGGTTCAATTATGGACTAGTGAGGTTGAATGCGTACTTTGTCTTTTTTTTTTTTCAGGATCTTGATGCCAGTTCATTAAGTGAAAACTCTGATTGGTTTGACCACAGTTCTGTTTCAGACCAGTTCAGTGTAGAGTTTGAAGTTGAGTCTATTTATTCAGAAGATTATAGCCATAATGAAGAAGGGCAGGAGCTCACAGATGAAGATGATGAGGTACGTATTTGTTTTGTTTGGGATTTTTTTGACTTGCAGAGTGAGAGGGCAAAGGACACTTAGAGGAATACTTCATGTTGAGATTCCAACAAGAAGAAGTAACTCTTCAGGTTTATTTCAGGACTGCGTGTGCTGTGTGACAAACTGCACTCAGTTGTTTATTAAATCAATTTACGTGCGTGTGCAGTTGGGTCACCATCATACACACACCAGGCAGTAACCGGGACAGTGCTAAGGCTTTCCCCAGACTCTTGACAGTCTGTAGAAGTCTCTCTTTAACTTCACTCACTGGCTGTTGGAGTCGATGGCAGCATGTGTACTTGGAGTCTACTTCTACATTTTTAATTATAGAAGTATGTGCTGAGCTATGACACTGAATGAAAACTTTCCTAGTAACTCTTTGGAAAGGGATAGTTCTGAAGCATTTGCTTCCATGAATATGTTTCATAAAGATACTGAAACTAAATTTTAAACATTTTCTTTGGGTGGCAAGAAGACAGGAACATTGTGAATACCATAATTTTCAGAAGCTCTAGATAAAGGGAATGTTAGGAATGAAGTGGGAATTATTTTTCTTTTCCTGAGTTAGTTTTCTGTTACTTCAAAGTGGTGAATCAGCTCATGGCAAGATTGAGTAAGTACCAGAGGCAGAACATGCTGGGGACATATATGACTGTGATACTTAAGAGGCTGAACGGGACTGACTGTACTGATGTACACCAGGTTATAGTGCTGCAGAGCTGCACCCTGAGATAAGACTGTGATTTGGCGGAGGAAAGGATTGAGGTGTGCCCCTGCTCCCAGCAGTAGTGTTGAGAATTGCAGAATGGTTGAGGTTGGAAGGGGCCTGAAGGTGGCTCCTGAGCCACCCCTCCTGGCTCAAGCAGAGCTGGTTGCCCAGGACTGTGTCCAGACAACTTTTTAATATCTTCAAGGATGGAGGCTCCATAGCTGCTCAGGGCGGCCTGTGCCTGTGCTTGGTCAGCCTCACAGTAAAAAAGTGTCTCCTGACGTTCAGGTGGAACCTCCTGTGTTTTAATTTATGCCAGTTTCCTCTTCCTGTGTCACTAGACACCACTGGAAAGAGCTTGGCTCCATCATCTTTATACCCTTCTTTCAGGTACGCATTGATAAGACCCCCCCTGAGCCTTCTGTTCTCCAGGCTGGATGGTCCCAGCGCTCTCAGCCTTTCCTCATGTGAGAGCTCCCCCAATCCCTTAATTATGTCACTGGCCCTTCGCTGGACTCTCTCCAGTAGCTCCATATCTCTCATGTACTGGGGACCCCAGAGCTGGACACAGAACCCCAGCCTCACCATGTTGAGCAGAGGGGAAGGATCATCTCTACTCTAGAAAGCAGTACCCTCTGTCTGTCCAGTCTACGTTTTTCTTCCAACTGTGTGTTACAAGTGTGAACAGAATTCTTCCCCCTCACACCAGTCATCAGATTTTGTGGAGTTACTTGCTAGTGTAAATGAATGTATATATGCTACTTACTATGTTTGGTTAAAAGACTTACCTGAAAATCTGTAAGATTAAAAATTATCAGCTTTCTTAATTGAATGCCCAAACTCACATCAGTACTTTTTGAATTTAAACCAGGTGTATCAGCTGACTATTTACCAAGATGATGATAGTGATGCCGATTCATTTGATGAAGATCCAGAGATTTCTCTAGCTGTGAGTAACAATTTGACTGGCAAAACCTCATAAGCTGGGTGAACTGACAGAGTAATCAAGGGGTACAGATTAATTTTATTGCTACCAGTAATTTTTTAAGAATTAAATTGACTTTTCCTTACATGCTTGAAGATTCCAAGACAATATTTTAATTATTGAATATGTGATTATTAAGGAACCTTGATTTTTCTTTTTTTTTTTTTAATTGGTAAACTGTTAAATCTGTTAAAAAACCCCACGCTAACTTAACGGTTTCACTGACTTAATGGTAGGAAATTATTTGGAGCCTAAATCTGACTTTTTGCACAAATGGAAAAAAACTAATCTTAGTCATGCATATTTAAAAAAACCTTCCTATAAATCATAATATGTAGTTTTATTGTCCAACCGGAATGAAGGAATCTGTAGCATACAGACGTGAAGGCAAACCTGTTTTCAGAACAGTACTGTAAAGTAAAAGGATTTGAGGCTGTTTCTGAATTCTGTGAGACCATTCTTGAAGTGTGGGAATAAGTTCAGAGGTTTGAGGCAACGTATGTTGACATAGGTGAAAAAAGCACACACCAGAATGGAAACAAAGTCTATCTTTTTATTTATGTTTGCTTTTCACAGTTGAAGCTTGAATAAAGCTGTTGTCCAAAACTGTCTGAAATGTTCCGGTCCCTTGATGGTCTGTAGGACTGAGGGACATTGCTATGTGTGTAACACAGGGCTTGCCACTATCTAAAAACATAGCACTGTTTACGTGTGGAAAAATATGTCTGTATTATTTGTTATTTTTAGGACTTAAAATTGGTCTTCTAAGCTTTTGATGTCACTGATGTTATTCAGGACTCAAACAAAAAGCGCTTTGAATGTTCTAAATAAGTTTTGGGTTGGTTTGGAGTTTTGGGGTTTTTTTTTGTTGGTTGGAGTTTTTTTGTTGTTTTATTCCCCCTATGGCATGCATTATGTCTGAGAAAGACCTTTCTCCTTAAAAACAAAGTGTATTTTTAATGAGACAGTGGTTTAGAGATGCATTCCTCCCTGCCCACCCTGCCTGATGTTTTCTACTTTGTAATTCTGTGTCAGAGTGCCCTCACCCGGCCGTTTTGCAGACCAACAGCAGTTTAACCATCCCACAGCTTAAATGTCCCTTCAGTATGGAATAGTTTCCATTTCAGAAGTCTATTGTTCAAAATAATGGGAATGGTGACCTTTTTATCAGAAAGAAGTTTTTCATGAGGTTCTCTGAAGACTTTTGTGGTCTGATTTCTTCAGTTTTGCCTAAGAAATATAAATTGTTTATTGTTCTACCTCTATTCATTTCACAAATCTACTGCAAGAAGAAAGTCATAGAGTCTTTTAAAAATCAGACTATATAAATCTAGAATCGTAAAATGGGGCCAAATACTGAATGGAATTTTAAAATTATAAACAAGTCAGTAGCTCAAGATAACTGTTATTTTGGCAGTAATGAATTGTTTATAATCTCTGAATACTGCAATGGTAAGCATTCCAAGTATCTTAAGCTGTTCCAACCTTTAATTCACTAAGGATTATTGGAAGTGTCCCGAATGTAGCGAAATGAATCCCCCACTGCCACGACATTGCCACAGATGCTGGGCCCTTCGTGAGGACTGGCTTCCAGATGAAAAAAGTGACAAATTGGAAAAGAGCAAATCGGAAACTCCCCTGGAGTCTGAAGAAGGTTTTGATGTTCCTGACTGCAAGAAAGTGAAAATGACTGAAGATAAAGAACCGGCTGCGGAGGAGAATGAGGAAAAAGCAGCACAAATTTCCGAGTCCCAGGAAAGTGAGGATTATTCTCAGCCATCGACATCGAGCAGCATGTTTTGCAGCAGTCAGGAGGACTATAAGGAACCTGAGAAAAGAGAAATGCAAGACAAAGAGGAAAGCGTGGAATCCAGCCTGCCCGTTACCAGCATAGAGCCCTGCGTCATATGTCAGAGCAGACCGAAAAACGGCTGCATAGTACATGGCAAAACGGGGCACCTCATGTCATGTTTCACCTGCGCGAGGAAGCTGAAGAAGAGGAACAAACCCTGTCCGGTGTGCAGACAACCCATACAAATGATTGTACTAACTTATTTCAGTTAGGTGGATGGGGACTGGAAAGTAGCAAAAGGAACTTCGTAAACTGGTTGAGAGAGCCAGAAAGTATTTTTGTATCCTTCTTGAGAAATGAATATTTTGAAAAGTGATTGCTCAAATAAATGCACTGCAGTTGTTAAGAGGTTAGTCTAATATTCCTAAGTCAACCTGAAGATTATAAATCCCTCACTAGAAGTAACCAATTCCTGTAAACTACCTGCCTCTCCAAGTGTTTTGTGTTCCATACAAGTTGTGACATTTTGGTTTACCGCATTAAACACGCACATTAAAACCCCTAAATTCTATGAATATGAGAGGGGAGATGTGTTGAAGAGTTCGTTAATTTGAGTTCCTACTCTTTAAGAACATAGAAGATTCTCCAAATTCCAGTATCTGTTGGCTGTTGAAGATACCAGGCTCAACCAGAACCCTCCAAATAGGTCAAGAAAATAAATAAATAGAATCTTGTCTTCCTCATTCCCAAAACTGAAATTCCTCCAAGTAAGCAAATTATGGGGGAGATCTTACCAGGAAGTGGAGGAAGATGTGAGAGAAAATAATTTAAGGTTTTTGAAACAAGAGAGGGGTACTGTTTGTCTTTTGTTGGGTTTTGGTTTTTTTTTATATAGTGTGCAATTGTAAGCTTCAGGGCTGTGTGTGTCCTGAGAGGTCATTGATCCAAGTTCAGTCTTACAGTTATCTCTTAAACATCCTGAGAAACTGAATTTTGAAAAGCTTTGTGGCTTTGGAGGTCTGTACTATCCTGGTTATTATTTTAGCAGCTTGAGAAGAGAACTTAAGCAGGCAAGATAAGTGAAGGATAAATGCAATATTGAGTCAGGTAATACTAGGAGTCGTATTCATTTTCTGCGCTCGTTTTTGACGTCAGCAGTATAGCATGCAGCTTGATCACTACATTTTGCTTGAATAAAAATAGTAAGGGAAAAACAGGTACCTGCATCTGCAGAAAGAAATAAGCTCTGTAGTTCTAGTTCACATAAACATTCTTGAAATTCCGTATCTTTCCAACCTACACTGTTTGTATCACAAGGATTCTGAAAATCCATTGCAAGATGTTTGGCCAACTCAAAACGGGTCTCATTGGACCTGTCCTTGACTGCTTTTAGCTCTTGTCTCCTCACTACACTTTGTCAAAAGCTTTGTGAAACTTAGCAGTTCCTTTATTGAGGAGTCTGCGCGTTCCACTCAGTTCTGTGGTGCAATCAGAGTAGGTAGCATGACTATATTTTTGTAAGCTAAGGTATCTCCAGGGTACAGTTAGATTACTCAGATGGGTTGTTTTTGAGATGGAAAGTTTCCGCACCACTGAGTTGTATTTATTCCTTTGGAAAACTAGAACACAAGAGGAATTGTGTGGTTTTTGCACCTTGAAGTTTTACCAGGTGGTTACTGATCAGCTGCCTGATGGAGAGTGGCAGATGAGTAGTCTGAGCGTCAGGGGAGTGCCAAGATGTAGCCTAAATGCAGGAATTGTGCTGTTTCCATCCTGCAGGCCAGGGATAAACAGCTTCCTTACCAACAGCAGTACGAAGCTGTTGATGCCTGTGTGCTGGTGCAGAGGGTTTTACTGCTTTAATTGCATTCACATCAGAGCTGGAAGAGTTACTCTGGTATAAAATGTCTACAAACCAGGGCTGCAAATGCCTGGAATAGGAGGAATTGCCTAGGAAAAGGGTGTAGAGCTGTTACAGGAGAGACCTGTTCTTGAAGTTCTTTGCTCAGCAGAAACCTTGTATGGGTTTCATGGGGTTTGATGATCCTTCAGCCTAAGATAGAACAGCCCTTTGGGCAGTTGTTTATTTTTTTCAAGTAGGGATGCTTCTAATTGATGGCTACCTGCTTAACTCACACTGCTTCCTATTTATATATTTTTTTTTTTACTTTTTTCTTTGATAAACTTAAGTGCAGTGGAGTTTGTGGAGGCTCGTCCATTGCACGTGCAGATCAGAGCCAAACAGCAATTGTAAGTGCGCCTGGATAAGTTCCTGTGCAGCCTGCTCTGGGTGGACGTGCTGTGGCAGGGGGTTGGACTAGATGATCTCTAGAGGTCCCTTCCAACTCCATGTGATTCTGTGAATCTGTATTACAGGGTAGATACAATGGAGAGTGAGCTGCAGAGGTGTGTATTGAGGAGGAGCACCGCTAACATGGGGATTCTACTTAAAAACCTTTGTCCGTTCCTTCGTCTCTTACAACTCACCCTTTTTCAGTGTGATGCCTTCTCTGCCATCCTGGGAGAATAGCTGCTCTTAACCTAGTTCTGCTGGCACAAGTTGTACCATTCTGCTGGTGGCATTCTCTTCCAATCAGTCCCCTTAAGTGAGCTCCACATTAAAAAAAAAAAAAAAAGAAAGTATTTAATCTCTAAAAAAATGCATGTACAGTCAGAGCAATGATCCTTGCTGATCCCAGTCACTAGGCTTTGGGATCTTTCTTCAGAAACAATTTCATCTCCCACTAACGCTTTCTGCTTTGGCAAAAGATGAAGTGAGAGCACACTGAATTTTCCCTTTTATGACCTAAAATCGTACTCCCTTAGCGTGTCTCCTGTTGTGGAGAACAGCTCTGGAAGTAGTACCCTCCGCTCCATACAGTGCTGGGCAATTTTGATTTCTCCATCCGTGGCCAAACTCCTGTGTCACAGGGATTCTTTGTTTTGCATTCTATTTTCTGACTTAATAACTTCTAGCAAAACTCTAGAGGGTTTATTTGTTGGTTTGCTTGGGTTCTTTTTTCTTCTCCAAAGCATGCCTTATAAATAAGTGTTGGGTGTCTATTCCAGTTCCTACGGGAAATGCTCGGGATTTTGGGGGGATGTAGGTGACGCTGGGGTTCTGAAAGGCTACAATCCTCAGCTCTGCCCGCACTGGGAGCTGGTGGGTGGGCAGTGGCCCCTGCCTGGTGGTGTCACCTGTCTGGTGGTGTCACCCTGCTCTGTCACCCTGTAAATGTTTCTGGCCTTGAGTAGCAGCACGGAAGTCAGCAACGTTTTAGCACAGAAGCCGACAACTGTTCTTACTTGATGAGGAAGGTCTTTGAGATCTTTATTTAATACCATACAGGTTTTAATCTTTAATTTATTGCAGTTTGTAAATATCCTTGTGCTTATAGTTAGTGTTTTGAGCTTTAATTTATTGAATTAGTCTATTGGTACGTGTGTCGATACATAAATACACATACTTAGTAAATCACAGTCACAGAAAAAATATTTAAGAAATTTTAGCAGAATAAAAAGAAATATTCAAATTATATTCAGATGAAGAGGGGCATAGGAGGATTTATGGCTTTGTTTTCTTTTTTCCTTCCCTTAAACAACTCCTGTGTTGAACCTGAACAATATTTATTACATAGAGACGAGACAGGTGCAGTGTTAGCAGTGACAAGGTTTTGATGATGTTTCTTTTCCTTTGGGAATGCTTTTGCGTCTCCCAAGAAAGGGCAGGAGGCTGAGGGACTGCTTCCTTGTGCTGGTAACCTCGGAGGGGAGGGGCTGGAAGATGCGCTGAGGTGGGGAGGGCTTTCAAGGTTAATTGGCAATGGGTGGTAATTGAGCTTGCACATGTGGCTGAGATGCTTGTAAAATGTGACTGTACACAATTGTCAGTAATTGCCGTAGTCTGTTTTTTTGTGCACCTCAAGCAGACAATACTTTTGTGCAAATGCTACAAGAACTTATGTTTATTCTTTTTTATAAAGTATAATAAATCTACTTTTTGATTAAATACGGCTTTTTTGCTCTGTAGCTATTTGTTGGTATTGAAATTCAACTCTTGAGCCAAGGAAGCGAAGTGCAACGTGAAGCACTTCAGGCAGATGGGAAAAATGCTTCGTCTCAGTGTCTGACATTTCTCAGGCTAGAAATGCTGAATATTCTAATATTTGAGAAGCTTTAATACTGAGTGCGGTTAAGATTTGTTAATTATGGAGTCTGCTGCTTTTGTCCTTTAAAAGACGTGCACAGCCGAAGTGGGAGCAGCGGGATTGCTGGTGGTGTTGGACATTGGCTGCAAAGGTCACACCTTTTGCTGAGCAGCAGCCCTGGAATGTTGTTTCAGCGTCACCGGGGAGCGCGCTGGAAGACACCCGTGCCACATCGTGTCACACAGGGGGTGGTGCTGCCACCCCCACGTAGCGGGTTGCTTTGGAAAGGGTAAAAGTGCTAAAAAATATTAATTGATGGAAAACGTTAGGTTTATTCTAAAAGCGTGGTATGATTTTTATCCTGGAGTTGTGTTCCCTGGAAATCTCTGAAACATCTGTCTAGGTGTGAAGCCGCAGGCAAGGGCAGCCAAATTTTTCCCCTTAAAGACTAATACAGGGGGAAAACCAATTCCTTATCCTTACGGAAGCCTCAGCAAGAATAGTGATTTCAGAAAATTGTGTTCTTACAGAACAGAGATGAAGAAATTATTAAAAGTGTAATGAAACTGAATAAACTGAAATGAACAAATGGGATTAATATAGGGGTGAACAACTTCCCCATCTTGATCGAAAGGTGCTGTTGTGTTAGTGCTGAACTGTAGAAAAAAGAGTTTATAATTTTAGAGCAGTTAATTTATTCAGCATGCTAACTTGCCACATAGATGGTGGGGAGCAGTTACCCCAGCGAGATATGACATTTTGTTGTGCCTGAAAGGGGACGTTTGCTGCTGTGGGAAAGAGTGTGTAAGATGTGCCCGTGTACAGGAGTGGCGGGAGGGCAGGAGGCCTTCCTCCCTGGGCTGAGCTCTCTTGGCCACTCTCTTGTCTCTGGTGAGACACTGGCCCAGATTGCCCAGGGAAGCTGTGGATCTCTCATCCCTAGAGATGTTTGGGGCCAGGCTGGATGGGGCTTTGAGCAACCTGCTCTAGTGGGAGGTGTCCCTGCC
>JAOXJM010000001.1:38159453-38170808 GCA_026413425.1 Tringa solitaria
GACCAGGCTGGATGGAGCTTTGAGCAACCTGGTCTAGTGGGAGGTGTCCCTGCCCCATGGTAGGGTGGTTGGGACTTGATGATCTTTAAGGTCTCTTCCAACCCAAACCACTGTATATTATTCTTTTAAATCTGATAAAGAGCCTTTACAGCTCCTGTGCGTGACTTGAGCAAGTTCAGCTTATTCCTCTATAATGAGGACTGAGTCTCGCCGCTCAGGAACTCAATGCCATTAGAGTTTTAGTTAAAATAATTACAATAATTTAGTAAGGCCGCACACTTACATTGATGACATACGTCCCAGGCAAAAGGAGAAGGAAGTACTCCCCCAGTTCATTTGTTCGGTAAGGGCAGACGTGAGGCCTTCCTTTGGCTTCCACGATGGCATTGGGAATAGGATCCCCGTTCTTATCAGTAACTTGACCCTTGACACCTACGACAAAGGGAGAGGAGAGGAAGGTCCCAGCCTGTAATCCTGGAGAGTCTCCTTCTCCGAGAAAGCCAGACTCTTTGTTGCCAGATGCACTCAGAGGCTATTTGAGTGATTTCGAACACGTCTAAAAGTATCACCAGTCGCTTCTATCTTACTGAAGGGATTTGAAACAGAAAATCCTTTGCTGCTGTTAATAGTTTACCCTCACGTTGTCAGAGAGCAGCGTCGTAATCTCTGCTTCTAAATCTCATTTGCTGAAAGCATTATATATACTTACTATGTGTGTCTTTTACTGAAGGGCTTCAAGGGGTTGGGGTTTTTTGGGCCCCCCCCCTTTTTTTTTTTTAAATTTAAAATAAGTCAGCCTCTTAGGTAGTACTGCCAGTGGCAGAATACCAACAACGGTTGCTTACGAAGTAGCTTCCCTGAACTCTCACACACCACCTTCAAGGCAGGGCCAGCACTGAGCCAAGACAAAAGAGCAGTGGGACATTTTGGGCAACAAAATGCAAGGCAAGCCACACGTTCACACAAACCCTTCAACTCATCCTACGATGCCACCGCTTCCCAAAGCAGCAGCAGCTCCCTCTTCCAACTGCCAGGTCAAGATCACACCTAGAAATGCCTCACAGAAACACAAAACCCGAGCAGCAAAGAGCCACGGAACATTGTGTGTGCGTGCACACACATGTTTAGAGACCTCTGAAATAAATGGCTGCTCAGGAAGGGGGAATCCCTGAGGAGGGCGCACAGTATGTTGGCCCCAGGGGCCTGTCCCTTGCTCCTGCCCCAGTGCATTTTAAGCCCCTTTGCACCAGTGTAGTGGTGCCCATCGCCCCACACCTGACACACTGGCCCGGCCTCAGCTTTAGCTCCCTTCCCCATCCGCACACCCACCTAGATGGACTTGTTTTATATATTCAATCAGAGCAACTTTGTTGTCCCTCCAGAACTTTTCCAGCTGGTCTGCTGGAGGATATTTGCAGCACGACAGCTCCAGTGTAATTTCAAAACATTGTCCCCAGACATAGTTGTAGTCTTGCATTCCACCTTAAAAGGGAAATAAAACAGTGTTCAGCTGCAAAGAAGCACCGAGTTCAAGCTAGAAGAAAAACAGGAGAGTTAAAATGTTGTTACTTGCATCACACCTGTAAGAGAAGTAAATCAGGTAAATTACTCCTCAATGTCTTTACTGCCTCCTGTGGAAAACCAACTTAATTACTCTGGTTACATGTGGAGTGGTGTTTTCTAAAGCACAGTGGTGTTTCGGGAATGATGATTATTATAGCTGAGGAAGGGTGGGGTCTTTGACTGACTTACACTCATCCAAGTTCTCCCAAGTAAATAGGGGCAGATAAATCCACAGGCTGGGATAGAGTTTGCCCCCACCAAAGCCACCCTAAGAGCCTTTTAAGGCTTTGAATTCAGATTGTGAAAGCAACACGCAGTGCCACAGCACACAGGACATGTATTCTATTTGGCTACACATACACAGTAATGAAAACATTTCAGTAATCAAACATTTTAAAAAAAAGGATGATGTATGAACAGAAGATTGGTTTTCTCTCTAAAAGGACCAGACCTGGCTGCCACAGCAGTGTGTGTATGTCTAACCTACACAGCGACACAGGCCTTAAGAAAGGGCACAGAAGCAGGGGGAGAGCAGAGACAGCCTCGTTCCCTCGTGTCACTGCCGACTGGGAGAGTCTGCCAACACCCGGCTGCTGCTCAGGGAACCCGCACGAACGCATGGACTTACTCCCCTCACCAACCCTCTACTCTGGGCAAAATCACTTCATCAAAGACAGCAGGAGGAAGTGAAACCACCGCATCTGAAGCAGCTGAAAAGAAAATAACCACTGACAGTCTTACCTTCCAGCTGGTACCAGGAATAGCCGTTGGTAATGCCTTCTGGAAAGGTCTGTCTGTTGTCACACCCAGTCCCTTTGTACATGCTGGCATGGTTGAAAGAATAAGTTTTTGCCAGATGAATGAAGACATCGTCATCTGGAGACTTGCTAGAGCCTTTCAAAGAGCCGGTAACTGCAGGATAAAGACAGCCATCACATAACTTTCTTTACTGGTAAAACATACAGTGCTGGTTTACATACATCTCCCAAGTGCCAGGCAGTGAATTTTGATGGGTTTATCAAACTCTGCCCATCCTCCCAGCTCAAAAGCTGGAAAAAATTCACAGAAACCCTTATAACTTTTGCTTTGGTACAGCTAATGTTCATAAACCAAATCAGCTGTGAAGAGAGTTTGTTGCCAGCTTACCTGAGTTACCATTATCAAAGGTGTAACTGGCAACCAGGGCACCCCCATGCAAGTTGGCTGAAAGAACAAACGTTTCATTTTTTATCCAGTTCATTACTGCTCGAGTCTCTGGCTGAATGCTAGCGTTGTTATATTCAAAGGCATCAGGAAAATTTCTGTTCAGATCTTCTCCATTCTTATTGTACCTTAGAAAGAGAGAAGAAGACATTCCCATTACTGTTTTGCCTACAGACACGTAATCATCACCATCTTCCCAGTACTTAAGATCTGTAGCACTCCAGGGTCTTCAGGCAACAAGTGAGATGACCATTGCAAATCTTCTCAAGCATTACAATGATGGACTTCAGTTTGCTTTCTGGCAGCACTGGAATTTTCACAGGACACACTACAACAACTCTATTGTATTTCAGGTGGAAACACTATATAGGTGGATCTGCTTTGGCAGGGGGGTTGGACTAGATGATCTCCAGAGGTCCCTTCCAACCACGTATCATTCTGTAATTATTTTGTAATAATATTTAACACACGTATAGCATGCCCACACCTACACATACATGGATTAGAAAAACCTAAACCAGATAAGGAGGATGTTGTCCTTCTGTATGTGTTTTTCACAGTTGTATGGAAGACCAAGGTAACTACTGTGTCCCTTTTACTGCTGTCACTCTGGACATAGAACAAAAAAATTGACTCAAACATAGTATATATTCTCTTCTACCTGTACCTGAAGGTCCAGCTTGTGCAAATGCTTCCTTCCTTTTTCACTCAAACAGGTCAGTACAGAGATTAGAGAGGGCATTAAGCATCAGCTGTATTAATTTGTAAACTCAGCTAAACTCTTGTCTATTTGAAAGTGAGGAGATAAAAAAAATACCACACTCCGTAGAAGTCCCATCTATTTGCTAAGGAATAGATTTCTTTCTAATAAAAAGGAGGGCCTGCACTGGTCACCTAGAGAATTAAACTGCCTAAAATATCTACTTGCTTCTGACGTTGCCATGGCCAGTGATACAAGAGGACTTCTAGCTCTTGAGTTTACTTTTTCTGCACATTCCAAATTTGTCCGTTTGGCATGTCTTCTGATTCCATCACTCTCTTCTCTTCTTCCCTCTTCTAGCTTGTTAAACTTTTCCTTCCCTTTTTGGTTTCTGCGATAGTTACATTAAAGAGTGCAAAAGTAACACAGGATGCAATGGCAGGTTATGTTTTCTTCTGCCCAAGTTTTTTCCTAGCACTACTATTAGCACAGCACCTATTATAGCTTGTTCTGCTTGCATAACTTCTCCCTCTTACTATAACTGCATTCAACATAAACTTTAAACACATTTCTAGAAGCCCATTCAACAAGCTCAGACACACCTTGTTTTCCATTAAGAAGGGTTACAGGATTCTCCAATTGAAATAGATCCCTGTAGGTAGAGTTTTCATTCTTTTTTTTGTAGCACCCTAAAGGTCTAAATAGGTAATTGTGCTTCTATTCGCAATCCGGGGGCCCTGCCTAAAAGGTTAGGTCATTACACCAGTCTGACCAATTTTCTCTAGCTGCACCACATATAAACACTGCTCTGACTCAGTCTTCCAAAAACTCTATGCCGTAACAGTGTGTCTTCAGAACAGCAGGGGCCAAAATTAGCCCTAGCACATCCTCTAGGCTACCCGCTCCACCAAGTATGATTCAGCCTCTTGGCTCTCTCCAATTATTACTCCCCACCCGTTTCCTTTACCTGCTCCCACCCTCCTGAGCCACCCTTACCTTCCTTGGCTGTAATAGCAATCAGGCACTTTTGTAGCTTCAAATCCATCAGGATTCATTGTTGGCATTATATGAACCCGGGTATTATTGAGTAATCGGGTAATAACCGGGTCACGTCCATAGCTGGTCACCAGGAAGTCTATCAAATGGAGCAGGATTTCTCTCCCAACAGTCTGTATGAAAAAAGCAGAGATTTTATTTTAAGTCTGCTATGGAAGAAGAAGGGGAAAATAAACAACACCCACCACCTTGCAGCTGAAAGAGGTGGGGGTTTTTTTACTGGATTACAGAGACATGCAACACATACAAGAGCATTCTGGTCAACGCTGTTTTGTTTTTATGCTCACCCCTAAATATATGCAAAGGAATTTAATAGATGAAAGGAGTCATTGGAGGGTTTTCACACGGGTTTTAAACCCAGATCAACCAGAGCTTTTTACTGTCATGGGAAACTGACTGCGTCAGCTGCGCTGCTTAAATCCTGCACGGATAAGGCGCAGCCTTATCACAGCCTAAAACTGCACAGGCTGCCTGTTAGAGATCACGTGGGCCTGGGAATGCAGTGCTGCCTTATCTCCCTTGCGCTGCAGAGCCAGCCCTGCGCTGGTGCCTGAGGGACCCGGGGCCCTGCGCACAAGCGTCAGTGCTGTGCACCACCACTTGGCAGCGGTGGGTCAGGAGAAAGGAAGGAGACACCTTCCACCTTTTCCTGGGTGCTACAGAGCAGGATTTTTTTTTACTTGTTGATCCCCTTTTATGGGAAGTCAACTTCAACACAGATCAAGACAGGCCCCATAGACACTTCTGTTATATTCTCTGTTACATTGCTTTATTTTAATGCCAGGCATTGGGGAATCCAAACAGGTGAATATAAGTTCTTTAGAAGAAGAGATGCGAGGACATTTGGATGCAGGCTTTGGATCAAGGGAAGGCAGTGGCAGAGGAAAAGCTAAATACATATTTTTGTTCGTGTAAGTTTGTACAGGTCATGAAAGCTGGCAGGACATCTCTCTTTAGTCAACTCTTTCAGATTTCAGGCAAAAGAGTGGCAAGTTCCACCTCCAATGAGTTAAGAACAATCCTGTTTTACCCCCGAAACCACTAGCAGAGTGTTCACTGGACCGTACTTCCCAGGAGCCCTTTCCACAGCACTGTGACCCATTCCTCAAGGGTGCCATAGGGTTCCTAAGCCCTGGCTGGGATGGGAACAAATCAAGACTTGCAACTAGATGTGCCCTGGAGATAAATTATCTCCACTTTATTTCCAAGAACAAAGGCTGGTAAATCACTGCAGGCTCCAGTTCAGAGCTACAGTGTCTCAGTGTCTTTTAGAATGAGTCTCACATCACTCTAAAGTGGAAATACTGCAAAGCAAACATTTTTTTTCTAAAGTGAGAAACATGGAGTGGCATTACTGGATGAACGTGGTGTCACAGATAAACATCATCTTGCTTTCAGAGTGGTAGAGGCTAAGGTGAAAGACAGGTGAAATCAGGGAGGGGAAAAGGAGTATTTCTCCTCAGATACTTGCTGCACTAAGATCTTGTTAGACTTTTCACATCAGTGCATTTTAAGTGGCAAATCCTGCTCTGGGTGTTGAGGTAAAAAGGACCACAGACACTGTTCAGCAGGAGCTCTGCCTGCAGGAGCTGGGTTGGCTGTATCTGCGGTTCAGGCTGGGAGCAAACCATAAAACTGTATCTTGGCACTTGCTGTTTACCACAGGAGAAACAAATAAACGATGTAGTGCCAAACATGACTCCTCTAAGTTGTGGATGACACCATTTTAAACGTCACACTTTGTGGATCACACCATTTCAAGTGTCATACCTGAAGGCAGCCATGGTTTCCGAGTTAGTACTTGAGCAATTCTGCCATGCTGTTTGTACCGGGAAAAAGAAGGATCTCTTCCCGCCCTGACCCCCAGCAGATTTGTTCCCAGCTTTTCTAACCCTTGCCTTTCAGCTCCTGATGATCTCCTGCAAGCCACACCATCCAGTAACCCACTAGAGGAAGCTGCGTTACACAAATGTATTTACTGTCCTAACAACTAAGTGGTTCTTTTCCCAGATGCTACAGCAAATGGGCTTTGACAAGGTGGAGGGAAAGGTACCTGATTTCCTCCATTTCCAGTAGCTTTTAAAACAGCAGCTGAGCACATGAAAGCAGACTGCTCTGCTGCTTTGATAAATTTAGGAAGGGACGCAACAGAACCTGTCTTGTACAGGCAGCTCAGTTCCAGCTCTGGGTGATAGACATCTTTCAAAGCTTATGGAGCAGAGCTGGACGAGAACAAAGGAGGGGAGATAAATAAGCCAAATCATGGCCCTAGGCCTGAGAGATAAAGCTAGCAGACTCAGAAGCAACAAGAACAGCCCTACCACAGAGATAGCTGAACTCAAGACAAGACTGGACTGCTCTTGGGAAGAACTGGGAAAGTGTCTGCTTCTGCGGTACTTCTCTCCAGTGCCTGACAAAAATAACCCAGAAAAGAAAGGGTAGAGAAGCAGGAACTGGAAGGGGAAGAAGTATAAAGAAAAGCAACAAGAGAAGGTGATGGAAAAGGACAAGGTTTATAAAGAATGGAAGATAACCACTTTTTCATAGATGACATGCTTTGCACTTAAGAGTTAAACCCAGACTTCCTTACATATACAGTCTTTTAAAAAACCAATGCAATTTTATAGGATTCCTTGTGTAGCTATATCACTGTACCCACGTACTTAGTACACACTCAACGATTCAGCTAATCTCTGTCACAGAGAGTTGGTACTTTGGGTGTTCCCCAGTGGGGGAAGAATGTATTTATTCCCATTCTGTTTTGGTGGAGTGACAGAGGGGTGGTTTATTTTGGTCCAGAGTACCCCGCATTTCTTCAGAAAAGCGCATCTGGAGGTAGTTGAAGGGAGGAAAGAAAATTTTCATTTTTGGGAATGTATAGCTCAAGTTTTGCTCAAGCTCTTGGAAGGCATCTCCTGCCCAGGCAAGCTTTACCGTGGTACTAGAGGGGTCAGCATCATTTTGCTATTTTTCTGATGAGAGGTGACACAAAACAAAGGAAAACCCTTTCTCCCACCTCTAGGGATACAGTTAGACAGTAAGTTTATCTGTGCACTTTCAGCTGTCAGTTTCCTTGCGTGCCCCAAAGGTAGAGAGTCAGCAGGAAAAGCCTCCAGTGATCCTCAGGGGAAGTCCTGAAGGAAGAAGTCTGTGTCAGAGCACGGATCAACACTGTAGAAAAGGGTGTGACTGCTGTTTTCTGTAGCCAAACCCCTTAAACTTGCTGACTATGGCTCCTGGCATGGCTGGGTCAGCAGCCTGCTCAGCTTCTGAAGGGCTTACTCAAGAAGCCCCAGTGGCAACCAGTTACAAAACTAATGCTCGCTCCAATTGCACCTGCACTGCAACACCGCACTGCAGCACCCCTGTTCTTAAAACATTTTTGTTACCACATGATAGAGACCTAATACCAGGGGACTATGGGTGGATAGACTCTGCCCATTTTTATGATTAATATTCTTTCCTTTAACGTGGCCCAGTTTTTAAGCTGAACTATGTTGAAAGAACAATCCAAACCATCAAGTAGGACCTGTTTCAGAGCAACACGGTCTTGCCAGTCTCCTTGCTCCAAGCCCAGACTGCTCCACAGACCCAGGGCAGCCTACCAGGCACAACCCCGCCTAAGGAAGCGGAGGTACAGCAGAAGAAACCCACAGTCCACCCCAGCTTACCGCTTAAAATCCCCCGCTTACAAGGCTGTTCTTTTTTAACACTTGTACAGTGCTAACGATTATGTGTGGCTGCCACGCACCCCATTGTGTTTGCCCTTCTTTGCTAAAGTACGCCAGTGTTAAAGGGACTATGCAAAGACAGTCTGGCACGTATCCATTCCCTTCTGTAGCAGCAATCGCTATGGGAATATGAGAGGCAGCACAGGTATGACAGGGAACTGAAGCTCCTTGGTTTATCCCCGAAGGGAATGGCAACATAAAGCCTGCTTTTGAACTGGTAACTGGCATAAGATGTTACCACCTGGACAAATTCCACAGGCTTCAGGCTTTTCAGCGCAGGCTTCACTTGGCTGAGAAAGGGATGACTTTTTCTTTTCCCACTCAGAAGAGTGGGAGTGAAGATAAGGAAAAAGGTAAGTGTGATGAGGCAGCAGCCCTGCCTGCATTGAAAGAGATCTCAGCAGCATCCAGCTTTTAAAAAAACATTTGAGATTAGCAAATAGATTTGGTTGCTTTGAATTTTGAAATCTCTAGTGCCTCTGACCTTCTTTACATCACATCAGCTGATACTGAAGCCAAGTGGAAAATAGTTCACTACACATGAAATAATGGGGTTTTTTTCCTCATTCTCTTTTCTAGAGTAGATATTTGTTTCCCTGCCATATCTCTTCCATACCAGATTGCACAGTACAAAGGACATAAGAAAATTCCTTATAGCAGATTGTGTAATACGTGGACACAACTCTTTTTGTCCAAGCAAGTGATAAAAAATGCATTTTTTTTTATAGTGGAATGTTGATAGTGTAAATGAAGCTTCCATTATTTTTTTTTGGAAATGAGGGTGAGAAATTCTACACAAGACTCATTAATTTGGTTTTGTGGGGTTTTTAAGCCCTAATTATATTGGTCACAAATAAACCTACCCCAGTTCTCAGTTGCATAAGCCCTAATAAGTCACCATATCTCAGGAAACTCTTCTGTGGATATGACTACATCTATAATGACATGGAAAATAGGGTCTAGTTGCTTTAACTTAAATCACAAGATAAGCCAGCAAGATAAACACATCCTTTCATGTAGGCTAGCTCAGGTCTATCAGTACAGGCTCAGCTTCACGTAATAAAAGAGGCAAAATACTATTACACTAAGAAAATAAAGTGATCAGAAGTGGGTGATGTAGGAGAAAAGAGCTGGTATCAGCATTACCATCCTGGGAAAATTTACCTGGTGATGACCCAGTTACACTACAGCTGCAGAAAGTTAAGGAAGATGTACACTTAATACGTTAAAGGGAACAAGCAGAAATGCACAGGTAGTTTACACTTTGTTTAGACATGCTTTTCCTTAAAGAGTTTTCCTGCTGTGATACACATGGTTTAGGAACAGCCTTCTAATTAGATCCTATGGTTCGGCTGTGTAGATTGGACTCAAGTCACTTGGTACAGCTGGCCAAAAGGTGGTATTTCTGCTCCATTTATGACTTAGGAGTGTTTGGGGGTTTGCTTGTGATCAGTGTTAAGTGGAATGAGTTTCCCTCCCCCCTGCCCAGAGAGGAATGTGTGAGTGTACATACTGAGGAGGAGAAGATCTTTCAAGCAAGAGTACAAGCCTGGGACAAGGGAGGCTGCTGCCCAATTCAGAATGAGAGCTGCCCCAGAACAGCAGGCAACCTCTCCCTCATCTTCTTCAGTGTAGACTTTATTAACATTTCACAGGCTTACATGTTTTGTGCAGTCTTTTAGTGTCATTTTGATTAAAGTCTCACATAGCTGCACGTGATTGAACTACCTATAATAATCAATTTTAATCTGGCTTGGGTTAAACAGAAGTGCTGCTATAAATGGTGTCCAACTTCATACAGGCACACAAAGAATGGGAGAGGTCTTCTGTTGCATCTCTGGGGATCTGGGGCAAAAGTTCATTCTATTTGGCAATGATGATGACAAAATAAAATAATTTAAACGTTGACTGGTCACGTCTTGCAGTACTAAGATAGATTTAAAAAATTAATCTTCCTAGTTCTGAAAAAAAATACTCTCTCATTAGTATTGTGTACTCACATTATTGGGCAGGTCTCCAAAAGACCTAGGTTTTCTTCCAGCAGCACATGCGAACAGCCTGCACACGTGCAATTCAGGCTCCCCCCAACTTTTAGGCTTTAGGAGCAGCCAGCCAACTGAGTCAAAAAAGAAAACCGTCATTTGTGTGATGATGACAGGCTTGAAGGGGAGGCAGCATCACCAAACAACGCTTGAGAACTTTTCTCACTTTGTACCATTAACAGAAACCACCACTGAAGCACAAAACACCTAACTAGATCAACAAAGCCATAATCCTGCAATTTTAAATTATGAAAGACTGTGGAACGCAAGTTGAAGTTTGTCATACAGTTAGTGCAAAACTTATCTGCTTAATATATTATAGGGGTAGCTGAATCTTTCCCCAGTGACTAGTCTAGCAGAATCTTAGATTATGGGAAAAAATACTGAAGTTCCCCATTGCTTCCCTATATGAGGAATTCATTTCCTGCCATCTGAAATACATTTATGGTCAGTCAGATAGGAAAAACAAACACCAACTCTGCATTATATCCACACACAAAAAAAACCCGTAAGGCAAAGCTCTATTTCCAGAATCTCCCCTAGGTTCATGCTTGGTCTAACTAACACACTAGAATGTAGCATGGCACTTAGTACTATATATATATAAAAATATATGTATATATACACACACGCACACTATGGTACCTAGGCAGCGCAAGGATCAACCCTGTTCAGACAGACCCAAAAATGGTGCCAGACACTAAAAAAAAATATAAATCTTGCCCCATTTCATCAAAAAATCAATATAAAAATTTAGATTTAGTCTGGAGAAGACTGAGATGGGATCTGATCAATGCCTATAAATACTTAAATGGTGGGTGTCTTTTGGGCCAGTCTTTTCTCAGTGGTGCCCAGTGACAGGGCAAGAGGAAATGGACAAAAACATGAACATATGAAGTTCCATCTAAACATGAGGAGGAAATTCTTTACTTTGAGGGTGGCAGCCCCCTGGAATAGGTTGCCCAGAGATAATGGTGGAGTCTCCGTCTCTGGAGACATTCAAAACTCTCCTGGACACGTTCCTGTGCAACCTGCTCTAGGTGGACCTGCTTTGGCAGGG
>JAOXJM010000001.1:38178440-38201299 GCA_026413425.1 Tringa solitaria
GGTTGCTCAAAGCCCCATCCAGCCTGGCCTTGAACACCTCCAGGGATGGGGCACTGGGCAACCTGTTCCAGCGTTTCACCACCCTCACAGTAAAGAATTTCTTCCTAATATCTAATGTAAATCTCACCTCTTTCGATTTAAAACCATTACCCCTCATCCTATCGTTACACTCCCTCATAAAGAGTCCCTCCCCAAATAGTAAGAAAAGAAGCTAGAGAAGTTAGAGAAAGTGCAAACAACTTAAAAGCTTTATCGTTATTCTTCAGATTGTTACTGACTACTGGTATTTCAGCAGTCCTGAGAACTCTCCCTATCAGAGCTTCATTCTATCGTGCTCCACACAAATTTTTAAAATATGTGTTTCTGACCCCCAAAGCATACAGTCAAAAACACTGCAAAATAAGAGGGTGACCAGACAGACATGGTTTTGTTCAGTGAGAGCATAAGAGGGTGGTGGCTATGCCTTAGTCATAGCATGTATCAACACTGCTCAATTCCAGTATAAACAGAAGAGCTTCAGCCCAGGTTCTATGATGAGAACACCAAGTAACAGTAGTAAAATAAACATACCAGCTGATTTTTATAATAGCTTCCACTGCAAGAGCAACCACTACATAATTATGGTTTGACACAAGAAAGAGAAACGATGCAAATAGGTAGCATCTGCATTTACTCATACAAAACAGCGTGGGGAGACAGTATGGCATGAAAGTCACTTGATAAATTTTTCAGTAGATATACCACAATTCCCACATAATCTCTCATATACTCTTTAATCCAATTTAACTATGCATTCTAATATTGGAAACATTTCCCTAACTGCATTTGGCAACATATGCTGCTATATCTTGGTATATTCCATCCTTACTGGCTACCTGTAATACTTCTGTAAATCTAGGTTAATTGCTACCATGCAAGATACCAAAGCATCTTTACAGTTTTCTTTTTATTGCAGAACTACTATGTCAGCCTATTTTCCCAGCTGCATCTGACACCTATTTTCTGAGACTAAGTCATACTGTGGTTATTATTATGCAAACTTCCTTATCTTGCAGGAAGAGAGAGATTAAGAAATCAATCCTGGCTTTATCACTTCTAACTTATATATCGCATTCACGGTAAATGTGTTTCCATGCTAACATAAACTATTCTTTAGCTTTTAAATTTTGTGATCCGTACTTGCATTTACTGCAAAGCTCAGTACTGTTAGTGTGTGACAGAGTAGTATAATTGCCACCTATGTGCGCATACTCTTAAGGTGTTTGTGAAAAGGGTCAGAAAATAGAAATATAAAGACATTAAGTACCTGCATAACTTAGTATTGCACTCAGTAGCTTCCAAATAAAGATAAACTGTTAGTTTCTTCATGATAACAGTGGGGCAACACGCTCTCTTCTGGCAAAACACTACCAGAGCTAATGAAGGACTTGAGGAGCAATTCCCTTTTGTTAAGAAAGCACCAGCAGCATCCTCGCCCTGTGGCACTCTGATTTGCCATCACCAATTCAAGGAGGAAAAATCTAAAGCTACTTTGGAACTTGTTTTCTGCAATACATGGCTCAATGCAGATTTTAACAGAATTTGAGTTACAACACATTACTTACACAGTCAGAAGTGTTTAATCAGAATGACTGATGTAGTAGCATTGCAGAAGTCGCCTTACAAACATGAACAAATGTGTGAGTTTAATCTAGCCAGACCACTGAGTAAAGCACCCTCCAGATTATGGTAAGTAATGTGAATGCATCCTTTGGGGATATAAATTTTGTGAATTATCAGCAAAAGAGGCAGCTGTCTGCTCAGAAAAGAGACACTTTAAATGTCTAGTTTATACTCAGAATACCTTAAGCTGGGATCAGGCAGACATCTGTATGAACTGGAGTACATCAGATTCTTTTATGAGTTTATCCTCACTTTCAGTATGCCATGTTCTCATGGTCCACTGAGACAGAAAGGATTACCTAAAGAGTCAGCCTGCATTAGCATTAGTAATGAACAAAGTTGGTATCCCAAGAAGAGCTAATACACTTTAAATATAAGAAAGCCTTCAAGGTGTTTTGAAGGATTAACAAAATACAGATGAATCACATATGTTAACCAGGCCTATCTGGCAATATTCAGCATGGCGCATACGTTAAGCAGAACAAACCCAAAGAACCCAAGGTAACATTAGATTTCAGGTCTACTATGGCCACTCTCCCCGGCCCCAAACTGATTACACTTCTTATGGGGGGAGAGGGAGGTGATACCCCTATTAGGGCGTGCTTTGTTCCCCCAAGTATCATGCTTAATGGAGGGACTGTAAAAAAAATCATACTTAGCATGAACCCCTCTAATCACACTGTTCTTAATAAGTTATTGGAATAAGCAAAAATCACTCATAAGGAAGCAAATGCTCACTTGATGATAACAGCCAGAGACACCAACTGGCACAGTACCTGTGCAGTATTTTTTAATTTCATTTTAAAGTGTTAAAACTATCCCTTGCTCTGTATTTCTACTTGTCAACTTTCTGAGTGCTAATACAGACCGTCTCATCTCAGCCAATTTGTAGTATTTCTTGAGATGCAAAGGACCAGAATGTTTCAGCAACAGATGTACTACCACAGACACAGTTACTATGCTGGAGTCACTGCTCAACATTTCTGGTCTTTCCCCATGTATCCCTTCTGACAGGCTTAAGGTTACCTCTCTCTCTCTCTAAAGGTAAAAAATAAAAGCACCTATCTGCTTGCAGAGATTATACCAGCCAATCCACTTTAGAGTCACTACCTTATAAACAGAGCTGTAGGAATAACCAGTGACTCTCTTTAAAAACCCTAGTTACTATTTGTAATCAAAGCACTTGAGAAGAGAAGGGGATCAAGACAGTTCAAGGTTTATGTTTGCTCGTCTCCATAAAGGTTTACAAGTTTTTGGTTCATTGGGACATCCATAACTGCTTTAGACACTTTCACAGGACTTGTATCTTATGAGAACAATAATCCTTTCTTTCCTACGTATACATGACTCATCACACTGTACCATTTCCAGTTCTCATAATCAAGCAGAGCACACTCTTTATACACAAAAACATAAACAACTGCCAATCCAGAGCACAGTTTCTGCAACAGCACCTTATAGTTTATTTGAACACAAATTAAGAAATAAAAACAAATTTTAAAAATCCAAACAAAAAACAACCCAGAAGGGAATACTGGTTTTAAATTAATATAAACTAACCTTATTCAGTATTACTCACTGAGAGGAAGAGAACACCACAGACCCATAGAATCAACCTGAACAGGCTTTCCCCACTATTTACACAACTAGATTCATATTCACTCCCAGAAACCAAAAAGACTATTTCTTCCGCACAAACTCCTGCTTCTACTGCCACAGGGTTTTTAAACTTAGTTCTGAAAAATCTGCGTTCTATTTCTTGAGAAAGGCGTGAAACTGGTATGCATCTAGGAGTTTTCAGAAAAGCTACTGTATACATAAAAGGACGAAATATTACCCATTCATCATTGCATCATCATGAGCAGAGCGATTGCTTATAAATACAAAAGCCGGGCACAAGGAGAGGGATGGTTTGGTTTTACATGCAATTTATCCAAATTCAACAGTTTTATTTGGCCCACCTTTTACCACTAGAGGCAGGAGGAAGCCAAAACTATTCCTACGCAATGTCAAGAGAGGGAGTAGAAAACCTGGAGGAGACTACAGGTTGTTGCTCCTACATGGCTGAGAAGTTACTGGTACACTTTGAGGGTTTCAGTGCATTGAAATGCCTCACCAAGAGACTTGCTATGCATATCCTGTAAACGTCCCTGCCAGATCCCAGATGTTATGTTTCCTCCAAGACTAGGGAGCTCCAAACAATATCCATCTCAACACTGGCAAGCAAAGTCCTACAAATTCAGACAGTGAGCCAGCGAGCAGCACACACCCACCCCCTTTTTTTTTTTTAAATAGCTGAAGGAGAAAAAATGCAAGATAGATTAACATTTTTAACAGAATCCAATCCTTATCATCATCACCTGTTTCTGGTTTAGTTAACAAGCTGCATTAGTTTGACCAGCTGCTTACAGATTCTCTCTCAAAACAGGTAACAAAAGGTCTTCTTAGAAACAGTAGTTACTGCCTTTTAGGAGAGGCAACAGACACCATGAGGAGCTAAAATTCAGGAAGTGTACCACCTACAGAGTAATTCAATCCTTTGTCTCTTCAAGAAACATGTTCTGGTGGCCTTTGTTTCCTCTTAGATTTTGAGATCAGCCTAATGCAATTGTGCCTCAAAGCAAGCTTTGTACTTCAACCTACTTTAGGTCCACCACGATGAGGAAAACCAGTTTGTTAGAAACAGCCAGGTTTGCATATTGCTTGAATTGCATACTGGGGAAGTATCATTCTGTGTCTACCCTATTCCTAGACCTTTCCCTAGCTATTCCTGGAAAAAATAATACGGGACCAGACTGGACTTTTGAACTGACACAGTAGGACTGTATTTCTTGCTAAGATCACAGTTTGCTTTTATTTTACCTTCTGGATAAGTGTTACTTTTGCAGAGCTGCCCAAGGTCTGCTTAAACGTCCCAGGTAACTGCAAGACCCATGGATGGAGAACACATTGGCTAGAAACAAACAGGACATGTAATTCAACTGCCCTAAATCCACTGTGAGCTCAGCATGTTACATGGCAGCTAAGGTAATTTAATTAAGTAACTCCAACTGCCATGAAGTGACCTTTCCCATAACAGCAAGTGAGGCCTAGACACCAAGATGGAGAATCACCTGCTTAGAAGCATCCTCTAACCTTTTGCTCACCTCTGAGCCACTGCATAGATTATAAAAGTTACTGTGGAACAGCTTACAGGGAGCATAATTGCTGAGCTGCAAGGAGAAGAAAGCTACAATCAGCCCTATGCATTATTTGTTACCATCTCCAGTAGCTACCTAATTCATCAAAAGTTCTGAAAGCAGAACTAGCAATCACATGTATATCCAGCTGTCATTCCAAGAAAAAAAGCCAGTCTTTGAAGAAAACCCACAAAGTAGACCTCTCTTCTATGCAAAATAATGCAGGGAACTGCCTAAGGAACAAATGCTTCAGGGTTAGAAGTCACATCTTGCCTATCAACTAATTAATGTATTATGAGTAAGTCTCCATTTGTACTTATGTGAACTAGCTGAACACAACATGCCGTATACCATAACTACATACAGTAAAGCTCTAATTAGGCAGCCCTGACAATCAGCAACATTGGTAGCTCCAAGGATCTACAGCCAGAAAGGCCATCCAGAAGGGATGCAAGGTGCACTGCTCTTCTTTTGTGGGACGTGAATAAAAAGCTACTCAAAACACTCTTCTACTAAAATGCCTCATCTCCTGAAGTGGCATAGGAGGGGTGTGTTAGTGTGCTCTCCTCCAGTAAGAGGAAAATGCAGACAGATTTACCATCTGGGTAAGACACAGGCACAGAATAATCGCTTTATTTCTTTTTAAGTAAGTCTGCTATTAGAATTTGTTTAAAAACTAACCACATTGTACTGAAAGGGCAATTCAACCCCCATCACTCATCATTAACTTCAATATTCACCTGTTTTTCCCTATTCCTAGGGAAATATAGACCCTGTAGCACAACCCAAAGAGCAGCAAATGCAGTTTGTGACAGGCTACTAAAGAAACCTAATCTGGTAGAAGACCCTTAAACGAAGGCCACCTCTTGATTAATGGCTATGTTTTCTCTTTTTCTTTATTGGATTATCTCTTTCTTCTTGTGCTACTCAACATCATCCAATGAACAGCAGCCTGAGGAAATGGATACTTATGTGCAAGTCAACACTGAGTTACATATAAAAAGTAACTTGAAGTAAGAGTACAGGTTTAATATGCCCCTTTGCAATCACCAGACCATAAATTAAATCGTCAGTACAGTTATGAGCTATACAAAGGATCACAAGCCATGTTTCAAGATCATACCTCTTATTTACATGGCTAAAAATTTATGTACAACACTCTAAAAAGCAGAATCCTACAAGCGAGGAAAAAAGCCCCAGTAATTTGTCTGCCTGTTCTGCACCATTCTTAGTACCCTGAGCTTTGTGGGTTTGTGTTTATTTTTTAAAAAATATCTCCTACATACTTACTTTCTCAACATCAGCCAAAGGATACGCAGATTGACAAGAATCAAACTGCACCCACCAGCTGCAACTGCTGATTCTACATTACACAAGCACCCCAGCATTGCTAATTTCACTGGTGTGAATTACCATACCCAGTTGTCAATTCTGTCTACTTCTAAACAAACATGGAAAGCTGCAAAGTTTTGCTGAATGAAAAAGGAACACCTGCAGGCTTAAGGCCTTTAGTGCTCCAAAGAAGTTTGACAAATACACTGCAACTATACAACTACAAAGCAAGGGGTAGAGAGGAGGCAGGAGAGCAGCGATTCTTCCCACAACACTGGTTTTAAATAAATGCTGCTCACAGAAACAGCAGACTATTTCTAAATAGATCAGATATTCCCATTTCAAAGTTACAACATAAAGATTCCAGTACTAAATAACAGGTTTTATATGAGAAGTGTATGACCTACGTTACTAGGATAGGTTCCTTTCAAATAACTTTTAGAAAAAAAAAATATATATTTTTTTAGGCTAGGACAGAAATGTGTGATATGGCAGGTTTCACAGAATAAACCTTCTCACAAGGTCTTCTGCAAGAACTGAATCTAAATTTCATTTGTGTGTGCACGCATGTATGCAAAGAAACTGCACAACACATACAAATATATATACACACACTTTCATCATTATTTTCTGGTGTAGGAGATAGCACAGAAGGCAAGACAAAGATGACTGACCAATTCACAGCAAGCATGAAGAAGAGAAAGTTTAAGCAAATTATTTTACTTTCACTGCAAGAGAATAGGAACATGCTCAGGGACAGTGACCACATTTCTAAGAGTAACATCTTATCAAACATCTGATGCTGACCAAGCTACATATTTTTTGTAAAATATTTGCGTAAAAAGCATAGCTGTACTGACAGGAAAGCAATATTAAGTCATGTTATCATCAGGCAAAATCTTCATACTTGGCTCTTGCAAGACTGATTGTACACAAACTATCTGTGACACATTACGGTAGTCAAACTACTATTGCAGAAGGCAGAAGAAGTGCTGTGGCTTTTCTGTATAAGTAGACATACACAGTATTGCCATTTAAACTAATTCTGGTAACTAAATTGCTAGGGGACACAGTCACATCAAACTACTTTTCAACATTTAAAGACTTTTTAGCTTTGGTTAGAAGAAACAGACTTACAAGTTAAAGCTAATGGAGTAACAGCAAGTTCTATTTAAGCACATGGTTAGAGCAAAGCTCAGCTGGAAGCTGAAGATTTTTAAAAATACAGGCTAAGACTTCTTGATTTTAAAGTCATGGTTTAGCCTTGCCTAGATAAACACTGAAGGAACCAGTCCTCCTCCTCCTCTGCTTTTTTTCCCCCTTCCCATCACAGTGACTCATGTAACACACTGCAAATAGAGCTTACAAGGCTGTTAAGATCAAGCCCATCCAGGAACACAAATACCCTTTCAATAATAAAATGAACATATAAACCTACAAGAATCTTGTTAAGATACATTTATATGCCACAAGTACTGACAAAGACTAGAACAAAGACAGTTAGGAAGGAAGAGATAAAAAAGAGCAAGTGGCACATACGGGGAAAAGAAAGATCGGAAGAGAAGCAGGCAAGATTGGGTAAGAGTGTAACAGTCATAAGTTTTAGAACGCCCATTTTAAAATGAAACTCTGGACTTGAGCCAAGTGACTTTATAGTGCTTAACACGAGGCCCTCAGAGTGGGAAATGTCTCATTCATTCTTGTTTCCAAAATTGAACTCTGAAAATCTCAATGCTTACATTATCTACACACGCCATGCTTGCACGATGAGCTTGTAATTCACAGTACTAAAGAAATTTGTGGGGTGGGGGATGAAGAGGAGGGAAGGGAAGGGGAGATGTTATCAAGGATTAAGAGACAGGAGGAGATCCATCTGCAGCAGTCATTCAAATGGAACAGACAGAAGGTAACTATTCTACACAAACTTACCTCACATCATGTAACCACAGAAAAATAATTGCAATATCCTCTTTAAAGACATTACAATCCCTGTGGATTTTCCTCTAGACTGTTTATTTTCAAGACAAAAAGGAGTCTTTATCACTTTTTTTCCGCCTTCCTTCCTTTTTAAATACACTGGTACTTGCATTTATTCTGTACAAACATTTAGTAACAGGTAACACCGAGAAACTTACCTCAAAGTACAATGGGATATGTATAACCTTCTCATTCTATTTTTGTATAGTGACTAGACCCCTGAAACTAACCCAATAAGAATTCCAGTGGAGCACAAATATTTCATGGATGCATATTTCAGTTTTGCTCTCTCCAGCAGTAAAACTTGTTTTCTAGGACTTTAAACAAAGTAAAACCATCCAGAATATACGTGTTTCTATTGTAAATTAAATAAAATTTTCAGTGCATTTTACTATTGAAGGTTGTGACCCAGGCTCCTTCCATACTGTATCACAAGAAATGTCCGAAAATAAGTTCCTATTTTTCCTCAGACATAATTTTTAAGCTACATGCACAGACTATCAATATATAGACTAGAAAAGACTTGGTCTTTTATTATTAAATATTTTCACTGGAGTGCAATAAACCTGAAAAGCTAGCACTCCCCTGCTCAGTAGCCTCCCATAAACACCTAAAAGTATCAATTACACTGTGTAAGAAGAGTTACAAGATTTAAACTGATCACTGGCATACCTTGGGCACACATTCCACTGATGTTTGTGCAGAATGATGTCAGGGACAGGTTAAGGTTCTCTAGGGACAGGCCTAGGTTCTCCATTAACCATTTACCAGGCAAGCACACGCTTCCTACTGCACTTCTGAATTCTAACAACTAATGGGTCCTTTTGCTGAAGTCACCACTGCTTATCAGATGAAAACCTGATAAGCATGAGCCATTCCCTTGTGTTTTCCAAGGAAGGAAACCCCATGAATGCAGGAAGAAGAAAGAATGAGCTTCAACTCATTATGCACCTCTACTGAGCCATTGAGAAACCTGGCCTGCAGGGAGCCCTTCTGAGTACACCACCTCTGTAGTCCATGGTATCCTCTACACATGCAGCCATGGGGAAGTCCTCCATGAGCTTTAAAAACCAACTCAACACACACACGCTCTGCATGCTTCAGCCTCTCTCTCTATAGAGCAGGGATAGCAGAATGCTAATAAGTAAGGTTTTTTTAATTTATTTTTTTTTAATTGGACTAGTGAAAGTTCACAAAGCACTTAAGATTAATGGATGGAATGTGCCAGTTCAAGGGCAACAGAGAGAGCAACTGAATAGTAAGTAGCAGAATAGGATGATTAAACCACATAGGTCTCACCTAAAAAAAAAAAAAAGCTTTCAGGATAGCTCTTTTGCAAGAAGCTATTTCTCAAAATTTCTAATGAAACCACAATAAAATCTGGTCATTTTGTTTTATTTTGCTTTTTGTCTCTGCAATGACAGAACCTGCCAAAGAGATGTTAATCTATTAAGTCATCTGCGAAGCTCTTGACTAAGCAAAGACAGAAGTATTTTAACCATAAACAACTTTTTTGCTCGGTGAGTAGGATCTGGCTTAAGGATGCTGTTTACAACTGTTCCAGTTTGACTGGAATTCTAAAAATGTAGACTGGCCTCCAGAAAAGCTAGATCTAAACCAATCTGTAATTGGCATGCTATCACTATCTGAATCCAGAGTGTATTTGAAAAGAGTTTTTAAGGAGTGTGGATCTTCTAGAAAAACCAGTCAGCTCTTTAAACCGTTGCTTGCCTTTGTTCTCCTAGTAAGTTCATCAGGTCTCTCTATGAGAATCCTGGAGTCTGCTTCTCACCACCCTCGTTTTCTTTTCAAAGAAGAATAACAAACAACAGAGTATCTTGAGCAATTAAAAGCCACAGATCATACACATACATCAAATATTTTCATTTTGATAATGCACAGTGCAAGATTTGCTTGCTGAAGAGTCAAGTCTGTTTTTTACTGGGGTGGCATTAGGCAGGACAGGTTGATGTGACTGCACCAGGTCCCATTCTCCAGGCTGACGCTGCTCTGCCCCCTCCTCTGTTATTATAGAGTGCACATACTGTACGGAGGTTGGAGATTGTGCCTATTAGAAAGCAAAGCTCCTGCCAAAGATCTTTTACGAGCTTATTCAACAACACATCTGCAACAATATAAAAAAAAAAATCAAGGTGTTTTCTGCGCCATCATACATCTCTGCCTACCTGCTTACAAGACTGTATCAGGTCTCTCACAAACATACATATCACCTTCAAATCTCAAGGGATTTGAGGTTACCTACCAAATTAGACCAAACACGTAACGCTCGGTTTTGTCAGCCAATGGGCTACATCTTTTTAAACTCCCTTACCCCCTCATTTAAGGATAATAGCTTCGCAGATGAGATGCATAATTAAATACCAGACCTGAAGACTGACATTCTAGACTGCTATTGCCAGTCTAGAACACATTCTTCCCAGTAATCTGTCAGAGAGGTGGTGAATTTGCATATGGTGATGTGAACCACCACAAAACAGACTGGGCATCTTTTAGTTTGCTTTCCAGTGAGACTCTTGCTACTGGTTCCATTGTGTACATTGCTGTCATAGTCTACACACATCAGATAAACACTCTTCGTAAATCTCGCCTCAAATTTATCCACGACAAGTCATACTTGACTGCTTACTTTTATGCAGAAATAACTGGCTTAGCGGAAGAGAGGAAAACACAAATTCTTTAGCTTTGATCCGAGCAAAGGTTTCAACAGAATCACAGAATCAGCTGGAAGGGACCTCTGGAGGTCACCTGGTGTGTCATCCATGTGTCATGTTATGTCTCTTCCTCCCTCTGGCCCCAGCTCAAGCAGGGCCACCTACAGCCAGCTGCCCAGGACTGTGTCCAGATGGCAACTGAGTATCTCCAAGGATACTCAAAGAGATTCCTTGGAGAATCTCCAAGGAGATTCCACAGCCTCCTCTGAGAAGCCTATTCCAGTGCTCATTCATCGTCACAGTATCTTTGTAAAAAAGCTGGAAACATATGGATTAGATGAGCAGACTACAGGGAGGTCAGATGCTGGCTGGAGTGATTTGTGGTTCAAGTGACAGCAAGTTACTCGCAGCATTCCTGAAGGGTCAGTACGGAAGCTGATAACTGTTTAACATCTTCATCATAGCCGCGGCTGCCATTCAGAGGGGCCTTGACAAGCTGAAGGAATTTCTCAATAGAAAACTCATGAATTTTGACAAAGGCAAATGCAAAGTCCCACACCTGGAGTGAAAGAACCCCATATTGGGATCATCAGCCCAAGAAGATAACCCCATGCTTGTACAGGCTGCAGACTGGCCAGGTTGTGGCTCTGCAATGTAGGGGTTGAAGGGTGTGGGCAGAATGTCCAAGTGGAAAAGATAAATGTGAGTCAGTAGTGTGCCCTGCAGTGGAAAAAGCAACGTGTATGCCAGGCTGCATCAGCAAGAATGTAAAACAGCAACTTGAGGGAAATTATTATTCCCCTTCACTCAGCATTAGTAAAGCTTCAACTAGAATACCGTGCCCAGCTACAGGTTCCCTAGCTCAAGAGAGGCAACACCACATTGGAAGAAGTCCAGCAGAGGGCCACCAAGGCATGCTGTATCTGAGGAGAGGCAGGGGGAGGCCAGTTTGCTTAGCCTGGAGGGTGATGCAGCTGCAACCTTCCACTACATAACAGGAGATTAATACAGAAGAGAACACCAGACCCTTCTTAGAGGTGCACAGCAGAAGGACAGGTGACAACTCACAGCAAGAAAAATTCTGATCAGATGCAAGAAGACACATTTCCACAACAAAGGTAGTTGAGCACTGGAGTACCAAGAGACCCTGTAGAATCTCCACCCTTGCAGATATTCAAATCTTGGGTGGAGAGGGCTCTGAGCATCATAACCAAACTTTCAAGTTAGCCCTGCTTTCAACAGGGGCTCAGACCAGATGGCCTCTAGACCTAAATTACTTTATGATCTGCCTGGAGCATGTGAAGCTTCTGATATGAAGAGCGTTTGGATATCTCTGTTAAAGAACTACATGCAATCACTTCCTGAAGTGGTGATAAACAGGTCCCTATAACCTTCCACACTTGGGCTTCTAAAAGTGGATTCTATGCCCTCACAGAGCACCAGATTTACACATGCCAACAAAAAAAATCAAGCCTTTACTTCACATTCTTCATAATCCAAGTCTAGATGGCAGTATATAACACTAGATTATTAGATAGAGTAAAACCTAGATTAAAGAATAACATGGGAACAATAGTGACTCACGTTAACAGTAAAATTACACCTGTGATTCATAGGATTTTGTATTCCTCATCAACAAATTTCCACATTAATTAACAGAAAACTTAGTACATCACACTGATCTCAAGTCTGTAACATTTACATTAATTTCTGCTTCTCATCATCAGTAAATACATTTTGCTATTACAAGTTAACTAATTGGTAGCAGGACACTAGTAAACCCATACAAATAAACCCACACACACATGCATACACACATTCTTGTTTTTTTCAGCTTATCTGAGAAAAGAGGAACAGAACTTTAGCCTGATGACCAGAACTGAAACTTCATTTTCACAAAGACTATATAACCTCTGTTATCACAAGACTTTCTCTTAGTATGGGGGGGAGGGTGGAGGGGCAGCACAGGGAAGAGAGAGTTCCATCCTCTAACATATTTCAGCAGATTCTATAAGCACGTTTCTTAACGAAGGTAGAAATCTCTTAACATTTAGAAAAAAAGAAAAGAATAGAGAAGCACTGAAGATTTTTCATTGCCATTCTGCTTTATACGCACTGAGAAAGTTTCCACTGCCCACCTATTCCATTCAGAGGAATGCTGCAGGCACACAGGACATGCAAAAAGTGTAACTGATCACCTTTTTGTGAATCATGACATGTAGCTGGCAGAACAAGGAAGAGGCCATGTCATTCTCTTTTCTCACACAGTTTGGCAAACACAAGGCAGTACACTAAAATCTAAATAAAGTTTCAGCGCATTGCTCAATCACAATCAAGAGATGATGCACTTCCAGTTTTCATGCTAATGGAACTCAGACAAGTTGAACACTTCATCTTATCAACTTTCAGATGTCTAGATATGTAAAAGCCAAAATTTCAATCTCTCAGGTCGGATGAAAGCTTTTGTCCTACCTGCACAAAGATAAGCCAGCAGTTCATGCCAGAAAAGTCAGAATCTAGTCCTATCATTAAAACATTAGCTAAGTCCCCTCAAGGTAGGAAAATGAAGATGTGGATAATTGGTAGTTTCTACTGGAGGGAACTGTACTTAAAGGGACTAGCCTTCTCCTGCTTAGACAAATAATATAATCCAATATGATTCTGCCTTTGATGAAACTAAGAACAAAATTTTAATATTCCTTATCTAGTTTGAGTCTTCCCACAATGAGACTTGCTAAGGAAATAAGTGCAGACATGCACAGAGACAAGATCACATATCCATAGCAACATGACAGCTGTTTGATACCTCACTGAAACAGCCCCCTTTTTAACTAAAAGTCACATCCCAGACAAATACAAGTATATTAAAAAAAAATTTGAAGAAAAATACGGTAAGAGAAGGAAGGAGGTATGAAAAAAACTACTAGTGTGCTTCATTATTATCTACCCAGAAGGATGCAGGGTTTGGTTTTCTTTTTTAACACAAGCACAGATCTGATAATAGACGCTACAATGGTCTCCTTCCAGTAGTATGAAAAGGGTAAGAGGAACAGATATTTCTAAAGAATGAACTTCTTTATCTCGTTTTATACCTCTTATCAAAGCGATTTAATTTTCTGAAATCTACTTGAGATTTTTTGTTGACAACTAGACAGATAGACATTGAAGTATTTATATGTTAATAAACACCAAACTTTCTAATATCCTTAAATAAATTAAAACCTCCCCTGTTCTTTTCCTATACATTTATTTTAAGAAAGTACCAGAGAGAGATAAACTGAAATATCACCAGGAAGGTGATTATTGATTTCCATATATTTTCCTGTAGGGTTTGAGACCAAAATCCCATTCCTCATCTAAAACACCAGACCTTTTATCAGTATGGAATTTGAAATCCTTTTTCTAATCAGTCCAGATTTACTGAAATATTAAGTAAAGCCAGAAGAAGAAGAAGAAGAAATCTTTAACATACACAGTAATTTGGAAATACATGCTCCTATTACAGCCCCACCTAGATGGGGCACTTGGCAAAAGGGGTACCACACCTTTTAAAGTCTTTAAAAGACAGCCCTTTTTCTGAAAATGCCACTCAGGAGGTTTCCAATTCTCAAAAAAAAAAAAAAAAAGGAATAAAAATAGGGAGAACTCCTACCCTAGCTGAAGCGCCACAGGTGTCACCAAGAGTTTGTTATTCACTCTTAAGCAAGAGGAAGAGGAAACTTCACAGAGATTTAAGCAGAGAGCAGCCCCACCGCCAGCCAAAACGCCACCGCAGCCACCTTTACCCACGATCGTCCCAATTTCGAGAAAAAAAAAAAAAGGAAAGGTTTTCCTCCCACCCTCCATCACCCCCTTACCTTCCACCGAGCGCCCGATGCTGTGCAAGTGCGTGAGGGAGGGGTAGGCGGCATGGACGCTCTTCAGGTACGCCTCCAGCTCCTCGGCATGGTGGTACTTGAAATCCAGGGCGGCCGCCACAGAAATTAAGCAGAGGATGCCCACCACCTCCTAGAAAGAAACAGATGAAGCAAACAACCGCGGGGACCGGCGGGCTTGCCGCGGCGGCGGCGGAGCCGGGGCAGCGACAAGCCCGCCCGGGGAGCCTTCCCGCCCCAGCCCGTTTCCCCTCAGAGGGAGCAGGTGCCTTCCCTCTGCTCCTACCCCCCGCATGGTGCCGCCGCTCTTCCACAACTGGAACTCCGACCTCGGGCGGGGGACGCCATCCCCCGTCGGCCGGCCTCGCCCTGCCCCTGACTGACGCGGGCTCCATCCACTCAGGTCCCCCCGGCCCGCCCATGGGGGCAGAGGGGACACACCGACACCCCTCCTCCCCCTTCTCCCCTCCTTCCCGCCGCACCTCAGCGCCTCACGGCTCCTGTCAAGGCGGCGGCGTAGCCTTCCCCGCCGTCTTCGGCAGCCCGGCGGGGTGAAACCCACCCTCCTCTTCCTCTCTCCTCGGAGGCTGAAGGGAGGGAAAGGGTCGGGGCCTACGGGGAGCGCCCGGCTTCGTGTCGGGTTGGCCCGGCTGCGGGGCGGTGTCCTGAGGAGGCAGCGCGGGCCGCCTTTTGGCGAGTTCCTGCTGGTTTTACCTCAATTTTAATTCCCGGAGGGGGAGAGGGGTGTCTGGAGGAAATAAAAGGAAAAAAAAAAATGATTTTTTTTTAAAAAAGTAACTTTTTTTTTTTTTTTTAATGGGAGGTGTAACAGCTGCTTGGGTCCGGCTGACATGTACCGGTCATACGTGTATGTACATAAATACTTGGTCGACAGCCGGCTGAACGCGAGCCAGCAGTGTGCCCAGGTGGCCAAGAAGGCCAACAGTATCCTGGCCTGTGTCAGGAATAGTGTGGCCAGCAGGACTAGGGAAGTGACCGTCCCACCTGTACTGGGCACTGGTGAGGCTCCACCTCGAGTGCTGTGTCCAGTTTTGGGCCCCTTACCACAAAAAAGACATTGAGGTGCTGGAGCGGGTCCAGAGAAGGGCAGTGAAACTGGTGAGGGGTCTGGAGCACAAGTCTTACGAGGAGCAGCTGAGGGTTGTTCAGGCTGGAGAAAAGGAGGCTGAGGGGGGACCTTATTGCTCTCTGCAAATACCTGAGAGGAGGTTGTAGCGAGGTGGGTGTTGGTCTCTTCTCCCAAGTCACAGGTGATAGGGAACAGCCTCAAGTTGCACCAGGGAAGGTTTAGATTGGATATTAGGGAAAAATTCTTCACTGAAAGGGTTATCAGACATTGGAACAGGCTGCCCAGTGAAGTGGTGGAGTCACCATCCCTGGAGGTATTTGTAAGACAGGTAGATGTGGTGCTGAGGGACATGGTTTAGTGGTGGTTTTGGCACTACTAGGTTAATGGTTGGACTTGATGAACTTCAAGGTCCCTTCCAACCTAGACCATTCTACAATTCTATGCCGCTGCTCCTCAGTGGCTGTGTAGGTTCGGGGCTCAGTAACAAAACCTGCTGCATGCAGAGGGACTCTTGAGGGAATTTAGCTGCTCAAATCTAACAAAATCTCTGCCTAGCAGGTCTTTTATTTTGGTTGTTTTTTTGTTTGGTTTTTTTTTTGTTAAATGAGTTTTTAATAGGCTTGTATTCACTCACTAAAAGGACTGGATTATATCTACAGAATTAAATGCTTTTCTTGGTTTTGCACTAACCACACTGCCTTGGGGATATCCTAGTTTTGGGATTCACCACAAAAACTTTTTCATCACCTTTTATTGTCTTTAAGGTTGAAAAAGACTAAGAGAAAAAACAGTGAGGCTGGCCTCCAGCAAGAAAAATTAGGATAGCATCTACGTTTATTTTAAAATATGAATGTGGATATAGCTGAGTGCTAGAATACAACTATTGGTAAATCCTGCATGATTTTTCTGAAAAAGAACACTGGCAGTTTTCATTGTAACCAGCAGCAGGATTTCATCTGCCTTCTTCTGAAGTTTGCTATACTAGTCAGTGTCAGAAAAAGGATATTGAAAGAAATGAACATATGAGCCACTCCCAAATAGCATTCCAAATAGAAGATACTGTATTTAATAAAAAGTTCTTGTTAAATAAAAAAGTTATTGTTAAATTAAAAGGTACAATTCTTTTATTATATTTTTACCCCAAAGCTTTAAGAAACTCTCCCAAACTATATTTTAATGCAAGTATCTCTAGTATCCCAATGTACGTATACATATAAAAATGGTGGTAAGATACCTACGTTCAGACCCCACAAGTATTCTTAGTCCACAGGAAGGAATTCCATATCACGTATGACAAGGGATGTCTGCAACATACAAGGCTACTTGGTTAAAAGAGATATATAGTATTAGGCTTCTGTTGAATAGTGTTCCTTCTAGCATGGCATTTTGGGAGAGGGGACAGCTCCAGAGCCTTTCCCCCATACTCTGACCCCACCACATTTTAACTCTTATAACTCGACAAGACCTTCTTTCACCTATCACAAAAGAAAATTGTTGCAAGACCTAAATATGGATATTAAACAAATGTTAATAGTTGGTTAGAGTTAATTGCATTTGCTACATGGAATGGGACAGAAACTGTGGGGTTACACTGCAAATGTGTCTGCGGAGAAGCAGGAGGAAGGAGTCAATCATGTGAGCTGTACATTTGAATTTGTGAGGCTTAAATATACATATATATATAGAGAGAGACTCCTTGAAAGATGATCTGGAGATACCATTTGAGTAAGCAGGGCAGAAAATATACTCAGGTGGTAATCCAACATGCACATACTTAGAAACTGTCCCAAGATAACCACATGAAATCAGAGAACTATGACTCCAAGACAGAGTAGGGTGTTGGTGACATGGCACAAATGACAGGGGGCTATAAAAACTTAGTCTCAGTGAAATAACAAAAAATGACCTTTGATACTAGGTAATAACATAGTACACCTAGTAATAACACAGCGTTATCTCCTTTGGAAATTGCGCCATCCTTTAATGTTGCCAACATAGTCATGGTTAAATGAGAGCATTACTGTATTTAGGAATGTTCAAAATGATAGATGGGTTCTATGCCGGGTGCTTGCAAGTTAAGACAAGCCAGCCTGTTTGGCAATATTTGAGTTACGTGTGACAGAATTTAATGAATTATTTTCTTTTTCTTTTCCCAGCGTGCACAAAACTCAAAGATACCCATTGCTCTTGAATCACTTTTCAGGTGAGTTTAACCCAACCCGGGCAAATAATATCCTGGTGTTACGCGGTCGAGGGTAAAAGTCAGTACTGAGGTCCAAATCCTGTATGAAATTAAGTCAGCGATAAATCTCACACTGGCACCAGCAGGTCAAAATCAGGGACTAAGTGCCTGCAGCTGGTGGCAGTTACTGTTCTCAGCACCGCAGTGGACAATGGCCCCCATGAGGAAGGCAGATAAACAGAGAAGCCCTGTTGCTGTAAAGAGCATCAACCGTTCGCCTCCCCGTGACATTCAGGTTCGTCCGTTCAAAACTATTCAACAAGTGGTTGTTCAAGCTAGCACCTGAGCATGGCTTTTGCGGGGGGGGAAGGGCAAATTTCGTCGTGAAATTCTCCCCCGTGTATCTCGGGAGAGAGTTGCTTGGGAATATAGGAATATATCGGGGTGGTGTAGGGATGCGAGCAGCTGTGTTGCCCTCTAGTGACAGGTACAGAAAATCCTGTCACAAGCAACAGGTACGAAAAGCTCCTCACGCAATAGTGAGGTAGGACTGACGCCTCACAGACAGACAGTTAAGCTAGGCATCAGCAGTAAAAAGATCTTCGGGAAGCTTTTGTGATTTTGGAGAGCCATTCACAGAGCCGATCTTGAAATTTGATGCTCTTACTAATTTCATGTGTTTTGTCATCTTTGGTGCAGGATTTCTGCACTTCCCAAAGATTAGTAAGAAAAACCGAGTGTCCCGCAATTATAAGTGAAGCTTCAAAATATTTTTGGCAAGAAATACAGAGATGTCACTAACAAAGATTAATTTTTTTAAGGATCACCACTGCTGTTAAAACTTTCTCATTTGAAATCATGTCCTAGGCATGTTCTTTGCACCAACGCAAGACCAAGGACCTGACAATCAGATTTCTGGTGTGGGAAAAACAGGAGATAAAGGCTTTCTCAAGTGAGATGGACCAGACAAGTGAGACACAGACACATGAATCTGATAGGACAGCACGGATACCAATCACCTGAATTAACTGCAGTGAAGCCATTCTGTTGTATAATACCCACACTGATGAATTAACAGGCTGATAGTAGTATGGTGAAAGACAGATTCCCTGCACAAAAGAGCACAAAAGCACCAGAAATTGCTCAAGCATTCACCAGCTTATTAGTTGTCTCTACCACACAAGCAATTCTCAGCTGAGGCTTGTGTACTTGCTTCATAAATCTTCTCCCCTCCATCCCAGCACAAGGGTTACCCTCAGAGAAGAAAGGGATGCCCTGCTGTGTCTGGTAATCTGCAATTAGAAAATGATCCCAAGGGGGACTATTAGCAGCTGGTGTAGTTTAGAGCTGTCCAGACAAGCACTGCATTAGCTGGAGAATCTGGAACCACAACTAGCTGCCTGACAACCCTCTCACCCATCCCGCCTCGCAAAGGGCAAAAATCTGCCTACAGCAGAGATTGTGAGCTGCCGTATGACAACACGTTGTCATGTGCTATGGTGGAACAGGTCCGTTCTGCTCCACAGGGGGTTGAAGCATGGGAGCACAATCTCCTTCAAGACAAATGTTGTGTGTTAAGCATTGTAATACAATTGTAACATGTTTCAGTTTTATCTTTGTCCTCTTAAATTGGCTTATAGTTGCCCTTCCAGCAGTTCACAGAGAAATAGACAGAATTTGAAAATAAATGATCCTTGGAATGGCAGAACTTAATTTTGCACCTGTGGCATAATGGGTCCCTGGGTCGGTAAGAGCACAGGGCTAAGAATGGGGAAAGTCAGGAAGGTTTGGTGGGAAGTATGCTGGGAACCAATGGATTTCAGGGAAGTAAATGGGAAGAAGGAAGGTGAGGAATGTTCATAGAGGTCTTGAGGAGGTGGGAGGACTGGAGCTTGGGGAGAAGGGGCTGGAAGGCGGAAGGGTTATAGATACTGTTGGGAACAAGCACTTTGGGAGGATTTGGTGGGGGCATTCATATGGAAAAGGACTCAGAGTAGTTTTTCTGCTCACTAACATCTTTCTAATCTGACCGCACGACATCAAAATTTGAGGGATTTAAGATGTTGTCATAGCATCCTGTCAGGTCTGCTAATTTGTATATGAAATGCATTACAGATAATGCCATGGAAATTACAGAGATTTTTCATAGCTGATTTCTTGTTGATATTAAGCAATGCTTTTGAGTAATCTGAGATTTATCCCAAGAACTGGACTCATTTCAGCTTTCAACATTAGGACAATTCATCAAGATTTGGAATAGCAATTTTGCCATTTTTGCTAATTACCTTCAAATCAAAATATCTTCCTAATTGCCATTGTCAAGAACAATGCAACACTCTTACTCACAATGATGGCTGATCTGTCTCCTTAAACAAAATTCCTCCAGGCCACTTAACATGTCTGTTTCAAGTAAACAATGGTGCCATTTCCTGAACAAGAAATTAAGACATTTTTGGAAAACGTCATTGTGTAATAAAACAATCCTCTGTTTCTCTGCACTGATTTATGCACAGTGGGCCTCTACACAGACAACAGTATGCGCTGAAATCTCCTGTAAGTGAAAAGTACACATTGTGATGTTTCAAACTAACCTTTTTCTTTTGGGAGAGAAATGAAAAGGGAGCTTTCTAGACATACAATAGCTACGGATTTGCTGATCAGCAGTTTAAAAATGAATGTTTAGTGGTGCAGTAAACAAATATGCCACTTGCTTGACCTCACTGAAAGCAGCTGGCAAGTCTTTTCTTGGATTAACCTGCATGGCTGCGTACTGGTTAGACTGTTATTTATTACACCATATGGCTCTCTGGAGTCTCCATTTCCCCGAAGGTATGGGGTATGGTTTTGTGGCCAGCTTAAACCAACCGAAAACTGAGCTATCCCGGAGAGTAGCATCCCTGCACCCAACCCTGCTGCCTCCCTTTTGCCAGTGTGAGCACTCAGGCAGCCACGTGGTCAGTTGGATTGGGGAACTGGTGCATCTGGAAGCTAACCCAAATCCAGAAAATCTCTTTATTTTCACCTGGCTCACCTGGCCTTGGCAGAGGGATCAGAAGGGCCCATGGAGAGTGAGAATGAATGAGAGTGAACTGCTGGGTAGAGGTAGGAAGGTATGTGATACCACAGGTCAGCAGAGAGTTTCTTTGGAAGAATAAGCTGTGCTCAGAAGAGAGAGACTCTTGTGCTGTGCCTCAGTTCCAGCAATGGCTCGCTCCTTAGAGATGGGCTGGACATGGAATCCTGCTACTCTCCTACACCTCTAATGATATGGGAATTTAACTGTAGATAAATTAGTGCTTGTCAAGCAGTTTTATAACATTATTTAAATAAAAAATAGAGAAAGAAAATGGTATTTCAAACATGGAAACCTCTGTTAGGCTTTGTTTGATACCATTGCTTATTCTGTATAGAAAGTGATACCTGGTGTGGGAAAGTAATGGAAGATTGGCAAGGAGGACTGTAAATATGCTCAAGTGACTCGCATGTGGGGTACTGGAAAACACATATATCACACTAATTGTTGCTTAGTTTTGTGTGCTCAACAAGTAGAACATCTGCACTTAGATAACATAGGCCTGGGATGGACTCAGGGGCACCTTATCAAACATGCCTGAGATTCTTGCCCTGCTGTTGAAGAGATCAGAGCACAGCAGAAAACTCTGCCTGCCAGAATCCTTGAAATCCCTAATACAGAATCCCAAACAGCAAGTGAGAGGTCTCTCAGTCTCTCACTCCATTACTAACAAGGACTCTCTTGCTAATAAGGACTCTCGTTCTGCAGTGCCTGCGTCTCCCTGCTTCCCCGATCCATGAGGTATTGAGATTAAATTAGTTCTTTGCCCTTAATCCATGGTTTTTGTGGTTCCTGTGTCCTGCCTGCATCAGCTCACACACCTGGGGACGAGAGTTCCTCCAGCCAAATGAGCCTTCCAAGGCAACCTATCGTGACAGAAATCTTATTAAGGTTATCTTGGTATAATCAGTATTTACAAACACAATAACCTGCACAAAAGAGCACTGGAAATAACTTTTATTTGCAAATGTTTGTAAAACCATGGAGAAAAGCTGCTCCCGTGGTGGTTGTGGACACTAGCTAAAGAACAGCCCTTAACAGGACACAGCCCGGAAAGAAAAAATCTCCCAATCCTCAGGCTTTGAAGGTAGTCTATTGGAGGTCATGCATAACCCCATCAGAAAATCAAAAATCAGGATGAAAAAAGTTGTTGCTGACACTAGGGAACTTTTTTTTTCTAGTTCATGTTTTATGGAATGATTAGAAAACTATGGAAGCACTCAAGCTTTGACATAGAGCAAGAAAGGCCAGGTAAGCTTTAATTTTGTCTGGGCTTATTGAATTTTTATATGATTAAGCTTTTTCTAGATGTTACTTATTTACAAAGACTTTTAAGTGATTTCTTGCTTTGGAATGCTTTGTATTTAAACTAAATCACGTAAGAAGAATTGTTTTGCTACCACAATGCTTCCCTAAGAGTAACCACTCAGCAATTTTTCCTGCACAGTCAAATCCATGCTTAGAGAAGATGTGTAGGATAAGGGACACTCTTATATTCTTGTCACATCCTTAGAATGGGTGTTTCAAAACAACGGTCCTTAACCATGTCATCAGGCACCAAACTGCCATCTGAGCAAGCCCTAGATCAGAACAATTTCATGTACCATCTTCAGGAGACAAACCTTTGAGGTTAAATGTCTTTATTTTTATTTTGCTAATGTATGACTGTGTAAATATAATATAAAATTATCCATTGAGAATGAGGATTTCAAATGTTTAAGAAACAGTAGCCTCATCTCATTCACATTAGTAATCCTTTTTGGCAGTGTCCCACACAGGAAGCCTGAAAATACACAAGAAGAAAAACATGAATTCCC
>JAOXJM010000001.1:38207559-38232625 GCA_026413425.1 Tringa solitaria
GGAACTCTATGATCTTTAAGGTCCCTTCCAACTCTAACCATTCTATGATTCTATGGTTCTATGAAATAGGATCAAAAGTTTTCATCAGTCTTAGGAGCCAATCTGAAACACCAGCAAACTGATTTTTGAGGACAATTAGCATTATATTACTTTATCCTTCAAAGAAAACTACCACTGACCTCAGCTGCAGCTGGAAATACTAGAGATTTACAAATCTGACTCCTCCATATCACTCTCGGTCCTCAAAAATAAGGAAGACAACGAATCTGGTAAGTAGTTTTACAAAGTGGCATCACATAGCAGAGGCAAAGACATAGTCCTGTTCCACCAGACAGTATTTGCACAACCTTAAACACATAACTGTTTTCTTCTTGCATTCGTTGGTCTCAGATAACCCCTTCAAGCTTCAGCAGCAAATGAGACTAGACTCAGCTACGACCCTTATTTACAGCCTAAGTTCAAGTGCCATTTAGTATGTTTATCACAGGGTCTGCAGATGAAGGAGCCAGGAGAAGGACACATGGACACTCTAGTTTGCAAAGACACTCTTTTAGTGAAGAGGTTTTTTATTTAATCTTCCACATGAAAAATCCAAAACAGGTAGAAAGAACAGGTATTCAGTCCTGTGAAATGTCATCCTCTATACAGTTCATGAACAAGGTTATATTTGCTTTCCACCGATTGAGTTAATACAAGTCCTGCAATGGTTTATTATCTTTTGTGTCAAAGGTACCTCTGGGATAATGCCAGCACCTTTCAAAGCTCTTTGGATCTAGCCGAGATTTGGGAACCTCAGGGATGTGTTCTTGTCCTCGAGGAGGGCACAGAAGCTGCTGTTAACCCAGCTGGACTTCTCATACCTTCTGCACACCCACCTCCAACTGAAGTTCACATTGAGAAACTTGAGCACTAAAAGTGCTCATCAGGCTCAAAGTTCATGACTATCCACCTTAGTTCCTTGCTGTTCTTTATTCCATGTTCACAGAGCAAGCAGTGGGTCAAATTCAGGTTTGCATAAATAGATACAAGTGCCTTCAAGTTCCTGGGTGATACAGCCACTAATGTAAGGGCTGAATTAAGTCTAAATATATACATATTTAAGACTAAGATTTAAGATAAAGATTAAACATAGTTTCATAAAGAATAAGATATTGAGAGTAGAAAGGAAATCTTCATATCACGGAATTGTCAGAGTTAGAAGGGGCCTGTAGAGATCATCTAGTCCAACTCCCCTGCTAAAGCAGGATTGCCCAGAGCACATTACTTAGGACTGTATCAAGACAGTCACTAGAATATAAAGAATGATAAGACATATGCAGAGAAATGACATTATCAGGACAGTAAAAAGATAAGTACTCAAATATTAATGATACTGAAATATCAGAGTATTAAAACCCAAGGCAAAACCACTAAATTTTTTTGAAAGTCACAGAATCCAGACCTTAAGACTAAATCCACTCTTGGAACTGGCTATCTCAACTCATCCTTTTCTCTGGCAAAAGGGCAAACCCAACACTTCATACTTTGAAAAGACTGTGCACAAAGTAAATTGACAGGAGGCTCACAAATGCATTTAATTAAAAGTGATTTTTAAAATAGTAAATGCAGAACAAAAGAGCCTTTCACTACAATTTCCTATAACAAACTCTCCTGTTACAGAAGGATACTGTCAGTTCATTACAGTCAGAAAAGGCTTTAAATCGAATAATCAAATAAACCACTTATCCTCCTAGTGGAAGATTGCTCCAGGGCACAGAACAGAGTTTGCAGCAGCCCTGTTGCACTCCTGGCTCTTTCAAGTTGCCCACTTAAGCAATGACTAAAATCCAACTTGGTGCTCTATTTGGTTCAAATGTACGTTTTATGGATATTTCAAACTGATCTGCTTCAATGCTCTGGGAAAATCAGACAGCAAATGAAAAACCACAAGAAGCATGTAGTGAATCTGCAGTTACACTCTGCAAACAAACACAGAAAAAGAGGGTAAATTTACTATAGCCCTGTATGGACTGCAGAAAATTATGTTATTTTGCCTACTCTGCCAAATATTCAAATTGGTCTTATTTTACAGGTGCTCTGCACTTTATCCTTTGATAAATGCTGTAGCTCCATTAATATTACTGGAGGTCCACAAATGGTAAATTAAGGTAAAGAAAGAAAAATGCAGATGGGAGATTTAAAATGTATGAACGCATTATTCAGAAGGATTTACCCATTTAAAATCTTGTTGCAATTCCCAGAAAGTGTTGATACAGTTGAGATGACTATTTGTACTGTAGTATAGGATCAGGCTCTGACACAAGAGGCTAAGGTGACCCTTCAGTTTTACTGGGAAATAGATTCTTACATCCACTGTTACATGCCCCTAAGAGGCAGCTGAGGCTACTTTGGGAACACCAGGCTCTTGCAAACTGTGGTGTGAATAACGCTTTGTAATAAATTCATTGAGTGAAGAGTCACACAGCAGTCGTCCTGCGTCAATAAATGATCATCTCTATCTGTGAGGGCTTGTGGTGCTGACACAAACTGATGTTAGGTATTGCGTATCTTTCTAACGACAGCCACTCTCTTGGTAGTTTTTTGAACAATTTTCCGGAGAAGACTCAGATGTCAGACTCCTTTACTCCTTTACTATCAGGCTTTTCAAAGTCACCCTGCTTTGCAGGGGTATTTTTCTATGTTCTGAAAGATTGAATGTTGTCTGTAAGCCACTAACACAGCACTATTGCCTTCTGGTACGGGCTGTTACTGTGTTAGTCCTCTGTATTCACAGAAGTAAGCTACAGTAGGGCTGTTGTCCTGCCTTTCTGGGATGCGCATCACTCTGAGCCAATCTTGTCCTTTTGCTGATGGTATCTGGACGGTTCTGAGGTCTGGGACACTGCAGTTTTGTTTCCATTTCTCTGACTATATGCTTTGTGATGCCTTTTCCTACCAGCATGCCCTTTCCATTCTGGTAGACAGGAATTTGGCCCCAGAATCTCGTTCTTCAGTTGAAATCAAATTTCTATAAAATCTGCCCTGTTGCATCACAAAGTTGTTACTCTGAAAAGCAAGGAAGCTCAGAGAAATGCTCTGCAATTTCAGCAGAAAACTACTACAGGGCCAGCCCATGAAACCAGGTTCACTGTCACCTGTCCTACAGCAGGTATTATTTCTAATATAACATACACAGTGTAATTACAGGCTACCAAAACTTCCCCTTCTGATAGTCTGCAAAGTGCAGACTGTATCACTCACAAGAACTGAAAGGATGTTGCAAATGCCCTTTTAGCTAAAAGCTCCTGATCAGGATTGAGCAAAAGGCTCTTTAAGGAGTCATCTGCTCTTTCCTACCTGGTCCTGCCTCATAATGACTGTTACAGGTCTGTGGATGGCCTGTAATTCACAGCTCCAGTGTATTGCCATTACTCATTTTGCTAAGCATTTCATTTTTATAGACAAAACAATTTACGCAATTAACAAAATCATCATAGCAATTAAAATGACAACTGTAAAAGGGAAAGCCCCATTTGAAGATGCCTGTAACTGAGGGAAGCCACCATTAGGATGGATTCACCCCATGGCAATATGAGTAATCTTGTTATTCTAACAGACTGTAATTTCGGGAAAGCTACCTAGCTGATGAATCCAGTGACGGTAGGGTGTTTTAGCACACACCTCAGTAGTTTAGCAGGTACCTGAAGGCACCAGTTAAAAGTTATCAAACAACTGCCTTTATGTGATGGAGTTTGATGGTCATTTCTATGCATGTCATGTAACTGTAATCATGTCTCTTCATGGAGATTACACTACAAATATATTTTTGTCACTTTATCCACTGAAAAGATTTACATACACAACTGACCCATTTATAACCAATCTATAAGTTCACATATGAGTAAGTTAAAGTATAAGCAATCGTCTGATGGCTGTAGGTGCAGGTCTTCACAGGTGTATTGCACAGGGTGACTTGCAATTTAAGCTAGCAGTATCTAGACAGTAAAACCATCCAGAAAGTTTTCTCTTGTTATAATCTATCTTGACTGATAAACAGCAAGGTTAAAGCAGAACATATCTGGGGTTACCACACTCTGAATGAGCAGGTGGATTTGAAATTATATGACCCCATTGACAACATGTTTTTCTTTTAATGTTGTTGTACATGTCTAACATTACCTGGTCAGCTTTTTTAAAAAAAAACCCACACCTTTTTTTCATTACATTGTAATGCTTGCATATTGTACACATATAGAAAGTTTTGATTATCAGTCTCTACAAATGACAAACCTCTGGGTTTGACCGTATATTTCCTTTCCATCAGTTTCCTCCCATAAGCATTAAAAAATATCTCTAGTATAGCCTTGCACAAAGTGACTTTTTTACAACCTCAGTTCTGCAAATCTACACATGATGCTACACCATCTTTCAAAGTACTTTTTATCATACTAAGTATTTCTACACTTAACTGATTCACCTTTTATTTTTTATAGTGCTCCGCATTTTATAGACATGGTCACATCTACCTGTTTGTACTTTGTTACATACACAGACATTGTTCATTTATGTATTAGTGATCTGTTAGTCATGATTCCTATTAATAATGGAGATGCATTCATCCTCACTGAGAGAAAGAGTTTAATGTGTTTGGAGATGGATGCATGGTTAAAATGGGATCTGTTTCTCCATATTACCTCAATTTGTCAATATTTTTCTCTTGTTTTTAAGTTCAGCTATAGAAATCAATCCGATAATATTATATACTTTCCCTTTCACTGGCACATAGATGACAATAAAACCAGAAAAAAACCCAGTTAGAAAAAAGCTAAGGTACCTCCCTCTCCACTGGTGAGTTTCTGATGATCTGAGTCTTTACTTTGTGTATGTTATTCATTGCTTCTACCTCTTCTCTATAACAAAAGATTAACATTATGGCTTAACTTAAATCAACAGTCCCGCTTTACACAATCAGAAAAATTGGCTTTAACACATCAGGAAAACACACTTACAGAGCTGGCTTCAGGCTTTCAAAGCTAACTGTATCCCTCTTCAAAAAGCATATAATTCATTCTCTCCATGTCAAATCTTCAAATACACATGCTAAACCCACAATTCTCTCAGCTCTTAACTCCTTCAGTACCAAACCCATTTATTCAGGTTCTCATTTTAAACTTCTTATTCCTTTCCATCACTTACTGTGCAGCTGATGTATACACTCCTACAAGATCTCGCTCATGCATGTACTCACATATTTACCTGAAAACATATTACTGATTTTCATAGTACTACTGTCATTAAGCCTGAACTATTAATTTCTATCTTGGTAACTTTTAGATTTGGCTATTTTGAATCCCTCATTTTAGTTGCCTTACATTTGCTAACAATCAGGATTGTATAGCTCTCTTTTACTTCCAAAACTTTTTGGAAGCCATGGTAGAGATTCCGTGACTGGAAGAAAAACATCAGCAAATGAAAAGATGAAAAACAAAACAAAACAAACCCCCCAAAAAGCAAATAGTTGTCCTTTTTTCTTCTTCTTCTTTTTCTTCTTCTTTTTTTTTTTTTTTTCATGAGAGTAGATATTTTGTTTCTAGGCTTCTTCATTATGCCGCTGGATATCACAGAACGACAATATCTAGCAGCTAGTATCAGGAAATATCCCAATATTCAACAGCCTTTAAGGAATTCTTGTTCCTTTTTCACCCCTTAATTCCACCAGAAAGGTAAGCCTTTCACAGCGATCAAATTGTTTTTCTATTAAGCCCCAGGAAGGCCTTTTGTACAGACTCTACGCGATTCCTTTCTCTGGAGGTTTTCTTTTACTTGGTCATCTTTCTCCAGGCTGCTACAGCTTTTCTTATTCCTCTTGCTAGTTTCTCCCATGGTTTCTCTCTTGTGCTCTTTACTCTAGGAACAAGGAGTAGAACATTTATTTCCTTCTCTTGGCAGGTGGGTGTTTAGTGGGAGACAGAAACTTGATCAGCACAGGAACAAAACTGGTATTTTGGATGATCTACTTTCACCGATCGCTAGCTGATTGCTACTTAGCTGTTATCTTGGAAGCCAGAGTTTGTAGTTTATTCCAGCAGCAGCAAGGAGGACAAACAAGGGAAACAGCTTTCTAAAACTCAGTCTCCACAAATTATAAAAGACTCACATTTTTAATAGATAATTGGAATGCTCAAGACTATTTTTTATATATATATATAAAGAGATGAGCTTTAATTTGGACATCTGCAAAAAAACTGTATTGTGGCTTTCAAAGATAACTCTAGACCCATTCAATTAAGATATTTTATTATTCATTGTCTCTCTCAAACCTTCAAATACACATGCAGCATTTGTTACAGTGCCAGGACTTAATTGGTTTGGTAAAGGACTAGCACTCAGCCTAGTTCAGAACTAAAGACCTCCTCTACTCTCTGGAGAGCATCTGGCAATCTTCTCCCGATAAATCTTCCTCTTCTATCTTCTTGTCATAAAGCACACAATTCAAAACAATGAGGAACATATGGTATCACTTTGTTGACATGTCTCCAGTTTGAAAAGTTCTGATAGATGAAACCGTTCCCTGTGTCACATTGGAAATAAAGTATGATTGATAAATTAATTAAGATTTCCAGTCTTACTGGAATGCTGAGCATCATTTCAATAAGAAAAGGGTATGGGATTTGCAATCAGGCTTAAAAACAAAAAACAAAGTGAGAGCCTATTTTTGTTTAGTGAATGGTTCCAGGTCTGGATCACAGCAGTTCCACATGTTGATGTTGGAGTCATGGGAAGACCTGCCCATGCAACATTATCCAGTCATTACTATAGGTTATTTACTCTTTTTAATGATGTGACAGATAAAATGCAGCCTTAGACAAACCAACCTGATGAAGAAGATATAAATAATTTAAATCCTCTAACATGATGATTTTTCTGCTTTTATTTGGAAATATGCCACGAACTGTGCTTCTATGATCTCACGTCTTTTTGGTTTCCAGGGCTGTTCATCCCAAAGTCGTGGAGGTAAATATAACACGCCAAGACTGTGAAGGCTGTTTCTGCTCTGTCTTACCGGCAGCACCTGGGTGGGCTTCTCTTGTTTTTGTTTGTACAGGAGCTTTGCCATGCACGTGCTGGGCGTGCTCAAAACCAAGGGATCAATATTCCCTGCCTTTTTTTACAGATCTTTTATTCCTTTTTCAGATGTTGGCTGCTAGATGACCTTCCTATAGTGTATGAACATAGTTCTTTCTAACATATAGCTGTGTTTTGGATATAGTCATGGTGATCTAGTTGACAGAGTTTTGCCTTTGTAATGCCTGTCGTGACAATGGTGGTTCATCAGCAAAACTGTGGCCAAGAGAACCTCATCTAATTGATAATATATAGGAAATGATACACTTATATAGTAAAAGCTCCCCTTATGCTGTCACAACACTTGGCAGCAAAAGTGAAATAAAGACACCTTCTGTCCAATTTGTCATCCACCCTGGGGAGCTCAGCTGGAGGGACTCCAGGTGGGCCATGTGGCCCAGAGGGACACACTCTGCCAGAGCCAGATGTCTCTGGATACCCACTTACCTCCAGACCTTCCATCCAAACCCACCAGAATAAAACAGCGGTTGCCTCAAAACTTTTAAAAATACAATCAAGAAAGTATCTGGTGACAGAAGACTCTGCTAAAAGACGAGAAGAATCAAGAGTTGTCCTCTCAAACAAGGTGGCTGCCAACAAGAGCACCAAGGCCCAGCTGAAAAAAATTACTGTAGTCACTTTGGAAATTAAAATCACAGTGTCCAACAGTACTGTTAGATGCTACTTCAATTAATTCTTCTTGGCAACACTACTGGGACAGATGAATGAACCTCAAGGGGGATATTTGTGGTGGAAGATGAAGTACAAGAGACGCCTGCCCAGATCCAGAAAAGTCTTCAAGACAGATATATCCCCTGTACAACTGGATTAGCCAAATCCTGTAGCCCACAAGGAAAGACAAACCCAAAAACCTTGTCTTCCTGTTCCTTACAAAAAATCCCAGATGTCTGGTAGATGGTGAGTTTAATTCAGGAAAAGCTCTGCAACTGACTCCAGTTGCAAATACCATGTATTGATATTTACACATCTCAAATTGATTATGAGAGGGGAAAAAACCAACTCAGTGAAAAGAATTCTTTTGGGGAATGCCACATTAAAAATGAATAATTTCCCACAATTTAGCAAAACACATTATTGAACTGTAATCACCCCTTTAAAAAGTAGAAGATCTGCCAGGTGGCAAGGACATAAACTTTTTAATGAAGTTTCCAGCTCAGCTTTATTTCCAGATCACTGAGGAGCTGCCTTTCTTCCAAAAGCTACTGGTTTCTAGCCCTTAACTTTTAACAGTTCACCTTCTGCTCACTGGAAACATGAGAGTTACTTCTATTCTAAGTAAGACATCATGAAAAAATGTCAAGTGATAGCTCCAGCAGTCAACAGAGTGGAAGAAAAGAGCAGCACAGGATGATTCACATCATCTGTGTGATCACCCACTAACCCATTCCCATTCTTCAACTGTCTGTACCCGTCCTATCCCCCCTCCTTTCCTCCCTTCTTTCTTCCCACTCGTTCTTCCCTCCCACGGTTTCCATCACCCCCACCCTCCCTTTGATTTAATCCCTCATTCTCTATGGCTCTTTGCTCAGCTTCACGCACCGCATGGATCCAGACCTCCCATGCATAAACCTGGAGTGAAAAGCCTGTAATAAAGAACCAGTCACTGGACTTAATTGTCTGTGCTTTTCTGCTGCAGAAGTTTACAATTTGTCCCAGCAGTTAGATTTTTCCCCTGATAGCTGAATGTTTGCTTTGCATGGGGGAAGCAAAGAGACTGCCTGCTCATGAAGAATGGAGAAGGAGGACTCTGCTGAACCCTCCCACTCCCCCAGCACATAACATCTCACTGAGAAAACAAGGCTGTTGATGAGGGTGTTCGGTTCTGGCAGGCGATAAATCAGAGAGCCGGCATAATAAGCAGACACGTCCTCCGTTAAGGAACATGCCTGCGGAGCGTGAATCTGCTTGCACGGTGTGCTCACCGCTCAGACCCTTAGCTCCTGATGGTACAGGCAATGTCCATGGGCAGCAAAAATGCCAGGGAAAGGTTGAGTGCTGCCCAGGTGGGCTGTCACCTCAGCTCTAGCATCCACTGCTGGAATAGAGGGATTTGTTTTATTCTGTGCCACTGTAAGTGGCTTTCACTGATTCTGCCTTTCTTGAAATGCCAGTCTCTAATGTCCTTCCTCCCTAACCACACTGCTCTCTGTGCCAGGAAGGCTGCAAGGAGCAGGGGGACAGGGAGGAAGGTGGGAACACTCATCCCTTGGATATGCCTTCTGTCTCCTCATAGCCACTTTCCAGTTGCTGCTGGTGGCCCTCTCCCCAGTGTCCTCCTTCCCAGCTTCATCCAGCTGTCCTGCTGCTGCTGCCAGTGGCAAGTCTCAGCCACTGTCTGGAGAACCAGCAGCTGGCGGGAACTGGTTTCTATCCAGTAGTATCACAGGAGCTGCCTCTAGGGCAGGTTGAGCATCTTCCCCACCAGTGAGAGGGCTGCAGTCACAAAGCCAGGCTCTGTCTGGGTATTCCCTCTGGCCTCAGAAATTGTTAATTCTTCTCTTCATGGGGGCATAGATTCAACTGGAAGGTGGAGTAACTCACAGATTAGTGGTTAGGACAGTCTGAAAGAAACAGGAGATGTGAAAGAGGAGTTGTTAATGCTCCCCGGCAAAGGAGAGAACAGCAACTCTGAGGCAGCCCTGTGAAAAAGGAGAGACGGTGTCACACCAACCACAGCACAATTTAAGTGAATCAGTAGCCTCTGAGAATGTTCCAGCTGGTGCATGAGAGAGAAAGAGAGGCTTTGACACCACCTGGGGGAGACTATCAAAGACACTTTGGCAGAGAAACTAATTTCAGAATTCTGGTGAGGTACATGCAGTACATACATGAGACAGAAAACAATTTGCTGAGCCCTGTTGAAACTGCAGACCTTCTGCATGTGTCCAGAGGCTGAATCTTTAGGACCTTTGAAAAGCCAAGGATTTTAGATGCCTCCCAGCTGGGGTCATATCTGAGCACTGGTTTGAAGAGCAGCAATTTTGTGTCCCGCTGTTCACAGTCCGCTATGGGTACCAAAGTCCTTCACATTACCTGATCTTTCAGCCTTAGGGACGGATGTGATCGTCAATATATGATGTTTCAGATTTGAAAAATCCAGGACAAAGTACAATAGCACATTTGAGCCCATCTCAATTACCGTTGAAAGAATATGTTCCTGCCACATAAATTAGGTACAATTTTGGATGCATTTTGGCTTTGCTGCTTTCCTATCTTGCAAGTCTGCTTCTGTGAAGAATTGTGGGACTGCTTAGGACTTTTGGACACTCTACGGGGTGTATGGCATTTAGCAACATACATCAGCTGCAAACTTTGGGTTTGCTTTTTAAACTGTTACTCAAAAATAAGCAATACTAATAATAGTGACTACATGGCTAGGGTATATGTAGCATATGCTTATAGGCACCTAGGGGTGTACATGCCAGTTAGAAATTTGGCACAAAGATTCAAGTACCTAGTTACGTAATATATTAAAATGTAGTTTGTTCCTCACAAAAGGCCAAGCCTATACCTAGCTTCAGTTTCACATTTGTAGCTCACCTGCACAAAGATGAGATTAGTCCTGATGACAAGTCCACTCACTCTCCACTGTCATAACATTTTCTGGCTTCACTTCATTGCACAATCATATCTGTACCATCGCTATGTGATCCTCACCAAAGTCCTGAATTTCATTACAGCTTCTGCCTTTTTAAAAATCACCATTTGTAGGGGGAAAATTGATAATATATTATTGCAATGACTCCGTATCTGTATGCTCTATTGAATGTTCGAGAAATCTGTTAAGACACTTTCAGCATTCCCAGCATTCCCTTGGTTTTATAAAGACTGCCAGCAGCAATCACCCGATTGCTGTAAATCCTATCTATTCTTTGACTATTTTAAACACTAAGCCACAAGACTGTATTTGTGATTTTCGCGGATTCCTCAAGTGTAGTGCTAACAATTTGGAAAGTATGCAAAGATTTGTGTTTTGCCCCATCACCTATACATACCGGTGTTGCAATTCCCCCTTTCTTTCCTAAAATATGAACTTTGGAGGGAACGCAAAAAGAAGGCGAGGACTGATTGGAATAATTTCATGGAACTGATAAACCATTTGACCATTAGTTTAGCATTGGCCATTTAATGGATTGATCCACTTTTAATTGCCAGAAGATTGTTTGGATTTAATCCTTGAAAATTGTGCTGTCCAAAGATTTTTACACTTTAACACAGCTTAGAATTGTCCAAAGGTTTAATAAATTAAGAGGAAGACTTGAACTGCAGTTGCCTGGGGTCTATGTTTAGCATTAATATATTTACAAGTAAATAGGACTTTCTGATATCTTGCATATAATCATTACAAGCACAGTGAATATAGAAGTGTAAGTGAAAAAAACCCATGTATTTCTAGTAAAATCAGTTGTTTGAAATAATTGGAGTGTTTGGGTGTATTGAGACTCAATGATGATCATTATTTCCCACATCTATACAGCATAGCACATATATATATATATATTTTTGGAGTTTATGAAAATAAAAAACAATAATTTGGAGTTCTGTTTTCAGCACAGGCAGCCAAAGTTGCCACAGTTTCCAAGGATTAAATGCAGCATCCATACTGTTAAGACCTCCCTAAGAGTATTTAAAAAATCACCAGTCACCAAATCACTTCATCCAGTTCTGAAAATACAGTCAGAAAATAAAGAGCTACAGGAGTTGGTTATTGCCTGGAGATTTAGTGAGAGAATACAAGTTAAGGAGTGTGGAAATGAAGGGTGAACACTGCTCTTTAGGGAGTAATGCAGTGCACTTGGAAATCAATGGGATTTTTCCAATTACTTTCCTTCACTCTTAGCTGTCCTTAGGAAGAAGTAGAGGAAGGACTGCACCTTCTGAACTGATGAGGCTGGAACCAGCAGAACTGCACTTTTAAGCATGAGGTTCTCGTCTGTTTTACTCCCCTTTCACAGGGATAGTCTTATCAGTAAGAGCAAAATGCAATCTTAATTTTGTTGTCAGTTGCTTGCTTTAAACAAAAGACACTAAGAAATATAACTGAAAACTGTGCTGAACTTTTGCCCTGCTGAGAAAAAACAAGATGCATGTTAGATGGATGGATGGATGGATGGATGGATGGATGGACTGATGGGTAGACAGATGCACTAAGCATTTCACCCTGTACTTGAAAGCTAATGGAAAACACATTTTGTGGCTTTGACAAATTAACAGAGCAGAGCAACCTAGTTTTATATATCACAATCTTATTATTTCCTGTTTTTCTAGTAAGTTTTGGCTTGGAAAGCAAACAGACTTGTGCACAGATGAGTAATGTGTTTAGCTTTAGATTTGGCCAGAAAAGAAAATCCCGGAAGATTTTTTTACTTGGATGGAAATAATGTATGTTGCTCTGATATTACTCTTTGAGATTCAGTTCTGCTGCTGCTTTTATAGCTGATTGCAATGTGCTAATGTGATATGGCCAAATCTCAAAAGAGTTAGTGAAGTCAGTGGGAGTTTTGACTGAGTAAAATTTAAATGATAACTGAGGAAGGATGTTATGACTTGGTTTATCCTCAGATTTTTCATTGGCACTCTAAAACCTTTATGCCCTGAAAAAAAAAATTAATTTTGGAAGAGTCCTAAATGCTCTGTGACTGGGATGGTTTCTGGAGGGTGGGCAGGCACTAAGGAAAGCAGCTGTAGGCCTGTCTTCCAGTAACCCCACTAAGTCACAGTGCAAAAGGCATGGCAAGGACAGAGCAGAGGACGGTACATCAGAAATACCATTGTAGGACACGGCACTTAAGTCCAGCAAGCTCTCAGGGCAAGCAGGGTAGCAGGCAGGAGACTGTCCATGTCAGGCCCATCCATCTTCTCATGATGGCCCCTCTCCATTACTTAGGAAAGAGGGATGATCTACAGAGCAGGACCAGGAGTTCAATGTGTCATAAGAAAGCACCAGCTTTCATCTCTCTCGAGCTGAGGTTTCTGTTAATAAAAAGCCGAAACTCATGTTTTGTGGGTTTAACTGTCATCCTGCTGTGGAAGGTATTGACCTGATTGGACTAAAACTCTTGGGCCTGACTCTTACTTACACCAAGGCCCTTTTGCAGTGTAAAGGCCCCATTTGTCAGTATAAAGCCAAGCTCATAGTTTCATTGGATTATACAATTGGGTCAGTTCCTATTTGTTTGCTTTTTAAGTAGTTGCATTTTTCAATAGATTTCAGGCCTGCGTTGCCAGCAACTGTGACCTATATGGATTTAAAACCAGCATACCAACAAAAAGAACATTTACTATTTTTAACCCCCCTATTTTTAAACTAATCTCATGAATCACTAGGTTCTGTCTCTGGGGTTTTGAAGGGCTGCGATTCACATCACTTCCCAGCTCCAGAGGGTGAGAACTGTTCAGTGTCCTCCTCTCCTTGAAATTTCCATTAAAGTATATAGATTAGTGGATACTGTTAGGACAGCTTTGCAATTCGAACCTCCTTTCATGAGAAGTTGGCTGGAGCCACAGATGTTTCTTGTATTAAATATCATAAAATACTCACCTGAATGTACAAATTCTAATCTATTAGACTTTAATCTGGTTTGGGTGTTAGCCAGCTGGGCATTTTTGAGCATGTCTGTTTAATCAGCAGTCCTCTGCATTCTCTTCAGCCTTCCACAAATATATATACTTAGACACACACACAGTCTTGATTAAAAAACTTAATTCAGGAATCCTGGTATGAATATTTTGAAGTATCGACATGAAGACCTTGTATGCTTCTGACCTGTACACCTTCCTGAAGAACAATATTGGCTCACTGGCATACACCAGTAGACAAACACACATTTTTCACATTGAGGAAAGTCAAACACTGGAACAGATTTTCCAGAGATGCCCGGCAGTCCACATCTTTGGAGATTTTCGAGACCCGACCGGAAAAAAGTCCCAATTAACCTGGTCTGATCTCATGGCTGATGCTTCTTGAAGTAGGAGGCTGGGCTGCAGACTTCCTGACATCCCTTCCAGTTTCAGTTATCATGTACGTGTGGGATTCTAGGAGTACACAGTGGAAACACATATATATATTTATAAAATTTTTTTTTAATACTGGGTTTGGGGACTTTTGCTATCAAATACTAGATAATCTTCACACTGCCACATTATGTGTCTTGGTTGTGTAAGCCAATGAAATCAATACAATATCCTGTTTCTCCTTGAAGTTAGAGCGTTTGTGATAATTTTAACTCTTCAAACTAACAGTACACAGAGTGTAAATTTTTTTCACATGATATGTAAAAGTAGAGGATACAAACCAGAGGCAAATCAGAACAGACAAAAGAATGATGAATGCAAGAGAGAAGAAACAACATCTGGTGATATCTTTCCTCTCTTAAATAGTGTTCATTGCTGTCCTGAGAGTCTCTGTTGCCAGATTCAGACACCGATAGCATACAACTCCCACTGATTCCCTTACAGAAGACATTTCATTCCTCTTGTAACATTTTTGCTGTATTCCCCACTGTTCTTGGGTTCATCTTCCTTCCTTCTTTTGTTCCTTTCCACAGCCCTACAAGGACAGGATTTTTCTCCCCTCTCAGTTTACAACTTCTCAGAGTTCACACCCTTTTTATCCTCTCTCTCAAGAGCTCTGGCAGTGACCTTTCCAGAAAAAATAAACTTTAAGATCGCACAGTGATTAGAGAGATTATCCACATTAAGCATTCCCCTTGTGAGCATGAACATAACAAAAGCTCATTTAAGATACTCAAGCATTCTGCTGTAACTGGGAGAGGTATCGCCTACCTCCTGAAAAAAATGGCCCTTTTATTCCTCTGCTAGATTTAATCAACCATTTGTGTCTGTCATCTCAGTAAGAAGCCCTTTTGCTTCCTCAGGTTTGTGTGACTTACAAATGCTGCTGCTAAATCACCAGAACAATTATATTAGTTTCTAGTTTTTCTTTAGACTTCCTATCTGCTTACCCTGTGCTTAGCCTATTCTAAGGTCCAACTAATAATTAAAAGCTCTCACCTATTCTTCTAAGGTGGAAGAGCATTAACTAAAATGACTGATAGCAAACAGAAATGTCTGCTGTTTCTTCAGAATATTTCTCCCTGATGTTCTTCCCACCTCCATCACCGTAAGCATTAAAATGAGAAGGCAAGCCACAACTAGAAGAAAAGTTCATTTACTAGGAGATTTGACTTGAGTGCAGAGAACTGTGTAAGTCATAAATCTTTTAACATAATCACCCCCTTTTTCCAACCAAGTATCCTGTTGTCCCAACAAATTATCTGCAGGGCACCATTTGTCCAATAATTTGTTTCTAAGATAAATATTTTGACATTTTTCCTCCTTTCAGAAAACACAGGCAATGAGGTGTTTTCAATTAAGGCTAAAGAGTTTGCTGAGAATTTGGAAGATGCTTTTGAAGTTAGGAAAAAATCAGATGACAACTCTGTTCACTTTGGCATGGCACCAAGAATTACAAATGCAAGAAACCATGTGATTGCCTGTTACTGCCATCTCCAAATGCAAGTGTCACACTGAAGTCTTCCCTCTGTTCCTCTTCGCTTCTCAAGCTTTTCTGTTAAGTGAATGTGCTTCATTTCGCTTATGGTTGTTAAATTCATCATAACAAGTGCAATACCAACATGTCTGCAAGAAAACAGTCATCTACTGAGGACTCAAATGTTGAATTTCCTTTAAAAATTAAAGAAAACCAAAAAATGTCAGAAATTCCATCTCAGTCATGGGCAAGATGGTCACATATCAAGTAATATGTGAAATTAAAGAATTATTATAAATATACTGTTTCTGATAAGTACAGAATACAGTAAGTGATAAATGCAATATAAAACATTCATAATTGCTTTTCTTTTTTTTAAAAAAAAAGGCAATTCTAGATACAGAAACACCTTTGACTGTATAAAAAAACGGTTTTGCTCTCCATAAGAGGACTTATTTTCATTTTGATCTATGGGCTACATTTCCCTGACCATATAGGTAGAAAAGTTCACCTATTGTCAGATTCAAACTGAGTGAGAGTGTATAGCAGCTCAGTACACAAATTCAGCTTTTTAGCCAAGATTCTAAATCATAAAGTCTCGATTTAATACCAGTTTTGCGTAGGTGTTGCATTCCTGAAAAAGAAGTATAAAGTACTACATTTTTCCAGCCCCAGATGTTGAGAATGCTGAAGAACTGGAAAAGAAGCAAGTGAAGGGATAGGAATTGTCTGCATGACAGTTTCTTTTTCAGAAAACAAACTGCAATGCAAATTTTGAGGGGTTAGAAAAGATACATACAAACAGAGTGTTAAAAAAATGATATAAGCATTTTAAAATGAACCTTCCCAAAAGTGAAGGTGTTAGTCTGAGTCATCCCAGATTGTTCAGGGGGCCAAAACCAGGGCAGTTATACTGCCTACTGTTACAGAGTTGGTAGTGATTAACTTTTTTCAAGTATTTTCATAACCTCACAGTACCTGTGGAAAAAAATAAAGAACTTTAGATAATTCTGGCAAAGTAGAATAAAATGGTAGGTTGACTATATCCATGGTGAGCTTGTTTTCATTTGTAAAGATGAAACAAATCTTTCTAACTATAAAATCAACTGCAACCACCATCATAAAAACTTATTTTCAATATTATTCTTTCACTTATTTATATAATTGGCTTATATCAAACCATACTCTTTTCAGAGACACACTCCTTAAAGCAGGACCCTAGATCTAAGGATTCTGACCCTTTTATTTTCTATTTGTACTTTAATGATGTAATCATAACATCCAATATACAAGTTATTACCATAGTATGCAATGTTTCAGTGAAATATATCAAAAATTACAGCGGCCCCAAGAAGGACACTCACATTGTTTGAATTAAGGCAACTAATTCAGGAGCCCCTTCTTAAAGAAGTGAGTAAGGCTACTCTGCAGGTTAGCTCAGGAAACCTAGGTTAGAAGGTTATTTCCAGTCATTTTACAAAGACCTTAAACATGAGGTATATGAAAACCACCAACAGGTTCATTTTTAAGACAGGTTCCATAGAAAGAAGAGACCTGTGAAACTAAAGATGATCTCTCTCTACTGTATTTGGTGGATATAATGGTGGATCTAATTTCCTTCAAAATTTGCATTATAAATTTTTATTTTAAAATAGCCCTTGGTAACTGCTATTTTTGGAGTAAAAAAACATCCCTGCAGTTTGCACTTATTTATTTAAATTCACTCTTTTACTGTTTCAATTATTTGTCTTACCCAGGCCCAGTTGTTTACTGTTTCAAGTTATGTCTTGAATAGTTGCTCATTCGAGATTTCCTATACGATTCTTTATGTGTTAAGGTAAGAAAAAAAAATCTTACAAAAAATGTAGATTAGGAATAACAATTCTGAGGATTTTCCTTGTTTGCATAAAAGTGTGCTCTCTGCTTTACAGAATTGTTGGAGTTGGAAGGGACCTCTAGAGATCATCTAGTCCAACTCCCTTTTATTCTGGAAATTATCCAGTGTATCCTAGTGCAAACCTGAATCACAGAAGATTTAGCTTTTTGGAAAGGCTTTGTGAGCTCTTTACCAAACTAATAATATTCCTAAGGCAGCAACAGCTTGTCCTCCCTGACTTTCAGATTCAGCTCTTGTTGTCTTTAAATCCCTTTTTTTTTAAACTAGAAAAACATCTCATTGCATTATAGGAAGTACTACCAGCAGCATAATTGGCCTGATGAAAACAGTCATATACATGCCAATGAAATATAATAAAAAATAAGAGTCCTTTCTGCATTTCTTCTTGAACGCATTCAAAAAAACCTTACACCTCAAGGTCTGATTTCACTTCAGCTGTGTGTTACTGAAGAAACAAAGGTCCATAGATACCCAAAATTATCTTGAAGAAAGCAATGACCCTGATGGAATGTGGTATCTGCCACAGCTGTATTTCAATATACACTGAACAATAAACCGATACATCATGGTAAAGTTTACAGCTCTTATGCTTTCTTGTGGAATTACTTCTTTCTCTGCTTCTTAGAGAGATACAACTTGTCTTTAAATACATGATCAATGGAGAAAATTAATTCATTTACAGCTCTGTGATATTTTCAATACACTAGAAAGAGTTTTAGTAACAGCTACAAATGCCTCAGATTTGTCGAAAGCAAACACCTTTATTTCAGATCTCCAGTATTTAGGGCCTTTTCCAAAGTATATAGGGATTAACAGCAAGACCAGACTTGGTCACTTCAGACCAGGCCTTCATTCTGCAAAACACCAGAACAACCTAAATACCAGTGGTAAAAGAATGCAGACCATTTTGTTCAAATGAGATACACAGAACAAAAATGTGCTCTGTGTATACCTGAGATATAGGCATATTCCATGTACAATGCAAGTCTCCATTCTAACACAGTCCCTATGTGAACAAGGCAGAGCCATTTGACCTCTCTGTCCTCTGATTTTCTATTTGGAAATAGGAATAAGTTTGCCATCTTACCTCCTGGAATATTAGGAGAGCACAAGAAGCAAATAATTTTGAGCTTTACACAATAATATCGGTAAAAGGGTGAGATACACATTCTAGCTCAGAGAGATCAAATAAACATGCAAGTCCAGAGTATGTGGGGTATCATTCCAGGATGCAGTCTTCCCAATTTACAGCAAGACGTGATTGTTTTAGTTAGCAATGATAGCAAGATTAGATCATTCTGCCGTACGCTGCTGATAGCAATCCAAAGATTTTCACAGAATTTAATAAAGGAAACAAGATGTATGTGCTTTCAGGTGAAATATTGAAAGGAACAAAAATGTCTCTGAGTGGAGAGATGCAAGCAGATGGAAAAACTATTATGCAAATGCATGATTCATAGTTTTCCTAAGGAAATAATTTGACCTGAAAAATCTGGAATTTGGCCACAACACAGATGCTTGCCAAAGGCCTGATCCTTACTTACTTTGTTGGAATGCTCTTTAAAATTGCACAAAGAATCCCATTATTTAGAGGTCTGTAAAATCCCAGTTCAGCTGACTTGCTCATTTGACTTAAGTTATAGTGCCATCTACTGTAGTAAATAGTCCAGATATATTATAAAATTTCCCTGTCCTGAGCTTATTTTTCAATTATTTTCCACTGTAGCTGTAATCAAATCAAGCTATGAATTTAGAAGCACTCAAAATAGTGTCAGATATTAATATAAATAGAAGGGTTATCCAGAGTTGCAACAACATAGTTAGAACACACTATTAGGAAACCAGACAGATGTACAAACTACAATGAAGACTTTTTGAGGGTGTATAACTTGCACTGGAGTTCAGGATGGCCAAAGAAGTCAGTCTTTAAATACTAAAATTAGAAGGGATGCAAAGTTGTACACTTCCATACATATTCCCCCCCCAGTGCTCCAGTATGATGCGCATATGGAAAATATCACAAGACTTCAGCATTGAGATCTCAAAGACAGAACTGGGGCTTGCCTTTTTGTAGACAACTACAACATATTGCAGGGACACATACTAGTTGGAGATGGTTCTCCCAGTTCAAGCAATATGGGGACAGATACAGAGTAGCCTCCAGAGAGCCTTCTGGCACGTTGTTATTATGAATGGGCTACAACCAGCTTTGAGGACAGGGACAGTCGACACACAGCCCACAGTTTTGCATCCCATATGTTCATGGTGCTGCTGTACGTCTGGATAGCCCTGCAGAGTAGTTCCAGAGACTCTCTACATTGATGCAAATGTGTAACTACATCACGTGCCACTATGAAGAAAAAGGTGCTAGCACTACTTCTGTGCCAGGCTTTAGTTTTCTAAATGCAAAGAGAGAAATCTTCACTCTGAAGAGTGAGTGAGCATTTGTAGTCTATGATTTCTGTTCATACTGCAGTCAACATCCACTAATTTCCTGAACCTGTAGCCAAATAACATTTCACATCTTCCTCAAAACCCTTGCATCAGCTTCCAAGTAAAGTCAGGAGGATTCACATCTAAAATGCACCTGGTTGCATCACCGAGCACCAAATTCAATACAAGACTATACTGTTTTGTGTCTTTGACTGACGGGGCTCTGTTATTTTTGCTACCTACTTCTTCAAACCAGTCTGTCCTCTCTGCTTATTCCTCAGACCGTTCTGCGGCTGGCGGTTGCACTGCAAAGACGGCGGAGATTTACAGCTGGTTAATTCTCTCTTTCCAGTGAACTGCATTGTATGCCCTTCTCCTTTTCACTTGTATTGTGAACAATTCCCCCGTTGGAATTTTTATTGAGCAATGGAAAACAAACCTTAAAGAAACACATGATATTGTAGTTCACTGAGAGGTCATCTCCTATAAAGGCTGGTGTGAGTCAGTTGTGTCCCAGATGGCGCTTCTGAAGGAATTAATTCTGTATCAGCTGGTTGAGTTTGATACTAGGCATTTTAGTAAGACTGTGTTAAACACTTCACTGTTTGAAGGCACTCTTCTGTGAAAGTCCTCTGTTCAGCACACTGATAGCGCATATAGCTGAAAAAAATGGCTATTTTTCATTGGGAATGGTGCCACCAGAATTTCTGGGAAAAAACCCCAAGCCACCTTTAAAACCTGCCATGCTAAAGCAAGGCCATATTTTCACAGTTGTTTGGAACTGGCACAAACGAGAACTGCCACTGAAAGAGGTCACCCTGCCCTTCCCTGACCCTTGCATGCACGGCCCCCACCACTCCCATCTGCTCACACAAAGGTCTCATGTCAGCTTTATTCTTTTTACTATGGTAATTTTGAGCCAGGCCACTGCTCTGACCCAGTTCGCCATGGTCTACACGGGTGATGACTTTATTGCTAATTAAGAGAGTGCCAAGCGGTGTTAGAGGGACTTGCAGCTACTCCCTTTATGGCTGGTCACCTCTGGAGAAGGTCTCCTTCCTCTCCACAAAACACCTGGCCCTCAGTCTTCTACAGATCACACGTGGTGCTGTTGTGGCCCCAAGACACAATGACTCTTTTGTGTGCTTTTTTTCAGTTCAAAGAGTCTGAAAGAATAGGATGGCCGTGCCCCAGCTTACCAGGAGAGGTTTTTTATTGTATGAAGCAGCAGGTACATGTTGCACACTCTGCGATAACGTGGGCAGGGCGGGGGTTGATGAGGACAGAGTAAATTTGGGGGACAGAGGGACCCAGAATTTGCATCTATCCTGCCCGGTCAGGGGATCCTGGAGTGAACTCTATTGTGAACCTGCCCAGGCACAGAGGGAAGGTGCAGGCAGGAAAAGAAGGGGTTGCAGAAGTGAGGTTCCCTTTCCTCCAGTGGCAACGTCCATGTCAAGTGCCTGGAGGACTTCAATTCGTCTTGGAAGGACATTGTGAATCTAATAGCACTGATGTGTAATAAACTGATCTTAATGAAAGGGCATGTAATTCCAAGGAGTTAAAAACTGCTGAGTTGGCTTTGGCGTATGTAAAGCATGGGTGAGCACCGGTGGGCTTTAGTTCAGAAAAGGATCAGGGCTCTGGTTTACTGCTCAGGGCAGAGCAGCTGAGACTCAGCCAGGGACCAGTCCCTGTCCTTAAAAGTTGTTGCAGATCAACTGTGTGAAATTATATGATGGGGATACTGAATCTGTACATGCTCAAGTTTGGGGCACAGAATATCATTTGGAGCGTGTGCCAGCAGACAGCAACATTAATGTCCCTGCTGAAAAAAAATACTGAGTTTATCTTCAGAACCATTCATTTTTAGTTGCCATAGAAACAGACGTTAGAGCCATTTTATATCTGGCTGACAAACCCCACATTTTCTGATCCTGCTCTTCTGATTTCCCTTGCTCTTCTTTCTTTTTTTTTCTTTCATGTCTGATTTTTATCTTAATGCAAAATGTCTGACAGAAACATAACTACTGCCTGAAATATGGATATGAATTTTCTATTTTTGTCTGTGAAACTCTCCTTTGCTCCTCACATATATGTGCTCAGTTCATAATCATAGAATAAAAATATATATTTCTAGTTAAAAACAACCAACCAAACAAAAGGAATAAAGACACAAACATAAGCCAAAATTACAGTTATACTTTTCCTTTCCTTTTCTGTTGCAATAAAGTATCAGAATAATATTAGGATTATATCTCCTTTCTAGAATCTAATATAAGCTCTCATCTGTTCTCTTAGTTTGCTCATCTTCAGTTATCCCAGATGGGTTATAAACACAAAAGAGGAGTTTTTATTTACTTGCATTTTAAATTAGTCAAACTATATGGGGTTTGTGATTGTTGTCATTGATTCAGGTGTTCTTCAAATATTTCTGAAATTTTCAACTTCCTTTTTTCTGTTTTAGTGATGATGTCTTATGACCTCATACTTGCAGGAAGAGAAAAATCAATGTTTTTTAAAATGTCCATTAATTCTGAGTAGCTCAAATACATAAAGGTGCTAAATTCCATCAGCATTTACTGACTTCTGCTAATACTGTTGTGGCTGACACTCTATATGTCAGATCCCCACAAATTCAATAGGTGCTTTGGAAATTTGAACCCAAATATCTCCCTTTGACTAAAATAAATATCATGGTGTCATGATTTCAGCTGGGATGGAGTTAACTTTTTTTTTGCTAGCAGCTGGTGTAATGCCAGTGCTTGGATTTGTGATGGGAATAGTGTGTGTGTGATAGGGCACCGGTGGTTCTGGTTGCTGCTCAGCAGTCAAGGCCTCTTCTGCTCCTCACCCCACCCCACCAGCAAGCAGACCCGGGGGGCACAAGAAGTTGGGACACAGCCAGGACAGCTGACCCCAACTGACCAAAGGAATATTCCATGCCATATGGCATCAAGCCCAGTATATGAAGCTGGGGGAAGAAGGAGGAAGGGGGGATGTTTGGAGTTAGGGTGTTTGTCTTCCCGAGTAACTGTTACGCGCGATGGAGCCCTGCTTTCCTGGGGATGGCTGAACACCTGCCTACCGATGGGAAGCAGTTAATGGACTTCTTGTTTTGCTTCGCTTGTGTGTCTGGCTTTTGCTTTACCTATTAAACTGTTTTTATCTCAACCCACAAGTTTTTTGTCACCTTTACTCTTCTGATTCTTTTCCCCATCGCAACGGGGCAGGGAGTGAGCTAGTGGCTGTGTGGTTCTAGCTGCTGGATGGGGTTAAACCATGACACACGGTACACTTACCTAATTTACAGAGAAAGAGTTAATGAATATATTATAACATTTGTAAGACATACAATAAATTCAGATTTAAAGTGTTGGGAAAATGCAAAATAACTACAAGTACTTTGTGTATTTTCTGTATTTTCTGTAACACAAAATGAAATTGGGCTCAAAGTAAGTCAGAATGAGACCTTACACCAGAAGTTAATTATTAATATGAAAATTATTTATTCCTAAAATATCCTTAAAATTCCTAAAGAAATAACCTTGTTGAGAACAATGAATACTTTTCTGCCACTAAGCTGTTACGAGCAAAAGTCTGTTCTATTTAGATACATGAAAAGAACAGTGAAACAATCCCTAAGAATGGCTTTCAAAACCACAACTTTGCTGTACTACAAGCATTCTAACACAACGTTGATATCAGCTCGCCAGCGCACATAGCTTTCATCAATTCATATTCTGCTTATTTGCCTCCCTTTGCTGTCTTTAAATCTAAACCTTTGTCCTGTAACAACTGTAATCGGTGCACGCATAATTGTGATTTATGGTGTGGGCAGTGGTTGGTGGCTCCTCCTCAGGGGTGAGTGAACTGTACACCTACACCCTGAACTGCAGGGCAGAAAGAAGCTGCCATGGGACTTGCAGAGGTGATTTATTCTGCAGTATCCTCAAGACCAACTCCCCTTGCTCTCTGCACAACCTCATTCCCTGGGCAGTCTCAGCAGATGTTGGAAGGAAGATCTGAGACGCTGTCCCTCTCTGCTGTCTCTGAAGGCACAGAGAACACCATCCTGGTAGCAGGAGCAATGAACTCCTGGAGGCCGCTGGCACAGGCACGTTCCCCCTGACCATCGCTCATGCGGATACCGCTCAGCAGAGCTGCATAGACATGGACCAGCGTGAAACAGGATGGTACGCTGTTTGAATAACATACCTTGCTTTCCAGTTCCAGACTAATTCTGCTTATTTATTTATAACACAATAACAACAGATATTGCCACTCCCAAAATCTGGTTTCAAAAAAACCAAACTTGAACATTATGGAGGAGGTTTCTCTTGTCTGAAACCGTATCTCTAAATAGCTGAGCTTGAAAGAGATGAAGCCTGGAGAGCTGTGTTGTACCAGCCTCCGCTCAAAGTGCTAAGGTAGGTGCAATACATGGGGGGAGCAGTGAAGATTTTTTTCAAAATCAGAGTTTCTCCTGATATCATAAATAAATAGGAATTAAAAAGGCAAAAGAAAATGAACAGAATCTTATGCAACTAAGTTATCCCTGAGCTTAGATTCTTTGAAAAATCAAAACCACCTGAAAGTGATCTTGATAGGGCTGTTCCTTTGTTCGTACATACATATAGCCCATTCAGAGAAAGAGAGATGTGTTTAATTCACTTAGCACATTTAGGAGGTTTCAGTTAATTTAGAAGAAGAGATCATGCAGACAGGTATAGCAAAAAATAGATTAGTGCTGATCTTAAGGGTAAAAATGAAATTCAGAGGGAGGCTTTTAAACAAATGGAAAGTGAAGCTATCAAAAAATTGGTATGTAATTTAAAGCTGATAATTCAATCTCATACTTTTTCTGGAGATAACTGAGCTTTCTGATTAGCAGCTCATACAGAAGTGGATTCAAACGGGTCAACTGATCATCACCTCTTGCACTATACTTACCTACTCTAATACACTTTCCTGCCTTGAGGGTTGAATATCTGTGCCATTTGCAAATCATCTCCTGATTACCCCTAATTTTCAATCTGGCTCTGAACCAGAGAGTGAACAGCTGAACCAAGAGAATGAGCAGACTGATAGGGTGTTGGGGGGGGGGGGGGGGGGGGGGA
>JAOXJM010000001.1:38238622-38261453 GCA_026413425.1 Tringa solitaria
CCCCCCCCCCCCCCCCCCCCAAAAAAAAAATACACGGCTCTCTATTCTTTTCCAAGTTTCATTTTTGTGACTTTCATTTTGTCTCAGGACCTGCTCAGTTGAACTTTAAAATAGAAAGATTTACTGGGAGAGATTGACGCCTCTGCACTTTCACATTTCATTCTGTCAAGAACAAAAGAAAGCTAGTTGTTACTGTCTACAGTATTACGTGTTACCTCTAATTCTGATATCGTTTTGATGGGTCCTCTAGAAGCCTTTATTCATGAATTACTGTTTCTGATTTGAACAGCTTAAATTTATAAGATGGGACATGATTCTGCATATCTGTGGATGGTTGAAGATGAAAGTTGAGAAAATGCTGTAGGGATAGGGAGAAAGTGATTTGTGTTATTAATTTGATTATGTAGTGGATATTTTACGGAACACCCTATTTGTAAGGAAATAGCTTACTGCTTTATGTGTAAAGCAGTAAGCTATTGATTTTGGATTGTGTTGCAGTACGTTAATTTGACTTATCAATATTCGTTTGACTTGGACTATAGGAACTCTTTCCTCTAGTTTTACCAGTAGAAGGGACTGAAAAAATACACTGTGTGGCTTTGTTGTTCTTCTGGGTTCAGTACAACTGTGTTTATACCCAAGCTAGGGCAGAGCAGCAAATGGGTCATTTAGGACTTGTGGCTGGATGAACTTCCCTTCATTGTTCTGTCTTGTTCTGGGCCTCAGGGTTCTTGTCCTTGAGAATCTTCAGGGATTTTTTTTTTTTTAATGCCTTTTTCTAGAAGAAGGTCGGAGGATGGGATGTTCTGTTTGATTAGTGCTAAATGAACCACAGGTTATAGGGGTGAAATAAGGACCACAGAGCCATGGGTTTACAAGCTGGCTAAGATGGATGACAACTGAGAACTGTATTGGGATGTGTTCAGTGTTGGTTGCAGTGAGCTGACAAAATTGACTTGAAGTCACATTTTCTTAGTGAAAATACATCTTCCCTGTTCCATCTGGAGCTCATCAAAACTATGTCTGTGGTGCCTCTTCGTTAACTTATTGTTCATTGTAACCGTATTCTTCTTTGTCCTTTCATTTACAGCTTTACTCAATTTGGCTCCCACCAGTTGTATTTATTTTTTTTTAAATTGTGGTTTGGTTGTGTTTTTTTTTTTTGACAACTTGGTTGAGTCATTTTCCATTTGGTTCTTCTAAGCTGCCTTCCCCATATAGTAGTCTTTTGTATTTGTTTGAAGTCTTGTTTTGTGACTAGAGTCTCAAAAATGTAGTACTTCTTGCATATGTTGCTTGTGACCTGTAAGAAATAGGCATTGCATGGCATACTTTGATGATCTGCTGGCATATGTTATGCATCTTGCTCTTCAAGAAATAGAGACCTGTGCTGCACATGAGAACTGCGTTATCTGCGTGCAAGTGGCTGAGGCTGGCATTTTCTTGATGGCAGAAGACCACAGTAAGACTCGGGTCGCTTTAGCAAATATTAATGTGTAGTTTTGTACACAAAACCTTAGACTATCAGTGCATGATACTGAGATGATGAGGAGCCTGTGCATGAGGCCAGCTTGGGTCTGATTCAGGGTTGCCTGTAACTTTGGCCAGCAAACGAGGTTACTTTCCTGTGGTGATAAAGATGTGACTATGCATTGTCAAGTTCTCTGAGGGTCTGATCAGCCTCGCCTTTCCCAAGTTTGTTTTGTTGTCTTTTTTTCACATATACACATGCACATAATTAAACAGTAAAAAACTGTTTTAGTATACATTACTATTTACTGTAATCTATGCAGTAAAATAACTTTTTATGAGTATACATATGGGTTTTTTTAAATTGTTTTGTATCCTCTGCTTGGTCAGAAGGATCTCTTACTTCAATGCTGTGGAGAAAGCACTTGCTTTGTTTATACTCTAACGAGTATACTTGCATAGTTGCATTGTGGATATGTCTAAATGTGCCTGTAGTGCTCTAGTTTGATATTTAAATGCTAACAAATTAAAAATGAAAGAGTTCTGACTTTGTATTTTGTGACTGGATAATAAAAGGGATTTAGATGGAGTAAGCGGCTATGGGGCTAATTATCTGGAAACCTCTGTGGCTACCGATTCTTAGGAATGTGTTAGTTACTCTCTTGACTTCTTGTCTATAACATGGAAAGGAAAATATTTTTCTGTGTAATAAATAATAAAAACTAGCATTTAATGGCCATATAAAAGAGGTTATTAAAAATAGCCTTTATATCAGGAGGACAGTTGTCTCATTATGAGAGGGGATGGATGTATTGTGGTATAATAAATTTCTACTCAGAAGTGGCAGAGCAGTCCTGGTCATAAAAAAACATAGGCTGGCAGACTTGCATTTATTATAAAATGCTGGCTTAATACCTTATTGCATATGTATTTTGTCGGTTCTGTTGATAAGCTGCCAGGGGTCTGGGGAAAAAGATAACCTTTGTATATTTGCAAATATCAAACTCCAAAGAAAACTTGAGACCATCTCATCTGGCACCTCTTAGCTTTGTTCTAATGCAAACAGCATTGCTACCTAGCTTTAATTTATACTTTTGACTACTTGTGAATTTTTAGTTACTCTATTTGACAAGGGATCAGATTGCTTAAATTTATAGTGGTGTTATAGAGCTGGGAGCATTTTGGCCTGTAGAGTAAACATGAATCTTACGGTCTAACAAACTTGTCCACCGTGGTGGATGTTTCTGCCACAGGCAGTGTGCTATTTTAGAAACATCAAAGGCCTACTGTTTAGTTAAGGTTCCTGTCTGTGCTCAGGCAGCTAATCAAAACCAGAAAGATTTTTGCTTATCTCTTTAACGTGGTATTCTTCAGACCTACAAACTCTTAAAAGCGAGGATGCTAACGTGTATTTAGAGTTTTTGACCACATGTATTGTAACTTGAATGAAAAAAACTGTATGAGAGAAGATGGATAATTTGCTTTTTCCTAATTGAATGGATTTTTTTGCAGAAACAATAGTAATTTTTTATGACATTTAAATCACTGATTTTTATTTTTAATGTATTTTTTGAGGTGTATTTCAGTGTTTAACTCATAAATTGAACAGAGCTGTGAGAAAAAAAGCAAGTCTCATATGTATGTGCAGTTTGAAGAAATTTAATTTACAAATACTGTTTTGGAATTATTTTTTTTTAAAGGGAGTGACCAGTTCTCTGCAACTCAGAGGAGTATGGTTCCTAAGTTCCAAAAATAACGACATTTTTAATTTGTTCCTTCTGGATGTGACCGTGATGCTCTGTGTGTTTATCACTTTCATATTTGAATGTTGCAAAACACTGCAATCAGTAATTAAAAATGAAAATATTGAGGGAGGGCTGAGTAACTGAAAGTGTAACAGCTAGTCTGGCATGAATCTTTGAAAGCATATCTTTTCAGTATGCTTTTCATTCACCCAGTCCCACTTAAAAGCACAGAATGTGGAATTTCGGTCCTGATTTTCTATAGCAAATGATCTAGCATTTCAGACCATGGTCTGGTTTAAACATGGGCTTTGGAAATGTGTTGCTGCTCTGAGTCGGTTGTAGAGAGGGCCAGAATAGCAGTGCTGACTTTGTTTCTTAGCATGTTTATCTGTAAGATTGTGAATTAGAATTGAGCAGAAATTATTTCTCTTCATGCTTGATAGTCTTCTCTTAACTAAGGAAGTCAGAAGAGGTCAAAACCAGTTCCTGGTACGGGCAGAGCATCTGTTGAAGTAGCTAAGACTAGAGAAGTAACGCTTCCTGTATTCGTTTTCTTACTCTTCTGCATCTGGGAAAGAAGGGTGTGTTTAGGTAAGTTTCCATGGTACACCTGCGAAGGAGGAAGGGTTGTTGGATCTTGTACAACTGCCATCAAAACACCTCTCTTCCATCTACACTTGCAGTTGCTGACTCGGATCATTTTTAATCACCTCACCACACACCTTGTTGACAGAGTGGTAGCTGAATGAATTCCATGCTGGCTGCAAAACCAGCATGATGTAGGAAGAGATTATGGTGAATAATATCAGGTTTTCTGTTGTGTCTTTATTGATTTAAATTAAAGCACTGTTGTGATTGGGCACTCCCCCCGCAGCGCCCCCCCCCAGTTACATGCAAACTGCCCTGCCCTGATACTTCTCTCCCTCCTTTGGTGACCTGAAAGTCTATGTGATAGAAATGATCTGTTTGAGGAGTTTCTTGCTGCTGGAGAAGTGTAGCAGAGCTGTGGGCTGCTGCCTCCTCTGGCATTTTGGCAACACTGAGCTCAGCCTTCTCGGGGTGATAGGCTTGAGTACATCTGCTGCAAGACTGGGGGCTGCCTGTTTGGATCTGTCTAACCAAGACTAAATTCTGCTTCCCTGAAGTCATCATCCATACACACCGATGACTGGAATTACTGCACGTTTAGCAGAGGATTTCCTTAATTGCCTTGTGACATCATCTTTAATCTTGTTGTAAGATGTCATGTTCAGGCCTGTCCTGGGCAGTTCTTTTGAACCTACTTTCATTAGCTATGGTGATAGGAGGAATCAAACTGAGACAGAGAACTGGACAGACTAGGTGAAAATACGAAACCCTTAATTTAATTATGATAAACTTACCTTAAGAGAGATAAATTTTCTGTTGAAGTGTAGGGTATACTGGGACAGTGCACTTTACTGAGGAACAAGTCTACTTGACTGACAATGCCAAAAATTAGCTTATCTGGGTCTTTTTTTGGGGGGGGGGGCATTGTGGCATTGTTTGTCCTTATTTTAGTGATAGCCTTTCTGTATGACTAGCAGTTGATGGTATTTTCATATTTTCAAGACAGATAATCGTCTGACAATGGTTGTGGGTGTAGTGGGTTTTCAACCAAGATTGCTAGCTTTACAGCCTGTTTTCTGTGGAATCCAACTTGATTCTCTCTAGTTGCTGTGTCTGGTACCTTGATCTATTCTGTCTAGGATGCTTGTGTGGGTTTCTAGATACAAATTCACAAGATACCGGATGCCGAAATATCTCTGATCTCAAAACCTGATGAGGTGGTTTCTGTGTTGGATTAGTGTGGAAGAGCCCAGAAATGCTCTGCAGGCTTTTGAAGTCCAAATTTTGCATGTGGCAAAGCGGCCTGTGAAAATCAATTTAAAAGCTGAAGGTTAACATTAAACACGGTGAGGCTCTCAGCTTTGACAAAGCACTGTTCACTGAGAAGCTACTGCCTTCCTGTCAGTAGACATTTAGATGGTGCCTCTCTCTCACACAGATTGGGTTGTTCAATCATAAGTGATTGCTAGGATGGGAAAAAAGGATAGCAGAATCTCATTGTGGAATTGATCACCATTGAATATGATGAGTGACTGTATATAAGATGAAAAATAACAAGTATTAAAATAAGTCTTTGTTTTAAAAATAGTTTCTTAATGCAGATATCCAACACTCAGTTTCATCCATGTTTGAAATTAAGCAATCCCACTGATTAAGGTTACACCATGTTTTTAGAAAAGTTTTTGCATGTTTTTGTGAAGGAGGTTATTAGCACTTGCAGTGAACATGACAATACAGCTGTTTTTATTATAAAAATTAATATGGCTTGGTATTAGCACATCAGCAGATTGAGGCAGTTGGTGCTCAGGCCCCCCTGTCTACCAAACACACTGTTTGCTTACTCCAGACTAAATTTAGTCTGGCCTTTCGGACTAAATATTCCTACTGCTGTTAGGAGTCAAAGCTGTCTGAAGGACCACTGATTGATCTTGACCCGTCCCCATTTAGCAGGTAGGATGCAGTTGTTGAGCACATGAAGCAGAGTGTCCGGAAACTAACTCTCAGGTTTCCATTCCCTCTTAAAGGAATATAGTTCACTTGGCCAGAACTGTGCTGTAATCTCTACCAACACAAGGGGGAAGGGAGTGATTCACTACAGAACCCCACAATGCTTTTCTGAATCAAAATGTTTCAGAGGGAGCCGTGATGCTGTAGAATAGTTTCTGTGTAGCCCGTGAATAAATAAATGTTTAATAAACACAAACCCTTGGGTTTATTAAAGTTAATGAAACAAAATAGAATTCTGTCCCTGTCTAGCCCCTCTGTGAATAAGGAGATAAAAATCAAGTTAGGAACGCAGTGGAAATCTGAAAGGTAGAATGTTGTGTTTGAAAGTAGGGCTCCTCTAGAAGCTTGATCTGTTCGTTCTACCAAATGTTTTGATGGAAAAAGATTTGCTTGAGAGTGGATGTTAGCCTCTCATTTTGCACGTTGTTCCTGCTTGCTGATGGCTATAATTCTGGGAGTAGGGGTTATGGGTTTTTTGGACTTCTGCTTATATTACAAGGGCAAAAGTATTGCATTGCAAAACAGTGGCCAGAAGTTTGGTTTTTGGTGTTTTTGGTTTTTTCTTTTCCTGTCAGTTTAGAATATAATAGAAGTCATAGGAATTTTATGTACTTTAATGTGGATAAACTGTGCCTTAGCTTTTCAGCAAGGATGTTGTATAGGTGTTGGATCAGAGTTACCATGTCTGTGGAATGGGACAGGGGACAGTTAACTCAGCATTTTGTTTCAAATAAGTTTTAAGAGCGCTTGATTAATCAAGGTGTCTTTTGTATTTTAGGAAGCTGAATATGGTGGACATGATCAGATTGATCTGTATGATGATGTAATTTCTCCATCTGCAAATAATGGAGATGCCCCAGAAGATCGTGATTACATGGATTCTCTCCCACCATCTGTTGGGGATGATGTAGGTAAAGGAGCTGCACCAAATGTTGTCTATACGTATACTGGAAAGAGAATTGCCTTATACATTGGAAATCTTACTTGGGTAAGTATCTTATTACTATTTTGGTGTAGCCAGGAATTCTAAAATTATTAATTATTTGTAAATATTTTTGGCTTAAAAATTGTTTTACATGAAATATTAAGAGTACACCAAAGCAGGTGGGGTTTGGTGGGTTTGTGGGCTTTTCTTACTCGAAATTTAGTGAGCCTGTGTGGAGCTGTTTTGTCTAAAAAAATCAAGGAAATCTGCAGTAAATATAAACTTCAAGATTTCCTCTCATGTTGTGTTATGAAGGGATATTTGTGCTACTGTCTTTTCAGTTTTCAGAGAACTGAATGAAAGAGGAGAACAAGTTTAAACTGTGCAGTACTTTGTGCCTGCAGATAATTTAAGGTTACTGAATGAACCCATTTTTTAGTAAACTCTTGCTGAAGTTTTTAGTTTAAAAAGGAGCTGGAAGGTTCTCTGGGTTTTTCTTGAAATGACTTTTCACGTTTTTCCAGGGCCTTTTTCTGCTTCCCTTTTTGCAAGGCAGTGACTCTTAGAACAAAACCATTTTCAGGTAGTTGCCTTGAGGCTTATTTCTGCGGTCTTAGGAGTTAACAGGTTTGGGATAACTCATTAAATTGCAGTTGCCCTTACAGCAATTACTTCTGTTAGCATTAAAGCATTTTAAAATCAATTGCAGTTAAGCAGACAAAGTGCAAGATCCGGTCAGTAGCTGAGTTAACTGGAGTTTTTATCTGTTTATCTGAAATTCAATTCCTCCAGGTCCACACACAAAATTCTCGTTTGAGGTTTTTTCCCTTCTGATCCGCTTCTTAGTAGTGCTGAATTTGCAAAAGAATCTTTATTGGTGCTTAGGTGTTTTTTCATTGGTTATTACAGTATCATAATTTCAGGAGCTAATAGGTAAGTAAAGGAGTCGTTGACTTAGCAGTTGTACTGTTCTAAAATGTATTAATGGAATCGGTAAAATGCACATGAATTAGCTTAACTCATCTGAGTCAAATGTTACAATTTATAAAGCAGGTAGGCCAATGTTCAGCAATTTGTACCTGTTACTCATTATTTGGTTTCACAAATGAAGTTATATACAAAAGGTGCATTTAGCTACTTCAGCATTAGTGTTGTGTTTATCTTTGTGTTCAACAAAATAATTTTTTGAATTTTTAAAAGAAGCCTTGATTTGAGGGAGATCAGATAAGTAGTTCAGAATCTTGAAAGCCTGCTTTGCACTTCCCATATGAAATTTAAAGAAGCAATGAAATTAACAGAAATAGGAAGAAACCCATAAGTATTAGTGTATTTTTGTATCTTTGGATATGAGTGAAATTGTTAAACATCACATAGTAATTAATAGGAAGTTACAGCAAGTAGGTTTGGTTAAGTGGAAGCATTTGTTTCTAACCATAGTTTCTGTACTACTTTTGGTTCTTTTTGTCTGTAAATTGTGCTATTTTTGTGCAAATAATATGTAGTTCACTAAACTCTCACTAGCACTCATAAAGAGCACCAGATTAATTTAATGTTTAAAATTGACTTTTGTATGGAAATAATAGAATCAGTGGGAGAAAAAACTGTGTGTGAAAAAAGAAACAGTCATTGAAATAGTCCTGTTTAAGCCTGTACTCTCAAAAGACAAAAGTTACTCAAATGCAAAGGTTTATGGGCATACTGTAGCTGATATACTGTGTGGAGTGCAGTGTAGCATGTTGGGGAAGTGTGTATATTTTTAAAAATTAATTTTCTGAGAACTATAAAGTATAAATGACTGCTCACTAAAAGTCAGAAAATACTGATACCCTGAATTAAGTATTCCTTTTGACCGATTTCATGCACGCAAAAAAAATTCCATGGAAAACAGTTGCCCTTTTCCTGGTCTTATAGATAAGCTTTCATAGTTGAATATTAAAAATATTTTTCAGTGGACAACAGATGAAGACTTGACTGAAGCAGTTCATTCACTGGGGGTAAATGATATTTTGGAGATAAAATTTTTTGAAAATCGTGCTAATGGCCAGTCTAAAGGGTAAGAACTTGTAATTTGTTTTTTTCTCTAAATGGACTGAAGTTTGGGAGGATGGAAATGGGGGAAGAGTTCTCAATTTTTGTATCTATCAGTATGTGAATGGATAATCTTTGTTAGTTTAAATTTCAGGCATAAATTTTCATGATGGTATTGTGTGTCTTATTATTATGTGAGTTAAATCTTGTTGGCCATCTTCATTAAGACATTTCCTAGATTTCATTTAGTGTGGTGGTGATGATTGTTGTTCCTCATAGTGTAAATACTGTTCTCCCAACCTCCATTATTAAATCTTTCTTTATGTCTTTATTTTCTGTTAATTGTTGAAAGTGAGTGCTTGAGCCCATTTTTCACTGGCAACATAATCTTTCTTGCATGAATGTGCCTTTCTCTCTATTTAGTAGTAAGAGGAACACAGTGAATGCTTAATAATAACTTGGTCGTATTAATTTTTGTATAGTGTATTGATACTCTGCCAAAAAGCTGCTTTTGTTGTGATATATTTTGATACGTCTCGTACTTTACGCTTTTGGTTCTTCTTCTATGTCCTAGAATGAGTTAGCTTACCTGTTCTGAAAACTGGACTAAGACCTGTGAGACAGTTTCTGTATTCTTTTGCTTACTGAATTTAACCTTTTTCATGAGGCACCAGGATATCCAGGAAAGGGAAAAAAACTGTGGTGTAACTTTTTTTTTTTTTCCTTCGTTTCAGGTTTGCCCTTGTGGGTGTGGGATCGGAAGCATCCTCCAAAAAGTTGATGGATTTGTTGCCTAAAAGAGAATTGCATGGGCAGAATCCTGTTGTAACTCCGTGTAATAAACAATTTCTGAGTCAGTTTGAAATGCAGTCAAGGAAAAGTAAGCTTTTCTTATTCGTTGTGTTGGAAAAACAGAAGTTTATTTCAAAAGTAGTATGGCAGTTTTTCTCTCAGCATCTGATAATTTCTACAGAGTTTAAAATCACCATTTAAAACTTACAGTTCAGGTGAATGAAGTTGCATCTTTAAACAAAGATGATCCTCTTAAATAACAAAATTATCTAGTACACTGAAGAGCTGCTGTTTTGGCAAGAGAGAGCGCCCACTGAAAGAAGGTTGCACCTTGGTGAAACTGTTGTTGCTTTCTCGTTTTCATGCAGATGTAATTTTTAAAAAAACATAAGAGCATTTATAAATTTAACATTCGCAGACAAACTGGACTAAATTCTAATTCTAAATTCTGATGTCTGTGTAGGCTGTGCTTATGACAGAACGGGGAAGAGAGATTCTGTGTTGTACTTTCCTCCAGCACCTCATCTTGTGCTTCCCAGTCCTAATAGTTAGTGGCCTTGGGCTGCCTTAAAGGAAGGACCTGACGGTCTCCCCAGACGCTATTCCATTACTATAGGGCATACTGAAACACTGCTGTATTTTTCTTCCCCAAATGCTTTCGGTTTGGTGCCAAGGAATAAGCTGGTGCTCCTAAGGTCATGCTTTAGCACTGTGTAAAACTTTAGGTCAAGTGTTGAAAAGCTTTAACCTATTTTGATTTATGTAATTACACTTTTACTTTTCCACTGCAGCCACGCAATCTGGCCAGATGTCTGGGGAAGGTAAAGCTGGCCCCCCAGGAGGAAGCTCACGAGCAGCATTTCCACCTAGTAACAGAGGGCGAGGCCGTTTTCCTGGTGCTATTCCAGGTGGAGACAGATTCCCTGGACCAGCAGGGCCAGGAGGGCCACCACCACCTTTCCCAGGTAAAATAATTCAAAGGTGGAGTTTTAGTTTCATTTGTGTTTTCTTGTATTAGTGCAGCATGCTTCTTTGGGAAATGATAAAGATGAAGGCAGTTCAGTAATGTGCTATAATCAGGGTTCGTAGCTTGATTGTAGGATTTGACAATATTTTGTTGTTGATATTCAAACTGGGAGTTGTACTTCCTAAATTTGATAGCCATATAATAACATTTTTAGAGACATACTTTATACTGTGGCAAAGTACATATTTTTGAAGTAAGAAAAAATTAAGATAGATCATGTTAGCAAGTAGACTTGTCTTTAGTGCAGTGTAGTTCAGATTTTCTGATTTGCAACATGGGGTGACAATGCCTTTGTTGCAGAGCATAAAGTAATTATTTTCCTTACTGCCTTTCAAGTTTGCACATCATCAGAAATTCAGCTTTGATTCATACCAACTGACAGGTCTGTTAGTGGGCCCTTAGAATACCACAAATTTGAAGAGGAGGGGTTTGTGTTTAGTCAGGTATCTCTCATGGGAAGGAACTCTGTTTAATCAGGCTTGCATTGCAGTGAAGTTGTTATTTCAGCTTTAGTATTTTAAATAAATGTCATTCAGTAGTGAATCATCTACAGCAGTCAAAGGGACGTGGTCAAATTGAAAAACTACTAATGAGGACCTGAAAGTAGTTTGGATACTGCATTTACCTTACCTTCTCCAATATAGTTTTTCCCGTATTTTTAATTTATATTGTATCTTATGCCCCATATGAGAGTAGTTGCAGGTGTAAGTAGAATGCAATGTTTCCTAGTTTTTGTAAGCTTTGGGGGGTTTTGATCACAATAGCAGGTGATAAAGTGATTGGGGCAGGGGGTGAGTTGTCAGTTTTCCAATTAATGTTGTTCTCTTTAGATATTGATAGTCCAGCAACTGTTAAAAAATTTCTAAGCTACTGGACCCAAAGTGGGACCATGCATGTCTTGTGTAAGTTGCAAATTTTTCAGTGAGGGTTGTTTGGTTTTTTTGTTGTTTTTAACAATTTTTAAAACGCAAGAATTTTTATTATTTTGCTAAGTCTTTTATTTCTTTATATTTAACTCTTTTTTTCTTTTTTTTTTTTTTCTTTCTCTCCTCTTTCTAGCTGGACAAACTCCCCCACGTCCACCTTTAGGTCCTCCTGGCCCACCGGGCCCACCAGGTCCTCCACCTCCCGGTCAGGTCCTCCCACCTCCATTAGCTGGACCTCCTAATCGTGGTGACCGTCCACCACCGCCAGTTCTGTTTCCAGGACAGCCTTTTGGTCAGCCTCCACTCGGGCCACTTCCTCCAGGCCCTCCACCACCAGTTCCAGGCTATGGGCCACCACCAGGTCCGCCACCACCTCAGCAGGGTCCACCTCCACCTCCGGGTCCATTTCCCCCTCGTCCACCTGGCCCTCTTGGGCCACCCCTAACTCTTGCTCCTCCTCCACATCTCCCTGGACCACCTCCAGGTGCTCCACCACCTGCACCACATGTGAATCCAGCTTTCTTCCCCCCACCTGCCAATAGTGGCATACCTACTTCAGACAGCCGTGGCCCACCTCCAACAGATCCGTATGGCCGACCTCCACCGTATGACAGAGGTGACTATGGGCCACCTGGAAGGTGAGTGCTTTTGGTGCAATGTACTTGGTAGCAGATTACTCTTCTTGTAGAAAACATTTGATTTTCCTTTCTAATGCAAATGTTAGAAATAATGAAAAATAGGACTGGAAGGGATCCCAACATTCTTCCAGTTTGCCCCTTTTCACTTCTTACAGTGAAATATCTCTCAGAAACATGTTGGTAGCAGTAGGAAAATCCTGAAATGCAGCTCCAGTGATCTCGCTTTCCCTTTTCAGCTCTGAGCTGCTTGTCTTCAGTTTGTATTTGGCAGTGTCATCGTTCCATGTGTTCTACATGTAAACTTATATATCACTTCTTATGCAGCAGCTTCTGGTTGTGCTTCTGTCTTAACTTGAAATTCTGATGTGTACCTTTACCATTGTGCTTAGCAAGCTGTCTTTTTAGAATGCTCTAGAGTTCTCCTTTTTGAATGTGTGTGTTACGTTGAGTACAGTGCTATGCCAAGCTCATACCATTATTGTCTTTCAGCAGCTCTGCTTGTCCCTTTTTCCTTCAAGATTCAATTCAAAGTGTGTCTTTGTCTCAAAAGCCACGCAGGAATTAACTGCAGGACTTTTAGCTTCCCTTCCTGTCAAGATGCTTCTGCTCATTTGGTGCAGTCTTGCTGTGTTTGTAGCAGTGGCTTTTCCTATGGTTAATCCTTTCTGGGACAGAGTTCTTGAGTCTCTTTGACTTGAGTTGTCAAGTTTTTAACACCTTGTTTGAACCATCTTTTTCATCTGTGCTTTCAAACATCTCTGTCTTGCTGCTGTTTCTTGATTGTCACCATATTTTTGTCACAGAAGATTACGGGATAAATTTTAAGACACTTTTTACATAGTTACATTTGGATTTTTCAGTTGTGATTTTACTGCTAGCATGAGACACACTTCTTGCTTAAAATGTTTTCTGCGAAGACACTTTGCTTTGATTCATTTATCACAAAGTTTAAAAAATTCCATGCATCTATACAGTGTTCATACAGAAAGTATAGCAATTCAAGCATTTGGCTTAATTGCCTCAAATGCAGTAAAAATATAAGGTGTTGGTTATTTTTTTGATGGACAGAATTGAGGTTGTCTGCAGTTTGTAGAATGTCTGGGGAGGGAAGGAGGGGGAATAGGACAGTATTAACTTACTGTCCAGTATTTTCATTAATAATGTTAAAATTATCATCCATAACTATTTAAATTGTCATTAATTATATATCATAGGCGTTTCACTGGAAATAACATGTCCATAAGAGAAAAATTACATATTCCATTCTATGGGAGGCACACGAAAAATAATACTCAAAACTCAGGGAGGTATGAATTTTTAGACATTTCCTCTTATGCTAAACTGGCTATAGGATCTTGTTCCACTTCTTGCAATTAAGAGGATAGCATTGCTTATTATTCTGCATTTTCTTTCTACCAGAAGAACTAACGCTGTTCTAGAAATATCAAGCAGTGGGCCAGTTTAACAGTCTCAACATTTCTCTAACACATTTCTCCAAATTTCCTATATGATACAGAGACTGGCTAATAGGACACTGCAAAACTTTTGGGAAAAATTTTGTGTAGGTTAACTTCTGTTACTTTGGAAACCCTATATAGGTAGCTAATAATTAAAGTAAAAAAGCGTCATGAGTATGAGGATTCTGCTTTATTGCTTCCTCCTTACTGTGACTGGTTTGGAGATCAAAATTGAGCACCTTGAACCTGACTGGAAATAAAAAATAAAAGCAAACAAAATTAGCTGTAAAATGTTTAAGTATCATTCAGAAAATTGAGTGTTTTAAACATGATAGACTATGTTTGCTCTTCATAAGTTACAGCATTCTGGTCTTAGTTAAGATCTGGGAAACAGGATCATATAGTTCTACTTCCATTACTGTTAATAAAAATGATCTCTAATTTTGCTCAAAGTTGCATTGCCTACGTACATGTATTTCCACATCCATTCAATTGGGATAATATCTACTTCAAGGATTTTACGAAAATTATAAATACTTGTAAAGCACAACATTAAGTGCTGCTGAATCTTCAAAATAGATGGGATGAACAAGAATAAGTATTTATACAGCAATGTTTTAATTGTTTTTTATCTTTTTTCTTGTTTTACTTTTTTTTTAGCTTTCAGGATTTTATACTGTAACATGGTCCTTAACAAAAAAAAAAAAAAAACCAAACCAAAAAAAAAGAAACCAAAACCAAACCCAGATCCTGCTTTCTTTTCTGTTTGTCACTTTGCTTAAAGTTGCAAACTTGAATTGTTAAAACTGCAATGATATCTTCGTACGGTTTTCTTAACCTTTTAAATACTAGTTTTATTGTTTGCAGAGAAATGGATGCTGCAAGGACACCTTTAAGTGAAGCAGAATTTGAAGAAATCATGAATAGAAATAGGGCGATCTCAAGCAGTGCCATTTCGAGAGCTGTCTCAGATGCCAGTGCTGGTTAGTAAAATTCAGTTAACGTGTTTGTTATTCTACCCAGAGTTTATAGTTTTTCTGTGAGGATGTTTGGAGTCCTGAAGCCACATTTTCCAGGAGGTTGAATTTAGGTAAAACCTATGACTGATTTTGTACTATGCTCCAATTAGTTTCTGAGAGCGCATTCTGAGTACTGATCTGGATAGTATTTTAATATTTGGTTCTACAGTAAACAATCTGGATGGCTGTTGAAGAGAAGATGCTTGAAATGGTAATACCATGACAGATATACAAATATCTTTGCTTTAAATTGCATAATATTCTGATCATGATATTGTATCGTTTTCAGGTGACTATGGAAGTGCTATAGAGACCTTGGTAACTGCAATTTCCTTAATTAAACAGTCCAAAGTATCTGCGGATGATCGCTGTAAAGTACTTATTAGCTCTCTTCAGGACTGCCTTCATGGAATTGAGTCCAAATCTTATGGTTCTGGATCCAGGTAAAACTTTCCTCTTCCATCTGCCCTTACTTACAAAACGGAAGGTGTAAGGCGGGACTAGTTCACAGAGAAGAAACTAAGTCATGTAGGAAGCTTAATGATTTGCTGGGTTGCACAAGAAATGTTTGAAAGAACCAAATAGGGATTTCCCAAACACAGCTACCTTTTATTGACCTTTTTTTCAAAATTGATCTGACAAGTTTAACTCTGTTTTATTTAGTGTATTTTTTAATCTGTTTTATTTAGTGTACGTTCCTGCATGGTACTCTTAAAAAGTGTGGACTTCAACATAAAATTGTCCTTTATCAATTAAGATGTCCAGTGCATAATTTTTATTAGAAATTACTATTGAAAATCAAGGTTGAGGATATTTGATGCCAGTTTTCATTTTGCTTAACAGTAATTTTCTGCACACTTGTCACAGTAGAAATGCATGTGAATTGGGCTGGGGGGCAGTTGGGCAGAATGATTGTTGCCTTTTGGCCTTTGTCATACGATCTAAAAATTGAGAGTAGGTAGATTTGGAATTCATGGACTCTTCTACCTAGTACAAATAAGAGATTGATATTTCTTTCAAAAGTTAAGTAACGCCCCTTTCAGAGTTAGGACAAAAAACGAGCCTCTAGTTCATTTGGATATTGTAGTAGTGTAGTTGGCCTTGACTATTAAAAACACAAAGACAGCTGGTTTTGGTACACACTGTCAGTGCACAGATTGGCAGCCGTGTGGTAGTGATCGTTTGAGGTGTGGTGCGCTTCCTCAGCTGATTTCAGCCACTTTGTCCACCATTCTGAGTAGAATGTAGTATCGTTTCCTTGATGGATTAGAAAGCGGATGCACTTTACTATCTGTAACCGAGTTCTTACCCATCACCTTTTATACCAGCCATCTTTCATGTTACATACAAAACCACATCTGCATCACAGTGAGCAGGTATTTCTCTCGTATGCTTTTTTGATGAAATTCATACCCGTAAACAGAACACGAAATTGGCATGCAGCAGGTGGCTTCTATTATGAGGAAAAAATTAATGAAGTAATTTCTTTTAGAAGACGTGAGCGATCCAGAGAGAGGGACCATAGTAGGTCACGAGAAAAAAGTAGGCGCCACAAATCGCGCAGTAGAGATCGTCACGATGACTATTACCGGGAAAGAAGCCGTGAGAGAGAGAGGCATCGTGATCGTGATAGAGATCGTGACAGAGAACGAGACAGAGAGAGAGAGTATCGTCATCGTTAAAGAAAGGTGAGCATTTGTTTTCTGTTCTTGAACTTTACCGACTTACTAAAAGTAACTACTCTAGGCTTGGGATTATTTACACTATTAATATCTGCATTTAAATGGTCCTGCAGTATGTACTGAATCACTTTCTTCTTGCAGCATCTGACATGAACATAGGTAAGTAACAACAGGTAACTGGTCTTGGGAGAGGGAGGGAGTGTTGGTGTGATTATCTTCTGCAGTTTGCACGTTGCCTTTTTAATTTTAGGTACTATTAATGTTTGCAGTTTGTATGAAATGTAATTAAACCAATTCTTAAAAAAAAGCAGTAAGCCAGACTGATAAGTCTGCTCTCTTTGTAATTGCAGAGATTACATTAAATTTATTGGTTGTATTTCTTATTTGTATTTTAAAATGCTAATTTTGTATTTTAAAATCTACTTATGTAAGGACTGCAGCATTTAGCCCTTCATACGTCCTGGGTGGATTATTGCAATTTAGGGAACACATGTACATACAGTTGCTGTTCTTGCACAAGTACAACAGTGTTTGGGTGTTGTGGTTTTATTTTTTGGTTTTGTTTGTTTTTTCCCAGTGAATTTTAATCAAATTCAGGAAATATAGCCATAGTTTGCTCTTTATGTTATGAAATGTGTCTTGTCAGTATCTTCTACCTTCTAGCTAAATTTAGGTGTTATTTTCAGTAAGATACATGATCAGTTGTTCCCCGCCACCCTGATTTTTCATTCCCTCCCTTCTCTGATAGGAAAGTCATTTTCTGAAGTCTAGTAAACGAATGTATGATGCAAGGATTGTTTCTTTTATGGTTGTTCACAAACTAATGTGTTCTTTTATTTCATATACCTGAAGTCTCACATGCATCAAATGTCTAAATAGCTACAGAGTAGCATGCTAAATACTACTTTTTTCAGTGTACTGCTGAGAGCTTTAAAATACATGGAAATGTGTGTCACATTATATAATGTACCATTTTGAGGATTGGGAATTCAAGCTACTATATTCCTTATATTTGACAACTGGAAAAAAACCCTTACCCTATTAGTTTCTCTACAGTAATCTTCCCTTTTTTAGAAGAATTTCCCACTAGATCTACACTAAAATTGAAGCTTGCAGACTTACCTGTCTGCCCAACTTCCATTTCTTCAGTTGACTCTCAGATTTCCAGGTTTGCAAGTGGTATTTATTCATGGAATTTCATTTACAGAAGTTAAATAGTACAAAACGTTTTAGAAATAATATAAAATATAATTTAGTATTATTTAAATGTCAGTGTTTGTCAGACTTTTATGTCACTGACTCCTTTGGGAGACAACAAATTCTGATACTAAGTGCTCTAGTCTATTGAGTATTAATTGGGAGTGTTGTCTTGGGTTCATACGGTAACAGGGACACCCAAAGCAGTAATCGACCTAGAGGAGGGGAGTCAAAGGATTAAACAGGAAATGTGGCAGCTGAAATAAAGTTGGCAGTATATATCTAGTATATATCTGTTGAAGCCGCTTTTTGGTCATAAAGAATGGAATGGTAGAAATACTTCTGGAATTGCATAAAAATAACAACTGTGGTTCTTAATTGTAAAATACCAGGAAAAAAAATACAGATTTAACAAGAGTAAATGTAGCTTCTTTTGTTGAACTGGATTTTTACTTTTTATGATAAATGAGTATTTGTGGTATGTACACGTAGTTGTTATTAATACAAGGTAACCATTGAGCTGAGTGGTGGATGCATTTACAGCGTGTTTTCTTCTGGTGGAGATGAGCAAACTATAATTAAAATTGTTAATAACCTGGAATTTAAGATATATATTTTTTTACCCTTGGCATACTTTATTAAGTGTTGTGCATGTAGATATGGAGTGTCTGCCAAGTACAGATTCCCTACCCTGTCACTCCAAGAAAACATACCAAATAGCATTAGGTTCCATTTTGTAATTCCAAAGCACAATTTTAAAATGAGACTCTGGTTTCAGTCTCAGTTCAGGTGACATTTATATATGCAACTTCCTTCAAATTTGTTGTGTGTTGGGACTTCTCTTTTCTTTCAGAGAAGTTGCATAGGTAAGATTCACTCATGGAAAGAGGAAAATAGGTCTTAAGAACTTGATTTAAAAGGAACATTTAGTATTCTGCATCTAAATGAAAGCATTTGGTATTTTTTTAAAGTTAAGTTGTAAACATTTTGTCTTGTTGCTGTCTTAATGAAGAAAGGCTTTATTATAGTTCTGGTTTTACATATACACACATGCACACACACAAAAGAGTATCTCCTGGTTTGTATGTTTCATTTTCACTAAGATGTATGTTACCATACATTTTTTTGTTTTGTTCTTTACATTGATTAATAATCATAAACGGATTTAAAAGTCTCAGTCATTTAATAAATATCAGCATTGCTGAAAAGATTTACTCCCCATATTACTGTGTTTTGCCGGATAACATGCCAGATAACTTCTCCTTATTGTGTACCTATAGTCATAACTGTGATACTGTACTGGCATTTTTTTAAAAGTGTTACACATCTAGTTTAGGAGGATTTTAAAGGTCCATTGTGAACATTTTTGTATACAGTGAAATTCAGTTTGTACTGTATTACATTCATAGAGATGGATTAAATTGAAATAACTTACTAAATGTGTTTATAACAATAAAACTCTATTAAAAAGTTTAGATGTACCATAGCAGGTATTTACACTTCTGTTTGTACAGTTCATGATTTAAAATTAAATTCTTGCAAGATTCTATGCCTTCGTTTGAGTAAGGCGTCATGTACATTGATAATCCATTCTACAGCATTACTATAAATTGAATATTTCCTTGCAACGTCTTGCCTTTGCTTGTAGAAAGCCTATAGATCTAAAAAAGAACAATGGATTTAAGAAAAGTTTCTAACCTGTGTTAGTCAAGAAAACTAAGAATCCAATAGAATGATATTTAGAAGGATTAACAGCAAAATTAATGTGTACAAACAGAATAGTAATATAAATTCATCAGCATGAATCCTGACTTTTTTTTTAGACAGTATATTTTTTTCGTAGTTTAACTGATACTCAATGATGTATTTCTAGCTGATACATTGTCCCAATTTTAATCTGTCTGAATTTCTATAACTGCTGAATGTTAAGTTTTTCATTTTATGTTTTTGTTATTGGGTTGATTGATTATTTCCTATTTAAACTGGATTTGGACTGAACTGCAGAGACAAAAGCACACTAACATTGTAACAGTTCATATGTATGTAGACTTTGTACTCCATATTTCATGGTTTTCTCTGATTTTTTTTTTTGCTCTCAAACCACTGTAAGCAAAATATTTTAAAGTCTAATGTACTTCTGAGGCTCATATGCTGCTTCAAAAATGGCTCAGCTCTCTGAAATAGTTTCAGCTTTGGAGTGATCTAAAAACTAACATGGTTGGAATTTTTTTGATGTCAGTAGCAGGGGAAATGGTACTGATTGTTTAAATAATACTCATTATATTTTTGCTTGTATGAGTAGGAACTGTCCTGTAACTGTGTTAGCAGCCACTTAAACATCAAGTGAAGTATGCAATTAGCCTCTTAAGAAACTTTGTACATTAATAGGAAAATGCCTATTTTTCTAAGTTATTTTAGTAATAAGCTTCTATTTAATAACAGAATTTTAAGTGAATTGTAGTGACATTGTTCAAGACCTGGGTATATGTACTTGTCTCAGATTATTTCATATCTTACTAGTACTTAGCTATTATGAACATTATTTACGTAGCATCTCTTTTTTAAAATGTATATTTTTGAGGAAGAACATATGTAGGGCTCGCACTATTCTATTGCATTTAGCTTTCATCAGAGAAATCATGCTTTGTGCATCTGATTCAGTATTTGAAATCCGCCACAGAGCGAAAGGGGCAAGCAGTCCCACTGTTTTACGTGCTTCTTAAAGTCTATTTTATGACTACTCTGGTGCTTTATGGAAACATATAGTTTGTTTCTTAATGTTCAGTGATTTCTCTCATTTTCTTGAGGGTGAGAAGATGAATCGAAAAAATGAAGTAAACTATTGTTTATTTTCAAATGCGTAACTCCATAACTTTTATTATTTTTTTTCCATGAATATGTTGCTGTAATTTTGTTGCCTTCTGAGGTGTTTATAGACACATTTACATTTTTGTGTTCCCCATATCCTGTCAGACCAGTAGTTTTGATAAATTGACCTGTGTGAAAGTTCCCCAAGAAACTTTTAAGGGTTTATAGCATTTGAAACATAAAGTTGCAAGTGAAAATGTTGGCTTAATGCAGTGTTCTCTAAAGAACAAACAAATTCCATTTTTTCCTTTTGCTCATTGTGGTTTGAGAACTAAGATTTCTTTTTATAAAAAAAAAAAAAAAAAAAAAAGAAAATTAAAAAGAGAGAGAAATAAGAGAGATCTTCATTTTTATGTTTTCCTGTGGCAGCTTGATTTACCTTTTTGTGTCTTCCTCATATATTAATGTGAAAGATACTTGCTGATAATTCACATCTTTTTAATTTGTAAACTAAAGATTGAGTTTTCTGAACACATCTCTCTGTTCATCAGTTATTTTTGGTGAATAGACAGGCTGGGATGGTAGGAGAAAGACATGTAATGAATGAAACCAGTTTGGGAGTGTTATTTTTCTTCCCATGTAAAATTATTTATAAAATCAGTAAATTGTTCTGGTGTTGATCTTAAATTATACACTAAGATTGAACAAAGATACCAGGTAAGTACACTAATAATGGGGGGGAGAAAGGGATGCAACAAGAAGGTGCACTATAGTGGTGGTAAAATAGTCTGTTTGTACATGTATGATGAACAGAATCACGTATGTACCTCAGCTTACATGCAGAAAGACAAATATAGAGTCAAGCTTGAAATTCCTTCTTTCTCACTGTGTTATAGCTAAAGCATCACAGAACTTGGAGATTTGTGATGTTCTGGAATGTAGGTTAAGTTAAAACCAATTTGGGGCTTGCAAGCTGATACTTTATGTGGGATTTTGCTTTGTGTATTTTTTCTTTATGTATAGAATAAAATAAAATAAAGGAGAATTACATGAAGTAATTTTTAGGTGCTATGAGGATATAATGACAAATGTATGTCATGGATTTTACTGAAATGTGAATAAATTGGGAGACTGAAATTCAGTCTGAAAATATCATACTACACAACTATAACTAAACTTGATTGGTGTATGCACATACAGCTTTAAACTACTGTAGAACTTTTACGCTTCTAAAAGCTGTTTTTATATGCTTATTAGATAATTTGAATTTAAGGAAAATTAATTGCTACTGCAAGATGCTTTATATATATAAGAAATCTATTGGTTTTTGTTGTAAGAGTCTGTCTTGGTGAAAAAAGATGCTCAAGTTGCATCTTGCATAAATACAAAAATGTTTGATCACTTAAGTTCTGGGATTTCATTTGTGAAACATTCTGGCATAAAACCCTAACTTTAAAACCACAAAATAACTATTTAGCAGATAAGTCTGAAATTTATTATTAGAAATGCTGAGAAACTGATTGCTTTACGGTGTTAAATTGTACAAACCTAACAGATGCTTGGGACAGATAGCTTGAGGCAGGTGGAAAACAGCATTGCCAAGAAGTACTGACTAAAGATTTAGTCGTTTTGGTTTTTTTTAAAGTTGTTTCTTACTTCAGTATTCTACTTGCTTGTAGAATAATGAAAAGGGCTGAACATGAAGGTATAATCCATATGGATTTATTTCTTTCTTTTGGAACCACAAACGTTTCTGGTTTTGCCAAGAAATAGTGGCAGAATACTTGGATTTTAGTTGGTCATGTTTTTTTTAAAATGAAGGTTCAGCATGGTGCTGACCATCTTAAGAGGCCTATAATTAAAAGTATTAATCCTAAATCCAGTTTTAAATTGATTCTTTAAAGTTCCTGTAGTGCCATAAGTACCTTTACAAATCTACAAAATTATTCCCAGGAACTGAAGCTTTCTGAAGCTAGTATTATAAATCATATTCGTGGTGCTTTGGATCTGTTAACTGTCTCCATAGAAGTGATAAAGATCCATAATTCTTGCCGCAGCAATTGTATGATGAGAGCAGCAAATTCTGACATGCAGTCTCACAGCTGTCATACGCCTAACTTTCTCCACTAAAATACTTCGGATTTTTTTCCCCTGCCTGTTTGTCCTAGCAACTCTGCAAGTTAGCTCACAGCTCTGAACACATCTTCTGGTGGAGGCAGCACTTTGTCACTTATATACTTTTAAAATTAATTAGTGTCAAACTCCTATGGAAATTTTGGTCTCTGGGGAAGGAAATTCCCTAAAAGTAGTTACTGGTTGAAACATAGACAACTTGGGAACAAAGTCGGTGAATAAGAAATTCCAGTTGCTGCTTTGGATTTGGATTAATTTATGTGCATACTGTAGTATATAGAGCCTACTGGGTTATACTTTTTAAAAAAAAAAAAAGTTATTATTAACATTCATTTTGAGGAAAGGAGGAAATGTGTCAATTTTTCATGCGAAAAATTCAGTACTTTGTT
>JAOXJM010000001.1:38261696-38276906 GCA_026413425.1 Tringa solitaria
CCATCCCAAGTATTTTGTGAACTCTTACACAGTAATTTACTCTGAATGGTGTGGTTCCTTATTTGCCATAATAGATTAGAGTAGGAAGTAGGGCTTGGGGTTTTTTTCTAGGGCAAGTAGGTGAGGAAACCTGCAGATCTATATTGTGTTATTTGAAAAATGGGTTCTTGTGATTAAACTGCAAGCATGTATTTTTAGATGTGAAGCCCATCCTGCTTGCTGAAAAATTTTAATTACTGGTACTAGATTCTGTGCACTTTTAAATGTTACTGAGCTGTGAGCCACCCGCTTCATTATACAATCAGTGTCAACCCAGCTTAACAGTTCTGTAAGTGGGCAGGTAAAAATGTAAAAATCTAGTGGCAAAATTACCTTACGTGCTTGTTCGTTTACTCTTGCAGAATGCATACTTTAGGAAATGTTCTACATAAATGTTTCCATCAGTCACAGGAACAGTAGCTATTTTTTCCTTTATCATTCAATACTTCAACTGTGAAATTTATATTCTTTCAACTTTGTTGTACAACAACCTTAATTTTATTTTTAACTCTTGTATTATAAAGCAGTTTAGTGCAGAAACAAGTAGCTACTGCTTCTGGGCATTTTGTGTTAGTTTACATTATGGTGAAGTAGATGCACGACTCGTTTATGTATAGATAAGCCAACAATTTTCTGTGTATTATGGGGACTAGCAAAATCTACATCACAAATTTTGACACATTACAGCTGAAGGAAGAGGAACAGCGTGCAAGACAAGATACACTCTTCAAGGAAAGATGCTTGTCCAGCAGTTTGCTTCATGTGATTGAACTGAGCCTGTAAGGATTCATGGATAAAATGAACAGGAATAGATCTGAATAAAGCAAATCTGCATACATGGTAACCAGTAGCTCTTTTACTTTTTTATGTTGCTTAACTGTTTTATTTGAGGGAAACCTGTGTGATTTAAACCTTATAGCTTTTGCAACTTTATTACTGGTTATATACATTTGGCAATTATAATGTGCAAGCAATTGGAAAAAAGTCAAGTAAATGCTTGTTTTTATAGTAGTTTGTTCATGTTAAACTGTTCATATGATAATGTCTGTACACAGCACCACTTTGATTACAGTAGATGTAGTGTTGTAATAAACTGTTTAATGGGGCTGATGTGTAAAGCTGTTCAAGTTATTTGATGTTTACACCTCAGGGAAAGTCTTGTGTTCAGCAATATTTAAAGATAATGTTACAATGAAAACATTGATGCTGTCTTTAAAAACATTGCAATAGTTCTTGCATATGCCTCAACCTAATCTTGCATTCAGTGAGTTAAACATACTAATGTTGCTCTCACACATTCAATTTTGATATGAAAATAGGTGGTTACATAAAGCCTTTAATGCTATTTTGCTTTCTAGCAGTGTTTACCTAGGTGGCTTGTGAATTTGCTAATTGGCATGTAAAACTGTAAAAACTGCAGTTCTTTGTGTTCTGTTGTTTTGAGGAGAGGTGGTCCCAGGTCTGTGATTTTTAGCACGCTGAAAATTTTCTCCCCAATACAGCCTTCATCCTGATTAACACTATAGTTAATATAAACTTAAACTGTTCATATGAACTTAAACTGTCCATGATAAGGGGTGGAAAGGTTAGCTTTAAAAAAAAAAACCCAGAACAAAACTCTGCAGTTGTTTACAGTTTTATAGTAATAGTGCTTGTGTGTGTTCCCCCTCCACCCCCAAGGCGTAGCAGTCTGTACATAGTTGTATATTAGAAATGTGCCAGAAGAAACCAGATGTTCCCATTTTTCAGACTTTATGGGTTTCGTATTTTCTTAATACTTCAGAGTTTATTCACACATGCATATGAAAGAGAAGGTACACTTGTATGTCCTTGTTCAGTGATGGGCAATATTTAAATGACGCTCATTAAATCTGTCAGATGAGGTTTTGTAAATTTACCTAAAAACAGATTATTGGAGCTCAGAGTGAAAGTTGACTTCAAATTATAAGAATTTGTTTTAAATTTCATTAAGCGTGAAATGCAAGTGAATAGAAAGTTCATATAAGTTGCAAAAACAGTTTCTGGCAGCCTTGAACAAAGGCTCGGTTTTAGTGTATTGAAATCGTTATGTAACAGAATTATTCTTGGAGTTCTCACTTATTCAAATAGCTGCACTTAATGTTTTAAGTTAAGTTTCAAGACCTCAGATGGCTTTACGAGGCAACTCTTAAACAACTATTTCTTTTTTTTTTTTTACCCATTTTGAACATCTTACAGCCAACCTAAAATGTTACCTTGTTCAGGAAAGCACTTAAATCCATTTGGTTTTCCAGAGCATTTAAAGCATGTGCTTACGCTCCATAGGTTTCAAGGAATGTAAACATACGCTTTAAGTACTTTTTTTTGCATACGTGAGTGATTTTTATGCTTTACTGAGTTGGGACCAGCAGCCTGTGCAACTGCAAAAGTTTTGCTCTAATATTTTTTGTCACCTACCACTCAGCCAGGTTTCCTGCAGCCAGGTTGATGCTATTGGATTTGGCTACAGCTTCAGACCTTCTCCTTTTCCCCCCCGCCCTTAAATTGTGTACCTCAGTTCCTCATGCATGGGATCACTGGTGTTTATTGAACTATTTGCTACTGAGAAGATATTTGACATGTTTGTTTAATCCTGTTTGCAACTGAAAACTGCCTTTTAAAATTTTGTAAAACTGAAAAACTGTGTCAAACAAGTCATGACTCATTTCCTGCTTTTTGTGAATAGGTGTTGGTTACAAACAGAACAGCACTGTTGTAATTTTTTTTCCCTTTACTTAAAAACATTGTTTACTGCTGTGTATAATAAGTTTAAGGAAGAAATAACCTGCCTGTAGCTGTTACATGGGGAATAGCTAATACTGGAGAGGCAGCAGGTAAGTAATGTTCCATTGCATAGATCTATTAAATCTTCAAATAAAAAAGTAAATTTACAAGCATTTTATGCAGGAACTGATATTTTACTCCACGTGGAAATAGATTTAAGGAGACCGTTGCTCTTTTAACACAAAGTGTAATTTCTCACTCGCATACAGATTTCCATTGCTGGCAATGGAAGTGGCAGGGAGGGAATAGTAGGGGGAAAATAACAGAAGTTAAACTGAGTGATCGTTGTGATTTTGAGAGATGAGGTCCCCGTATGAAGCCCCTTATTTCTGCCCTTTCTCCGAATACTTAGTTTTAATTGATAGATGTACTATGTTGCAATTTAGATACTACTCTCTTGTTATTGTGAGTTTCATTTGTTAAATTTTTTTTGATGAAACAAAAAAAATGTACAGAAAAAAATCCAAAGACCCTGATAGACACCAAAAAGGAATATGTCTAATGCACATCATGTATAACTGATCTGTAATAGAATTTTTACCAGGTTTTGGTTTATTAAATGTTACTGGCAATTTCCTGTACACGCTTGGGAAATAGCAGTTTGGTAACTTTCCTGACTGGTGATGCCATGATGGCTACTGCTGTGCTCTTTAATATTCATCCAATTGTATTTCATCTCCTTTTACTGATGAAAGGACAAAATAGTCCGTGAGGAAATACTTTATTTCTTGCAAATATTGATTTTATAATTAACATTGAAAATAACATCTTAAGGCTGTGCCCTTTATCTTGAAAGACAAAAGCAACAAGTAGTGGCTTAGGGGTGGCAATGCTTTAGCAACAGAAGTTGTTTTATTGGAGGTTTGTTTTTTAGAAGCAGAGGGTGTTGTTTTTTTAAATTAAAAGTCTCTACTGGACTGTATGTTTTGACAGGTCAAAAATAGTTCTGAGAAGAACAACATAGCATTTTGGAAACTACAGTCTTTTTTTTCCTCATTCCCTTTTTGCTTTCTGTGCCAATAATTTTAGTTCTGATTTGCATTTTGAAAAGCATTTGTCAGAACTTCTGCAAATTTTTATTTACAGTGTGGCCTATAAGCTTGGATAGCCGTTTTTGTGTTACACAAGGTACCGTATTAAATTTAGGTATTAGCTTGATTTTTTTTGTTTTGTGTTAAGGAGTGAGTGTTTTCTATTTTTGTTCCTTTGAAATTGGTGAGGCTTAGTTTTTCTAACTGTATTTTTTTACCTGATTGTTTAGTTGTATACCCAAACCCTTGTAAATGTTTTCCTAGTTGTATATGGATAATTGGAGATTTAAATGTTGTATATACTTGTCATCTGTGTTTCTAGTAAAAAATACATGGCATTCTTTATAGAAATACTTAATTCTTGATTTCCTTTTCTTATCCACTTGCTCTCTGTGTACAGGTTAAACAGACTTTGCTCCTATTTTTATTTATCAAATTTTATACGTAGCCTCTTAAAGTTATAATCGGTTCTTCTGTAAACTGAGATACGGCCTTAAATTTCTTAACACAATGGTCATTAAGATACTGTTAGTCATGTAGATTCACATACAAAACACGCATGTTTAAGACTGGTACTTTTCAGAGATCCAAGACACTAAACTGCTTCTGCATTGAAATGTAAAACCTTCAAGATCTTAGAGAAGGGAAGTGCAGGTCAGTGTGCATATACTTAAAGAAGATCAAATTCTTTCCAAAATAAGTATTTTGACTTAGGAAAGAAGCAACAGGGATTTGTTCGGGGTTTAAATTATTTCGGTAACCGACTGCATAGGTCTTAAACACAATGGTTGCAGCGTGCTAGTTACTCATGATGTTTATGCAGAAATACGGTCTCTTGCAACTGTTTACTACGATGACTTGCAATTAATATTGCAGACAGGCTTGGGATGGGTTGGGGCGTATGAGGTCGGTTTTGGTTTTTGTTGGTGTCCGTCCCCCCCTCCAAATTAAGATCTGACATGCTGTGTACTTTTAGATTGATTGTAGCTTTAGAGGATGAATTACTAAGCAGCAGTTTGGAGCTTAGAAGTTCTTCAATTTGATGTTCTCATGGGATTATTTTTTTTTCCCCCATGCAGGACAAAATATGATAAAGCATCTCATTCTATTGATATGTTATGCACTTGTTAGTTCTTGAATCCTTTCTATAACCTCAGTTATTGCTGCGGGTTTTAGGTTATGGTATGACCTATATCTGTGCTTAAATCTTTTAAAACTTCTTTGGAAATACACTAATTTTATTGAAGTCTTTTGAAAATAGTAAACAGTATACCTTTGATCCCAATGAAATGGAGCATTTAAGTTGTAAAAATTCCCATCTATTCATACCATGTAATGTGATTTTTTCATTATTCAGTGCTAACACTTTGGAGTATATCCAAGTAATAGACTTTGGCCTCACCCTCTTGTATACTGTATTTTGTAATAGAAAATATTTTAATCTGTGCATATTATTACTACATTACGAAACAGACATTCCCTTGATCTTCAAATGTAAGAAAATGAGGAATGTGTGTGCTTTTATAAATACAAGTGATTGCAAATTCAGTTTCCTTACTACTGCAGATATCCTTTTTAAAAAATAAAAAAAAGGAAAAAAAAAAACAACCCCAAGTGTTTTAAAGGTGAAATACATTCCTGTTTGCTAAACCGTAACATTTTTATGACTTATTACCAGCACTGCTGACTTTCTAAACAAAAGGCTGTATTGTCTTCCTGTACCATTCCATTTCCTGATTCCCATTTTGCACAAGGATGTACAAGTAAACTATTCAAGAAATGGTTTTGAAATACAGGAGAGGGGTCTTGTTTTGGAATGCAGAACTGCAATGAAAAATGTAAGGAAACGGATGTCTCTCAGAATGCCTGACTCCAAAGCATTTTATGTATATATAGAGTAAACAGTTTCCTGATACCGGCAGACCAAAGAGTCTGTTGAATACTTGAGTTTCTGGAGACCTGTATTTCTCAACAAGGTAAGATGGTATCCTAGCAAATACAGATTTTAATACGTTTTCAGCAGAGGTACTTAGTTAAGTTTAGGGATCATTTCATCATTTTTAGATGTTATACTTGAAATACAATATACCTTCTAGCTTTCATGGGTTTCTTTTTTTTCAGCCTTTAGGAGACTGTTAAGCAATTTGCTGTCCAACTTTTGTGTTGGTCTTAAACTGCAATAGTAGTTTACCTTGTATTGAAGAAATAAAGACCATTTTTATATAAAAAAAATACTTTTGTCTGTCTTCATTTCAGCTTGTCTAATATCTTTGCAGTGCTCATTATGTCAGAGTCTTTTCAGATACTCAGACGTTAAAACTTCAAATGTGGACATTCTAATGTAGTCATAGCTGGATTCAGTGCTACAATTATTTCTGAATCTAGAAATAGTTCCATTCATACTAACTACTGTCCTCATCTGGTCTTTAGAGACTTTGCAGAGTTTAAAATCAGTAAGAAGTGCAGTCTTTTTTTTTTTTTTTTAAAGCCAACCTTTTTTTCCTTGCGTTTTTCTGCAAAATGCAGTGACCTGTGTGTAATGCGTCAGCTGAAGAAAAAACAAAAGCCATCTGTGTAAGCACTTTTGGTCTCTTAAAATGAGATTTTTCCGAATCAAATGTATACTACTGTTTGTGGGCTGGCTGTATAAGAGGCATTAAACCAGCGATAAATCTTTTGTTTTAATCTGGCTTCCTGAGTTGGCTAAATCTGGCAAATGTTAATCACTACAAAGCATGTGTGTGTTAAACACAGCAGTGGTGTAACAGCTGTATGGGCAGGCTGAACTGTTGCCAGGTCACCTCATGCAGACAGCTGGTCTGGTACCGATGACAGTATCCATCCTGCAGGGATCTAAACTACTTTTGGCACTGGGGTTTCATGGCCAAATGTTTTATCCTGCTGCTAAATCAGAATATTTTATATGTAAAACACACATCTGCCTGTTTTATACAAAAAGTCAATAGCATTGCCGTGCTGTGCCATACTAACGGTCAAATTTTCATAATTCTTAATACCTGTTGAAGTTCATTTACTGTAGCACAAAATGAGCTAGATCTGTTGAACCATCTGAGATTACTGGTGCTGTTTTGCAGTGTTGTTGGCTCCAACTTTTGTCTGTGATGAGCCTCCAGCATTTGGCAGTGGTAAGATTGTGAGAACACTGATTTTCATTTGAAAAAGAATTTTTTTTTTTTTTTTTTTCCCAATCTTTATAGGTTGAAAAAGAAATCTGCAATGCAATCTCATTGACTGGAAAATCACAGCATTTTTTATTTTATTTAAACATTATTTTTGAATGAAAGAAGGTAGATGATTGTATAGGTCTGTGTAGAGGAAATAAGACGGTCATTAGAAAATGAACCTGAATTTCTTTGGCTAGTGCTCTAAACTTGTAATAACAAAAATAACAGTCACTTACTCTAAAGGACTCAAATTTTAATTGCTCAAAATAGCAAGCAACAGGATAGGAAAACATTAACTTGGCCACTGACTGCACTGTGTCAGAATTTCACAGTTATGCTGGGTTTTTAACTAGACGAGTGTGGGTTGTAGCTCAGCTTCACTGACCAAGTGGAGGTTCGGACAGAGGTGGAAGGAGTGTTGGGCTGTGGCTGGTGAGGTTCAGGGGTCTCTGGGCTTCCTTCTGGGTGGAGAGCACAAGGGAAAATAGTTGCTCTAATTGCTAACTCTTCATTTTAAAATACCTTGTTGCAATTTTCCTCTAGGTTAGAGTGTTCAGTAGTTCCTGTTGCTGAATGGAAGAGAACTGTAAATCATCCTGTCCCCAAACGATAGGATGTTGTACTCTAAGGTAAACAGTGAGGATTCAGTAGTACATGGATGAATTGGTTGTGGAAGCGTCCAGACATAGGTTAACAAAGCAGGATGCCTGATCATCAAGGTCTGATTTGAAATGGTATCAGAAGAACGAGGATGGTAAGCGCTCTCAATATGGGTTGTTTTTTCTTCCATGTAAGCTCTCTGCGGAAAATACCATCCCTCAGAGACAAGGAAATTGATGACGCTTTTTAGGAAAGCCGTTTCATGTTCAGTTCTACTTAACCTTGTGCCCAGCCTTTTTCAGTTTCCTCTCCGTAGCTGCTGCAGATTGAAAGGCCCAGAGCCTGAGGTGAGCTGGAGGGGAGCGATCCTGCTGGAATCCAGGCTTCAGCAGAAAACTTACTGTCCTTCCTTGTTCCCTTCCTCCAGTGCCCAGCACTGTGGAACCCAGTGCAGAAGCCTCCTCTCTACCACCTCTTCATGCAAGATGAGTGGCCTCAGAAAAGGGAGCTAACCGTTCCCATCTACCCTATTCTTTGAGGGCTAGAGGTGGGTTTTTCTTAAGAAAAAACAAAAAGGAAACACAGAAGCACCCCCACCAGGATAAACCCGTTCCTGAGCACAGCTGTATTTGGCTGAGGAACATCACTGTGTGCCCCTTAACATTGACTGGCAGGTTTTGGGGAGGAGAGGAAGGTGGAAGGCATTGATGCCCAAAGCAGTCTCTTCTGTGAGCTGTTGGGTTCTTAAAATTGAAGAGAGGTTTCTGGACTGCAGGAGCTGTTCCTGTGAGGTAGCTCTAGCGTGCTTCATCTTCTGCTGCGGGTTTTCCAGCCCAGGCAGTGAGACAGCGGGGTCCCCGGGATGTCTTCATGCCAAAGTTCACTCTTGAACTTCCTCCTCTTGCAAAGCCGGCATCTTGCTTTGTTTCCGCCAGTAGAGGAGCATTAGTGATGAGGGAGAGCCTTGAGGTTTTGAAGTTTGTGGAAATGAAAGACAGCCAAGCACCTGCAGGGAAGCAGACATTGAGTGAATAGAATGGAATAGAATTAGTTGGAAGTGTCCTTTTTGACCACTGAGATTCTGGGAGGGGAAGAGATGCTCAGTTTCAGAGTATAAGTGCTGTTCTTTACCTTTTTGTTCTCTCCTGGTTCGTCCTTCAAACCTTTTCATAATATTGCAGCTGGTCCAGGGATGATGGCAAATTGCAAAAGAGAAGAGCAGCAGGAAGTAAATAAGACTCCAAAATCAGCAAAGTCTGTGTGAAGCTGTGAAAGGTAAGTTTGTTTGTGTGGGCTGAGTAAAGGAAGATAAAGGTTGTAGCAGCTGTGTAGCTTTTTTACAAACAGTATTGCAGGAAAATCAGATGCAGGCACCTGAATGTCTTTATTCCCAATTTATGCTGAAATGCTAGACTACAACAAATCATGACACGCTAGGCAAGGAGACACTGGTTGAATCATTTTGGGGCCAGAACCTCTGTTTTGCACTGGGAATTACCCAGGTCCTCTTTAAGGCCTGGAGCATCATACTCTCAGATAATCCATTGGGAAAGATGTTTGCCAAATTAATGTCTGTTCTTCCAAAGGTAACCAGCTGGTAGCGTGGCATACGTGTGAAAGGAACATAGTTTGCACACTCAGCACCTCCACCTCTGACAGTGGGTTTGGCATATCTTAAAATAGCATGACACATCTACCTCACTTTCTGAATGCATCTTGGCTAACTACAGAGATTACTCCAAACATAGTGAAGAATTTAAAGAGTTCATGTTCATTTGTGCTCTACGAGAGCAGGTGAGGCTGCTGCTGCTCGGGAGAGGTTGCTGTGTAAGAGATAGGCAGTTGACTGGGAGTACAAGAGGAGGAAGGTGTTATCAGTTGCATTGAATTTTTAACAATTTCACACCTTAAAAGATATAAAAACAAGTGATTTCTGCTGAAAAATGTGAATAAATGCCTGGAAATAGATGATAAGCCTGTTCCACATTGAAAAGAAATAACTTGCTGGGAGCTGTACAACAGAGGTCCTTTACAGAGGCAACAGAAAGAGGCGAAAGTGAGATGGCAATATATTTCCTTTCTGAGACCGGAGGCGACAGGAGGGATTAGTGACAGGCACAGCAGCAGCAAGGGGAGGGGGGCAGGTTTCATTTCCAGGATGTTGCAAGCTGAGAGGTGGGATGATGCTGTCTGTGGGCAAGGCAGGGATAAGGGCTGGTGCTAACGAGGCAGGTGAAGCTTCCCTTGATTAAGTTTGATTCAGCTGGAAGTGAGTCAGAGAAGAAACTCCCTTTTCTTTGGGTCATGTAATATAGGAAACAGTTGAGATGCTGGCCAGTTCACACTTTTAATGCCGAGACGTAAACTGTATGCTGTTCAAAAGTAAACAAAAATTTTCTGCCTTTCTTACTCAGCTCTTTTACTGATGCTGGAGAGGCAGTGTGATAAACAATTGCAGATGGGTTTTATTAGTCAAAATATAGGTGTTTGTGCTGCAGGCAGAAGATTGCTGTCCCTTTTATCTGAATCTCTTCATCCATCTCTTCTGAACAATTTGCAGAAAATTTTATTAACACTCTGCTTCCCATCAGGCTACAGTAGCTGTAAGTCTTGTAAACCTTGTGCCTCATATATAAGTGGGAAATGGAAATAGAATTTCTTCCCAAAGAGGGTTTCCCAATTTTATACATACGACCCAATGTAAACAGCTATGTAAATATATATATATGTATATGTTGCTGAATACTTTTTCGATTATGCTTGAGTCAAGTTAGCACTGGTTCTTATTGAGTAGATTTTCTCTTTTTGTCCTGTATATTAATGGTGAAGGTAGGCTCCTAGGTATTCTGTCACACAAGAGAAGAGAGTTCAAAATGGTGTACGTGTGCGAAAGCGGTGTCAAAGGGTCTCCTCCTGCCATCTAGCGGCTTGAAAAGCCCTCTCCACTCCTCTGCTTCATTCACTACTTCATGAATCGTTATGTCTGCAGCCCTTGCTTGTCTTAATTACTGTGAAGTCCACACATTGGTCATTTATCCCATATACCTTCCTCTGTAGGAGTTACGAGCTTTGTCAGCAGAACTAGATTTCATAATCCTTAACTGTCCTAAATTTAAGAAGATTGCAGTTGTTTCTTCCCCCTTTTTCCACAAAGTAAACAAGCTATATTTTTTTTGTCCTTGCCTTGACACCTCATGAAAAAGTCCTTGTTTCTTATTTTCTGCGTATTATGTTGAATGCCTTTTGAGTGTGCTGCTGTTAAATTCCTGTGCATGTTTTTCTATATAATGCACTTGGAGTGAAAGGAATACTTTAATTCTCAGAAGCCTTTCTTTGACACTGAAAACAGTGGAAGTTTCCATCTGCGCAGGCAGAAAACATACTGGCTGTAGTTGAACACATCTCCAAAACCCAGTGGAAGACGGGTGGGTTCCCATGCGGAACGGGCAGCGTTTGCCTCTGAAGGAGCAGGGAGCCCTGTAGAGTTACTGGATTTCAGAATGGTGAAACAGATGCTTAAAACTGATTTCTAAAGCTCCCTGGTATCCCTTCTCCCTGTTCGGGCAGCTACTCCCACCGCCTTTTACAATCCGCAGCCTGTGTTTCACTTAAAAAAAACCCGTGGCTCTGCCTGGCCATGCTGCAGCTCCCCGCTGGTGGGAGGGGATGGAAACAGGGACCATTCATCCCAAACAGAATCCTTATTCATGGGCCAAGCTGTAAGGCACTTGGGCTCCCACCTCAAAAAAGCTAATTGGAGCCTATACGTAATTAAAACTGCAGTTCTCACTTTCCTAAATCATTTAGCGTGGAATCTGTGCAAAATGTAGGTCTGCAGCCCCCATCTTCTCAAAGACCTGTAGTGTCAGGGTAAGGAAAATGGTGAACAGTGTAGAATGGCCAACTGGGCCCTGCGGAAGAAACTGTTGGAAATAATGTCGAAATTGTGTGGTGGGTTCTTTTTTTAACATATAGAGTACTTTGAATGAAAAGGGTCAGAGAAGGCCAATGTTTTATTAGCAGCTATAAAAACAGATGAGAGTGATTAGCCTTTTTCTTTACAAGAAAAGCTGTATTTTGAGATTTTCTGTGTAAGTATAAATTCTCTGTAATGATTAAAGCTATCTGCTGGCTGCCTTCCATCTCAGCTGGAGTCCAGGGAAATTTTCTTGGTGTTTCTTTCACAGTGGTAACAGTATGATACTTCAGAAAAACAACAGGGTTTTTTTTGTCATGTAGGTTCCCTACTGTGCCCTCCTAATTTTAAGTTGTCCCCCTGACTGTTCCATTCAGTTGTCACTTATAATATTTAAAAAAGGTAATTTTATGCCTTTTACTCAAAACGAATTTAGAAATAAAAATCAACTTCTACAGTATCACCTCCTTCAGTGTTTTTTTGGTCATCATTACAGCAATAACTTTTGGATTTTTAACTCTGAGGGGCTCGGTTGCATTACTGAAGAAGAAAGGAAAGTTTCTAAAAATTCAAGTCTTTATTTAAAAAAAAAACACAAACCTGGCAAGTTGCCAAAACCGTGTTACCACCAAATTAAATTAAATTAACAGCCTGTTAAAACCATTGGGGCTAGCACGAGGGACAGCAGGAGAGTGTTCATTGCTGGAGCCAGGTTTGTGCTACCTCCAGCTGTGCCTGATCCTTGGAGCAGGAGGCCTCTTCCCCTGCTCGGGTTCATCCTTTCCAGGACTGGAAGAAGTTTGAGGAAAAGTCTTGCATGATGTGACAGGCTGAGAGATTTGGGATTGTTCAGCCTGGAGAAGAGAAGGCTCCGGGGAGACCATTATAGCTGCCCTTTCAGTACCTGAAGGGGGCCTACAGGAGAGGTAGGGAAGGGACTCTTTATCAGGGAGTGTAGTGATGAGAGGTAATGGTTGTAAATTGAAAGAAGGGAGATTTAGATTAGATAAAAAGGAGAAACTCTTTACTGTGAGGGTGGTGAGACACTGGAACAGGTTGCCCAGAGAAGCTGTGGAGGCCCCATCCCTGGAGGTGTTCAAGGCCAGGTTGGATGGGGCTCTGAGCAACCTGGTCTAGTGGGAGGTGTCCCTACCCATGGCAGGGGGTTGGGACCTGATAAGCTTCAAGGTCCCTTCCAGCTCTAACCATTCTAGGATTCTATGTGCAAGGTCAACTCCTGTGAGGTTGAATGTAATGCCCTTACCAAGAGTAAAAATGTTCCTACTTCTTTTTAACTTGAAAAAATTGGCAAATTTAAAACCACTATTCAGGAATTAAATCTTGGATTGACCTGAGGCCCATGATAATTTTGCTGAGGCTCCAGAGTTGGAAGTTATTCTTTAGTTATGGAATATACCAGTATCTGTGTGCCATCTGAGGGAGCTGTGCAATGTAAAGGCGGCTGGCAGCTGAAGGACACGGCCGGTGTCAGCACCTCTTTTCTTCAGGGCTCTCCCAGCCCTTTGCTATAGACTGGAACGCCAGTAACACACTCCAGTTCAAACAATCCCATCCATTTATAGTCTTTCCCATGTCATCTTGTTACACAGATTTTTTGCATTCCACTTGTTCCAGCAAAGGTTTTTTCCCTTGTAGCTGGCCCTGTACCACAACCTGCTCGTGACTCTGAAAGTGACTGCTTTGAAGACTGCCCCATTTGAGGTGATTTCCTTTATTTCAGTAGGCACAGAACATGTGTCTAGTGCCACTTTCTCCAGTTCTGCTTTTCCCCTTACTCTTTAACAACATTCAAGCAATTCAGGCAAATCCTTTATTGCCATTCCTCTCCTCAAAAACCTGTGGTTGGTATCAGGTGGCTGATGGTCACTTCTGCAGCTACCTTGGAGCTTTTTGCCACTGCAGTGACAGCTGTCCTCAGGGGTTGCTCTTGGGGAGTGTATTGCTGCAGATGTGTCACCACCGGTTCCTCCTAGCCCCTTCCTTCACCAGTAGCCAGAACACTCCTGATGGTGACCTGGAAGCCTCTTCCCAGCTCAAAGCAGGGAGGAATAGTCCTGTAGGGGAGTGTGGAGCCCTGCCCACCATTGGTCCTCACTGACCCACCTTTGAGTGTCTCCTGCAGCTGGAGACTCACTGGGGAATGTCCAGCCCTGAGAAGAAGCAACAGGAATGCAGTTCCCTACAAAATACCAACAAGGAGGAGAGCAGCAGACAGACTAGAAGACAACACTGCAAGGCTACTCCCTTCTACTGCAGTGCAAGGCAGGGTAAGAGTGTGCGGTTGTTTGCAAGGTGGAGGTAAAAGGGCTCAAGGCCATGGGCCACAGAGAAGGTGCTGATGGTGGTAATGGGCTGGCCTGGAGGAAGGGGGGTAAAGGAGGTTTGAGGTTTTCTTTTCTTTTAATTTAAGCAGGTGTGGGCAGGGTGACTGGAGGGCATCACCCTTTAGAGGCTTAACAAGGATATGCTTCATGGACACCTTGCAAAAACTCCTGTGCACAGGGCTGTTTTGGCAGATTTCATGGGAATTTGCAGTATTGATTCAAACAGAAGTCAAATTCCTGCCAGGGCTGGGCTTATTCACGTTTGTAATGGGCAAGGTGTTTCCCCTGGTCATACTGCAGGCTGTGATTTAACCGTATTTGTTCCTGTATGTGGCCAGAGCTGGTGAGGAGTGAAGCAATCTCTGATTACACAGGTTTGCAGGCTGACAGGCCACAGGGCCATGGGCACAAACTCAAACACAGGAGGTTCCCTCTCAGCATCAGGAGACACTTTTTTTACTGTGAGAGTGACTGATCACTGGCACAGGTTGCCCATAGAGGTTATTGAGTCTCCATCCTTGGAGATGTACAAAAGCTGTCTAGTCACAGTCCTGGACGACTGCCTCTAGGTGGCCCTGCTTGTGCAGAAGGGTTGGAGCAGATGACCTCCATGAGTCCCTTTCCACTTCAACCGTCCTGTGATACCCTAAAGTTCAAATCGTGGCTTCAAGTGCCCCATTTGTTACTCAGCTTACTGCTGAGTCGTTAATGGTGATGAATTTGTGATGAGCAATAAGACCAGGACTTTGATAATAACTTCGTAATAAATCTTGAGTTTTAGATAGCCAGCTCCCTCTTTCGTAGGTATTGAGACAGAGTTGAAACAAAACTCTTCTGAGATAATGTTACTCTCTCCTCCTATGGCTTTCCACATTGTACAAGAAATTTGGCAAATTTGAGTGATGTTTTAAGTATCAGGAAATGTCTGTGTGCTGAAGAAGCTGTGTTTCTGGTTGCTACAGAGCAGAGGAACCAAAAGAGGGTGGGAGAAGATTAAGAGAGACAAGCACAGGAGAGCCTGTAGTCTCGGTGTTAAGCAGCTGTGTGCATTACCTGTCAGTCTTGGTGAATCTTTGCGTTTTCTCTCCTGTTCCTGGCCATTCCTGGGAAGGTCTATGAGAGGTGTGGGCTGGCAGCAGCTATGAAGCATCCTAGACTGAGTAACTTGTGGGGATGCAGCCTGGGACTCTCTAAGTCCAGGGGGGGCAGGCGGGGTGGGAATTTCACAGAATCACGAAATTGTCAGAGTTGGAAGGGACCTTCTAGAGATCATCTAGTCCAACTCCCCTGCC
>JAOXJM010000001.1:38290918-38304873 GCA_026413425.1 Tringa solitaria
GGGCAGCCTGTTCCAGTGCTCTGCCACCCTCAAAGTAAAGAAGTTCCTCCTCATTCTTTCACTTTGTCACCTAGACATTGCTATCCTACACCCTCTTGTTAACTTTGCAATAACATTCTTTTCTTGCTGCATATTTTGTACATTTGCCCAAAGATTTGCCCTTTATAAGTTCCATCTCTCTCCTCAGTTCTGTGCTACAGCTCCTTCACCACTCAACAAGGAGCACTAAAGACAAATTATCTTTAAGACAAAAAGCAAAGAATAACTTGGTTTTGCTGCTGCTGTTACTTCCAGAGCTTTATCTGACACTGCTGCTACAGAGTCTTACCTAAATCTAGAGCTAGTTTGTGTCACCACTCTGAATACATTTTGTCCACACGTAAGCATGTTGAACTTGGTTAGCAGCCATTATACCTGTGTCAGCTCTCCGTGGTCTTGTGTAAAAATACCCAAAAAACCCCAAACCCCTCTGGCCGAACCTCTGTTAAGCTGTCCCCGATACAAAAAAAAAAAAAAAAAAAAAAAATTTGCTGATCTACAGTAGTTTAATAATAGTAACAGTTTATAAACTGCATCTAAAGCTAAATCATTGATGCACTGTGTCAGACACTTTCTTGTTATCATTACAGTTTTGGTTGGAATTTCTGCTTAAAAAACCCCACCACTAAATAAATCAACTCAGTTACTTGGGTGCCTTCTGATCTCTTTACTACTCCGTAGTCATATCTGTTTTTCGAGGCCTGACTGTGGTTTATCCCACTTGGACTAGAATTGCATCCAAACTAACTTCAGTAAAGACACTTTGTAATTGCGAAGCAGAACTGGATTTGAAATAACATTCTCATGATCAAAGATTCTAAGAAGCTTTTGTAGTAATTGGAGAATAACAACTGTATAAAATGTGTTTGCTTCTCATATTTAAATTAAGCATAAAGATAAAATGCATGAGAGGCTTATTAAATGAACATATAGATACTGCATCTGATAAGATCAAAGCAATTGAGTGGGATTTTAATTTAGGCATTTGACCGACTTTGTCTAAAAAAAAAATGTTTTTGAAGTAATGCTGGCCTTGTTCCATAATATCTGAGAGGTTCACTCAGTTGTGGATTGCTCCACTGGGCTATTCCCTCCACTGCTGATATATTATTATTTATATCATATCCTGAGAACACTGTACATGCAAAATGCACAGGCAGAGTTCCAGGCCTGAAGGCCTTCAATCTAAATGGGCAATATAGGATGGGTGGTATAATAAATTGCAGTTCTTTACTTGAACTGTAAGCAATGTCTTTCAGCTCTAAAATTATACCCTTCATCCACTTTGAACTGAAGAAGCATTCAGTTCTCATCCTGTGGCAACACAACTCACTCTGATTATAGTGGGTAAGTGAAGCAACTGCTGCCTTTGGGTTTTACCATCTTTAACAAAATAGGCTGCTTTTAAAGAATTAGTATTCCTGCAAGTCACTTGCATGAAAATTGTTCTTATGGTTTTAAAAAAGGAGAGATGGAAATAAAACTTGAGCCAAAATCTGACTCCGAAAATCTCCTGTTTGTATCAAAAAGGCTTTGATTTGAGGGTTGGAGTGGGAATACAGTTGTTTGGTACAGAACTAAGTAGCCTTGGGAAGAAAACTTAAGAACAAAAACTCTCAGCACCTTGCTCCATCACTTTGACAAAATAAGCCTGTATCCGCCAATTGTGAATGCAGAACAAAAAATCCCAAATACTTCGAGCTGCTTCATAGAGGTTTGCACTCACAAGTGGGTCTTAAATAAGCCCAGAGGAAGCCTGCCCCAAGTTCTAACACAGAGAGCAATCTGTCCAAGATCATCTATAGTTCCCAATTACCAATTTGGTTCTTCTGTCACAATGAAGCTCCCTTCCATGAGGGGGGCTGAAGCTTTCTTAGCAGCAGAATGAACTTCCTCAAGACTCAGCAACTTTTCTCACTTCATCTTAAAGATCTATTTCTTTGGAGTTATTTAATATAAACACAAGCCCCCATTTTTTTAAATGCTTCATGAAAGCAAAAACTGTTCTGTCGTCTTCCCCTCCTTTTCCTAAGGGGCACTATGCAATAACAAACACAATTGGGACAAATACCTCTCTATAGTAGCTAGTCCCACCTGAATCTAGCTGCTTTGGAAAAATTCCATGAATAGGACATCCTTGGTCTCTGTGCTTCAGACTTTTCCCTATACTTGTTTCTGTGTGAGAGAACAGTGTATATATTTTCATTCTGTCCCTGATTTGGCTTAAAATATATGCTATTATATGTAATTGAAGGGAAATCTAATTATTTCTGTTTAAAATACCATTAAATTAACAAGTCTGCTTTTATTTCCCTTGTTTCAAGCAATTATGTAGTTTGCTTCTACCAGCTTTATGTGTGAATTTGGGCAGTCCTAAAAGTGAGAAATAATACACTGGCTGCAAAATGAGGCACTGGAAAAGCAGCTTTATATTCCATTTACCAATAATTCTGCTTTGCCATACTTCATCTTTTCTTCATCTATGCCTCTTCTGAGGGAACATGCCAAAAATTTTCTCATAGACTTTTATATTGGCTGTCTCAGCTCTCAATTTAAAAGTAATTTTTTCAAGGGCTGGAGTGGTTCCTTACCTTGGATGGCCCATTGCCCTCACTTAGTGGTTTCTACCCACATGGTAAGAAGGTTTTCACTTTCCTGAAGAAGTCCACTCCTAATATACTGGGGATAAATTAAAAAAACGCTGGCATTTCTGGTTTTATTCTCTTAAAACATCAGGCTTCATAAGCTGAGCCTTCCCCCAAGCAGGGGTGAGACCCTAAGAGAAGGGTAGGTGTTATCTTTCAGAGTCCTCCAATTTTCATCCATCTGTATAAATCACGGTGCTCAGTTACCCACTCACTTCAAGCTGTGATTTTGGAGTACGTGGGACAAAGGCACCTGAATGAAGGAGAGTGAAGCCTGCTGTACCAGTGTTCAGAACTGTTGATCTTGCACTTTCTCTGACCACTGCTTTCACTAACAAATTATGATTAAGAGGCAGGAAAGAAGAGTAATCCTGCCAGTGTGAGCTTGGGTTCCCTCTGCAGAATTCCTGCTGAGTAGGCAGAGTTGTTTTGGAAGATGGAAAGAGAGTGTGTTTCACTGTTTTTAAACGTGACAATTTGACTTCAGAGAAGCTTTTATTTCCTGCATGAAGGAATATATCCACCCTAGAGAAACTGTAACTCAAGCTCACTGTGGATCCAATTTACTTCACTATTTACATCAAAATTAATTTGAAGTAATGTATTTTATCTTTTCCACTCCAGATAGGAAAAACACTGGATAAAAACCACTGAATTTTGCTACGTCACATCAATCGCTACTAGGGGAAAAAATCCAGGTTACAACTTTAAATGTTCTTCCTGAGAACATCAAAAGACAATTTTCTTGAAAAAGCCAGCGTATCTCTCTCACTGCACAGGACACAATAACTTGTGTGTAAGAGAAAAGAGTTTCAGAAAGGCAGATACATAACTCTGGTATGTAAAGTAGATTAGACTTTTCCATTAAAGACCATTTCCCAAAGACAATTCAGTCATTCTGCTAACCACAATGTCCCTTAGTTATGCAAATGAACAAGCAGAGCCGATTATCTGCCTATGCCAGTGCAGGTCTTCCCACCACTGCTGGTTTTTTTGAAAGTACCTGCTGCCCCTACAGGCACCAGCTCCCCTCAATGTCATTTTAGCTATCTCCGAGCATGGAAAAAAAAAATTATTTAAATGTAGTCCTGGAACCTGGAATGATTAATCCACCCATTCATGAAAAGCATCAAAAAAATACTTTGAAGGTTTTACAAAAACACTCTGTAAGTCATTCTCTAAGCTGGTGGCAAAATACATACCAGTAACAGCTTTTCTAGTAAAAGTTTACATCAATTTGCCAGTTTTCTTTTCTCAGTGTCTCAGATCCTACATGTTGCCATGCTATGGCCAGACTTTCTGCTACTGCAATGCTTTTCTTGACTGGAAACTGTAGCAGGACATACTCTTGTAAGGATGCAAGCTCAAGGAAAAAGTAGTGTTATTTTTAACATTTTCTCTCTAGTAGTCACTATTCATAACTTAGAACATACACTGTGAAAAAACTGAGAAAACCATTGATTGATTTAAATCTGCCTTAATTTTTTACCAAAGGCAAAAACTCCACACACTGGTGCTTAATCATTCTTTGCATCATGTACAAGCATGCAGTTTTCCATACAAATTCCATAAGGTGTTTAATCTGCTATTGCAAAAATACTTATTTGCATACAATCACACCCTGCTGTGGTTTTAAATGTTTTCTGAGAATACATTTTGAGCCTATTATCTTAACCTCACTGCCTTTCTACCCACATATAGACTAGCAGACATGCAAACCCTTTAATTTTTATTCAGGCCTGACTGCAATTAAGTTGAAGTGCATCTGTTCTTCAAAACTATAGGACTCAGCTTATTCCCTAAGTATTGTTGGTGAATACACTGTCGTTCAGCTGCTGAGCTGTAGCAGAGTCTGCATCTTGCAAATAAAAGTTCTTATTACAGGAGAAAACAGTGATGGGCAGTCTGGGGTATTTTTATAGTCTGAATTGTTTGTTCATACCCATGCCACGCCTGCCAGCTGTTGAACAGAAACAGTCAGTCACACACAGCCCTATCTTATCTCTCAAAAATCTTAACCCAAATACCAAGAAGCACTGACCCTCGTTAGAGAAACCAAGACAAAGGAGAACATCTTTTTACCAGCTTTCTTGTTGGATACAGGTTTGACCCAGATGCAGAGAATATGCACTTAGACAATCACATCATGTGAACGGCAGCACATGCTATGCTAGGTGTACTCTTCCCCACCATTCAGCATCTGACAAACTAATTATATGTCATTTGTTTAAATAAGACATTGGAAGTAAAAAGCAAAAACTGTAAGAGTGGACAACAGTACTGTTTGCTGACTCCTGACTATGGCTGCACCCTGAAAAATACCTCCTCTTCTTGATGTATTTTTACAAAGTATTTTAATGACTACTGTGAAGCCACTAGACAGAAAGTACCACAGCTGACTCTTGCTTTATGGCAAATCCAAAGCGTCTTGTCTCTACGATGTCCTTGCACTGAGTTCTAATGTTAACCCTGTTAACCCAGACCAAATATATTCCACTCTTGTCAATTAATATACTATATGGAATAATATATAGTCACGGCACACTATCATAAGTAGACAAAACCACATAGGTTGCAGTGGGCCTCAGGAGGCCACCGAAGACTACCTACTGCTCAAAGCAGGGCCAGTTAGAGCAGATTGCTCAGGACCACGTCTAGTCAAGCTTTGAGAACCTCCCAGGAAGGAGGTAACACAAGCTCTCTGGGAAACTTTTTCCAATATTTGACTACCTTCATGGTAAAAATAAATAAGTCAGTCAGTCAATCAATCAATCAATCAATCTCTGTTTTTAAGCAGAATTTCCCATATTGCAAGTGTCCATTCCCTCTCAATATATCCCCCTCTATCTGAGAAGCATCTGGCTTGGTCTTCCATGCAGACAACAGCAATAAGCTCTTCCCTTAGCCATCTTCTTAAGACTGAGCAATTTCTGTTCCCTCAGTCTTATACAATGCACCGTTTTCCAGCTCCCTGACCATCTGGGCGTCTCTCTCCTCTATTAGCCGCAAAATGGCCACACTGCATCAGACTATGCAGTTATGCCTAACTCGCTTCTGGTCTTAATGACCAGGACTGAATAGTCTCGAAGAGAGTATAAAGAACAAGTCAGGTATAGCACAATCCTTCTTGATATATAATCAGAGCTTTCAGTTTTCATTGGTTAGGGAAAACCTGAACCAAAGGCCACTGTATTCTGTTCCATTTACTAGCTGCCAATGCACTGCTTCCCTCTTGAGTTTAATCTGTTTTCGAAAATAACGATAGCTTTAGCTTCTACATTTCTGGAAGCAGTGACCTCTATACTTTAGTTCTGCAGCATCTGAAAAAACGACTACCTCCTGTTTGTTTTAAACCTGCTGTCCATGATTTCCCCTGTATGCTCATTTACTAGAATAAATGAACGAGAGCCCCCTACCTTCTCTCCACAAGTCAACATTTTATATAACTGAATTATCTTCCTTCAGTCACCCAGGCATTGTCACTTTTGTCTTTTTCAAATTGTAAAGTCTAAGTGTTGGTAGTCATGTTTTAAATAAAAACCATTCTCTGTTTTACTATTATTTTCTACCCCTACCTTTTTTCTGACTCGAGAAACCACAGCTTCATGCTGGTCTCTAGATATGGCCACACCACTGATCTACACAAAGATGTCACAACATTTTCTGCTTCATTCTGTCTTCCTTTTCTAGTAATTCCTGGTATTTTTGATGTGGAAATTAAGTTTCCAAAGAATTACTGATAGAGGCTCTAAGAACTCCTTCCACAGCAGTAACAGCACATGTAGAACCTACCACTGGACACATGTAATTAAGATTGGGTTTGCCTGTATGCATTACTTTACATTTATTGAGACTGAATTTCAAATCCTAGTTTAACACTCATGCTGCAGAATGAGATCCTTTTGCAACTCCTTGCTGTCAGCTTCACACTCCACTGTAAAGGATTTTCCATCAGCAGCAAACTGTGCTGCTTCCTTACGCATTCTCTTTCCAAGACCATTTCTGAATATGCTAAAGAGTGCAGGTCCCAGCAGGACTCCCTGTGGGAGTCCAATTGTAACTCTCCCACAGTGTAAAAAATGACTATTTATTGCAACCCCCTTAACTCTTCTCTTTCAGCTAGTTACTAATTCACAAGACAGCCTTCCTTCCTAACCTATCACAGCTAACGTTCTTTAGCAGCACCAGTGAGGGACTGTGCCAAAAGCTCTTTTGAAATCACTACAATGAACGTCTCACCCTGGTTTATCAGTTTCTTGTTCGTCACAGAACTTCATAATTATGACAAAGCTTCTCTATCTACAAAAACCCATGTTGATTTTTCCGTAGTCTGACGTCTTTGTTTGTATGCTGAAGCCTCACCCCAGCTCTCTGTCACTGATTTGCTTGCATGACCTGAGACAAGTCTTGATGACTACACTGGTATAAGGACTCAGATGCTGAAAATGAACACTTACAATCCTTAAATCCAAAATGACTGTCTTCAAAATTCTCATCCAGTTGCTTTCCAGCTATGGAGGTGCTTACATTCCATAAATTCCTATTTCATTGAGGTTCCCAAAACATCTCTGACTGCTTTTTTAACTTCCCAGCAAGCTAATTCTACTCCTAAAGGTCCAGCCTGACAGTCACAACTAAACTATTTTGGTGGCTATAACCGTATGATGGTTATAGCACACCCTGAGGGAAGGAAAATGTTAATTTATATGTTCACAGATGGAAGATGAAACCAAACCCAGTCCCCTGGCAAGCAGAGTTTTGGAGTTTCTAATCACTGAATTATAGGAAAAGGACAGGATGCTTTCTCCTACCCCTTAAATGTTCACGTCCTGTATAAAGGGGCCCCCTTAGGCATCTAACATGAAAGAGTTTACTGAAGTGACTCCAAGTAGAGCAAGCAGCTCCTTCCAACTCAGTTAGTTTTGGGGATGTTGACAGACACACTTCTAAGTTTTGCAGCTGTACTTGCTTGCCTGCTCTGCCACCGCATTGAAATACCTCCCAAGGAGCTGTGTTGGCAAAATGGACTATTTGTCAGTGTCCTGGTAATGAACTTGCAGTATGGACCTAACAACATTCTTGAACTAGCACTGTAGAGGCTGAGGCAAAGGCACATAGCTCATCTGCCACTTTTCCAATAGCAATCGTAATACCCGCTTGTAGGACACAATAGACACAAGCCCATCACCTTAGAAGATTCTTTGGCACTGTGACTTCAGTCACACAATTATCATTGGCCTTTCATAGTGAAAAGTTTAGCCAGCTTCTTGTTCAGAGTGGATCCCACGTGATCGCATTCCTCCACTTGCGTCCACCATGTACTCTACAGGAAACCTGGATAGAGAACGAGCTGTGACTGATTTTTACGCAGCAGCAAGGCTCTTCAATGTCACCTGCCACAAATTTGAGCACTGCAGTTCTAAGACCTTCTGTAGACCTAATCTGCACTCCCTTGTAAGTAAAATGAAACTGTTCCTTCTCTTGCAAAGGAAACACAGAAATAATTCCACTAATGCTAAGGAAGTATCAACTAACACAATGACAAATGCCCTACGAATACCACAGTGGTTATTCACTAAATGAATAAATAAATAAGGCAAAGGGCACTTGCTGCATGTAGAAATTTAAAATAACCAGCTGTTTTCTCCTATGTGAGGCATCCAATCTGTGTCCTGAATGAAGAAGGGGCAAAATAGAAAAATGCTGTATGATAGACTACTTAATTCTATCCTACTTTGTGCCCACAAGGGAGTCAAAATTATAGTTGCACAACTTGCCTAATTTTTAAAAGTCTGACATTGTGACAATGCTCTTTGAACACTGTTTTCTATGTAGTACATAGTCAAGGGAGCACAGTTCTGAGGTCCTGAAACTGAAATACAAAGGGGTGAAGTAAGGACATAGCAGCAATCTTCACTTGGAATTTCCTTGCTTTTGTCAGCTGAAGTCAGATCTTGAACGTTATTGCAACATACTGTAGCTTTTTTGCATTTAATTAGATTTACATCCCACTTGGTTATCACAGGCTAGCTGGAAACATGTGTGTACATTCTGCAGTCAACACATTGATGCTCCTCTTGGGAAACAGCCAGCAAGACGCTACAGGAACTGCGTGTGGCAGCCTTTGTTAAGGGAATGAAAACAGTTCAATTGGGTTAAGCAGAACATTAACTTGTGAGGAGAACTGAATTTGTACATAAACTTGGGAGGCCCAAAAGGCAGCTTCAGTGGCAAAGATGTTTTTCAGGCTTTCAATATTCAAATGGTAAGGGACCAAATATCTAGTATCTCAATGAGTAAAACACATAGCATCTCAGACAGAAAGCTCAGTCTAAAATGAGTTCAGAGAAAATACCGTAGTTTAAAATTATATTTTTGCAGCTCATTGTATTACTTTTAAAAGTCTACTGACCAACTGTCACAGCGACAAGTATCCCCTCCTTCACAGTACATTACTTGGAGCTCATGGATCCTTTAACCATGTCAGTGCTGTATCTGTAGAAGAACAAGACAATTTATCAACAGAGGAAAACCAAATTACAATACAGGCAGCCATTTGTGGAATTCCTGAGTGACCAGGTCTGCTCTACTTTTCCCTGGATACCAGAGGAATAAGAGCAGAAGGTTTGTCATATTCCTGTAGTCATTTCAGGAAAAGTTTCACTATGTGAATTAAAATGTCCCATTGCAAGACGCCTTTATTTACTATTGGATTTGAATGCGGTTATTTCACTTTTAACGGAAATGATGGCAACTTAACTAATGATGACCATACTTAATGAAGTATTAAACTACTGGCTCTATCTTGTACTTCCTTCTGAAAAAAGAAAAGACTATTAACTTTACTGGGGAGGCATTCTTTCTGAAGAAGTGCAGGATCAGGCCGTAAGTGGCTGCTATATAGCCCTCACTGTATGCAAGGGATTTGTTCAATTGTGAAAACAAAAACTTCTTGATTTAATACACAAAAGGTCATTCTACTTAGCATGCCACACATGAGGGGAGGCAGAATGTAACATGACTGGCTAGCACACCAAGTCCAACTCTCTCTCTTTGTAAATCTGTTTTTCAGCCCCTGAAATGTTACAGACTGAATGTGTGGCTTTTTTTAAGCAAGAAGTTTTTGATACAGTGTCAAATCGAATTTGGAAAAGGAGGGGGTCAGAATAAAATTACACTCTAGGTAGCCTCTTACAGCAGAGAGTGAGCTTCTGTACCACGTTTCAACCAGACACACGTTTTCACTGATGAGTCATAAACCCCAAAAGACCATGTTTATAATAAAGCCCTCACCTATAGCTGGGTTAGGTAGTGCCTACAGTATCAAAGGCCACTTTTATTACAAAACAAAGTGTCTGCAAATTTCTATGATTCGTAATGAGTATGTTGCCATGGTTTTATTTTCAAGAGAAACTGTTTACTCTTCTATGTTCACTTCATGAATAGAATTTAGAGTTGAAACATTAAGGGTGTGAACTAGTATCCATCTCCAAAAAGACATCCAGGCTTCATGCTGGGGTATACACATCTCATACTGATCAGAGAAGTCTTCCTGGTCGAGAAGGCAAACTATACATGAAATGGGATTGGTTCCAAAGTTCTTGGGAAGAAGAAATATAACTCCTTCACCTCAAACCCTTGAGAATTTTGTTGCCATGAATCTCTGAACAACATATGAAAGAAAACTGCAGAAATACAATGCAGAATTTGGCATCCTATTCCCCAAGAGTTCCCTCTGTGTCAGGCTCAGGCATTAAGAAAGAATACCAGATAAATAAGGGAGCACTCTCTTAATCAGATAAATCTGCTGTTAAAATGTTGTATGTGATTGCACTGCTTTCTTACAGAATTTAACACTGCCTAAATCAATGTAGGTCAAGGCAAAAGCACTTGACATGCAGAGTCCAAATTCCATGATAAAACCCACCACAAAATGTTGGTGTCATCTTGTAAGAATCCAGGAACTGGAACAAGAGGGGTCTATGAACCAACACTGAAACATTAAGACAGTGAAATGAGAACTTCTGGAAATAGAAGCTACAGTATATCTGATGTGTTTCAATTTTATTTCCCGTTCAATGACTAAGAATTTTTCCAAAATACTCATAAGACCTAATTTTTAAAGAAAAAGGAAGTGTTAGCCTGAAAATTTTCATTTGGGGTAAAAGTTTCATTATTAGTAAAGGAGTTAGTTCTCAATAGAACTAAAATGTAATACCTTTAAAATGAATATTTAATTGAGTAAAGCAGTTATGTATCAGAGAATGATAAAATGTATGATTACTTTTGTTGCCTCAGAAAAGCCATGCATTTAGGACACCCAGTAGCCACTCTATAAGACCATATAAAAAATGCCCAAGCAAACAAACTAAAATGTTTAGCTACTAAAATAATAGTAGTATTTTAGCTATGGGCTAACCACTTCTGGAAGAGCTTTAAAGGTGCCAGCAGCATCTAATTTTTAAAAAGAGATAATCTCTTTTTAAGAGAGCTCTAGTGAAACAACAAAGGTCTCTGACTTTAAAGTTGATCTAAAGAAAGTTTAGGAAGATCTAAAGCAGAACTGAAGATGCCATCAGGGAACTTAAAGCAAAGTAAGTTCATTATTTGCAGAAGTCTGCAAGCTGCTATGCGATCTTTGAAAGACTACTCATCGATACAGCACCTGGACAGAGTTGCCATAATGATTGTAGGTATGACCAGCAACCAATATGTCATGGATGTAAAACATCTATGAAGTGAGAAAGAGAAGGAACAACAATGTGACTTCTAACTAGAAATTCTCAGCAGGAATGAGACATCTTAAGCAGCATCTTAAGAAGCCAGAAAACCACCTGGAGAACGACACATAAGAGCCACAGAGCACAGCAAAGTTCCAGTATTTAAATACAGAATTGGTCTGTCAGTAAATCTGGGTGAGCTGGGTAAAATAACACTAGGGCAAACAGTGAAGATGACCAATTCGACAGGCAAACAAAACCAGCACTTCATCTTTGATGAAGACATTAAATTTGACTGTTGAAGAGACACCGTATTATCCAAATTTAATATAAATCCTGACATTAGTTTAAATGCAGCCATTCACATGAGCTGGTGAAGATACACTGAGAGCTAGAGGGAGCAGAAAAAGAAATAAACAACCCAGCAGAATGAACATTGTTCCTTGTTCTTCCAGACACTGTGAGGCCATGGAAAAAACTGCAATGTACAAATACTTCACTGGATGTGAATTCATAGATCTAGATCAACAACTGAAGCCAAGCAGACTTTAAGGCAAGTCTGCATGCTAAAGGATCTGAGGGTCACAATGAATCCTGCAGATGTTTAAGAGCAGCTCATTGCTTTGTAGCCCATTGATATATTACATTTAAGGCATATGAACACATACAGTCTGTTAGATGAGAGTTTGCTACGTGACTTCACATATTACATGACTCAGCTACAGGAAAATCCCATTCCCTCTGCTTTATCCATCCAGCTCTCTGAGTGCTGACTCACATGCACAGAAGCCAACAGCTGCAATGGCACAGACGTTAAACCACAGTTGTGTTCCCTTTCTTTCTAGATATTATCACCTTTCTAGGATTTACATCTGAAGAAAATCTCTGCACAGACTTCAGCTTCTCCAGCTCTCATACAACCTACAGATTAAATGAATGTTGTGGTAGTGGAGTACTGTTATCCATTTGCTTCTGCCAGTTCTGCTACAAAGCAGTAACTGTCAAGGGAAGGGAAGAAAGGTGAGCAACTGCCAGAGGAAAATTCTTCATTCTCCCTGCCAAAGACTTTAGATAAACTGAAACACAGTCAAAACATGAGTTGCACAACCCTTGAGAAAGTAAGATGGATAGACAGATCAGTTCCGTGAAGTAACTCTGTGTTAGGTGTTGTTTGGTGGAAAGGTCAGAAGTTAGAGCAAGGCCAAAGAAGCTAGACTAGAGGGAAACATAGGTAGCATTATCTGAGACAAAGCTGAGAGTTTTGTGCAAGCTGCTGGCTGCTCTAACCATCTGATTTGCGTGTGTGTTGGGACAACAATTACACACTCAAGATTAATTGCAGATTACAAGGTCTTCTGGCCCAAGACCTGTCACACATATTGGTCTGTGAACAGGCAGCAGACGAGATGATGTATGGTTAGCAACAGCGAGAACAAGCGTGTGATGTTTTTTCGCACTGGCTAACAGGAGTGTCGTTTCCACAAACCTGCACAACATGCAGGTGTGGCACCTTCTCTCATTTTTCTCCTTGTTTCTCACATTTCTTTTTGTGGTATATTTGTTTTTCATACCTACACTGTCTACCTTTACTTTCAGTTGCACATAGTGTACTGTAGGAAAACCGAGCACCTTCAGTGGCCGTAGACAAGTTACCACAGCAATGTCTGGGACATCGTCTACCATACAACCCTGGAACATCGTCTACCATACAACCAACGGCGGCTGCCTCACAAGAAATTTGAAACAAACCACGCCAAACCTACTGAGCCAATCCTTTCCAAAGCTGTACGTGCAATTACAGCTTTAATTCTTTATTTTCCCTTGTTTGTTTTTTGATTTTTTTTTTTTACCTGAGAAACCAGTAAGACCCGCTTCGTGGCCGCCTCCCCTCAAAGCTGGCCGCCCCTGCACCGCTCTGAGCCGCGCTCTCCGCTGCCTGCCGGCTCCCCCGCCGGGCGGGTGACGGGTGACAGGGCCAGGGCCAGTGCCAGGGCCAGGGCCAGGCGACGAGGCCGCCACCGCCTCCCCCCTCAACATTCAACGGTCCCCGCGCACCGCCCCCTTGGCCGCTGCCCCCCGGAAGTCGTTCTCCCCGTGCCCCGGAAGTTGTCGCGGGCAGAGTCCGGCCCAGAGCGAGGCCCTGTCGCTGCCGCTATCGGGAGGCGCAGCCGTTACCCCGCCGCGCGACGCGGGGCCGCCGTCTCGCCCCTCCCCGGCGGCCCGGCCGGCTTGGCGCGGCGGCCAGCGCGGGGCTCATGGCGGAGGTGGGTGCTGGTCCTTTCCTCCCCCTCTCCTCCTCCGTCCCCAGCTCCTTCTCGCGGGGGTGCCCGGCCGGCTCTGCTGGGAGGGGGCAGCAGCGGAGGCTCCCGGGGCCGGGCCCGGGCCCGGCTCGGCTCGCCCGTGGGCGGGAGTAGCCCCGTGTCTCGCCTCTTCCCGTGGGAGCCCGGCTGGGACGTGCCCTGCGGTAGGAGCTCCGTTCGGGGTGCGGGAGCTCGCTGTGGGGGCGGCTGGGGTGGGGAGGCGCGGGGGCCTGGGGTTGTTTGTGGGCGGG
>JAOXJM010000001.1:38304891-38326004 GCA_026413425.1 Tringa solitaria
GGATCATCGCCGTGCTGCGGGGCTGGGACGGGAGCGGGGGCGGGTGAGCGGAGCGTGAGTTTAAAAACAAAAGAGGAGCCGTTAAAGTTGTCCCGGCGGTGGGTTTGGTGGAGGCGGGTCTGGGTCCCGGCTGCCCGTTGGGTGCTCGGTGTGTCTGGTCGCTCGGTCTCCTGGGCGGGTGTCACCTGTCAAGCGGTCGCCCCTTCTCCTGGGTCAGCTGCGCCTGTCACACGCCTCTCAAGGCAAGGGCATTTTCTGTTCCACCTCGCCGGGCGAGCCCAGGGGCTTTCGAGGTGCGAGCCCTGGGACTAATTGAGAGGTCTGTGGGGTCAGAGGGTCAGGGTCAGCAGGCAGAGCCTCCTGAGGAGGAGGGGGCTTTCTAAAGGGGTGCTGTGTGTATGAATGAGAATGATAGCTACCGTACGTGCCTGTCATCTTAAACTCCCCTTCCTCTCACATATCCCTAGATGTGACTGAAGCAAGGATGGGTCTGGAGTCGCAAAGGTCAAAAGGTGTCTCACTACTCGTTTGACTCAGTTCTCCATCTAAACTTGATTTTCTGGAAAATAAAAGCACGCTTGCTCATCTTTCAGCTCATTGCATCTTGTTCAATATTAATGCATAAGAAGTGATAATCATGGTTAGAAATTACTAGGAATGTTGTTGGACTGTGAGTTGAAAATAGTGCTGTTACTACAATGAAAACATACTAAAACCAACCCTGATTTCTACAGTAAGTGTTGAAAAAGTTGCCAACTGTGGTTTGATTTTAATATTTTTTTAGCAGCTTTTTAATTTGTGACTTTTTTGAACAGTCCTTGAATTTTTTTTAGCTTTTTTTTTTTTTACTTAAAGTGCTAGCAACAAAGTGACATTTCATGTAATGAGAAAACAGTTTTCTGCTTAAGTTTTTTTTATCTTCCCTTAATGGTGTTAATGTTAGCAGTAATTCTGTACTATGAATCTGTTCTTACATCTGCTCTGCTAGCTCTACAACATATTTGTATTTAGGGGAATGAAAAACTAATTTTTTTCAAGATTTATTGCTGTGTTAAAAGTGATACGGTATAAAGACACATGTGTACAGCTCCAGTAAGGATCCTGTTTTCTTGTTAAAGTCAGCAGAACTGCCAGGGAGGTTTGTTGTTTGTGTTCCTCAGTTAGCAAGTACATTTGAAAAGAACATTAGTCTGTGCAGGCTTAAAAAGAAACCTGTGTCAGTATAAAATCACCAGTTCAAGTCCAAAACCTGTTAACTCCATTCTAAATGGAAAGTGATTAGAACATTATCCCTTAGATTCCCTGAGTATTTGCCTCTCTATCAAGAATGCCTGGAAAATGCTTCTTGAAACAACGCACCAGCAGTTGTGTGTCTGTCTGGTCAAATGGCTTTCCAGGGTTTTGCTCGCTTTCCACTTCAGTGTCTTGTCTTAAATGTCAGTGGTGAGTTGTAGCCATTTCTGTATAATTCTCACAGGCAGAGTAGTTTGGAACACTTTTTTATCAGACAAGAAATTTCTGTTACAGAAAAAAAAGGTTATCTTAAATAGTTGCAATGGGTAGGTGGTAGTTTGTGGAAGAATCTGTAGGAAAAGTTTCATGAACTGGAAAAATATAATATATGGCACTTGGGAAGACTGGTTTACGGATACATGAATCTGATTCTACGCTTAATTTACACAGTTCTTGAAGTGTAATGTTAATATGTTTTGTCTTTTGAATGGATGTGATTTCTTCATTAACTGGGCGAACATAACAAATTTATTTACTTGCCGTGGAAATAATTCCCTGCTAAATCTAACGATCCACTAATAAATTATGTTATTTGGAAGTTAGCAAGATTATTGCTAATGGTCTGTCTGTACTCCTGCTTATGATACTTCACTGTTCAAAATTAGCTTGAAAGTAGCTATATCCATGTTTATTAGGGGTCCGATTCTGACCTCATTGAAATGAATTTTGTTTGCTTCTGTGACCATTGAGTGTTGTAGTTTAAGAAAAGCAACTTCTTGAATAGTGGATGAAATGAACTCCTGAGCGGAGAGGTTTGCAAGACTGCTTTAATCACCTGAACCATTGTTTAAATTCCCTGTAAATACTGAACTACAGTCAAGATAATACTTAACGTGACTGCATTGCTTTTATTACGTGTGTGTTCTTCCTGTGCAAATATCTGAGGTGATTTAATCAGCAATATTTAAAAGAATATCTGGTGAAAGTATCATTAAGGTAGAGTAACTAATGCTGTATCTTCTTTTTATTACACAAAGAGTGAATGTAATTAGTGTTAACGTAGTGAACTGGCCTTGCTTCCTGCTGCTTGTGCTCAAGTAGACTATGGCTGCTTAGGTTTCTGGAAAAAAAATGGGACAAGGCTTAATCTTAGGAGCAAATTAATTAAACTAATCATGTTCAGCTGCTCTGGCAAGTTTAAATTGAAAACGTGGCTGTGTATGAGTTTGTTTCCACAGCATCACAAGCTGATCAAAATTGGACCTTCTGCCTTCCCATCCTTCTTCCTCCTCTTTCTTCCTTTTGCTGGTAAGGATTGCCCCGGGAGCTGGTTCAGGAAGCTGATCTAGCTGAAAACTATCAACTTTTTTTTCTTTTTCTGTTAGAGTTAGTTCTTAAAAGACTCAGTGCCCTGAACCGACTCACTGTGCAGTTGTGTACCTGCCGGTGACTGTTGGGCAAAGAGGTGGGATGTGAGAAGAGGGAGGGGAAGAGTGGCCTGAAGGGCTGAGAATGATGTTAGGGGACTCCTGCAACCCACCGCTTTCCATAGGCGTCCAGCTGGCGTGGACCAGCTCCACCATTGAAAAACATGGTCCTGTTTGTTTCCAGCCTGCTCTGCTGCTTCCTCCTTTGTGCAGGCAAATACTTGTATGGTTCTGTGGTGAACTGGGTTGAGGTTTGAACCGACTCGGGGGAGGGGCAGGGAGGGGAGGGTTAGGTTGAAGCTGGATCAGTTTGCTGCACAAACATTTGTGCTGGCGCAAAGATGGGGGTGGAAGCAAGCAGTAAGGGGAGCAGGGTGTGTCTGTTTCTTTTGGTGACAGTGACACATTATGCCAGTTTAAAGTATGCTCGATAGTAGCCTAATTCAGTGAGGTTAAGCTCGTACGGCATTGAGGGTTTGAAGACGTTCAGCTATGGTTCATAGGCATATTTTACATCTAGGACCCCTTAATCCATGGCAGTGTGTCTCTGATTTCATTATGTACTTTGAAGGGATTTTAAAGGAAGAATCTGGCCTTTTGTATAGTGACTAATTTTTTTTTAGTGTTTTTATTTGTTACCTACTGTTTTGTTTAGCGGTACTTAATGGGAAAAGTATGCTCCTGTTTATAACTGCTGTTCATCCATCAAATTCCTGAAACAATGTCTTTGTTCAGCATCTATATTTAGTTTTTAAATTTAAATCAGAAAAGATAGCCATCACAGTATCCACTAAGAAAACTGCAAGGTATTTTGCAGTAATAAATAGAAAAAAACCAACAACCCACAAACAAATGACCAAACCTATGAAAATTATGAGGCTGACCTAAGATATATATTAGAACTTCAGACAGTTTCCTAGGAGGCAATGTGTGACTTCTCTTCTTAAGTAACTATTTAATGCTTAGTGGTTTTCAAAATCTGCCTCAAGGCTTTCAGGTTATCACAGAAGTTGTACTCTAATGTTTCAGGATATGGATAAGTATTGATTTTTCTTTTTTTTTTTCCCCCAAACATCTGTGAAAATTGTAGATACTGTATCCCCCAGCCATTTGTCTCCACTGCTGTGCCATAGAGTAACATGCTTAATGATCCTTTCCACCAAAGAAGCTGTATGTGGTGTTTTGTGCTTTAGTCATAATCAGCAGATAAATGGACTCAATCTACCTTCACCGGTCAGTTACTTTGATTAATTTTTCCTGAAGTGGATTACTGTGTTCTCATACCATTCACTTGTGCAAGTGTGTATGGGTGGTAACCTCTCTTTGCTGGGTGGCAATGAGTAACTGGGCAGTAGCTACTGCTGGAAGAGATGACCTATCTGCAGCTTTTCACTGACGTTTTCTGAAACAAATCTAATGGGTTTCATTTTTGTCTGCTGCTGAATAACATAATTTTTTGTCAAAGCCATTTGAGGAGCTGTTGGCTGAAAACTGCTGTCCAGAGACGTGTAATTTCGTGCAGTATATGCAGATGATATTTTAGTTGTGTGTAAGTTGTAAAACAGCGCTCCTAATATAGCAGAGTTTGAACTTTCCTTTCTTAAGCATCATCTTTTCTTGTTGGCCCTTCTGTGTAATCAGTGTTAGATGTGGACGTTCTTTTTGAACGTGAACTGGTGATAAACTTGTGTGTGGTGTTTTCTCATGTAAGTATGTATGCATATAAATTTGTGTGTATATGTTATATATTCTCCAAGTATAGTGTACTCTTCAAAGTTTCCTTTGACTGCTTCTGACAGGGTGGCAACAATCATGACAACCAATTTAGTTCACTCTTTATTGAGACCCATTTTCCTGGAGCCACGTAACTCCAGAATTTCAGTCTTTCCCTCAAGCTTGAAATGACAACAGAAATAATTATCTCTTGGCTTTAATAAAAAGAACTAATAACTTATTCCTGATGTTTATACAATAAAATTTCATGATTATTGCATGTTTGGGACTGACTATATGCATTCTTTTCTAATTAGTGGAAATGGTGTTGTGATTACTGACTGTTTCCTCCTCTTGTCTTAGAGTACTTTAATTTCATGTCTTATGCTTTCACGTCCATATGTGGGGTAGTGAGATGAGAAGCTTCTTGTCACATGGGCTGTACTTAATCTGTCACTGACTTCTCGGGTGATCCTGGATAATCCCTAAATTTTTTGCCTGAACCTTAGTCGATAAAGTAGTACCAATATCTGTTAGGTAAGGTGTTCCTCTGAATTACTGCAAGTGTAAAATTGTTCTGTTGTGTGTCATTGCTATCATAGCTGCCCGTGCTGGATGGCCACCTTTATTTGCTTCAACTTCCAGAATCAGCCACAGTTACTAGACCTGCCACTTCTTCTCACAGAACGTTTTTTTTTCAAAGTAAAGGTTCAGTTGGCTGTTGATAGAAACACCTCTGTGTTGGTATGTTTTTGAACTGGGATTTTTAAAAAAAGACTCCAAATGCAGGGTTTAGCTTATCCTTTTTCTTTTTCCTTGTTTATGATAAATGCATATCTTATGACAAAAGCACTCAAATTATTTCTTGCTGTTCAGCTTTTTCTTGTACCTGTGTCTGTTACTCTTCTGCTGAGGAAAATGTGATTCAGAAATATGGTATGAATTGTCTATGCTTGTAATAAAAGCTGAGAACTATAGGGCAGTTGGTATATGAGAGACAGTGATAGTGGTAGTTTTCCTGGACTGTACTCCAGACTCAGGAGAGACTGAGGTACCGTGTTTTTACCCTGAAGAACGGACTTCTTTCCCCTGGCTTTTCTTCATAGTGATTTTGGTCCTGGCAGGGTTGAGATGCTGCTGCTGTCATTCATACAGTGGTGACGGTTACTGCAAACCACTGATCCGTTACTGTGTGCTGACTCAATGGTGAAAAGTTGCTTTAATTTCCTGCCTTTTCAAGGGTAAAATAGACTCTCTATCCCGTATGCCGGTACCTGGATTCCTGATGGAAGATACAGAACTTTGATCTATCTCCCACTGGAGCTGCGGTTTAAACTGGTGTGTTGATATTGTCACTGTTTTCCTGTGGCTGCTGCCAAAGAAGTTAACCTGCATAGTAGTTCTTACCTGCTGGGATTACTCACCTTGACACGAAGCATTTGTCTTTCAAGCAAATTTTCTTAAATGCTTTGCACGGGGATATTATCTTGTGCATTAGTATGTCACCTGGCACAATATGCAGGTGGGGACATTTCATTCTTACCATAATTTAGTCAGTAAAACTGATTGTAGTAATACTGCTTGTTTAGAATCATAGAATTGGAATATTGTGAGCTGGAAGGGACTCATTATGTGAACATTGGAAAGATATTCATCAGCACAACACTAGATGTATTTCTGAGATGAAATGTCTTTATTTCATGGCTTGCAAGATGTTTGACAGGGCGGAGAGTTGACTGGTTTTGCCATGCCTTAGGACAGTGTGGCATCTTTTTCCCAAATGCAGATGTTGAAGCGGTAGCTTTAAAGGGGAAACTCCCACGTTTTTTTTTTTTTTCCCTTGCAGAAATGCAAACTTTGGTTTCTGTGTAAAATTAAAGTGAAAAATGATCATTCTAGTGCTGTGTTCGATCTTGGTAATGATGTATCTTATGCTCAGCTTTTCTGAAATGACAGCAGGAGCTTTTTGCATAGCTGCACAGCAGAGCAAAACAGAGCTGACTGTGCAGCAGTTATCCTTCAGACATGTCTAAATTTTTCAGTCTATTTATGAGTATCAACAAACACTTTGTGCATACTTTTGCCATGCGTTGAATGCTTCTATTTTCCTTTAATTTAGCTTAAAACTAGTAATGGAATTCCTGAGGTTTTGAAAGGAATAGCTCTTGGCAAGCCTAGAGTTTTGAAACCAAAGGCAAATTAAGATACCAAGCAAACACAGGGAGGGCTACTTCTTCAGGGAAGTATGTTAAGATTCTTCCGACATCTTACAGTTTGTTGCATTTATGTTTAAAAAAAAATTAAAATCTCTCTTTGAAATACTCCTTTAAAGTACAGCTGTTGTTATTTTTCTTTTAAAAAAAGTCTTACTGGAACACAAGGGGACTTTTTTTTTCTCCCTTGATGTCACTCAAGAAGTTTAGCCTTTTCAGCCAGCCATTAGAAACGGAGGGGGTGATACTCCTTTGTAGCTGTCTGTATTTTTCAAACTCATACACTGATTGAAGCATGTAATTAGACTACATATTTTATTTTAAATAAAATATGCTCTTGCTTTTAAATCACTGCAATAATTGTAACTGGAAGTAGTTGTTATTATATATGTTTCAGGTGGTACAATAACACAGTCGAAAAAATTGTTTACATTTTCAAAGCGTAGTTGTGCTTTTTATAAAGCATATAGCTAAGCTGCTTTAGCAGAGACATAAGAGGAGATATGACGCAGGGAAACTTGCCTGGCTGTCACAGCCTTCTCCCTCTTCAGTATCTGCGGTCCAGCTTGCTGCAAGCATCTTCCCTCTTTTGTACCCTCTTCCCACTAATCCCCAGGTGTACAGCATTCATAGAAATCTTGCATGCTATCGCCTTTATTTAGGTTACTGCATTTCTTTGTAGAGTTTCATGGCTTTGTGTGCCTTCGTTCAGTCCTGCATTTCTTTGCAGTGTTTCTTATTATCATAAACATTTTGAATGTCTCGGAGCTCATTATCATCTCTCTCAAACTTAACTTGTTTGCTCGCCATTTGCGATGCTGCTGACAGTGGTATAATCCTCTCCCGCCCAGGGCAGTTGTTTGGGAGCAGCGTCTTTTCTTCCTCTTCTTGAATCCATGTTCATGCTTTATTCATATCCTCCTCGTTCCTTGTCCAAACAACGTTTTCAAGACTACATTTTCTTTTTTTGTCTTTACAAATGAAGTTTAGGACTGTATCTGTCATCTGGAGTACTTCAAGTACCTTCTCCCTCTTCTCCTGATATTCTTGTCTCTTCAATCTGTTTGAAATACAGCTGGTACAATTTTTCAGTAGTCTACCTGCTAGTTTTCCTCATCAAGCTAAAGACTGTTGTCTTTAAATTTGAAAACCTGCATCTTATATTTCTACATCATAGTCTTCTTTTTCCCTACTGCTCTTGGTGCTCAAATCTATATTTTTTTATCTTTGTTTTTTTTTCCCCTCCCTTTCTATGTTCTCTATGTCTTTACTTATGTTTCATGTTATATTCTTCACTTTGATTTAGGAAACTTTTGAGTATAACTGTATGTTATATGTTAATGCTACTCCAAGAGAAAATGATCGCACCTCTGACTTTTCTTCAAGAGTGTTAGAGTGTCCTGTTGTGTCTCTGCTTGTATAGATGAACTACATTTTTATCTGCCAAAGCTGACAGGGATGCGTGTTACCTTTGGATCTTTATTTTTTAGAAAGACCCTTGAAAGCTATGTTGCTGCATATCTTCCAAATCTGGTTCACTTGTCTGATGACTATGCTTTTTACTTCGGAGTAAGCAGAGAACACGACTGGCATGATTTAAACTCTCATTGTGCGAGTACAGTGTCAGATTTTGTGGATTTTTATTATCATATGTGTTTTCAGTTAGTAAATATTTTTTTCTACACTTGGCAGCTTTCTTTTGTGTGGCGAATCAGATGTAATCTGCAGCTTTTATTTAAATTATATACAAATTGAATTAAACTCGCAATAAAAGTAGTATTAAGTGCCATGTCCTATACTTGACTTATTACAGAACTAAAGCTAATATTAACAGAGTTAATGTTTTGTTATTTTTTTTTAATAAGAAAAGCCAAGTGACTCTTGAATATTTTTTTTTTCATGTCTCGTGAAACTTTGGGTCACAAGATTTTTGTGGCTTGTGTTTTGATTTTTGTTTGTGGTATTTCGCTATGTGGATTGGTTGGTTTTTTTTTGAGAAAGTTAAACTTTTGGGGCTCATTATTATTTGAATGTTTTTGGCTGGCAATGCAATGAAAAAGTAAAATAATTATAATAGCTAAAATAATAAATTTTAACACACAGCTTGCTATATAGCTGTCTAAAAATATTTTAGGATAGTGGAGTTAAATTGTTGTGAATCTATTCTGGGTCATGGCAGCTGCCTTGTGTTTCATTAGACTTTTACGCCTTGAAAGTGAAAGCTCAGTGTATGTCTTACTCATCAATTTTTATTGCCCTAAATGTAAAAGACTAGGGCAGTGGTAGTTTTACTGTTAATTCTCACAGGTGTACAAATGTTAATGCTAAAGTAAGCTGGATGTTTTGTATAGGTCTATACAGTATTTGTGCAGCTAGACTGGAGATATTCTTAAATAATTAACCCCTAATATAAGGTTCCTAAAAGCATTTAATTCGCAAATGTTTGGATGCTCTGTGTGACTGTGAATGCCTACTTTCTTATCTTTCTGATAGCTGTCTCTTCACTTACTGTGTAAGTTTCAGGTGATAGTTCCTGAGAGAGCTTCCTCTGCACTTGCAATTTTGTTAGGAAGGATACCATTATGTTATTCTTTGTTATTAAAAGGCATTTGGTAAAGACATTTTAGATCTTAGAAAGTTACGAACATTCTAATACTAAATACAATATTATCCAATAAATTGTTCTCTAAACTTGAACTTTGTGGTATTTATTTAGTATTATTATAATAACATTGTTGTGCCTATATTTAGAGAAATTCTGAGTAATACATGCCAGTCGGTCAGCGCTGCAACTCCAGAGAGTGCTCCATTCCTAAAAATTGCTGGACTAGAAAAGAATGTATACAGGAAGGGGAAAAGGCAATGTGCTTCATAGGCTTCAGACAAACTATTTTCTTTTATTTTTTCTTCCCCCCTGCCCCCTCCCCCCCCTTTTTTTGGTAGACAGGTGGATGGGTGAACCTTTCTTCTCCAGTGCTTACATCCTCCCTCCCCAAGTTCCAGAAGTTTTTCTGATAACAGAGGTGGGGAGAGCATTTCCAGCTTGTCCTCTGGGTCTTTAGTTCTAGAGCAATGTGTTTTGTCTCAGAGGTACAACATATACCAGAAACTTAGATAAGCTTCTAGTTCCTCAAAAAATTTGGGTTTAAGAGTATGTTATGACTGTTATTTTAAGATATGTATGGCCACCTAGGGTCTTGAAATATTTTTACTAGTAAAGGACAACAAAGTGCCCTTCAGAATCTAAAGTTCAAGTTACTTGTCTTGGATTTTCTGTGCCTACGGTGAATGTGGGCCATCTGATCTTCACAAATGTGTTTTCTTTTACTATGACTTTAGTCCGTAAGTGGCAGTACATTTGCTCAATAAGTATTTATTTCGTCCTGCTTGAGGATTCCTTATTCTATAAAGACCCTCTAAACTGGTCCTGTAGAGCACAACTTCATGTTTGCTAAATTTAAATTTACTTCTCTTGAAGAGTATGTATTTCTTATGTCAGCTGGAATATAGAATTCTATCTGTTAAATGGATGTGGCTTACTAATTTTAAATTGTATGTTTTTTTTTTAAATAGCTTCATATCACAGTAAAAAGTAGTCTAACATTGTCAGTAGTGTAAAATTAAAAAAAAACAAACCTACCTTCCTGAAGGCTTGGCTGTGCCACTACCATATCAGTTCAGCATTCTTCTGTGAATTCTTCACTGCTGATATTAAAATAAATCAATAGCAGTTATTTATACTAAAGCCTGTCCCCTATCATGTCTCTGCCCTCCAAGGACATAAGCATCTCCAATTTACCATGGGGTAAAAATGAATAAATATATAATTGGCAAGCAGTTAAATTAAGTTTTATGTTCACATCTCACCTCAGATAGCTTTCTATACTCCTGTCTATTGATAAGTTCATTGGAGCACAATTTTGAGTGACTCTTTTATTTATTTAGATCCTGATTCATGTAAGATTTTGCTTAGTGTTTTGACTTCTCATTGAACTATAGGTGACAAAACTTAATGAGATATGTTGGAAGAATAAGGTTCAATTTAAGTGTATGCTGGTCAGTTTGGAATTTACTGGTTATAAGCTCTCCTTATGAAGGATGATTTTGTAGTTCGGAGTATGAAGATGTCTGAGGAGGAGGAAACCTGAGGCTGAGGCTCTGAAGACAGACTGAAGTACTTACTATTAAGTAGTGTAGTCTAGGGAAAGCTCTTAATAAAAGGATTGAATGTTGACTACCATGAGATACTTTATGCTACTACATAGAGCGATAGTAACCAGTTGTTATGTGGTAGGTCAAACTGCTCTTGCATTGATTATAAGATGACTGGTTGCAGTGGTACTCTTAGGTTGATTTGCTGTAGTGCTGACCTATGAAGTGAGCAGTGCATTAAGAGTGGTGCATTGGACTCTTATGAAGTGTTTTATCGTAAGCATAAGTTTTCATATTGTACATAAAATATGTAGGTTTAGGCTTTTGCACTAAAAAAGTTAAGTATTTGTTTCAACATACTATGCATTTAGTAGCTAATTAGAGATTTCTGACACAGGTTTTAATGAGCTGTTGTAGTGCTTGATTATGTACAGTTCCAGAATTTTTTCAAGAAAATGAACATACTTGAAATAAGACCTGTTTTCTAATCCTGCTGTCAGATGTCAAATTGTCTAGAATAGGCAGATCGTATTTCTGCATGTTGTCCTCCAGTGCCCCATGTAAAAGTGTGTGACCTAAGTGTGTATGGGCTTTTTGAATTTAATGGAGATATGCAAGTGAACATAGCTTTTATTGTTGATTAATACCTAAAATTGTTGGGGGGGGGGAGTTGGATGGGGAAGGGATGGCTAGTGTTCATTCTTTTATAGAAAGAAAATCTTCAGCTCTCTTCCATCACTTGTTTGCTTTCAGCTTTATGTTCTGCTCCATCATTAGGCTGTAGAAATGCTGGCATTCAGATTGTCAAAAATTGGACATAACCCAGGAGCTGAAAAGAATGTAAACTCTTGTATAATGAAATATAAAAAACCTCCTTGTCAGCTAAGGAGGAATAAGTGAAATACTGTATTAATGAGGTTTTAAAGTAGTTAGATTTTAGGTTTGTTCTGTATGAAATGTTATTTCTCAAGTGTGCTATACCAAGGAAATGTAGCTTCAGAAAGCCTTCTCTATTCTTGACTTCAGAACAAACAATAAAATGTCATAGTAGAACGCTTGAGATTATGGAATAATAAAGCCTAGCAGTGTATGGTGAACAGTAGACATATTTTACATATTACTTTGAATAGTAAATATTGTGGGCTGACTTAGTGATTTGAGAGAAGTCTTGGTTTGCATTCATTGTAAAGGCTTTCTGTGAATTAATTCCAGTACCAAACACAACTTCAGTAAAGTCAATTCACTGATTACCTTTCATTATGAATGGACTGTTTTGAGGTGGTGGGTAATTCTAGGAAATTTTGTAACTATGTAGGGGCATGTGAAAAATAAATAAAACTAGAAAGAATAAGGGGATGTTGTTTTTGAAATGCAAGTCTAAAGTTATGAATAAAATCTAACTAAAACTGTCAGCAAAACATTGATGTTAAAGTTTGTACGTTAAAAGCTATTTGTTGAGTTACTCATCGGCTAACCCAAATAAATTTTATTTAAACTTTCTTTGGTTTTCAAATCTGTATTTGTAAATATATTGCTTCTATGCTACTAGTGAGAGTAAAACCATTGTTGAATGGAAATTTCATAAAAATCTCAGAAACCTTGAAGCTGAGTTTCTTTTGCTCTGTGCTAAAATCCCATCCTGCTTTCTTTCCAAACGCAATAGTGACAGCATAGCTTGGGGCAGGCAGTGCACTTCTTTCTAGTTTGCTTTGCACAGATACCTTGTGCATGCATGATTAAATTATTTGTAAATTAGTTTACAGTATGCCCAACAGTATTTTGTTTGTTTGCTTTAAGCGACCATGATGTGAATTGCAGCAATTTAGCAGCTGATTTGTGAGTGATTCAGTGTTTGTCTCCTGAATGAGGCAGGGATTTTGTTGGGGGGCTGGCACCTTGTGATGACAGTGAAATTATCCGCTGGCTCCTTGGTGATGGTGGTTGCTACTTCCCAGAACTAAATTTTGTTTCCAAGAAAACTGTAAACGCTTCCCTGTGAAGTGCGTGCTTTCATACGGACACATTAGGCCTGTGCCTAATGCGATGAATTGTACCAATGGGTTATGTGGTGCCCCGTGATTTTGTCATACAGATTTTATGCACTATTTATACATCTATTTTAGTACTTTTTAAAAATAAGCTGCTGGATGTGCTTCATCTAAGGTTATATTTCACTATTGATGGCGTAAGTCTGTAGTTTGGGCAGAGATTTTAAAAACTTGAAAATGTAATTAAACTTCTCAAAAGTGTCAGCTATAGGTGATTCTCTAGGGAAAATCTCAAATGAGTCATGTACGGTACCACACAAGTAGTAAACTCTGTTCTGAGGACCTTATGATTACTTCTTGTTCTCTAGCCTATCTGATGGCCAGCACGGAAGCCTAGATGTGTTAGAGATTAAAGAACTCAGCTATCGCTTCAGTACGTAGTGAGTTAGAAAAATGGCTTAAATTAACATACCCGTACAAATTTGTTCTATCCAGTTTGGCCCTCGCTCAGTGAACATAAGAGATAAAATGTGTCACCTCAGCAGACAATAATAAATGCATTTTATATTGAATAATGTATAAATGACACCACTGGGGCTAACCGATCCACGTTGCTGCTGTGTAGGGCTGTCAGAATGGGGAAAATTAAAATGCTCGTGATCCTGTTTGAAGTAGGCTAGTGCCATAGGACTGGCTGAAAAACTCACTGTCTCTGCTGCAAGGGAAGAATTGGCATCAGTCTGCAGCATTAGGCAGGTTTCACAATTTGACAGCAGCCCTCCTTGCAGCACACCACAGGCTCTCAATCTCTGGCACAGCAGAAGCGAGGGATGGATATCGTCTGGCTGTGGTTTCATCATGTATTATTTAAAACTTTTCCAACTGTTTGTTTTCCCTTCTGCACTACAGTTTGCTGCCTTCTCGCTTGTGATGTTATAGATGTATATAGGGTGACAGAAATAACGTAAATTAAAAGGCCCCTCTCTTTCCCAAGGAAAGTAACATCAGCGCATGTGCTTTGCATAATGTTCTCGCTTCTCTAGCTATTTTCCAGAACGCTAGTTAAGGAGTATTGTATTCTAAGTGAAATCCAACAATTTTCTCCTACTGTAATTTTTAGGGGGTAACGTACAGAAATTGATTTGCGTATCAGGTAGTCTACATGAATGGATTGGAATTTATGAAAGAGTATAGGGATGTTAGGTTAATAATTTACTCAAAGTGCTACAACAGTATCAAAGCACATAGCATGTTTAGAATAAGTAAATTATTAGTGTGTTGTAATGATCAGCTATTACAGAGAATACATCCAATTCTGATGTAGAACTGCATTTGTGGAAACCTGTAGTGTTTCACGTAGGTGAGCAACCTAAAGTTTGGAGGGGTTAAACAGAAGTTGTAGGAGCTGGGCGAGATAAGGCATAGCTTATGAGCATAGGGAATTGAATGGGAAATGATAAAGGAGACAAGGAATCAGGAAGAAACTTGATTTTTGGACTGTTTTGAATTTTGGATTCTTGGCTTAATTTATCCTAATACTACCGATTACATATAGAATTTGAATTACGGTGTTTTACTGACTTAGCCATAGCTAATTATCACATTTCTTAGTTCTAAATTACTTTCAAAATATCTGCAGTATTGTTAGGCCAGGGGTAAGTGGCTTTTGTGCTTTTGTTTTGGGGTGTCTTCTAGTGTAGGCAAAGGGGTCGCAATAAAGGGATAGAGAATCTGGGATTAAAGCGCACTGTAAGTAGCATAATGATTATTTCACACTGCTTCTGTAACTGTGTCAAAATTTTCTTCAGTTCCTTTCTATTTCTGTTCTAGAAAATAATGTAGCTTTTGCAGATTATTTTGTTGGATACAGTTTCTGTAACATACTCTTGTTGACTAATTAAATTATTGCTGGATGTAATGTGTTGCTTTGACAGAAGCCTGTGTTTTGTTTGCTTGTACAGTCTGAGACACACCATTTTCATTTGCTTTTGAATTTTTTGTATTAACTGCAAAAGTACAGAGAGAAAGAATAGGAGTCATGGTTTATCTTGGATTATCCAAACTTGCTTTGGAACATTATTGCCAAAGGCTATTACGCTTAGTGATTATTATGTTTATGAAGTTGTTGTATTTTCTCAAACCACAATTCTTGTAAAAGGATAATTAAGTTAAAGCTTGGACTATTCTTTGCAGATTCTGTGCCAGCGCCAAAATATTTTCAAACAATATGTAGTTATAATTTCAAAGATATGCTTTTAACTTGAAATACTAAATAGTGTAACAAGTTTTTAAAACATACTACTGTCCTTCCAGTTTACTTGAATATTAATTTTAAGGTGAAAGCAAGCCATTTATCTTGCACTGCCATCAGAAATCAGATGTGAAATATGCTACTTCATATGAAGGCCTAAAGTTTATGTTCTTGGTCTAAATTAATCTTTACACTGTCAATCTTTTGTGGAGGGGCGAGACATATATCTTGCTGTTTGTAGCTATCATTGCTGAACGCTTTAATAATCAGGTTTACTAAATCACAAACTTCCAAAGGTTTCATGCTGTGTGTTTATGTGAAGTATAATTTATGTAAAGTATAATTTCATATTGAGTTGGGTAATGCTTCAGCTGGAGTTTGCAAAGATGCTTGACATCTGTAGTTGACTTTTTGAAAAATGGTGGGAGTAACTTCCATCAGTCAAGTGAAACAGCTTAAATGTCAGGAGCTTAATCTTAACTTGTATACTTAAGTGAAATTCTATGTTCTTATTATAAAGAAAATGCAAAAGTGGACTTCCTTTTTTAATCAAAATCTGTACTGGCTAAATGGTCTCTAGTCCTGTCCCTAAACATTCAGGAACTTTTAAAGCTGTAATTGTGCAGAATTTTTTACACTTTTACTGCAGTGTAAATGGCAGTTAGAAATAGCACTGTTAGAAGCTGTAAGTGCTAACATGCTGCTTGTATATGTCTAGATTTAATAAGCCGTATCAATATCTTTCTTGATGTTGGAACTGAAACACTGTGCTTTTTATAAAAATATTACTTTTCCCAGCTTTTAAACAGATTGCAGCATTTGCTTGAAATTGTACTTTGCATACATAACTGTAGCTTTATATGAACCTTTGCATAAAGCATCTTGAAAGAAATCAGTTTCAGAGGCTACAGCCTGTTTTCTTTTCCTGTAGATGTTCTATAGGTTTCTGTAAAAGTGATATACAAGTTGATCTATTTTATCAGACCCCTGTGATATCTCTTTACACTATAATGAAGCTGTATTTTCATGACCACTTTAAAATGGTCAAAGTATGACTTGTTGCCAAAAAAAAGAGTATGGTTTCTCCTTAGGCTTCATGGTCCATCCTCCCTTTCAGTGCAGTGGTTTGTATGGAAGCTTCTCTGGCTAATTAGAAGACAGCCAGAGCAGGAAAGACCATGGCTTTCAGCTGCAGTTACCTTTACATCAGCTGAAGGTAATACAAAATAGCAGTCTGAGAAGAGCACAGAAATTAATTTAAAATATTCCATCTCACAATGACTGTTTAATTCACAAAAGGAAAACTTGATAGCCGTGCACCAACTCTCTGTACATGAGAGGAAGCAATATGTCCTTGTTATAAATTTAATTTGTATTATCCAAGAAACATAGGCTTGGTTTTGAAAGAGGTGGGTTTTTATCTCTTACCTCTTGTCAATTCTAGTCTATAAAGAAGAACAAATTGAGTGGGACATAGATACGTAAATATTAGTATTGATTCATTTGGACTTCTCTGATTTCACAACAGTACTAAGTTTTTTGTGGTGTTTTTTTATTTATTTTTTTTTTTCAGGGAAGCTAGCAGGAGTGGGCAGTGTAAAAGTTTATGGAGTAGCCAAATATTTGATCTGCAATATTTTAAAGTGGTTTTTAGTGAGTGTTACACAAAAGGTTTTGATTATCAATATTCACTGTTTTGGCTTATTTTTTTTTTTTTTAAAAAGTCATCTTAGTTATTCCCCTTAAGTAACTAACATCTAATACTCTGGTTGAAGTACATAGGTACTATTCGTAATAGAAATATCTGAATAGAATACAGCTGAATTTCTTCAGATTTTTTAAATCCTTCTCCCTACTTCCCAGTGATTCCTGTACCACACATACTTAAATATGGCTCCTGGGACACAATTAATGTAGTGTGGTTTTTGAAATTGTGAAAGAGAATATTTAAGAGAAACTAAAAACTTTTAAAAGTTTAGCTTTAATCTTGAATATATGATTAAAAGAGCTTTCACAATTCTGACAGTTTTGAAAGCTGTCTGCCTCTGATGTTAAAATCTTTGACATAAAATGTGACCCTTATTAACATTAGCATCTGTTTATAAGAGTAGAAAAAGCACCCGTTTTCTTTAACCTTTATTTCCTTTTCACTATAAATACTTGTTGCTACCTATAAAATAATTATGCTTTGGGTTGTGTTCTGCTTAGATTACTGCTGTTCCTTTGATGTGCAGAATAAATTAAGATGCAAAATTATTTGAAATTTCTCCTCACTGTTAAGTTCAGAACGATGGGAAGATTATTAGACAAAACTTAAATTGTTAATGCTAACTTGTAGCTTTAATGACTGAGGAGTGGTCTTAGATACAGCTCTTCACAGGATTTTTTTTTTTTTTTGGCCATTCTCTCCAGAAACGTTCTGTCTGTTTTGCTCGAAGACAACAGAAACCCCAGGTTTCTAGGGTTGCACTGAATCAGTAGCAAGCTTGTGATGTTAATGATGTATTATTAATAACATCTGGTTTTGCTATTCATATGGCTCTCTTTTTCTGGATAGACTAAACAAGTAAGAACACTTAAATATTTTTAATTTGAAGGCATCGGTTACTGGTAACTGAAGATGTGGCTTTTAAAGAATGACTTGAAAAATATAGAAGTCTTGATGGCATCCTTTAATGATTTATGTTTATCTTGATATTGTTTAAAATATTATATTGTGTATATAGGTAAATTTCTATGAGAAAAGGTGTGCAGAGTATGATATACATACTTGTGCTATCATTAATTTCACTATTTTTGGTGCTTGGAGGGGTGTTTGTTAACTCAATGTGAAATGATAATCTTTGTGTTAGTCTTCAGAGTCTGTTACAATTTATGAGAATCCATGTTTATTTTTGCAAGTAGCATGATTTATCTAGCAGAGGCACCAATAGCAGTGAAGAGATGGAGGCACAGACAAGCAGTTGGTGCCTTAAAGTTTCTAGAAAGCTCAAGGAGAATATTCCTTTTAGGAAATGAAGACCAGCAACCTATTTCAGAATTAGTGGAAGAAGTACTGTATTTTTGTGTTGTGAGACCACATATAAAACCCATCCTGCTTAAAATCAGTCACACTGGGTAACTGAGGGGGTTCTTGTGTGTAGTAAAGCTTTGGAAAGGAGAAGAGTGCTCAGGAACTACCTTTATTAATATTACCATGCCAGTGGATACAAATGATTGTCTCCTTCTGCCTGTTTATTTGTGTAGCTTTGGTCAAGCTTGAACTTTTTGCATTAGAGACTTAACTTGGATAATTCCGTGTGTTTTGGTACTAGGTAATTAGTGGATGTTTCAGTCCAACTAATGACTGAAGTTATTTGAACCAGTCGAGAATGCTTGCCAATGTGTTTCCAAAACATGGCAAAATCCAAAATTACAAGCTTGGTGGGCCACTTGGGCAGACTGATGAGATAATTTTTGTGCATTTGGTAGAAATAAGTTGCACCATCCTACTGACTATTTATTCATTGAAGTTCTTACTGATTGTTTGTCCATACTGATATATGCTTCATTTATCATGCAGGGATGGTTTTTTGAAATGTTTGATGGATACGTGTTCTCCTGACCCATCTTTTCTCCTTGCCACATGGACTTTCCCTTGTATAGCCTTCAGACTGTAAGGGAACAGTGGGAGACTTTTCGACAAGGTGCCCTTTTTGCCTTAGTGCCTATGTGCAAAACTCTAAGAATGGTTACGGAAAAGATTTTAATCCCACATGATTGACCCTCCTATATATGGACCTTTGGATTCACTAGTTGTATTATCTCTGAAAATACAGTTCTTGTAGGTAAACTAAACTACTTCTGGCACAGCATGTCTTAATAATGTCTTCATTTCAAGGTCTTCTACCATTAATTTTTCTTCCCTTTATTCTTGTACTATTGCAGATGAAGGCTTTAAACATAAAAATAAAAAAGTGGATTTGTCAGCACTGTGTGCTGTGTAAGGCATAGCTGGAGTTCCTTAGGAAGCTTCGTGTAAGTCAAGTTTACTGACAAGTTGTACGCTTTCCCCTTTCCAAGCCTGTATTCATCAGCTGTGCGTTTGATATATCTACAGTTTGGGGTTTGAAGGGTTACAGGCAGTACAATATCAAATAATACCTCTGTAAGCGTAGAATTCCACCTAAAATCTCGTAACTTGTACTCAAATTAAGGGTGAAGTGCAAGGCTCTTAAATGGTATTATAAGCGTAACACTGTTTTAACATTGTTCATTGATATTATTTCCACTGTTCTATGTTTTAAGATACTCAGTAATCACTGCTGTAATTTATGTCAGTCTTGTATGTAATGCATTGATACTCTAAAATGTAGTTCCTTGGCAGAAATATATTTCAGCACCAAGCTCAAATGTAATTTTTACGTTAAACCTGCTTTGGAAAATCTTTAAATAGTGGAGAACGAGGTTGGTTTTTTTGTTTGATTGGGTTTTTTTAATGCTAACATTCATTCTTAGTCATAAGTTGCTTAAGGCTAGAATGGAGGAACCCAGTCTGACTCTTTTGTCTTCTGATAAGATACTACATCTCACCCATTTACTCTTGAACTGAAAGCAGTTAACTTTCTCCCTAAATAATGTATTCCAGAAAGTTTTCTGACCTTGATTTCAGATCTACTCAAGACATCAAAGCTCCACTAGTTTTCTTGTCAACTTATTACAGACATTAATTACCATGTATTTATTATATGTTTAATTATTTGGTGGTTACTTAATGGTTTTTAATAACTTTTTTTTTTTTTTAATTCTCAAATGTTCTATCAAGCTATCTCATCTTGAAGTGTAAACTTTTATATTCCCATTTGACCAATGATTTTTGGATGTAAATATTTATTAAACTAACTTCTAAACCTGGAAGTCCCATCTTAATCTACTTGTAATGAATTTACCTGAGCTGTTCTATCCTAAGCAAGTATCTGGCAATATCCCACAGCTCTCAAACACAAGAGAGCACCTGAAAAATCATTACTGCACTTCTTCACTGAATAAAACACCATACAGGGGTCTTGGGTGACAGTGTTCAGCTAATGAAATACATATGAAATAGCTCCTCAGAAATTAATTTTAAATTGCTATATTTTGTTATGATAACTAGTAAAACCAAATCCTCTCTGTGGACAGTGGCAGTTCAGTTTAGCTGGTTTAGATTTTTTTTTATGTTGTTCCCTGTCCTCTCCTGAGCAATTGAAATGTGTTGTAGAGAGCGAGAAGATCATTTAACTACTTTACAAGAGTTTGAATATTAACATTGGTAACAAGCAGTTTCCCTTACTTGGAAAATATTTGTTAAAATGTATATTTCACTGCAGAAATACTAATATTAAGCTGGAGTAAAGAAATGTAACAGCACATTGTATAGATATTTTTATCCTTTGAGTGTTCACCTGCAGAGTAAATCTAGAAGGGATTTAGTAAGTCAACTTAAATATCTGTTGGAATTATTTTTTAACTTGCATTCATCTGTACTTGAAGTCTAGTTTAAGACGTTGAGTCATATAAATTAATACTAAATTTAAAATACAAATCTAGTTCTTAGAATTGGACAAAGTAGAATAGAACTCTGTTTTCATTCCTAAGTAAGTGCCAGGAAGCTTTATGGGCTTGTTATTTAAATGGGTTTTATGCCAAAACATTTTACATCCAGTGCTTTTAAACAAATTGTGCTGTTTTGCTAGAGACCACCGAGTTTTCACCCACAAAATGCTATAGCTGTAGAATCTGTGAATGATTTTATTATTTTTTTTTGTATCATCTTTCCACAGACTTTTAATGCCCTGAAGCAGCAAACTGGCCGTTTAAACTATGTATCCATTTTGGTTGTTGCTCCTGCTTTAAAATTAATGCTGCAAGTCCCATGGATGGGTCAGAATCATAATTGTTTTAATGTTTCTGTTTAAAAAAAGCTACTTAAATCGGAATTCTTCTGTGTTATGTCCTTTCAGATTTTCTGGGACTTTTCATGGACAATAAGGTGTGATCAGTTATTTAACTGCAGCACAGAATAGAGTAACTACAAAAGTGTACCCGTGGGTGTAGTTTCAAAGAGGATTTCTCTTTGTGGTGCCGTTGGTACAAACAGTGCCCCCTCCTCCCCCCC
>JAOXJM010000001.1:38326104-38343009 GCA_026413425.1 Tringa solitaria
CCCCCCCCCTTATTTGAGTTTGGTTGTTCGTATGGTGAACCTGATCAGGAAGCTGGTCCAGATTAAGAAATAACTGAGCAAGGAAGATAATGATTATTCTTAACCCAAGAGCTAGGAGTGACATACTGGTGTTTGGAAGTGATGGGGAACTGAAGAAACGTTTCTAGAAAGCAAAACCTGAAACAGCAAATTCAGGTGGGTATGGGGTTTTTTGTTTGTATTCATTTCTCAGCAGCAATAAATGATATTTTGCATACATCTAGGTGGAGATGTAAGCTGGAGAAGGAATGTAAGTCAGTTTATCTCTGGTCAAGTTGTGGGGAATGAAGGTGTGATCTGGGTATGGCTTGAAGTCCCAGCTGAGCTAACCAGGCAGCTGGTTGTAGTCCTGCCCCCTCTCTGCACATTCCTGTCTTCTCTGGGTTGTGCCAGCTTTGTCACCAGGTCAGCAGGGAGGCAGCTCAGGAAGCTGAACTGGCTGAAATGTAACCTTCCAAAAATATATCTTCTTCTGGCCTTACTCCATGAAGCAGCTCACCACAGAGACAGATGAGAGCCAGAGCTCACCTGTGGCCAGAAGCAGCAGGAGAGCCCATCGCTGTACCTCTGACTTGTGCTATGGTGTAGCCTTCAGACAGCAGGAGTGTGACCTCCTGAAAGGTGGCTGCATGTATCTCTAAGCAGCCCTGCCATCCTGCTCTCTGCATTGCATGCCTGCCCCTCCACACTAGTGTTGCATGACCCCTGCCTGGTTTTGGCAATCACCTCTCCCATCGGCTCCCCTGGCACCCTTGCAGTTCTCCATCGCCTCCTGCAAAGTGCTGCTTAAGCTGGAAGGGAGGGGAACAGGGATGAGAAGGTGAAATGAGCCTTGAGCTTGTGGACTTTGGTTTTGAGGAATGCTGATTCTGAAGATGCGGTGGCTGCCACAAATGGGGACTCTTCATAAAGGAGACAACTTGTCTACTTTGGCCAATAAAGCAGTTAATGTCAAGAATACCTCAGAATCGGCAACTCCTGTGGAGGTCTGCAGGGCTTTCAGAACATCAGCAGTACATTTATTTTAGTCTCTTGTTTGCAGGACCTTTTTGAAGTTTAATAATAAAAAATGTATCAGAAGAGCTACTGTTTGTACCTTTTAAGCTAATATACTCTACCAAGTGGTACTACTTCACTATCCATTAAATAGTGCAGCTGGCACAGAATAACAAGTGTGAGATCTGCTATTGATGAAAGAGAGTATAATATAAATATGAAGAATTAATGTAGTGTACCCTAGGAGCACACATGTTGGTTGCTGTGGTGTCCATTTCCCCTCCTCCCCTTCAATGTACTTGTTTTCCGTAGTGGTTCAATATGTTGAATATCCAAGTTCAATAAAAATTGTGTAGCTGTGGAGGGTAAAGTTTGGAAGCTTTAGTCCCAAAAGAGAAGACACTGTTGTGGAACTGATACGATTTTCAAGGGGTGCTGTAAGTGCTGCTTTGACATAGTCATGGCTAGAAGTGGTAATAAAGTCTTGGCATCTTCAGCAGTCTCTAGAATTACTCCTTTAGGAGAGAAAAGGGGCATTCAATATAGCCATCAGATGCTAGCAAAATGGATGGGCAAGGACAAGCTTGTCCATGCTAGCTATAAGCCAAATCAGCTTGTTTTCCATATGCAAATTTTATTTTAAACCACATCAGCCTCATTCTTAATATCTAGAAGTGGCAGAAGGTATCCCAGGGAAAAAGTAATTGTAAATAGTAGTGAATCATAATGTCTGCAATTGATGGTATTGAAGAATTTTAAAATGTGACTGTGTTTGCAAGCCACTTGTGCATTCTTATGTTACAGTCCATTATTTTAAAACATAAATGAGAGCAAATGGTTACTTAAGCTAACTTTGTAATGAAACTAGTGGTTCTGTGACAGTTTTTTTTACAACACTAATTAAAGATAAAATTAGTTTTATCTTCTTAGAAGGATGGTATAACAAAATTCAGTGCAAGAACCTCTGAAAGAGCAGGGTGGTATTTATTTCTCTGATCTCTTAAGTTACTTGACACTCGTTCTCTGACAGATTTTCTTGTGCTCTTGGGTCTACTTCCTCAGCAAGCAGTAAGACTTGTGCCCAACTGGTTTAGCCAAGGACCCCTTGTGAGCAACACAAGACAAGAAAAAAAAAATCTGTCAAATCCTCATGACATCTCTGTGGTTCCTTTTGACTGGTAATGCCAAACTAATTTTTAATGATCTTTAATATCTCTTGACTATCATTAGGTGTTGTGGTTGTCTTGCTCTTCAGCTTTCATAAATCTTAGGATGGGCAGCTGTTCATTGTCTTTTTTTTTTTTTTTTTTTTTTTTAATATATGTTCCAAGTATCTGTCTGTAGTCTGTTTTGAGGATGGGCTAACAGGAAAAGGAATGATACATGCAGTGTGATGCAACCTCAGTGCTATCCTCCTTGTGCTGGGTTGCAGGCTTTTCCACTGTGAAGTTGTCTGTGCTGTGCTCTGATCAGAGGACAGGCCTTGCTGCTGGGACAACTGTTGTGCTCTTTCTTATCAGGACAAGCTAAGCTTTGATCTACTGCTTGTTCTGGTGTGTAGACACTGACAACATGCACACGCAAACACACCTACATTTCCATTCATGTGGGATATTACTTTTGCAGATCTTTACAGTATTAGGAAGAGATTTAGAAAAGCGGGCAATTTGTTACGGATTCTGTAGAAAGGTATGTTTATTTTTGCTAAAAGAAAGTGCTGCGTGATGTTAACATTGGACAGCAGCTGTGGTACAATAGTCATACAACAGAGTAAAGCTTTGTAGGGCTTTGTACTGTAGTGTTTCACCAGTGTTCAAGAAAGAAACATTCTATAAGACCCAAAAAGGAGCTTTCTAAAAAAATGGAACTCTAATGCAAGGAAGTGGAACGTTTTAGCTGTGTTAGTTGCAAAGCACTAGAAGAAAGATTTTTCATTTAATGGATCTTTGCTCTCTACAGGTAGATCAAACTATTTTGGTAACTTCATTTCAAATAGGAAAATACTTTTTAGGGCATGGATCAGCTAGACTAATGAGGAGCGTGTTAAACTGCTAACAAAGGAGTACTCAAAACTAAAGATGATGTTGTAGGGGGATGACAAGTTATTTAATTGCATAGAAGTTGACTGTAAAATTCAGCAGTGAAATGAAGAAAATGGTTGCTTGGACGCACAAGTATGATCATACTTGGGTTTTACTTAAATCTGCTGGGCAGATCCTAATAATCAGAATTTTAATCAGTTGGTGTGGCCCAAAGCACAGACAGGCATCTACACAGTCTGCCATGGTTTAACAAATGAGCTGCATTAACTAAATAAGCTTATGCTCTTTTTCATTGCAAAAAAAAATAATTAACCTAAACCTACTTTTTGGCAGATGCAATTCAGTGGTGACAAAAAATACCCTAAGATTTTGGGATCTTATTTCTCATTAGCCAGCAGTGAAGAGTCTACATAGTTTTGATTTAGAGGAGTAAATAGCTATTGTTAATGTTCCCCTTTTATACAATGAATTGGGCTCACGGGGGAGGTGAAATTAAATGATTATTAGAATTTCTTGTTAAAGTGGGAAGAAGAAAATGTACAAGAAGCACATGAGGAGGCATGTAAACAGAACTTAGAAAAGTCTTTTAAATGTGATGACAAGAGTTCTGTGCAGAAAAGGGAGAAATGGTAAATAGAGAAGACAGCCTATTTTTAAAAGAACCCAGAGTTAATGATATCTTGGGAGGATGGGATTGTCAGTTTTCTGAGAAACAGAAACCATGTATAAAAGCTAGATGTTCAGTAAGGCCAGGTTCCTAGTATTCAAGTGCTAAGACCTTGCAGATAGCAAAAGAGGAACCAATCAATGGATGGATGGAGAAGGGCACGTACTGACAATACATTCTAAAACTGTATTTATCTATTTATTTACTTCTATAAAACACAGTGGTGTGGGCTTAGTTTTGATAACATCTTTCTGAATCTGGTAAGAAAGAACTTGCAGGCTTTTCAGTGTTGTTTCTATTGATGTATTGGAAGACTCTGTGCAAAACATGTCAAAAAAAATAAAAGCAAAACTTAACCTTTCCTGAAATGTCTGAACGAACAGTATTTCAGGGATTAAAATATTACAAAATGCCATTTGCTTAATTACAAAATTTGGCACTTCACTGACTTTGAAGACTTGGCAAGAGCTGTGGGCCTCAAGTTTTAGGAGGCATTTGTGGTTAAATATTGGAGAGCTGACTCACTACTTAAACAGTTTCAAGCCAGGCATCCTTTTCAAGAATTAAGCTAGATTCTCTCTTCCTCTTAGGCCCCATTACTTGACTGAGTTGTTGTAGCCTTCTACTTTATTTTCCCATCTCCTTCCCTTTCTCCTTGATTCTATATCCAAAAAGCTTTTCCATAGCCTGGAAAACTTAAAATGCTTAAAACTTCAGTTCTGTTTCTGCAGTTTTATTGTAAAAATGATGCTTTTTTATAAGCTGGTCCTCAGAGGACATTTTTAAAGAGATCCAGAATTTCCAAGAATACAATAATTTAGTGGTGCTTGCTTGTTTAACCTAGTGTCGCGGTTTGGAGTTTGATGTTCTGGCTGTTTCTTTTAAAAGGATGTAGTTAATCTGGCAGACATTCACAGAAAACAATATGGTAGTGTGGATCTGGAGAAATTGTTTTAGTAAGAAATTGAAAAATATTTGCATGTGTGTAAGTTGTTTTAAAACTGATACCAAGTAAAATATAAGTCTTGTTTCCCTGGAAGTTTAGAGTAAGAGCATCGGGTTTTGGAGAGCGATTAAAGAGTAGAACAAGGAATGTTGTCCCACATCCTCAGAAGGATTAATGGGGATAGTAGAACAAACAGCTTGCGTGCTCCTGTTCAAGGTCCATGTTCATTAAAGACCTAGAGTTTTCAAAATGTGCTGAGCAGAGGATTTGAAACACCATTTAATTTTGTGTGTGTGTATATCTATATATATTTATGCACCTATTGAATGGAACAGTTGTATCAACCTAGTACCTGGATGAAATGTGCGATTATCTTTTGTAGGCCTTAGGATAGGCCAAAATAGGGGATGCCGTGCCTAATATAAGGGAATGACGGTCTTAAAATGTCATGTTAGAGTGAAGTGGAGAGGTGTAGGATCAGTGTTGCATACATCAGTCTTAAATGTCATTAAGTATTTCAGTGTTGGCACAACATTGCTGCCTGTTGCACTTCCCTCTACTCCTCTAACTCAGCTGTTTGAGTTGGTCTTTAATCTTCAGTCCTACTGTAATTGCGGTGAATATAAAAGCTTTTCTATCAGAATGAGCATGGCTTTTTTTAAGGCATTACTGATGAACAGTGTTCCAACAAAGGTTTAACTAACTTACCTAAATTTGAACTTTTTGCTAAAATGACCACTTTTAAGGATAACTGTAGAGAATTAATTTAATACTGACATGCCATTTCAAAATTTTACATGACTCTTCAAGATCAGTTGGCAGACCTGAATTTAAACAACCAAAAAGGATTTGCTTTTCTTTATGTTTTGTTTTGTTTTTTAAATGATATTGGGTGTTTTTATATAGCACCAAGGCGAGATGGGGTAAAGTAAAAAGGGGGAAGAAGTAAAAAGTTGCTGATCACTTTGAATCCAAATATACTGAAACATATACAGCAAACCAGATTGAGTCGTGAGGGTCTGGGGGTTAAAAAGGAGGAGTAAGAAAAGCAAAGAGGGCCCCTTGTGAGTTTGAGGAGCAGGAGGTTGGCAGGGGCAGGAGGTGCCGGTGGAGGAATGCTGCTGAGAGGGTGAGTTCCCGGCACGATCCTGCATCAGCCTCCTCGCCGCCTGTTCAAAGAAGGCTCCGAGGGCGGCGCGCCGAAACGGCAAGCTTGTGTGCTGGAGCTTGTGTGTGTGGTTGCAATAATGTTGTTTTCACAGGAGCCAGAAGGCTTTGCAGTTTAGCTTGGGTTTTGCCAGTTTTGTGTTTTGGTTTTGTATTTGTTTTTCTTTTTTTTTTTTTTCTCCCTTTGTAAATGGCTAGAGAGAAAAGGAGTGTACACTTATTACTGTATTTTAATCATAAGTCTGACAACATGCTCATTTAATAAAAATCTTGAGGTAAAGCTCCACCTGTTAGCATAAGCTAAGTTAGAAACTAGATTCTGCAACTTCACCTCTACCATTCATAGTTTGTTTTCCATAATTGCAGCCAGCGGCACCAAACTCTTTCTCAGCATGTTTGGTTTCTTCTTGGATCCCCTTTCTCCTTCATTGTCGTTTTTAACTCTGTTATGGTTTGTTAGCACTGCTGCTTTTTCATCCTTCTACTATTTAGGCATCTTCAATTTTAATTTTCTTAGTAATTGTTGCCAAGTGAGTGAAGGGCAAGAATTATGCCTGACCTTAGTTCAGCTTGCTTTACTATTAAAATCCATCTCCCCAAATTGTATTCACTGTTTGTGAGTGAATTGTTGTTACGTTGTCATTTGTCAGATTGTGCAAGGCAAGGGCCTTCCAGACACCTGAAAGGAGTTGATTTGAAGGATGGTGGTGTGTGTGGGCAAGCAAGGAGTTTCGTGCCCCTTTCTTTTGCTGTATTTCTCAAGAGTTTCATCTGTTCTGCTGAACACTCGTATCCCTTTAAACTCCTGTGTTTCCACGGGAGAACATTCCAGCTCTGGCACCTCTTATGTCTTTCTGTCTCCAAACATTAAAGTGAATTAGTCAGTCTTTGCTGATGTACAGAAATCTTTTATTTTTTTTCCCAAGTAATTATAAAGCGAAGAGGTCCTTTTTGTGACCATTGGGGGAATGAGGCTCTTGGAGCTGACCACATTCAGTAATTGCTAGTTCAGGGAAAATGCCTTATTTTGGTGCTGCATCTCTTCTGTGCATGTGAGGTCTGGTACGTGGGAGTCCCGTGTTCCAGAAACCTAAGTTTTGTTTTCCAATTCAAAGAACTTGGCTTCATGGTAGTGAAGATATACTAGCCAAAATAAATAGAAGGTCAAATCATGGGCTATTTTAAGTCCTAAGAAGGATACCAGAATTCTTAAATCATATAGAATTTGCCACCATGGATGACATCATCACTCTGAAGACGCAGGATTTGCCACATCAGATAAGTCGGTTATTCATTTAATCTGTTGTATTAGCCAGTTATGAAATGGGCAGTGTTCTGTAACCAGCAATATTCAAAGGACTGATTGCAATATCATTTCAGCCTTCTTCACCTATCTTCTGGAAGAAATAACATGGCAATAAAACAACCATTATTTTACTCAGTAACATTTTTCTTGCATGGTAAGTCGGTTCCTCTGTTTATTAGTCTGTTTGCCGTCTCAAGCGCCTGTAGGACTTCCACTTTCATCCAAAATTTGTTTTGTGTGGAAAAATTAAAGCTTCTTTGCTGTAGTGACAAGTCTAGTTAATGAGCAGAGAATGTAATGAGTTACTTAAAAATTGGCTATGTGTAACCTGAAGGTTATACTCTTTGCTCAGGTTTATACTCTCAATTTGTACTTAGCCTCTGAGGTGACAGTATCCAGGGGAAATTATTCCATGCTGTAGAATAACCATTAGCATCAAGAGTGCTCAAAGACTCTGAGCTGAGAAAATTACTTATCATAATGTATCCGTAGGGATTTGGCTGTGCTTTCTTCAAGTATTTCCAATTGTGAGAGCTTAAAAGAGGAGAAAGATGTACTGGAATGAGCTTCAGGGAGGGGCAGGTTCTGTGCTCTGTGGCTCATCATAGGGCAAACCGAAAAACAGAAAACAGAAGTTGAGTGAAATTGCTAGTGTTTGAAGGAATCAAGTATGCAAGCTTCAGCTTCTGTCATAAGAAGATTTCGGGCTGGTTAAGGTAATGCAAGTTTTGCTATTGTTTAGGGTGAATTTTTAAATAGAGGATTTAATCCGCAATTCATACAGTAACTCTTAAAGCATGTTTCCCCTTTGACAAGGGGGAATTATGTCTTCAGTATCCTTCATGAAGGATCTAGAAAAACAGGCTGCTTTATAAATTGTGTCTTATCCTTGTTGCTTAGATTTTTGCAAGGTGAAAATTCACTGTTAAACAAATCTAAATACAGCAGTTGTAATGAAATATCAAGCAATACTTAAAATGGTATGGAAGGGTGGAAATGATGAAACATGAAGGATGTTGAGTCTGAAGTAAATCACTTTATATACAGTATCATTACGTAAGAAGGTGAGCTAGAAAAAAAAATGGGTCTGTAAGAGCCAAAATACCAAAATATGATGGATCTATTCTTGCACAAAGTATTTTAAATGTTAGCTCTCTTAAGTAATAATTTTGAGAAAAATAATGCTTATTTTTAAGGAGTGTTATAAAGGGTGGCAACATTAACATGCTTGGAAGAAGGCAGAAGGGAAGTTTTCCTTAATATTAAGCAATTTCTGCATATTTTTATACAGGTACAAATAATTTACCATTGTCATCACTTCTGATAATTCCAAGGCATCAGGAGAAAGAGCCCTTTCTGGGCTTGGGACAGTCCTTTGTGGAGAGCTAATTCTGACTTTAAGCTGCAGATGCAACAGACTTCATGTCTCGTAATGGAGACTTTGTGGGTCTTCAGAAAAAAAAAATCCATTTTGTTGTCTCCCACTTTTGTAGTTTGAGGCTACATCCTCTTTTCTGAGAGGAGGTTAAGGAGGGGTACCCTCAAGCTTTCCCATCTCAAGACAGGCTCACACAACAGAAGTCAAGGAACAAAAAAAAGACGATCAAAGCTTCGCTGTGCTGCAGTTTATGTGGAGAGATTCAGCTCTGTTGCAGGAAAAATGGCTCCAGTCTGACATACAGCTTAGGTCAACAACAAGGCAATTGTAAAGGCTTCAGGAAGGTTTCCCAGGGGTCTTCTGATTTTCCTAGGAGGTCTGGTCCCTATTGCTCTTAGGACCATCAAACAGAAGGATGAAATTTGGCTCTAAGCCAAACATGCTCCACTTCACAGAGGTTACTATATCTGCAAGGTCATGGTTTTTGTGAAAGGTACCATTTTTGTTAAGTGTTCAAGTAAACATCTGGATTTCTGTTGTGTGGCCTATTGCCACTTGTTCTTGAGATGAGAATGCTTCGTGATGAAAAGTGCCCAAGATTGATGACCCTAGGATGAAGAGTCATGTGCAAGTTAAATTTTTTTCCATTTGTGGTAAAGTGTCTTTTACAAGGTAGGTGTAAATTGAAATGGCACAATTTGAGTTTGCAGTAGCTTGTAGAGTCCCTTTTTTCAAAGTTTTAAGAACTTAGGAAGAAAACATGCTAGCCACTTTCAAATTTTCTTACTCCCACAAAAGCTAGTTTCAGCAGAATATTGATTTTATTATTTTTAAGTAACAGCCACCCTTTCATACATGTATCTCATGTTCCTAAATAACTTTGGCTTTTAAAGAGGACCCAAAATGGAGAGAAAAAGAAATGGTTAGTCTCCTGCTTTGTCACTATTATGATTAGCATTAAATTGAAAAGAGTTAGCGAGCAAAATTCTGCAGCTAAAAGAACAATTTGAAAAAGTGGATATGAAAATATCAGAGAACTTGTTTTGTAAAATAAATGTTTGTCATTCTGACTGTCTCCATGCTAGGCAGCAATTTGAATTTGTCGCAGAAGGAAGCTGTGATATTGAAACTTTCCTAGACTTGGTACAGATGACAACCACTACGTTGTCTATTCCATCCACTCTCCTCCCAAGTACTGGGCTATTGCCTTTAAAAAACTTAAGGATTTCTCTGTAAGCTGTCAAGTATAAGCATGTCCATCTTTTTATTTGTTTGTTTATTTGATTGATCTGAGCATTAACTATGAAGTTAAGAAAGAAGCAGGTGTTGAAAGCATTCATATAACTTCCATTTAAAAAGTGTGTTAATAAATCTTTAAATTGAATATAATATTTTGTTTGTTCTTTGATAGTAAACAGCTGTAAGAACCTAATTCTGTAATCCTGAAATATTCAAGTACTATAGTGCTGGTGCAGCTGAAAAAATCTTAAATGAACTTAATTTTTGGTCTTTCTGAATTTTAGTGATTGATTTCAGTGTTGCTATAAAACATGGTGGCTAATAACACGTTTCAAGTTCAGGTAAACCATTGCTAATACTTTACAATGGTTATGGAACCCGTTTTGAGAAATGCTTAAACTATGAAGGTTACATCCTTGCGTTGTTATTGAGTTTGCAATTTTAATATACCTCCGAAACTCAGCATTTCTGTTGGTTTGTTTTTTATCATAACTGCTTTATTTTCACAGAAACTGATGTCACATGTAGAGGGTTTTACTCTACCTTATAAAGCAAATATTTTAAGTAAGAGTAGGAAATAAAAGTGTAGAGGAGTTTGGTGTTCTAGTGGTTGGAAGCAGTCTTTGAAAACGGTCAATGCTCAGACTTGAAATTTAAAAGTAGATGTAGTCTTCTCAATTGGGCAATTTAGAATATTATAAGCAGAAATGATAGTATAAGAGGGTGTTTATATCATTTAGCTGTGATCAAAATATTATCAAGTACTTGATAATATTTGAATGAATAGGTTCAAGTGCTTGTCAGCTTGAGTGCTAATAACCTCTCTACAGGCACCTTTCTCTAGTTATTCCATTGTATTAATTGGGCTTTCCAGATGTTAAAATTTCTGAAAGAGGAAAAAGCCCTAGTCACCTTTTGATTGTTTATTTTTTTAAAAAGCTACAATTTTGTGGTATAAAATGCCATAAAATACATTAGTGTGCTTCAGTTGTGTTTTCTGCTCTCTACTTGTAGGTCTGAGAGCAAGATATACAGAGGATCTAGCACTGTGGCAGCTTGCGGTTTGAAATGCCACTTTCTCATTTGAACAGAACACATGCAAAAGATCAGTTTACAGAGAAGGCACCTTTGCCTTCTCCCTGCCTCTTTTGAGGTATGCTACAGTTTGGGGTTTTTTCTTCCCTGATTTTTAAAAGGTGTATGCAAGAATTAATGCATACAGAAAATATGGCCCAAAGTTAATGTTTGATTTTGCAACCAGAGCCTGCAGAACTAAGTTAATGCCAGTTTTTAGATTGGCTTGGCAACTGTTAGCTGACTTTAATGGGGCAACCAGTTATCATGAGTGAAAGGAGGAATACAATTGCAGCCTGTCCATGCGGCCTTTCTTATACACGGAGAACAGACATTTTGTTCACACCATTCCGAACCTGGGGAGATAGGAGAATTGCAAATGTTGGAATTTCTGTAAGCTTTTGACTGTGACTTCTTTTTTTTTTGTTTTAAAAAAAAAAAAAGTATCTGCTGTGTTTACACATAGTCAAGATCCTTGACTTTTGAGATGAGCATAACTTGTTGCCACTGCTTAGCCTATGAGGGAGAGAGGCATGTTTTACTTTACAAAGCCAAGTAATAAATTTTAGTGAAGCTGTGGCAGTTCCTAACTCTCACTCCTGTTAACAAGGTTTAGATAAGGGCTGGTCCTGATTTATCTTGCCTGGGATTTTTACCTTGCAGTGTTAAGCAGAAGCAGAAAATACTCTCCATCCCTTTCCCCCTCCTTGCATGACTGCCCCCAACCACCACTGCTTCATGAGCGGGAAATTACAGCTCCTAAATTTGGCATTGTAGATATAACTGAAAAGCTTAACTTTTAGGATTGTGCCTGTGAAAATGTCTGCTTCTGCTTGTATGTTTAAGTTCGGGTAAATATTTTGCAATATGGGAAGATTTAAGAAAATCCCAAGCAGAGTAAATAGCCAACTTGTAATTGGAAACAACTGTTTGGAGAATTTTGTTATTGCTTTACATTTAAAAGAAGTTAGGTGCTGTAAATTTATGTGCTTTCTTTTATCCTTTAAAACTCTGTTTAGATGATTTAAGAATCATTCTTAGGTAACTGAAACAGGCTAGTCTGCTTTAGGTAGCCAAGCCATGTGAAGGCTTTAAAACTTTGCTAGAAAAATACCAGGGTAAATACCAATGCAAACACACCTGCATTAGTGTATCTTGCCTGTGAAAATTTTTCGTTTTATTATTTTTCTAATGAGTATCTGTAAGATTCCAACGGAGTGGGTGGGTCAAACTTCCTGCTCCCTCTTTCCTGAAGATTTTACTAGGGAATTTGATAAACTAAGTAAATCTCAGTAATTAGTGAAGGGGCTAAGTTTTCTAAAAACTGGGCAGAGGTGCCTAAGGCAGTGATTCTGTCCCCAGCTGGCTCTGGCACTTGCTAGATTCTCTGCTGAGCTGGCTTGTTGCTAAGCCAGCAAAAACAGCAACAAAAATCTAACCTGACCAAAAAACATAGTTAAATAATACCAGCTAGATTCGGTAGGGCCATCATAGGACCAGAGCCTGTGCAGATGGATAGGTCTTGAATACAACTGTGTACAATTTTGTACTAGATCAAGAAAGCTTGATCTAAAGGGCAAATAAATTGTATGAAGTTTGTGTGACTTGTTGCTAGCTCCAGATACTAAATATCATTTATGCACAGCAGAGAATCTTTAGGTTTAGTATGTGTATGCAAATATATGTATTTATCAAGCAGTTCAATAAGTTCATCCTTCTGTACCTTTGTGAAATCTAGGTTTTAGTCTCAAGTTAAATACACGTTATTAATTATTTCTTTTTTTTTTAAATGTCTTATGACAGCACACTCAAAAATTTATGCAGAGTCCATGTCATCCTTTTATGTTAACCATAAAATGGTTACCCATATGGCTATATTGGGTCAGGCTTGAAGTATTGTTTTGTACAGTCTCCTGTTTCTGACAATGAACAGTAAATTCTGACAGCCAATAGTAAATCTATAGGGAAAGAAATAGTAAGAAGGAGCGTTTTATGGTCATTCTCTAAGACCTGTCTGAATATCTGCAGCTTGGAGACTTTTTGAGCCAGATGTGACATCCCTGAATTTAAAAACTCTTCATGGAGCTTGCATTTGTCCAATTACTTTCTGTATCTTTAAATTTTTAGAAGTTATTCCCATAAAACATTGTAGATCACAAAGTTTAACTACATACTAAGTGCAAAATTACTTCTGTGTAGTTTTTTTGAACCTGCCCCTTAATAGTGTCAGCTGCTGCTCCCTAATGCCTGCACTTGGCAAACAGTTGTGCTTTATCTTCTCCATGTCACCTGTAATTCTGTACTCATCTTTTCTGTCCTGTGTGGTCCCTTTTTCTGGGTGGAGCGGACCAAGTAGCAATTACTCTGTCTTTTTTTGACAGGGGGAGGCATGATTGCATACATTACTATATCTGTGGGCATGCTATGGATTCATACAATAGGATTGTATTTTCATTTTGGCTCCTTTAGTTCTTTCCAAACAGTTCTGTTTCGTTTGCTTTATGATGGCTATTGAGCTAGTGTTTTCATTGAACTGCATGACTACGTGACTGATCTTTCCTAACAGACAGAGCTCTTTTGCTAAGTGCGTTATTTTGCATTTACCAGTATTGAACTTCTGCTGTACTCTTGCACAATCCCTGTGTATAAGAGTATTCGGCAACTGTTATGATGCCTAGGACCTGGGATGATTTTGGGACTCTGTTAAACTTGATACTATGCAAAAAGAGTGCTTTTGGTTCCCAAAATACTTTTAATCCAGGCATAAGGCAGAGGACAGCAGATGAATACAAAGAATTGCGACAGTATTGACAGGCAGAGTTACAGTGGTCTCAATTAAGTTTGCATAGACATTCCAAAAGCCTGATAAGAAAGGCTAATAATAAAGTCATTTTCTGAGAATTTAGCCCTTCTCTCAAGTTTAAGAAGCAGCGTCAAAGGAGATATCAAGTGCTGGTTTGGCAATTTTACAAACGGAGAATGGAGGCTGCCAACTGTTAGCCTGATGGAAGCAGCAGTTGAGTTTTTGGTGTTAAATGTGAGTGGATAGTTAGTATGAGAGTAATCCAGGGGGCGAGGGAAATGAAAACAAGCAATTTATGGTTAATGTCGTGGAGCAAGAATCATGAGGGAAGCAGAGAGAGGGCGATGTGTTACACAAATGCTGATGTGCATGGCTATGTTCAGTAGGATAAGCAGGAGGAAGTTAAGCAGAGTAAGTTGTATGTGTTCTTCTGCTTGTCTGCTGTGATTTGGTTCGGGATTCGCTAAAGGTAGCGGGAGCTTCATGTCTGTTATTTCCACACACTATATTGGGTAAGGAGTGAGTAAAGAATGAGTGGAGTCCCCAGTGTGACAGGCTACATGGCAGAAAGGGACACCAGATTATTTTCTTCCAAGACCCAGCTAGGCACTGAAGTGATGGGGAAGACTCTAAGAGAGCAGTCTCTTATCTAAAACATTCTAGCCATGAACACCTCACTTGACATAATAGTGCCAAAATAATAAATAAAAAAAACAAAACAAAACCGTATACTTGTTAGTTTGCTAACTGGCATCTTAAAAACAAGAAAAATTATGTTTTTATGTGCTCTTCTAGTTCTAGGTCAAATGATTAGTTCTGTGCCAAGACACCATGACGCTTTGAGTATGACAGAAGCCCTGATGCTGCAGCAGAGGCTGGGAATATTAATGGCCAAATCTAGGTGAGTGTTTTTTAATCCTGCCAGTTCCCTACCTGTTTCATTTCTTCCTCTATTCTTGGTTCACGTCTCTCCTTTGAAGCAGCATTGCACTTCTTAGTTTTCTGAAGTATTAATATTACAATATATTGGAGACAAAATAAAAAGCTTGTATGATTATTGATTACATATCCTTTCTTTGTCATTCTTGAGATACAATGGCTATACTTAAACATCTTCATATACTACAGCTTTCTACTTGCAACTCTAGTCATTTTTCACAAACTACTTTGCAGTTAAATTTTTTTTAATTGTTTTTTAAGTTTGCAGGCACCTGCCTCCAACAGATTTGATCAGTTATTTTATGCTGAATGCAAAGAAAGTCATAATACTATAATTGCATGCTGCTATCTAGTTCTGTTTCCACTTTGTCAAAACATTTGGGAAGGTCTACAACTGGGCTTTATTAAGTGCAAGCCATCGGTGCCTGCAGGCTGCAGAACTTGAAAACTTTTGCTGGAAATGTATATGTTCCTTGTTAATCTGCATTGCAGCTGTTGTTACCTGTTGCTCTTTTTAGCAGTGGATTCTCAGAATAAGTCGAGTAGCATCAGTAGGCTAACAAGACCAACATCTGAACATTACTGTAGTGAGGCATTGTGGGGTGCCAGGATGGGAAATTAGTAATAGGTGTTATTACCTGTATCTCCCTTTCTGAACAAAACTGGCAGAATTCATAAGCAAAAAAAGATGGAATAGTTTAAATAACAGTGGAATGCATGTGTGAAGACTATTAAAATTAGTGTGTAACTGAGAGGCAGATTTACACAGTCTGTGGGGTGGCAGTATCTCTTTTGAGTGCTTTTCTGCTCAAGAGGGGAAGAGCTAGTTGGTCATCATTGTATTCCTTGCACCTTATTTCTCAGCAGACTACTTGGATACTACTGCTGCAAGCTAGTACAAATGCCTGTCTAGAAAGCAAGTCTTGGTTTTCTTAATATTTTTTTCCCCTTTAGTCAGGAAAAGTTATCAACCAGTTTTGTCTTCCTTCTTCATGATTCCTAATATCATATCTCTTGTTGCCTTACTAGCTCTTTTCCAGGATTTTGCCTTACTTCTCATCAGTGTAGTGGAAATTTTAGTTCTTATCCAATATAAAAATGATGTAAATGGGTTAAGTTTTCTTTTGTCTGACTTCCTTGTATTTAAGAAACACAAGACTTATGACCCTCTGTAAGGTGTTAGAGGGAGGACAAGTTTTGAGACTTAGTTCTATGAACATTTTATCATACTATTTTAAGGGAGTTTTACCATACATCCAAAAATCTGTAAATGAAAACATCAAAATATCAAATATTTATTTTTGGGTTCCTTAATTTAGCCATGCTGTTTTGTGTTAGTTGAATATTTTACTGTTTTATAGCAAATGAAGTAGACTGGGTGACACAATTTAATCCAAATGGAACTTAACAGAAATAAAAAACCCCACCTTCTAAAATATTAGTGTTGAATGTGGGATTTTTTTCCTTCCCTTGACTCCGATTACATAGTTTTATGTGCATTGCTATATGGGAAGTATTCAAAAGTGGAAGCACAGAGAGAGCCTTGCCGTATGGCTGCCAGCACTGCCTGCAGGCCTGGAACACCTCCACTCTTGGTTGCCAGCCAGCCCTAGAGCTAGCCAAGCCAGGGCAGCCTTTCAGGATCAACGCCATGTGGGCTCTTTGTGTTGCCTGTGCCTGGTAACCTCCTACAGCCCAGGGCTTGTATGGGCGTCACTAGGGCTGTGCTCAGCAGTCTAAGCCAGGGAGTGCTCATTTAGTTGGAACTGGAATCCAGGTCGTTGCCTTGTGTAAAGGGCCCTGGTTTAGGACATGAGAATCGCACCCAGTAAGTTGTTGGGTTTTGTTTTCCTCCAAGCTGCTACCATGGGTGACAAATCAAATGGGTCTGTTTGGTAGTAACCTCAAGTTGAATTATTGGTAGGACTTTAAGAGCTTGGTGTTGCCACTCCTTAATGCCAAATCTAATTTCACTTAACTTAAATATTTAAAAATATTTGTATTGTTTATGTTGATTTTTTTATTACTTAGGACTGCAAAATTCATCATGAAGAATTATAATTTCAGAGAGCGATTTGTGTTGGATTGTTTTGTTGATGATACTCTATTTTTACTTCAGCTAAATGATCGTTTTGTTGGTGTTTTTTTTCCCCTTTAGAGATCACATGGTCCTCTAAAGAAGTCATGGGTAGCTGTTGTAGCTGTCCAGATAAAGAAACTGTCCCAGATAACCATCGAAACAAGTTTAAGGTAAGCAATTGATGTGGCATGCTGTGAATTATTTTGTTGCTTTCTTGCAGACCAGGTCT
>JAOXJM010000001.1:38343201-38356699 GCA_026413425.1 Tringa solitaria
AAAAATTTATATGAAAATAGGGTGAGACTTACTGAACAGTTAAAATGTGTCAGAGTTGCAGGTGTTTGTGTCTACAGGTTTCTCTTGCTAGAAGAAGCTCTTGGAAGAGCTATTGGAGAAGTGTGATTATGAACCTGGATGCAGGGTCAGCAATGAAAGATTTTACTCAGATCACTGCTGACTATAGCCTTTGGAGAGCTTTTGTCCTTTACTTGAAGAAATTTTATTTATAAACGTGCTTCTGTCCCTTATATGCCTGGAATTTCTAAGCTTGTGAACACTTGTTCGTGTGCTTAATATGCTTAACGCGAACCTGCTGAAGTCAGTGACTTTAAGTAAACATACCTTTGCATAGTCACACAAGTCAGATTTGCTTCTGTGCTCCAAACTGTCTCTGTGAGTTGGCAAAGGAATGTAATACTTCCATAGTGAAAAATGATTCATGTGTTGCCTTAGGGCAACACCGAAATGAGCTTTAAAGCCATGGGAATTTCTGGAGATGTTTAATATTATCAGTACAAAAAGCTGAAGGATAACATTTTTCTGTTTTCTTGCTTTTTATGAATTTGACATCACTTTGTGTAACTAGTTCCTATTTTTCTCACTGTAGAATTTCTCTATTGTTTGTGTGGGTTGCTGATTTAGCAGCAGGGGGGAGAAGATGAAAGAATGTAATTTGCAGAATGAAGAAAGTTGGCATAAGCCTCAGTGGCAGATGAAACTATTCCTAATTCTTTTCAATTGACTAGATTTCAAGTTGAAAATGCCTCTTTAAGGAGTAACATTAATTGATACCATAGGGAAGATTTTTTTGGTAGCCTTTTTATTGAGTAAGAAAGAATTCCGCTAAAAGCAGAGGTGAAATATGCGTGGGGGAAAATATACATTGTCTGAATTCCATAAAGGATGCAGATGACCTCCGACTGGTTTAAAAGCAGAAAGGCTAAGAGTTTAAGCTTTATACACATGTTTTCATGCAAGATAACCATAGGGTATTTGAATTATTTGTTGGCTTTAAAAAGGCAGAAAAAAAATCTAAAACAGTCTGGTGATTCAGCACAGTACAAGGCTATACAGGTATGTGAAGGAAGCTTTATCTTGGAGCCCTTATCCTTTTTCATTCCTTTTCCTAACTGTAAGAGGAGTTAGATGACAAAGCAAATATTATTTTTTTTTTAGAAACAGGGTTCTGAAAGATTCCATTATCTGAGGTATGCCTTATCTGTGTGGAAATACTAGAATATGTACATAAAGCCAGTTTTTTAAAAAAATAAATTAAACTTACGAATCTCTTCTATTTTTAAATTTCTCTTCAGATTTTACAATAATGTTATGCAGGCTCACTCATATCGATTTTAAATATGAATTATTTTAATTCTGGATTGGGGGAGCAAAGGAACTGGTTTGGTGAAGTTTTATTTTTTTAAACTTTTACTTTAAGGATCATAACTTGTATGTCAGAGCAGATGGAGCACATAAGTGAAACATTACGATTATTAGTAGTGGTATTGGTGCTCAAAAGAGTATTTAACTATTGCTATTTCACTTCCTTTTTATAGGTTATTAATGTGGATGATGATGGTAATGAACTGGGTTCTGGCATAATGGAACTTACAGATACAGAACTAATTTTGTACACCCGTAAAAGGGACTCTGTAAAATGGCACTACCTCTGTCTCCGTCGCTATGGCTATGACTCAAATCTTTTCTCTTTTGAAAGTGGCCGAAGGTGTCAAACTGGACAAGGTATGTGGAATTTTTTTATATAAAGCTTTGTGAAAACTTATTTGATGTTGGAAGACAATTTTGTTAAAAAAAAAAAAGTATAGTGCCTGTCCTTTGGTAAGGGTTGTAAAGGCTATAGTTTTATAAGTGAATGTGGTTTCTGGAAAAAAATTAAGTTACCTTATAAGGAATGGTCTTATGGTAAAATGAGGATTTGAGTTGCACATAGTTTTTGGGATTGTAGGTCTGGAGCAGTTCATACTAGTATGTGTGGATACTTCTGGTCAACTTAGGAGGTGGTTTTGATGGAGAAATTCTCCTGCCTCAGAGGTTGACTTGACTTTCAGGGAGGGGCAGTAAAACCTGGAACTGTGGAGGAACCTTCTCAGAATTCAAAGAATTCTCTATTTTTAGAGTTTTTAAAAGACTGGAGCACTGGTATGAACTGGATATTCCTACCCTGTTATCGTCTTCAGTAACACACTTGTGTTTCATCCTTCTCCTAAAACAAATACCACTTTCAGTTATATCGACGCCATCATTCTCAAATTTTGACACATTTTTGCATGAAGTGTGTAAACACCAGCTACGCTCAGTTATTTTCTGTATGGCTTTAATTGGAAAAACTTGATTACCTTTCCAGATCCCAGATCATGCCTGCCTCGGCCAAGGTTGGCTTGCAGTGAGAAGGCTGAAGCTTTTCTCTCTCTCATCACTGCAGCAGTCCCTGGGGGAATAGCCGTTTTGTTTGAGGTTTCAGCCTCATTTTGCATCTTTCTGCTGTGATGTAGCTGTGTGTAGTTGGAATTCTTATGTATTCGTATGTTGTGAAATCAAGTTGCATTTTTATTTTTCTTATAGATTTTTAGCATTTACTAGTGTTTAATATAAAAAGCGTTATTTAGCAATTGAATGATTAAAGAACTTGATCATAAACAAAGCTGGTCAATCTTCAATGTCCAAGGAGAGGTAAGGAGAGACAGGTATTTTTAGTAGAAGTTTAGAAGGCATTCTCAGCTGATCTCCTAATGAGAAATAGAAATGTTTTCAAATGTCACAGTATATTTCATACTAAATGAAACTCTCAGACATCTGAGGAGAAGGAAATAGTTTGTTTTGAAGAAAATCACTTTAATTGATTTTGCAGATTTAATTCACTGCTTCCTCTAAACATGTAAAAGAGATACTAATAAAATTCAATTGAAAATACTATTTTGAGGGTTCTTTTACATGGCCAGTTAGCAAGTTTGCAAAATTGTCCACCGAGTCTAATTGACTTCTCTGTTTCCCTCCTAATGTCTTCTTTTTTTTTAAATCGAGAAGATTAAGCAGGCTATGTGAGCAGCAACCCTTTCCTCCCTCTTTTGTTTCTTGCCTTCCTTACGTAATACTAAAATACTGCAAATATTAAGGAAAAAAGAAATCTGGCAGAATATGTTCTCTCTGCTGCCATTTTGCAATTGAGCATTGTTCCTGAGACCTACACTGGCATTTGTGGGCACAGTTGCAAAACTTCATCTTCACTTGGCGAGATGACCGAGAAGTTTTTCATTTGAGAATGCCCTGAATACTGCCCAGCAACTTTTACTGATTACATTAGGCAGTATTCTCATTTGTTTCCTGTGTAATCTCAAATTACATCTGTTGATTAGTTGTCAGAATGCACTGATGGCTAAACATTGAGTTTGTGCTACGTTTTAAAAAACCTGAAGACATGCTTTGGGAGCAAAGCTAATAGATAATTCAGGATAGAAAACCTGAAGGAGCTGGCGTGTCACCGTATCGTGTAAGTGACAGATCACATTGTATTTAATGTGTATTTGACAAAAATCAAGCTTTCATCAAATTGTTTTTGCTTGTGATTTCAGTGTCAGTTTAATTCACTTCACCTTTTAAGGAATCAGCAATTGGAAACACTTTTTTTAAACAAAGGGGCAAAGGCAGCTGAATTTCTCTGAAACATACTGGGAGCTTTTTAAAGCTTGTGAACCTAGATTTCTTCTAATTTTATTTTTTGTCCATTAAGATTTAAGTATCCAGTGTGAATTTTCGGAAATACGTGAAAAATTAAACATGGACTGTTGTACTTGAGCTGGATCGTGGGTTGGGGAAAAGTAGCATAAGCAGCTGGACAGCTGTTGTGTTGCAAGCATGAAGCTGATTCACTGCACCAGCTGAATATTAATTGTTGAGCGTCTTTCCTCTTAGCTCATTTGGTATATTCACAGCTGGGTTTCTGTGAACTTCTGCCATGTGGAGCATTTCTGGTAGTTCTGATCTGTCACAGTTCTGTGTCCTTCAATAAATATATGATGATCGTAATTGCCAGCATATTAACATAATTGCACTTACAGAACTAGCTATATAGGTAGGTAGTTTTTAGTAAAGAGTGTTTTAAGACTGTAATACTCACTTGAAAAAATGAGCACCTGCACCCACGTTTAACAAGCATGTCAACTTTAACTTCATGCTTTCAATGGAAGAATAATCCAAAGCTGCGACTTTGCTGGTGAGGGTAAGTTGGGGCGCTCCCTGCTGTTTAAAGGCAAAGTGGCACAATACACACGCAAAATACATGGTATTGCTGCTAACTTTGTGTTCTGTGTCTATCCTTTAGCCTAAAGCAAGTGGTTTGTTACTGTCTGTTTCACACAGTTTGTCTTACTAGCTTTTCATTTTAATCTTCTTAAAGAAACTAAACTTTTACCCAGTGTTTAAATCCTTCTTTCTTGTTGTGCAGGTACCTTATTTTTCTGGTAATTTAATAGAAATCTGGTTTAAAAAATATGACCTTGTAGCACCACAGTAGTTTCATTTACTGTTTTTTTTAAAATTTATTTATTTAAAAGATTTCCTTTTTATCATCTTAAAAAAAATAAAATCTTGCCCTGTTTGTGGTTTGGTTTTGGTTTAGTTTTTTTACCCCTTAATTAGTACTCAAAACTTAGTTTTGCTCTTAACTGAACCAGTTTTCTGTTCTAATTTAACTTTTGGTGCATGGGAATCTTATTCTTCTATTAGATAAAGACTTTAAAGGTTCTCACAGTAATTTTTTGTGTTATGGTGCAATAAAATGTCTTAACGTTTTTGCTTCTCCAACAGGTATTCATTACATGGATTCCAGTTCTATTTTTGAACGTTATATACATCGTAAGGCATGTTTCTTATGTTAAAGGATTTTGATTTTTTTCTTGTGTATTTATAGGAATCTTTGCCTTTAAATGTGCCCGTGCAGAAGAGCTATTTAATATGTTGCAAGAGATAATGCAGAATAATAGTATAAATGTGGTAGAAGAACCAGTAGTAGAAAGGAATAATCATCAAACTGAGTTGGAAGCTCCAAGAACCCCTCGAACACCTACGAGTAAGTAATGGTTAAACTGTTAGATGACATACCTGAATGCAATGTGGTACTTAGCTGAAAATAGCATTTAATTTGCATTAAATCTTTAGGTAATTAAAAAGAAAACTAATTTAAAGCTAAGAGGCTAATTACAGTAATGCATTCTCTTGAGGTGCTTGCTAAGGATTCTCTTTTGAGAATCTTAAGTCTTGGGAGCAAAACTGCCATAGTCAAGTTCTTCAGCTTTAAGAAATAAGTTCTGGGAACTTAGTTGTTGCATAAGAAAAGTGTTTCAGTGAAGCAGTGTTCTTATGAACACTTATGAATACACCTATTGAATTGCTTTATTACGATATCATCATGTTTTACTTCTAGCATTTCTGAGAAATGTTAATGTTGGGCAATGTTCCAGCCTTTTTAAGGGAGGGAAAAAGTAATGGTGATATCACATCTACAGTGAGTTTGGAATCTTTCTTTTACTGTGAGTAGGTGGACGGGTAGAGTGAAGTTCTTTCAAAAATACCAGAGGGTTTTAGGTAATCTCAGGCAGAGGGCTTGATAGTTGAAACTAGGAATTCCAGGTTATTCATGATTTCAGAGAAATGTAGGGAGACATGTTAATGGTAGAAAGAAAAGTTGGATAGGGAGTTTACTGGGAGGACTGCGGTGTGTAATACACCTACATTTCAGTGGTTGCTTCAGACATGTTTCCCAGTAAATACTGGGATGTTATACTCTGCAATTTGCTTTCCCTTTCCTTCCCCCTAGCAAAATTTAATCTTGTGAATATTTAACACTGTTTTACATATTGTAAAATCTCTTTTGAAAATTGAAAACGAAGATATAAAGCATCTTACTCATATACAGTAAAATGTTCTATTTTAATATGGTTTTGCTTGTTTTCTAATTGAATCAGCTCCTGGGTTCAATGCACAAAGTTTACCCAATGGCTATCCCAGATATCCATCTTTTGGAGATGCTTCATCGCATCCTTCCAGCAGACATCCTTCTGTTGGAAGTGCACGTCTCCCCTCTGTCGGTGAAGAATCAACACATCCTTTACTTGTACCAGAGGAGCAAGTGGGTATTTTTTTTTCCCCTCATATAACTTAGGTTCTGCATTAGTTCAGATTTTTGTGATGCTTGTTCTGTAAGTTTTCATTTGTGTTTTTCAGTATCAGGTGTGATGTGTTTCTACTATATGTTAACCACCTCAGAAAGGTTTTTGCTTTGTCTCTTTAAAATGATACTCTGTAGGATAGCTTGCTGAGCAAAAGTAACTATTTTAAGAAACTATTTTTTGTATATTTATATATTTATATATATTTAAAAAAAGCTTCTTTACGTGTAAATCTTCTATTTGGTAAATAGAAATCATAGAATAATCTAGGTTTGAAGGGACCTCTAGAGTCCTCTAGGTCAAATTCAAAGTTAGCGATGACTGCAGAGCCTTGTCCTTTCATGCTGTGAATACTCCAAACAAGGGATTCCACAGTGTCTGAGCCATGTGTTCCACTGTTTCACCACCTTTGTGGTGAAAGCACTTCTCCCTAATATGTAATTGGATTTTTTTTCCTGTTACAGCTGGTGTCTATTGTTCCTCCCCTTAGCCTTTTGCTGAGTATCTCCAAAAAAGGTCTAGTTCTATCTTTTCTTTATCTATTAGGTAGTTGAAAACAGCTATTAGGTGGTTTTCTTAAGACTTAAGACTGAACAAGGATAGGGCTCTCAGCTTCTCCTTGTATGTCACATGCTCCAGCCCCTCTACTCATCGCCCTCTACTGGACTTACTCCAGCGTGGTGATGTCTGCCTTCTATTGGAGAGTGCAGAGGCGATTTCACAAGTGCTGAATTGATGGTGATAAACACTTTCCTTACTGACTGTGTTCTTGCTCACACAAACCAGTGCACATTTTGTTTTGAGGGGCACACCGCTGACTTACATTCAACTTACCATTCACCTGGACCCCTGGTGTTTTTCTGCAAGGCTGTTTTCAAGTCAGTTGATGCCCAGCATGTACTGTTGGTGTTCCACAACAGGCACTAGACTTTGCATTTGCTGTTGCTGAACTTCGTAAGGTTTCTGTGAGGTCAATTTTCCAGGCTGCTGAGATCCCTCTCCGTGGAAGCCCTACCAAGCTGGGACAGACTGAAAACTTTCAGAGGGTGTGTTCTGTCTCATCATTCAGGTTGCTGATGAAAATGTTAGTCAAGCTTAATAAAATCTAATGTGGTTTAGGAAGACTCCCATGTGTGACAAGAAATACAGCGTTGGAAACCAAAGACGGTAACCAGAGCAGAGTGCAGTGAACTGTCTTGTGGGAAAGGATTTGTTAGAAGCCCCCAAAGAAGAGTCCAAGTGTTATTGTTGGAGTTATTGAAGAGTAAATGAGTTTAAAGAATCATTGTAGGAGTCAAGCGGGCTGTAAATAACACTTCAGCGTGTAGAGCCATGCTGTAGATCGTGTAGGCAGAGAAGTTGAGAAGGCTAGATGCCTGCTGCTGTAAAATACTACTTTTGCTGTTTGGGTTTCCAGACAGAATTAAAATTTAGAGAAGCAATCCATTACTCCAGTCTTTCCCACTCAGCCTTGTGTTGATCCACTGTGGGGACTGGGAGGGATAAACTCGTGGTGTGTTCCTGCCTTTTTTAGTGGCACCTGGTGCCACCTCCTGCTTCTCTTTAATGCTGAGTGCCACAGTTTGTATGGAATTGTATATTTTCCTACCTCAGTTTCTGGTATTAGGAGACTGTTGGCTCTTGGAGAAAGAATGGACTGTTCTTCAGTACAGTCAACCTCTCTTCTCATTGCTTAAGTCATACACAAGGTGAGATCGTGGGGTTTTTTTAGGTCCTGAGTTGGTTTTGTTTGTTTGTTTTTAAATGTACAGATTTCCTTTGCAGTGTGGAAATTGCAAAGATATGTTTAGCTGAAGCAACTATTGAACTGTTGGTCACTGTCATGGTAAGGGGCAACAAAGCTGAGCTCTGCTTCACTGGTTTGTCCAAGTGGACTAATGAGCTAAGTTGAAGCAGCCCGAGGTTGCCCTGACCAGAGTGGGGCTGGAATAGAACCTGAAAAGCTATAACTAGAGCACAACTGAGATAAAACATCAAATCAAAATAATTATTAACGTAGGATGCAAATTCCGTTCTTTCGTTAGAGTAATATTAACAAAACCAACAACAAAATTTCTGGTAAAAATCTCAAAACCGAGCACAGTTCAGCAAAATGTGAGAGACAACCTTTGCTCTTAAACAGCTGCCATCACAAGATTTGATTTTCAGGTATTTTGATTAGAAAAGCGGGGTGTTAAGACGGAAAGAAATTTGGAGGGGGAAAAAAAGGCACAAATAACATTTGAATTTCCTTTTTGTCTTCCCCTTTTAGGTGCACACTTACGTCAACACTACTGGGGTACAAGAGGAAAGAAAAAATCGATCAAGTGTGCATGCACCATTGGAATCAAAGCTTTCAAACACTGAAACAACTAAAATGAAAGAAGATCAGATGTGTACTGATGACAGAGATGCTCAGGTTCTCCTGGAGCCTGAAGGAGTTAAGTTTGTTTTAGGACCAACACCTGTGCAAAGGCAGTTAATGGAAAGAGAGAAACTGGAGCAACTTGGGAGAGACCAAGTTAGCGGCAGCAGCACAAACAACACTGAATGGGACACTGGGTACGACAGTGATGAACGTAGAGAAACACCATCTGGTAATAAATTTGTGTATGAAAATATAAATAGGTTATCAATCCCTAGTGCCTCAGGGGTCAGGAGAGGTCGTTTGACATCAACCAGCACCTCAGACACCCAGAACATTAACAACTCTGCTCAGAGGAGAACTGCGCTGTTGAACTATGAGAACTTGCCATCCTTGCCTCCTGTTTGGGAAGCCCGCAAGCTGAGCAGAGATGAAGATGAAAGTTTAGGACCAAAGACCCCATCTCTGAATGGCTACCACAATAACCTAGATCCAATGCATAATTATGTCAATACAGAGAATGTAACAGTACCAGCAAGTGCTCATAAAGTAGAATTTACACGACGTCGGGACTGTACCCCAACAGTCTTTAACTTTGACATTAGGCGTCCAAGTTTAGAACACAGGCAGCTCAACTATATACAGGTGGACTTGGAAGGTGGTAGTGACTCCGACAACCCTCAGACTCCAAAAACCCCCACCACTCCACTTCCGCAAACTCCAACCAGGCGCACAGAGCTGTATGCTGTGATAGACATTGAAAGAACTGCTGCTATGTCAAGCTTGCAAAAAGCACTGCCCCGAGATGATGGTACTTCTAGGAAAACTAGACATAATAGTACTGACCTGCCTATGTGAGCCTGGGAAGCATTAAATAATTTGCACCTTTTGTGAAGTTTATAAAATTGAAGATGCAAGTACTTTGCATTTCTTAACACTAACGCCTTTTATAGACTAATAGAACTTTTTTCTGCATACTTCATGTACTTGTCTAACTAAAGGGAATTAATATAGAGCAAGTATTCATTTAGGTAACACTATTGCATTCTACAGTAGTAGTAATTACTGCATAGCAGCATCACCACCTTTCACAGTGCCTCTTTAAATTGATTAGAGTCTGAATGACATGCCAGTTTTGAATTTATAAATATTCTGGTCTGGTGCCTATACTTGTTAATGGCATTTATAACACTTTTTAAAGCCTCTTGATATGTGCATTATTAGCAGGTAAACCTAATCTTTCCAGATACATATCTTACATTAATTCCTTGTTAAAGTGGCTCCTCCAGAATGAAATGTATGTAATGCATTAATTCACTCAGTTTGACGTACACAAGATATATTGGTTCATCTCAAGGGATATAAACACCACACCTTTTATGTCTGTTTTTTGGTTGTGTTTTTTTTTTGTTTTTTTTTTAAGACCACATGTGCAAGAAAGCCTCTAATTCCCAGTAATTTTCTTAACTTGTGTGATATTGGAGAGGTCATATTGATTTTCATTGATCAGAGCTATAAACACATCTGAACCCAGCCTTAAGCTCCTTCTGCTGGAAGAGAATTGAGTGATGTATCAAGTTTCCTGTGAAATCTGACAGAATTTTAATCTCAGTGGAGTTTGGGGGTTTTTTTTGTGAAGGAATTCACAGGTATGAATTAAGGTTCTCTTGTAATTTCTTAGTTCAGTGTGCCTTCCTTTCTTTACATTTGTCTGTTTCTTTATCTGTTCCACAATGTCTTGTTTTAAAAGTCAAAATTTTGTACCATAGCTTTAATTATTGTTCAGGGTCATTTATGTGTTTGTCTTATTCTCTACATTTGACAAAGAAAATCTCTTGAAGGTCAAATGGTTGTCTTTGTCCAGTGTTCTACTTTTTTAATGCCTGACAGAAATATCCCAGCTCTCCAGCAGCATGCGTTATTGCACAACTGGAAAGGTTTATTATGCAGTTATAGTCTTCCTTTAAAGCATCAGACACAGGTTACACGGGAGGCAGGGTACTGGACTTAGTTCTTTATAGAAAATTGCACATTCTAGCAATGTGCATCCATAGTTGATAGTATACTTTAATTTAGACAGAGATGTAGTAAATTATCTGATGGTAGTATTATCTATGAGCGTACTTCTTTTCCTTTTGCAGTCGGTGAACTTGGTTACAATGATGGCTGCTCAGTGTTACAGGTACATCCAGGTAGAATGTTGTTTGTTGAACATGCCAGATGCACCCTTAGCAGAAATTTGGGGGTTTTGTTTAGTTTTTAATACTCTGAATAATTTTAGAATTCTGGCAATATTGCAGGTGCACCTTGGTACTAGCAGCAGAAGAGATTACTCTTGAGCCTGTGATAGCAAATGAACTTACTCTTGTGTGAACTGGTGTGATGTAAAATAACCCTTGAACTGTGAGTGAGGAAAAACATGCAAGAAAAGCCATTTGGAGATCTGAAAAAGAATTAATGATCTTCATGCAATATTTGAATTGAAGTTTTATAAAAAACAAACTACAGGTATTTTCAGTTACATTGGAGTGTATTCCTGTTCCTTTGTTAACTTTTTCTTTGGTCTTCTCTCAGTTTAGTAGTGGCAGCAGTAGTAGCACCTGACATACGTGTGTCTTGCCACACCATTAAGGGATATCAGGCAACCTTTTCACTCTTTAATGCTTCTTTACAGACTGTATTGTACTGAAATACCAGATGCACAAAGAACATAATTTGCAGAAGTAAAAGATGGGAGTCCTTGAGACCATTACAAGGAACTTAAAAGAAATTTAAAAAAAAAAAAAGCTCATTAATGATTTCACAGTCAACCTATGCATACTCTTGTGATAGACTCGTTGACTTGTGTGGAGACCTTGGGACTTAGAAGGTAATGACTACCTAGAGCTAGACATTTTACAGGTCTGCAGTGTTAATTTGGCACATCTTTGCCATTGCCTCACCTTATGCTATGGACAGTCTTGGTCTGTGCTGAAGAGAAATTACCAGGTATTTTGAAATACTTACTGGGTTAATGATACTGGTGTGATTCTTGTTTTTGGCTTATAGCTCACTTAAATTTGTGAGCCGAATTAAAGCTCCAGCATGTGTTTTGAGGCAAACTTGTTTGATCTAGCTGGCTGCCTAGAAATATTTGGTCCTCATCTGTATAGCATGGGTCTTTCAGAAACACTAATGAATGTGGAACCCTTAAAACATACCTTATGAGGCAGGGAAGTAATATTCTTAATTGACAAATAGGGAAACAGAGGCTTCAGGTAGATCCCAAGTGACCTGCTGAAATTACAATAACCAACCCTATCCCTCCTTAGGTCCAGTGCACTGTCCTATGTGTTTATCCTGAATAGTCTCAGATACAAGGGATGGTCTGAGCAATCTTTTTTAGTGTTGTTACAAGTTTCACAATACTTCATAGGGGGTGTTTTCTTAGCTCTGGTCCCCAGAATTGACAACATACTGAAATTTCAACTTTCTGTAGTCTTAGTATATTGTCAGACTTGTTAATATAATTATCCAGGACTATTTTTTTACCCTGTTATATTTTACAGGTGGGATAATGCTTTGTCATTTCGTGTATGCTGTAAACATACTGGGTAGTCCCTGTTACCCGTGCTACTCATCTTTAGCATTCCTTATTTTCTGCCCTTTGAAGTAGATGTAGTTGCAATGCACTTTACCCTTGAGACTTCGTAAATATTTTTTTTTCAATTCAGTCTCTTTAAAGACTGTGATGTTAGGTTTAGAGTCTGTAATCTAGGATTCAGTTTTCAGCTGCAGTCTCTCCACAGTATTTAGATAATATTTATTTTGGGCCCACAGGTGTATAGACTGAGAAACTACAAATATGTAACCATTTTCTTTAGTAACGGAGCAAGTTTACAGAAACTAGGTCCTGCAAAAATGGCAGCATCTCCATTGGTTCTACTTTTCATCCATAACATGCAGTTGGCTGCTACCCTTCAAGCCAATTTGACAAGGGAAAGCCTTTAACTGTAGGTATTCCTTTAATGCAATGATTGGGGAAAGACATACATTAGCGTATCTTTTAAACAAGGAAACTGATTTGATAAAACAGATGAAACAGTGACCAAAAGTACATAATAAAGATTGTACTAGAAATACAGTTAGCAAGGATTTAATCCGTTGGTGATACCAAGATTATTTTTTTTTCTCAAATTGATGTCAAGAGGAGGACCGTTTTTTTTTTTAGTTTTGTGGTATTTCTTGGTGACTCCATACAACATGAGAAAGCCTGTTCTGAAAACCTTAACTCTCATTAGAACATTTTTTGTTTCCCCTTATAAGTACGTTTTGCATATGACAGGGGTTGAATGTAATGGGGTGTGTTGAAGCACTATTCTGTTCTTATTAAAGTCTACAGGACTTCTTAAAAGAATCTTAAGTGTTCAAATAGACACTTCATACCATAAACTGCTTAATTCTCCCCACGCCCATGTTTGGATATTTGTGTGCATGTTTACAGCTCTGACTAGGGCTTGGGTGTAAAAAGAAAGTTGTCAGCTGTACAAAGTCCAAATCAGTGTCAAAACAGGGCCACTCTTTCACCAGTCACAGACCAGCAGTTGATTTTACCGGTTTTATAACAGCATGTATTGGCTTAAAATCTGGATATCCTTGGTTTTGTTTTATATTTAACCACTTCTCAATGAAACAGGAGAGAGCAGAATGTCTTTTTTTCACTGTTGGTGAAGTAAAAATGCAAGTTCTGACTAACATCAGTTACTACTTTGAGCGTATAATGATGTATCTGATTTGGACCTCTATTTCTAAGCAGTATTCTCCTCTTCGTGTAAGGTGGGATCAATGGTGAAATTCCATTTCTGCACTGTACTAATTTATTTAATGGATGCAAATAAGATTAAACTGATTTAGTAGGAACTAATAGTGGACTTAAATCTTTAAAATTCTCCTATTTCCCATAAAG
>JAOXJM010000001.1:38372173-38390658 GCA_026413425.1 Tringa solitaria
GGAACTGGGAGACTCTTGATTATTTAATTGCTGAAAGGAAACTTCAGTAGGTGGTTAAAAAGGTCAAAATATAACTGCACCTAAAGTTTAAAGGAAAAAATAGATATATTTTATGCCAAAAGCACTCCTGTCTTAAAAAGCAGATCTCAAATAAGGACAGAGAACAATGATGTCATTCAAAACCTTGGGAATCTAAACAGACATAAGCAGGCCCGTTTATGGTTATAAAGAAATACTTTAATTTTGGATGTTTTTATAACTGAGAACTGCTTTTGCAGGAAAAAAGTATTTCTATTAGTCTTACTGACTATCAAAGCCTTCATTTTCTGTTTTACTTCCTTCCTTCCTCAGCAGTACTACAGAAGAGCCTTGGAACAAAATCTAAATTAATTAACAAACACAGTGGAGAACTTAATGCACTGACACCCTGTGCTCAACGAAGGGCAACAGTGGTACAGCCCTTTTCTGAAAAGTGGCAGCATCGGAATGGCCTTATGGCATTATATTCTCTTTCAGTGACTTCCAGTTAACTTTGGATGGGTTTATGAGCAAAACCAAGCAAACAACAGACAAAGAGCCTATTGTCACTGTAAAAGCTCAGTCAGAGACCTGAAAGTCAAGTGGCATCCTTTCCACCCATCAGTAGCTCTTCCTGTTGGAGTCAACTGCCAGTACTGGTCAAGATGCACCAGAGCTGTTCACCATGAGGTGATTCTTCCTGTACTGCCGTTGCACCTCTTGTCTAATTCACTCTCCCTGGTTAAAGAGGTCTGTGGTGCTGAAAGAAGTACTGCTAAGGTGATACTGGTATCCTAGCCCTTGTCAGCGTAGTTTTAAAAAGAACAGTAATTACCAATAATTACCAGAAATCTGAAGCCCCTATGTGCTTGTTTGACTTCCACCGTGGTTGAAAAGTTAAGGAGAGGGCAGAGGTGGATGTTGAACCCACATTTTCTGAGTCCATGTGAATTCCTAGTGACTCCTTAGTGTGGAATATATAAGAAGTCCCTGAAACAAGATTCCGACACCCTCCAGGGAAGAGGCATCATCATTTGTTTAGGATCAGGCTCCTCATTTATACTTTTCTGGCCCTGTGAATTATATCTTTACACAGAGACTGTGGCACAATTCAACAGGTTGTGAAGAAAGTGACCTTCAATCTAGAGTTGCCAGTCCCAGACATAAGATGCTTTTGAACTCCTTTGGCTGATGAGGACTGAAAATCCAGGCCTCCCTCTTTGGGGTAAAAGGTGTTTGGGACAGCATTGCTTCCATCTTTCTGACAGTTTCATTTAAAAGGGAATCAGCCAATCTGCACGACACAGATATTGATGTATCGAAAATGGTTTTAGGTCACAATCCTTTTAGATGCCCATGAAGATGAATGATTGTTTTATGTGTGCTTTACTCAAGGCAGCAATGAATACTGTCCTCCAGCACCTTATCACTCTACAACTACCTGAAAGGAGGTTGTAGAGAGGTGGGTGTCAGTCCTTTTCCCAAGGAACAGTTGATAGGAGGAGAGGAAATGGCCTCAAGTTGCACCAGGAGAGATTTAGATTGAATATTAGGAAAAATGTCTTCCCCGAAAGGGTTGTCAAGCAAGGGGTTGTCAAGAGGCAAGCAACAGGCTCCCCAGGGAAGTGGCTGAATTGCCATCTCTTGAGGTATTTAAAAGACGTGTTGACGTTGTGCTGAGGCTTAGTGGTGGACTTGGCAGTGCTGGATTAATGGTTGGATTTGATGATCTTGAGGGTCTTTTCCAAACTCAATGATTCTATGATCCTATGATTCACCGTGCAAAGAAACTTAAACACTTAACTCTCAGGCTTGTGAATTTTATTCCTGAAGCCACAATTACCATGTTATTTAAACACATGCCCTTTTTATACCTACCCCCAGCAGCAGTTTGTCTGGTCCTTGGGCTGGAATTACTGCAAATCTGAACTGAATCAGGCCTTTTCCTGATGGTCGTTTATAAATGCCCTTTAATAAATCAGATGGAAATCAAAAAGATTTGGTTGTTTTAGTTCACCAAGAAAAAATTCTCAAAAGTGCTTTTCCTCTCACAATATTTTCTGAGATCCACACCTCACTAAAGTATTAGATTAAGATTGCTTAAACACACATCCTGTGAACACTCTAGTTGAAATCGGGGACGACGGGGGTGCGGCAGGGAGCAATATTCAAGAACACCTGTAAATCTGTATAATTCAAGTCTTCTTCAATTCAAGATTCATAGAACTCTTGAAATGCCATCTTAAAAATTAAGTTAGAAGAATTTCCAAAAGATTATTTAAAATCCTCCATCATGTATCCTCAGGTTTTCTAGATCCCCTCATAAGCGTACAGAGATATACAGAGATAGATTTTTTTTTTTAGTATATTTGCTGATATATATTTTGTTGTTTTCTCATTCTGCATGGTTTTGAATGTAAGGAGGAAAACCTTCTCTTTGACAGGGGAAGATATTAGTATCAAGAAGGTGATGATGATGTTGTTTAGTTTGGAAGATGGTTTTTCCTCCTGATTTTTAAGTCTTTCTTGTGTGCATAAAACCAGCAACAAGTATATGTAACTAATGGCAATATTTCAGTGTTGTACTTGTGATGAACTGCAAAATAACACCCACCAAGAAGCATCCCACATTTTTCTATTTCTAGTTTCCTTGATTTTCGTATCCAGTGCTCTGTAATGTTGATCACGGTATTTCAAGAATCACTGCTGATGCTGGCTATCTCCAAAGACATCTAGATGCAAAGGGAAAAAATAACATTCACAAAGTATTGCTACACCTAGTGACCACAGCGCGCTGCAGTGCAGAGTGTATTAGTACTGTTAATACTATGTAAATCTCCCATTTCCTTCCAGAGGGGACCCACAGCTTCCCTCGTCTTACTTTTATCCCTGATAGGTGATATTAATGGGTTGAGATAAGACAGTTTAATAGAGAAGTAATGGAAGAGAAAAATAATAATATTAATAGTGTATTATTATTAATAATAATAGTAAAAGAATATACAAAATAAAATAATACAAATTGCTCTCACTACCTAAAGAACCGTTGCCTAGCCCTTCCTGAACAGTGATCATGGATCCCTGCCACGTGTCCAATCCCCATTTGTATACTGAGCATGATGTCTATGATACAGAACATCCCCTAGTCAGCTTATCCAGTTTATACTCCCTCTCAGCTTCTATGGGAAGCTGAAAAAGTCCTTGACTAATATAAACATTACTTAGCAGCACCTAAACCAATATATGTTATCAACATTCTCTTCATACTAAATCCAAAACACAGCAGCTGCTAGAAAGAAAATTTATCTCAGCTGAAACCAGGACAACAGTGAACAGAATGATCTGGTGGTTAATGCTTACCGGTGGACTTACGTTCTTAAAAATGAAACCATTTTTCCAGTTTTAGTCAGAAATTGTAAGAGAGACAGATTTCTTTCTGTCCATGTGAAATGAACGGACAGATTTGCAAACACGCTTCTGTCCTCTCAGCTATTTTGTTAACAGAGTCTTAAATAAAATCCTTTGAAAGGTAGTTTGACTCTTTTCTTTCTATCTTCTGAACACTGTAACAGATTATCTGCCACATTTTTGAAACTTCCTTTTCTTGAAACTGAAGTTCTGTCAAAGTATGTTTCATGTTTACAATGCCTGCATTAATTTAAAACATCCTGTGTTTATGCCCTTAGATCCCAACAATAATAGCTGATAATGCTGGCTATGACAGTGCAGATTTGGTTGCTCAGCTTAGAGCTGCTCACAGTGAAGGGAAGACAACTTATGGACTTGGTAAGGGCTTGATATTACTCCTGTTATTGAATTGCTGTTTGGGAGGGGAAATTAGGTTTATTAAACTTAGTGACATCTGTTTATTGCTAATTTATTCAGCTGGAAGAACTATTGCTTTGCGTACAACATGGCTATACAATGTTACATTCCTTCATCATTCTACCAGGCTTTTCACAATATGGTGAAAAGCTTTGGTTTTGAAGGGGATGGTTTCCACTTAAGAAAAACAGTTTTCTTGCTTACTTTGAGTCTAGTTATATGAAGATGGAAAAGAAAGGCATTGATTTAAAACAAACAAAAAACCAACACAATCAGAGACTTCCTCCTCCCTGAAAAAAAGTTGTTGAGAAGAACTCTGAAGTTGATACACCTGAGGAAATAGCGCTGAGTCCTGTTAGGATCTTGTCTCTTCTTCCCAGCATATAAAGTTTTCATCGTGAATTTTTTTGTGTATAATTGCAACATGTTAGACATAAATCAGGAGCCTTGAAGTGAAAGACACTATTTAATACTTCCCTTACTATCAATATGGTTAATTTGAGCAGGTGAGTTACCATACGGTCAGCTGCTTGTGATTTCCTTTGAAAAAAAACAGCCCCAAGATAAAAAAAAAAAAAGCAAGCCACCTCTTAATGTATCTCTTTTTCCAGATATGAAAGAAGGTGTCATTGGGGACATGGCAGTCTTGGGAGTAACAGAAAGTTTCCAAGTCAAGAGACAAGTTTTGCTGAGCGCAGCTGAAGCAGCAGAAATGATTCTTCGTGTAGACGACATTATTAAAGCAGCACCAAGGTATGAGCTGAGTGTCTACATTGGTCAGGTACAGTGGCACAGAGTAACCTCCTTCTGTGGAGGAGTAACTGCACAGAAAAGTCGTCTTCTAAAAATGTTTTATTTGAAATGAAGACTGACATCTGACATGCTAACATTCCTGTTACATCATTTTTTTTTTGCATTAGGAACATGAACAGGCCTTCAGAGCCATCAGTGCACTTAAATTAGTGTGCCTGAGCAATGCCTTATGTCACCAGCTCCCTCATGTGCCATATATAGCACTAAAACATCTGCAGAAGCGACTGACCAAAATGTCAGGGATAATGCCAGGTTTTTTCTTCTGGCAAGAATTATAGTGAAATGCCCAGCTGCTTCTGAAATAGAATCTGCAGTTAAAACAAAACCATGTTTGTTAAAAAGTTTGGGAAGAAATGCCACTTGCAGGCGGGTTATCCTGTGGTTGCCCACTATAGGGTAGTTTGCACTGTTTTGTGAATCACAGTTTTTGCTGTGGTCATAGGTGGTTTATTAGCTTTGAGATGATACTGCTTTTGTGCTGTGAGATAAAGCTAGCACTGAACACAAAATACCAACTGAAAAATAAATATGAAGGTGGGTGGGGTGGGGAGGCTGGTGGACATCAGCACAGGGAGGAATTTTCTGATATTTCTTTTTCTCCCCAGAAAACGCGTACCGGACCATCGCCCATGTTAAATTTTCTTCAGTACCTGAGGATATGTGGACCAGATCTCACTTAGTAATTTTTTTAAATGATCTAGTTTTTGTGAGGTTATGGAACAGAAGCTTGAGACGGGCAAATCTCCATCAACGGCATGAAATAACTCTTGAGTTGGTTTTAACTTATTTCAGTTTATATGTGTTGCGGAGAAGATTCACTTCAAGTAAAACAGGGGTTTTATACAACCCTGTTCTTTCTGTTCCCTATCCAGGTTCCACTTAAAATACACAGAAATAAAAAAAGGTAAATTCAAATTCATCAAAGTTGTATTTGTCTTTGTGTAGAACTGAGAATGGCAGTTTCATTAGAAAAGCCACGGTGCTCGTCCTCAGGCGCTTCAAAACAGCGCCCAGGCAAGTCAGGTGAAGGATGTCCTTCGTCTCGGGCTGGTTTGGGTTGACCCTGGTGCGTTCAGTGTTGAGTGGTTTATTCCAGTCCTGCCTGGACAGGCTTTGCGTTGGGATCCTGGAAACGGGCTCTGAAGTTAACTGTTACCCTTTCTAGTGATGCTGGAGCGTTCCTCATCTTCTGATAATAAAAGGAAGAGAAAAAGCTGAAGAGTAACCTTGGGTTAATGCCCAGAACTACAGCTTAAGGGATTTTACAGCTTTTTACACCCCAAATTTTCTGTAGATAAGAGTTCTGCTGAGGGTGGGGAGCGGGAGGAAGATGCAGTTTTGGAGAGATGTCTGTATCCTGGGCCAAACAATCCGTGTTTGACTCTAAGGTGTGCTGAACTTGGGCGGACTTCGCGAACACTTATAGTAGAGGGCAGTTAGTGGAAAAAGTGCCAGTTTGCATCAAGTTCCCTTTTTTTGTTTTCCCCCCTTTCACACCAGTTGTGGCCTACCTTTATGTCCTCTTCCCTCTTCCAGTAGTTGCTCTGAAGGCAATTTGTTTCTGAATTGGACTTGTTTCTTTATGCTCAGGTCGCAAGAAAGTCGCTGATGCCTGTGTCACTCTCTATGCAGATTCTTGATGCCTGTAAGCAGAGACAGGTGGAAGCCCCCGCCTCTGTGTGGGAGCCCCTCGGGAGGTGCCACCTGCGCGTTGTCACCCTCCTGGCCCTTGCCAATGTAACCAGCACCTCGGCAAACAGCAGGGGGAGTCTGCCCCGGCAGAGAGATTGCTGGAAATCAAGAAAATACCTGTGCAAGCGTTTTTCTCCCATAGGTTTCCTGAAATGAAGAGAATCTGCTTAAGAATGTTCCTCCAAACTCCCAAAACTCTCTTCAGATCTCCAAAAGGGACAATACTGTGCAGAGAGCGCTGTAAAGCAGGTGAAGGCACCCTCTTCCCGACCCCCTCGGATAAACCAAGTACTAATCAGTTCCCTAGCAAATAAAACATTGAACTTGGATGTTAAAAAAGCCCCAAACTCTCGTCCTGCTGAATAATTTTGTAGGAAGAAATCGTTGGAAAAGGTTAAATAAAAAATTTGGAAAGGGAGAATTCAGTTACTTCCAAAGGAGGATGGTTTAACTCAGGCAGACGCTAATGTGTTTTATTTAATGTAATGACTAGTAAGCGCACTACTTACTAGTGCCAGCCACATCCAAATTCAGACCTCCTTTAACAAGGCAGCAGGCGCTGGAAGAGTCTATATATTTCCAGATAATTTTTCAAGCATGTAAATGACACTGAGCAGTCACGAACTGGCATTGAATCAAACCCTTTCTGGGAAGCTGACTGCCGCTCTGCTGAGACGGTTGCACTGACGAGCGAGCAAGGCAGAGAGGGATGTGGCTCTTCTGCGCCACCAAGGGCCCCTCACTCTTTTTAAAACAAGAAAAGCTGTCGTTAACCAAGCTGAAATGATCTGTGCTGTGGAAGTAAAAGCTAAAAATGTCATTTTGAGCTAAATTTCTGTGTTACTCAAAGCAAAACCCTTAAAAAAAAAACATTCCGTGTGTGTTTTGAAGGGGATCAGAACCAGTCCAAGTTGTGAGCTGGAGAAATACCCAGCTGAAGTCAACTGAGCAAAGTTTGCCTCTGCTTCAACGCAAGCCTGTAGTGGCAGGATCCCAGCCCTGGGGTTTATTCATGCGAGTCTTTGCAGCTCTCGTGGTTTTTCTTGTGGTCTTAGGCTTTGGTTTTCATCTTTGCTACTGTGTGAAAGCTGGAGGTGTGCAGCTGCCCCCACCGGCAGTGTTGCTGGTTGCAAAGGAGCAGCAAAGCCTCCAGCTTTCGTCACCATTGTTTAAAATGCTGCTTGGCAGTAACAAAACAAGAGCATTTGCTAATTTTCCAGGACGAAGGTGGCAGCTGTAAGAGGAGAGCTCACTGTGTCCATGATAGCGCAGCCAGGGCTCCGCTACCGCTTCCCACACAGCAGGAGGGGAAACCTTCAAGCTGCTGCTGCTTTTCAGGTAAGTCGTTTGAGACAAACCCTGAGGGTTACTTCAGTGCTATGACTCCCGGCAGCTGTCACCTCGAATGGTGGTTTCCAGCTGAGCTCAGGCACCTCAGCAAGGTGGGAGGGAGAAGAGCAAGCCCATGGGTGAAGAGCAGGGGGTCCGCACGTGCTCTGTGCGTTCCACCCGTGGAAAACATCTAAACTGTGTCTTCATCTCTACTGTAACTCGTGAGGGGTTTTTCCCCACACAGGAAAGTCTTTGCTGTGGAGAGTGCTGGGTCCTGTGTGAAGGGGAGTGTCTGTACAAGAGAGTTTTGCTGTCACCGTGTTCTAAGCCCATGCACCTACTCCTGAAGACCAGCCAGGTGGTGTTGGTGCTCCCTAGACACCACCAAGCGAGAGAGAAGTTGAGGTTGGGCAGTGTGAGGGTGCTGCCACCGTTGCCAGAGCATCAGCAGGGCTCGGCTTCTGGCTCGGGCTTGGCGGCAGGAGGTGGCGACGGTTTCTCTTCAAGCGAGATTTCTATCACTGCCCCAGACCGCTTGCGGGGTTCGGGGGTCTCCTCCGACCACCTCCCCACCCTCCGCACCCCTTTGGCCACTTTGGGCGCGTTCCTGCAGGGGTTGTGGTCGTAGATCACCAGCTTCAAGCCGGGGAGGTGAGCCAGGCTGGGGAAGAACCGGATGGAGTTGCGATCCACGTCGATCACCTCCAGGAAAGGCATGTCCAGGAGCACAGGGGGGAACTCGGACAGCAGGTTGCCCGACAGCCAGATGGTGCGGAGCTCCTGCAGGCACCGCAGCTGGGTGGGGAGGGCGCGCAGGGCGTTGGAGCCGGCGTGCAGGGTCTTGAGCAGGCTGAGCTCGCAGACCACCTCGGGCAGGTACTGCAGGCAGTTGGACTCGATCCAGAGGGTCTTGAGGTTCTGCAGGAGCCGGAGCTCGAGGGGCAAGCTGCAGAGCTTGTTGTTGCCCAGGTAGAGGATGCAGAGCTGCTTCAGCGTGCACACCACCAGGGGCAGCGCCTTGAAGTTGTTGAAGTCCAGTGCCAGGATCTGCAGGTTTTGCAGCTGCTCCAGCTCCGGGGGCAGATGGTTGAGGTTGTTGTCGCTCAGGTACAGCTTGACCAGTTCCCGAAAAGAGCAGATATGTACAGGCAGCCGCCTCAGCTGCCTGCCGCTCAGGTCCACCATTTTATCCACTGGCATCTCTTCTAGGTCTTCCAGGAGGTACTTCTGGCACTCCTTGGAGGGCACAAAAGCAACTATGGCTTTCAGGCTGTTGCCCATCCCGGGACTTAACTTTGGGGACCGCTGGGACTGCAAGGGACAGGGACCTGCCTTGGTCTTCTCCTGCTGCGCACTGGCTCGCCGGTAACTCAGTCTTCCCAATATAAGGCTCTGTTTACACGGCACCAGCCATTAATCTCGAGGGCTTTGAAATGTTTCTGATAACCAAACGAGTGTCTGGTGATGGGGATTACGGACAGGACGACTTATAGCACATGTCTCTCTCTCCTGCCCACGCTCCCCCCGAAAACATTCCTTCTGGCCTCTTCCTGCACACTGTCAATGTTCTCAGATTTTGCCCCAAACTGCTGCCCCGATGGCCCAGCCCCTCACCTCTCGCTCCGGCGGTGCTGGATGTGCAGCTGGCGCTGGCTGCCGGGATTGGATTGGGAAAGTAAACACCCCAGAAGAACAAGTTTTTAAACTCAGATGTTTAGCTTTCATGAAACTTTCAGCAGAAATGTCGGATGTAATTGAATTGTTGTTTAAAATACCTGTCAAGACTTTCCAGATGAGTGGCACTTTTAGGGATTTACTTTGCGAGGTGCCAAATACATAATTTTGGAGTGTAACTTGCCGCCCGGTACTTATCTTAAACCTTTAACACAAATACTTGGCAAACCGCTATCTTGAGCTGTTCTACTCTTTATGTTCCTAATTTAATGGTGTTTACTATAGCCTCTGGCACTCATGGCTGCGTAGGGCCTTTTTCATTACATTATGTTGTGCTTCTTGTCTGAACCCCAGTTTAATGCGCTCACTATCGCAACCTGCCAAGGCTGTTCTCCTGCCGCCTTCCGACTCTGCTACTGCAGTTCCCGTGCCCAGACAAAAACCTGGCAAGAAACTGCCATGGATTTGATTCCATCAAGATTCTCACTTGTTGTGAGTGAGATGTTAAAATTATGACTTTTTAGATGTGATGGTGTAAACTGCTCCCCTCCTTCTTTCAGCAAGATCCACTGCTATTCAGGTCAGGAGCACCTCTGATTTCTAGGAGGAGCCTTCCCGTATGTAGGCACCTCTGGATACTTCGGATTCTTGAGCTGCTGCTGATTTAAGCTTTCTTGGGGATTGTCCTACCTGTGTGTTGGCCATGGGTCTACTATGATCTTTGAGTGTGAAAACTGTCAGTGTTTTAAGGTGAAATAGCCGTTCTGACAGCTGTCTCTCTCTGCTTTGATATCTACAGCTCATTGCTGTCATTTTCCACACTTCCCATATTTTAGAGAGGATACTTTCTTCAAACAATCTGCAGGCAGTTTCCGGGTGTTGGGTGCTGCACAACCGAAATATGCGATTGCTGGGAGCCACGTATTCTTAGAAAAACAAAAGGCAGAGCAAACAGAAGATTGAGAAAAAGGCAATATCAAACAGTTAAGGTGGCCTCTGGATATCTGGTCAAATCTGGTAATAGCTTTGCTTTCAAGTGTAAAGAAGCTCTTAGTTATCAATTGAGAATAGGCTAAAGGATCTTCACTGGTCATTTCCCTGCAAGAGGGGTGGCTGTGCCATGCAGCAGTGGTGCTACAAAATGTATGGAGGCTTTCCTGGGGGAGGAGAACAACGGAGAGGGCATCTGGGGACCAGTATTGCAGCAGGATGGAGAACAGCGAGTGCTGCGACCTGAGTGCCGTAAAATAGTTTTTGGACGGAGAAGCTGGGCAGAGTATCAAGCCTGGAGAGCAAAGATACGTCACAGTCATCTGTGGCCGTGCTGTGGAAGAGGGGCACTGAAAATACTCTCTCTCATGACAGAAGGCAGGACGTGCCAGGCGTAGCAGCCCGGCAGCAAGAGCCGCTTCTGAATGAGCATCTCAGAGCAGCCACTTCTTTGCTGCTTTAACGCTACGTGCCCTGTTGGAGGACAGCTGTGGGCAGCATGTCGTTCCGGGATTTCACAGAGCATCCTTTTCCAAGCAGTTACCCTGGAATGAGATCGGACTTTTAAGAAAGATATTCCTCATTTTGTCTTTGTTTCCATTTCTAAGCAGCCGTGGCGGCTTCTAAAGGCAAGGCTTCCCGCCCCGTTAAGGCACTGTAGGATACAGGTGTGGAAAAACAAATGCATTTGGCAGAAGTAATAATGAATTTACATCCATGACAAAGGCCTGTCCCTTAAACAGATCTCTTCAGGTATCCTGCTGATCAGAACAACATAAAAGCCTAGGTAAGGGTATATTAATAATATAAGTTTAGGCATGTTATTCTTCATAATCCATATGGAGAGAAGTGAATTTGCAATATACCTTATGTCTATCGACACAGATAAGTATATATATTTTCTACTTGAATTATTTCTCCTTAATGAAACTTTTAAACTGTAGACAACTATTTCTTAGGGATCCTCTGCATTGTAGTTTAATCATTATTCCAGCTTATCAAAAAAAGTCACAATGACCTTTTGTTGCTGCATTTTGTACCTCTGTTGGCTAAATGAAAGTCTGCTTGGAACACACTGTGAGATCAGAGCATTTGGGAAAAAATAACCTTCTTGTGGTGAGTTAATAAAGGGCTACATTTGCAATAAAATGAACAATCTTGATCCTTCTGAGGACCAGTGACTCAGTGAAGCTCCAAGACAAAGGCAGTCCCCTCAGTAGACCCAGGGCGGTGTTTTGAAAGCCGCTTCACGTCTTCAGAGTTATCCTGATACCCTCCAAACATGAGCATTCATGACTTCCCAGAAGCATTTGCGGCATTAGAGGAAAAGTTCAAGCGATAAAAGTGCTCAAGTGCAGACATTGTCTTGCTCTTGTCAAAGCAGCACTGCCCAACCAGAGGGCATGACATCGGCTCTGCTGTACGTCAGGTGGCACATGTAGGCTCCTTGAGAAATGCCTTTGCTTTCTGGAAGTTCACAGATTGCTCACCATTCTCCTTTTCAGTACCTAGCTCCTGCAGCTCAGTGGCTGGGACGTCTGAGGGACAGAAAGTGTGGTTGCTTGCTGAGAACATGTGTAAAGAACCTCCGAATCCAGAGGAAACAGGGAGCTGCTCAGGGCTATACAATCAAAAAAAAAGAAAAATCACAGTCAAATGGAAATCAATATAAAAGCTGTGTTAATATTCCTGCGGTTTTTTAGATTTTTTTTTTTATAAACAAAACATTAGAATAGAGATACTGGTCCTTTTTCAGCTCTGAAGCTCTGTACACAGCTGTGTGAGGACATCAGGCTCAGCCTTTGCTGAGAACAGGCTGTGTAGCCCTCACAATTTTGGAGGTGAGTTTGAAAAAGCAAACCATGTGTTTAAAAATCCAGGCGACTGATGAGGTCTGAAATAATGGATTTTAAGACTCTCATGCCCCTCCTCAATCAGCCTGATATAGCAAGGAAGGATGTTTAAAGGAATAGTTTTTAAAAATGTATTCAGTATGTGCTCATAATGATTTGCTTTACATTTATATAAAGTCTGTGACAGGTCAGACCCCTTCTTCTCTCACAAATACTGTGTGTTTGGGTTTTTTGCATTTTTTTTTTTTTCTTGTCTGGAGCATTTCTGTTACAGGTCCTGCCTCCTCCACGTTCTTGACATTCATTCTTCACTACACACTTTCACAGATCTGCTGTCTTTGGGAGGAGTTACTTAGTTCCAGTTCGCCTTCACATGGTGAACAGTCTATTTTAAATAAGCGATGTATTGCAGGAAAATACTCATCATTGCTCTTTTCCAAGCATAGTCTTTTGAGCAAAAAAATGGCTGATTATTCAAATTTAGCCTTAATGTGTGCTAGGCTGCAGTATGTAATTGCTCACCACACTTTCTCATGCAGAGGAAAGACTAAAAAAAGTCTCATAAGTAAATTGCAGTCTCAATGCTGAGATTCTTCTCAGCAGCTAATGGGTTTGGGGTTGCTTGCTGTCAGATCAGAGTCTCTTTTTGACACCATTATTTTTCTGCCAGCCTGACTCAAACCCGAGTGTCAGACAGGGGTTGGAACTGCTAACCTCAGGAAACTTGCAGGAAAATAAATCCAAGCGAGGGCTTCCAAATGTCTTGCTGCAATGTGTACAACCCCCCTGGCTATTACTCTGTGTCGCAGGCTGTCATCTTTTTGACTTTTAAGACCCGTTTCTTGGGGGTGGCAATCACGTTTATGTTTGGACTGAAGCTCTCCCGTAAATAGGGAATTAATCTTCAGTTGTTAGGGGAGGACTTGTCACAGCCTTGTCAAGTGTCCATCTGCTTACTCCTGCTGAAATGTCTGCATGTAAAAGGGGAACAGTTATATATTACATCTTCTTTCTCTGAGTCGGACACTTCTGGGCCACTTGTCACTGAAGCAAGCTTGAAAAGTGGCTTCCTTGGAGGCAGCCAGGCAAGTCCTTGGACCATCTCCTCTTTCCCATGCTAATGGGAGCCAAGCTCACCCCATTTATTATATTTATGTAAAAGACATTAAGGATTGTTAGTAAAATGTCTGTTTGGTCTAGACTGTGCCCTGGTTATCTGTGCCTCAGCAGCTCCACTGGACACCTCTATTTGCACAATCCAGCAGTTCCTCTGAGAGCAAATCAATCAGTTTTCTGCCAAAGCAGTGACCTCCTGTGATTGATTGACCTGGCGAACAGCCCTCTGCTGACAACGGGGTATAAAAAAGGGACTTCTGAGTAAATGAGTGTCATTAGACTCTGAACCGCTTGGAGCCATGAGGGTGCTACTGTTAGCTGTGGTTTACATCCCCTTCACCATGGCCATGGAACGGTAAGAAAACACATCCCGCATTGCTGGCACATGTCTCAGCTGGCTTCCTGGGATGACCCGTGCTTGTTGGTACTTGAGGTCTCAAAAATAGATAAATTTTAAAAAAAACAGGGTACCCGAGAGCTCTAGAAAGGAGAACCGGTTAATTTTTGTGTGTTTATTTTTTTTGTGTAGAATCCCTCTTGTTCGATTCAAATCTATCAAGAAACAGCTGAAGGAAAAGGGAGAATTAGAGGAATTTTGGAGGAATCACCACCCGGATGTTTTTGCCCGGAGGTACCTGCATTGCTTCCCTGCAGATATTGCTTTATCCGTAGGAACTGCTTCAGAAAGGCTGTATGATTACATGAATGTAAGTACAGTTTTGGTAATGCAATCATAAGGACTTGTTGTTCTCTAGAAGACAGATTTTTTTCCCCAGCACATTTCAAATCTAGTCTCTCAATGAAATTATAGGGCTTGAGATGGCTCGTTCTCTATGCTATCAATATTAGATCATTAAAATTTAGTTTACCACTCTGCAACATAAAGCACGTGTAGATCTAGGTTAGCATGGGACCCGGGCAGAAATCTGACGTAGTCTTGCAGTGGTAGTCCTATGACAAGTTTTATTTTTGTATAGATCTGTATTAGACTTGGTTGGGTCTCCAAACAAGTGTGGAAGGTTTGCCTGTATCAATCTTAGTTCAGAATTGGGTTTTCAGTAGCAGAATCTGATTACTTCATTTAGCTCTATTCTATTTAGAAGAAACTTAGATGTTTGCATGTTATAAAAAATCCCCTAAATCTCATTTATTTGATCACATGGAATCATAAATCAGTGATAATAAAGACTCAAGTAGAGTTTTTATCCTTCTGCTTTTATGTCCTGAACTTAATATGTATTAAATATTAGAGACCAACCTGGATCTCACACTAACCTGGCTGCATTTACCATCTAAACTGAGAAAGGAAAAATATGAGTTTCATTAGACCTCAGACAGGCAAGTCAGCAGGTCAACCATTTTGTAAACTCTTTCCTGGGTTTAGCATTCTGTCTATTTGGTTGGTCTCTCTTTCCTGCTTTATTTGGTTCTTCTGTTATGCCTATCTAAAGGAAAGGTAGGTTGTAGAATTGTTGTGGAGTCTGCATTTGAACAGGGAAGGGAAAGGCAAATTAATTCAGCAAGAACTTCCTCATGCTTGAGGACCATAAATAAATACTTTGAGAGGAGCTAGAGATGTGTGTGAAGAAGAAAAAAGGAGACTAAAATATTTCAGCCTGCTCTAAAGCTTATCAAAGAGGGATAAATATCGAAATAACAAACTAAAATCCACACAGTTAGCGTATCCAGCTAGCACCAGGAACAATTTTGTGGAGGTTTCAGTACGGTGTGTTCATGGGGGTTTTGGGGTTTGGTGTTTTTTTTTAACCAACATGTCTTAGAGCTGCCTCACTTCACAGATTAATCAATAAAGGTTTTTAATACAGGAAGGAATAAAATCCTACTGTATAGCTGGATAGTCTCTTAAACAGCACTCATGCTTGCATTTTCATGATTATCTCATTCAGACCATAAACTCCAGGATCAGAAACTATATTCAGTGTATTAATTAACAAGTATGCACTTGAAGATACATATTTAAATATTTGTATTGCTACAAAAGGCTTGGCAGTGGGTATTGCTTTTCTATCTGTGTTTGAATTCCAGAAATGCCTCTTCCTAAAAATAGGTCTCTTAATGCTGAAGTGCTCTTCCAGGGCCAGATAGGGGCACTTAGACACTTGCATTCGGGATGTGGATAAGCTCTTCACTCCAGCATTCACGTGTTCACAGATTATCTCTACCCTCAATTGGTATCCAAGGATGGTCAGTGGTTTCTTTATCCACTGGATGAACTTTGTTCAGTGCGTTAGATACAGTCTCTGCAACAGAATTCAAGAATTCATTTTTTAACTCGCTAGTAGCTGCTAATAATGAAGGAAACAGCCCAGCCGCCTGTGACAGCAGTTGTGCTGCTGGTCGGGGCCCTTTGACACTGGCAGAGGCGGGTCGTGGTGTTTTGGTATTACTGATTTCTTACTGACACCAGCAGGGAGCTGCCTGAAAGCCTGTGGGGTCATGCGAGAGCTTTGTCTTGGGGCTGACCTTGCAACCACTGAAACTGGGGCAAGAGGGCTCACTGACTTCATGTGGAACCCCTCTGAGCAGTTGCTTAAAAGGCTTTGAGACCCCCACACTGCTATCTGTGCAGACGGAGTGAGGTCTGGTGCTCACAGCCACTCGTGGAGCCAGACTCGCCTCCCTCTGGCGTGCATTTACATGAATTTAGATGAAATTGCACCCAATTCCCTGAGAAAGCGCTGGGTGACGTCCCCAGGTCTGCCTTTTCCTCAGGACTGTCTCACGGGGAGGCAGGCTGGGGCTGACCGGGTTGTTCCTCCCCCCAGGCGCAGTACTACGGCGTTGTGAGCGTCGGCACGCCGCCCCAGAGGTTCACCGTCGTGTTTGACACCGGCTCCTCCAATTTTTGGGTCCCTTCTGCTTATTGCATCAGTGAAGCCTGCAGTAAGAAGCGTTACCCTCCCTTATGCTCTCCGTGTCTCGGATACCTCGGCCATTTCTCCTTTCCCATGGCCCCCCTGCAGCAGGGGTTTGGGAGGGGAGGATTTGGAGAACCTCCAAGGTTCCGCTGTCCCCTCCCCAGCTTGCTCCTCCATCTCTGCCCCTCTGTGCCACCCCACAGCCAGGCAAGGTGCCGGCAGCAGCTGCCAAGCATCCCTCCACACCAGGAGGTGAAAAGCATGAAAATAATCCTGGGGGAGTTACAAATAGCCATGGAAATGCCCCATTTTGTTTGGATTTCCCACTTGCCTTTAAAACCCCTGAAATATTCTGAAAACAGAAAAAAAATCCATCAACAGCGTCCTCACAAAAAAGTGAAAATCTGGCTCTTCTGCATCTCGGCTGGTTCATTCTTGGGCATGTTGCTGGGACCTCCTGTTGGTCCACAAGTGTGTTGTTTGTTTTGTGCAGGGGTGCACCAGAAATTTAAGTCCTTCCTGTCAGATTCCTATGAGCACGGAGGGGAAGCCTTCTCCTTGCAGTATGGCACGGGACAGCTTCTGGGCATCGCTGGCAAAGACACGCTGCAGGTGAGCCTCCGCCTAATGAGGGTGTCAGCCTCCAGGTCAGCCAGGTTTTCAGGGCAGTTTGGAGCCTGTCCTTGCCCTGGAAAACCTTCCCTGGTTTAGGGAAGTGCAGGGGGAGGTCTCACCAAGCCGGGTACTGAGAGGTGGGGGTGCTGACCTGGCTTTGAGCTACCCAGACAAATCCCCAAGCTTTTATTTTGCATTTATGCTTCTCTCCTTGGGTCCTGTCCTGGGAAACTTCCACAGAATTAAGGTATTAAAAGGAGCTGGTGCAGCTGACCCGCTGAATGGGCACCTGTTTTATTGATGAGGATCAATGGGGCTGATTTCTTGTAGTTGATGGTGTCTTTGCTTTCACTTGTACCAAACAGATAAGTAACATCTCCATCAAGGGACAGGACTTTGGTGAGTCGGTGTTTGAGCCAGGAACAACCTTTGCCCTTGCCCACTTTGATGGCGTGCTGGGCTTGGGCTATCCCTCCTTAGCAGTGGGCAATGCTCTGCCCGTGTTTGACAGCATCATGAACCAGAAGCTGGTAGAGGAGCCGGTCTTCTCTTTCTACCTGAAAAGGTCAGTCTTTAAAGTGGCACTGCCAAAAAAGAAGCAAATCTATTTTAGTTGTTGAGACAACCATGCCTCTGTATAAATCTTCAATTTGACACTGAAAAATATGGAGTGTAAAGGAAAAATGTGCTGGGGAGGACCACGAATTTTTGGACAGTTATTCTTGTTGGAGCTAGTCATAAACAAAAGAAAAGCTCCCAGCTCAGACTCACCATGTCTGAGTTGCCAGAGGTTTTCTTCTGGCCAATGGAGATGAACAGGCTACACCCAGGTAGCCACATTTCAGACAAGAAATGTAACCACATCTGGACCCAACTGTAACTCTACCAATTTATCTGAGGTTAATTCTGAGGTGAGAGCAGCAACTGGCTCAACCCTGATGCCTATCTTAGCCCTTGGCAGCCTACAACAAGTCTTCTCAGAGGTTGTTTGGAGGCTCTGAGTTGGGACATATGCAGTTATAATTTAGAAATAATCCCCTTCAGCCATTCATATCTGAATTTAGAAAGGGCTGTGGTTTGTCTTTTGCTTTTTAAGCATAATCTCATCGGCATGTGCTGGTACACTTCCATGTCGGTGTTAACCTGTCTTCTGCTTTCAGAGGAGATGACACTGAGAATGGTGGTGAGTTGATCCTGGGGGGGATAGACCATTCCCGCTACAAAGGTTCAATCCACTGGGTCCCAGTCACTGAGAAGAGCTACTGGCAAATACATCTGAGCAAGTATGTATGAAATACCTGGTGGAATTCACCTCGTGGAAAATGCTTCAACCCGCAGAGGCAGAAACACCTAGTGTTACAGATGTAGGAGGACTTGGCTGCAGTGTTTTACCTTTGTGTCTCTCAAAGACGTGGTTTGCCAGGATGAGACTGGAGATTATTAACTCTCTAAATCTGCTGTGACATGTGGAGCTGGTTTCTGGGAGAGTATTTTAATATGTTTTAATAGGACACACCAATGGTCAAGTTGACTCTTGGAGGACTATTCAGTTAAGAGGTTAAGGCACCCAGGAACTGAATCCATCCCCAGGTCCTGCTCTCATCTTTCCTGTTACCCTTGGCCAAAGTATCACAGAATCACAGAATCTTCTAGGTTGGAAGGGACCTTCAAGATCATC
>JAOXJM010000001.1:38391171-38404593 GCA_026413425.1 Tringa solitaria
ACCCAGTGGAGGGTACTCCCATCCAAGCCATGGGCAGCCAGTTTCTCCAGGAGGAATAGTCCGTGTCCCTTCATTCCTTCTCCTGCTGTGTACATCAATGAGGACACATACCTGTGGGTGAGGACAAATGCGTCAGCAGGTGACAAATGATTAGGGCTGTAGGAGTCCCAAGAAAGAAAAGCAGGTCCGCAGACAGTGTATCTTCTTCATGCAGTTTCCTTTTGTTACTTGCTTGTTCTCTAAAAAGAGTCTTGTCTTAAAAGACTGGCAAAGTTGGAGAGTTTTGACTTCAGTCCATACTCTGGTACTTCAGCTATCAATTAAGATGCTGCTTCAGTCACAGTGTACATGCTATTTGCTTAAAGATGCTTTGTTTTTTACTTGCAGTATAAAGATCCAGGGCCGGGTGGCATTTTGCTCCCACGGCTGCGAAGCCATCGTTGACTCAGGCACTTCTCTTATCACCGGCCCCTCTTCACAAATCAGGCGATTACAGGAGTATATTGGGGCAAGTCCATCGCATACTGGAGAGGTAAAAACTATACAGCCAGAGAGGAAGAGAAACTCATTTTTGGTGCAAAGAGCTTACGGGGGGGAAAAATAATTGCTCAGAAAGGTCTCAGGGAAATCCTTGTTTCCAGGAAAGCACTGAACTCAGACCCAAGCTGGTTTGGACCCATCTGCCTTGCTGCCCAGCCCTCCTCCCAAATGTCCACGTCCTCTCCTGTACTCATCAGTAGTGGTGTGTAAGGAAATAATGGGGGCATCTGTTTGAGGAATTGACCTGTACTCTGCATCAGAGAGAATATTTTTTTGAAAAATCAGAGGATTTTTAATATCCCCAGCTATAGCCGTTGACTCCCCTGAGCCAGGAGGGGTTTGGCGCTGACGGCCAGCCCCATCAGCATCAACTGGAAAGGGAAAGATATTGTAATTGCAGCCTAACAGTCGCTCCACTGACAGGACCTCTCACTGTCAGCTTGCAGTGGAGTAGGCAATGTCATCCCATTGATGCTCACAATGCTGGCTCCTGGCAGATGTGCCACAGGGTGAAGGATGGACCTCACTGTCTCTTGCTCTCTCTTCTGAATCTTATTTCTCTGTCTCCTCACTGGTTTTCCTCTTCTTCCCTGCTGCTCTCTCCTGCATCCGCCTTGCTGACGCTGCCCACCTCTGCTTGCCCTCTGAGGAGCACCTCCACCCCCTCCAGTGGCCCAAAGCAGCCTCGATGTAATGCTTCGTGGGCTTTCTGGCCCCACACCTGGCTGTCGCCAGCCCCCCCTGCTGCTCTGGGGAGCTTGTGTGAGCCGAGGTTGCTCAAGGTAGGTCCTCTATGTTGCCCTTTACATCTCCCCTCTAGCAATTTTCAGATGGCATGATGGAACCCTTATAACTTCTAAAACACTGAGATAATGAACCTGAGATAGCTAACCCCACACGCCTTTGGGAAGAGAGCAGCTTATTTTTACTGTGCCTTATTGCTGGCCCTTGGCTGACTCCCACGGGTAATTACCACAGCTCCAGTGTCCCAAGTAAAGCTGCCATCTCCAGTTGCTGTTAACTTCCCACTTGTCTTGATCCTGACCCTAAACTGCACTTGGGAGAGTGTTACGGTTGCCCAGTGCACTGGGGAGTGATCGAAGACAAGGTGTACTTGTAATCTGCCTCCTTTTGTAAGAGGACCCGGAGTTGCATCTGTGTAACTTATGAGCCTTCTGGTTCTTTCTCAATTAAACCTTAACTTTTGTTTTTATTCACATTTTCAGAAAAATGCCAAACAATATGGTTTAATAACAAGTTGGGCTTATAATGGTACATACTAATGGATAGAGATAAAATATGTTTTTCCAATCCACTTATATTAGTGTAATATAAACAAGAAGCAGGTCATTGCAGTGTAAGTTTATATACACCAGTGCTGACATAAGAGCACTCAGCCAGCATCACAGATTCTGCAAAAACACATCCTGAAAATAAAACTTTCTAGGACTGTTTTTGTAGCAACTACAGACAAGCTGAGTATATTGGCTTAAATTTACCCCCGTATAAGTGAGTGCATCCATCGGTGTTTTTACCAGAACTTTTATCTCTTTCCAGGGAGGATTAATTTGTTCTGGACATACTGGCTATGTAAATGAATTATGTCTTGCTTCTTTTATCCTATGAACCATTATAGTGGCTTTTTTACCCTTGTCTTCCATATCCCATGGTTTTTTTTTTTTTCTAATGGTATGACACCTGATAAGTATACACAAGATTTAGGGCTATGTTTTCATAAAGCAGATTTAACAACAACAACAACAAAGTAGATTCTTCCTTATAGGAAGCCCTTAAAGCAATGACTTTAAACACTACAATTTACAGCAAAGATCCCTCTGGGGCTTGGAGCATTCTGCAGTGCCATTTAACACGCCAGTTGTTTCATGAAATAACTAGAAAGGCCAGGAAATGATCTTCTGTGTTACTGTAAGTGAATGTATTATTTATGAAAATTAATGACCATGCCAGAGTTTAGTCCTTCTTCTGCTCTTAAAATCCCACTCCAGGGCAGAATATAAAGTGCTGTATTCCTCTGGCATTTTTTTTAACTAAAACAGTGATATTATGGGAAGGAGTAGGGTGAGCCTCAGCCACGGGGCGCTCCCTGTGTGGGCTGGAGGCAATTCCCTCCACCCAGAGCATCAGAGGACTTTTGCTCAGCAAACCTTGCTAACTTGGGTTCACTGGGGCTCACACCCTCAGTTTTACTTCTGAGTTGTACAGGCGGCATGTCGGAGTCCCCCTTCACCTTGTCTCTTCTGGGGGTCTCAAGGATTTTCATCAGCCCTGGGTCCCCGGGGGCTTTGGTGCAGTGGTCTGAGCTGCTGGGCTGGTTTGACCCAGTGCAGGAGCTGGGAAGCCGGAGGGCAGTGTTGGGCCATAAGTCAGCCTGATGCTGTTTCTCCGTAGTAGACTCACTCTTACCTGCCTCAAAAGTCTTGAATTCAAAGGGCAATACTTTAAAAAAAAAGGCAAACCTATCCCATCTCAATCAGTGCCTCGCATACAGTTTCTTGTAGACTGCAGAAGACTCTCCAGTTTGCCCCACATCAGCTTCACGATCGGACACCACGAGTACAAGCTGACAGCAGAGCAATACGTCATAAAGGTGCGTGATTGTGACCTCCCTGCTCCCCTTCCCTGTCCCCTGCTCCTCGCTCCCCGGGCCGGGGCTGGAGCAGGCTGCCGCAGGGACACGTGCTTTCCCTTCCAGGAGTCTATTGAAGACCAAACCTTCTGCATGAGCGGCTTTCAGTCTCTCGACATCACCACTCGCTCCGGCCCGCTCTGGATTTTAGGAGATGTCTTTATGTCTGCATTTTACTGCATTTTTGACCGTGGGAATGACAGAGTGGGATTTGCAAAAGCTGTTCACAGGAAGGATTACTACTGAGTCTTAATAACATTTATTCTGCCTTAATGGGAATATTAATGTAATGATCTTCAACACACGTGTGAAGAAGGGCTTTAACTGAAACTCTGGACCGAAATGCAGTTGTGTATTTCCCCCCTCCCCAGGCTTTAAAGATTTTGGAGTGATCCTTGTCCCAAATTATATAGTTTGGTTCAATTTCTATGTTTACAACTGAGAAACCATTTTTCCTCAATAACTGAACGACACCAGGGCTCTCAGGATGAAGTGAAAACAGCTCAGCACTCAGATTTGCAAAAGAGCAGGAGGGATAAAAATGCTGAACAGTGCCAAGCTGACAAGATAGCAGTTACGAATGGAGGAAACTAATCCTGGACTGGTCTGGGTATCCTTTTTTTTTCTTGTGTGCTAATTTCCACTTAATTTCCTACTGCTTTCCTTTTCCTCAGTATTCTCTATGGTTGAGGTTTTGTCCAACCTCATTTCCTTAGTGCCATTTAAATCCTTTTTATATGGGCTTGCTCCAACCAGTTTATATAAAGAGGAATTTGACTGATGCTTGCATGACCGCTTATTTCCACTACTCTTCCTTACGCACAATTTCCTGCTCCTTACACTATCTCTCAAACCTGCTCTTTGCCTTGGGTTCATTCTCGCCTGACACTTTTCTATTCCTGCTTTGGGTCTCAGCATTTAACGTCTTATATCAGCTGCTGCTTTTAGCATCTGTCACCTCTGCCCCTTGGCAGTGCGGGCAGCTGGGAGCAGCATCTATTTGCATTCCAAAACCCAGACTGGGACCCTTGCAGAAGGAGCTCCAAAGGGATACCACAGTGTCCCTCCACCTCAGATGAGTTAAGAGACCAACACACCAGCACTAAACATCTGCCACCCTTTGCTCAGCCACTTCGTGTCTGTGGCGGCAGCAGCCTCAGCGCTGGCAGAGGTGTGAAACCGCCCCAGGGAGCTGTGCTGATTTGGCAAAAGAAGGTTCACCTAAATTGTACCTGTTGGAGTATTTGTTTGGATTGCTAAAGCTGATGCTGCCCCCCTACACGTGAATAAAACTCAACCGAGCAAAATCTGCTCTGGTCTTAGTGCTGTTTCAGTTTCATTTTATGTTGTCCCACAGTGGTTCCAGTGCCGGAGAGGAGGGTGAGGAGAGGGTGCAACATCTGTTGAAAATCCAGCATGCTCTGTGGCCTGGATAGGAGAAGTGGGACATGTTGGGGCTGCTCATCTCCCCCTGAAACCCCAAAATGCCTCGGCAGCTCCAGGCACCAGGTACCTCTCAGGCAAGGAAGGGCTGTGGGGAGCTGGAGACTGGCCTGACATCGCCGGGAAAGGGACTGGTGGCCCCGGGGGACTTGCTGCTGCCACCTGTCTGGATGTGCTTAACACAGACCAAATGCAACATCCGTTACTGGCCTTGGCAGCTTTATGACTGCAGCCCCTTTATATTTTAAGGCTTCAATTGTAAGACTCCGTAAGTGTTACTAAAGTGAGTTTGCCTGTAGGTATCTCTGAAATACTGATCTTGCCTTCCAGTATGAAATACTCCCTCTCTCCAGTGTGTGTTTTCATAACTCTCTATTTGCAGCCACGTTGTGTTACACAGTTGGCATCCAGGCTGTTGGTCTCTAACCATGGGGACTCTGCTGCCAGTTGTCTCTATTTGCAGACAAGATTGAGCTGTACAAAGTTACCATGTATTTCAGGCCAATCTTGCCTTCTTTCCCCTTTGTCAATCTTACTCCTAAAGAGCAGAGTGACCATGAGCTGACTTGTTTCAAAAATGTCATTTGTTTGGTCTTAAACCAAGACAAACATCTATAAAGCCCTATCACTCATTTCACAGCAGCAAGGTATTTTTGTTTTCCCTGCTGTGTGGAAGACTTAACTCTCTGGTACATTTCCATTGTTTCTAAAATACATATATATTCCTCAAACATAAGCTCGCGGTCAGAGTTGGAGATCTGTTATTTATGATGGAGGATTTTAAGGGTGGTGGGACGTGTCCCTGCAGCCGGTTGGTCCCTGCACCGACATTTGCTCTACAAATTCCAGTGCAGAGTGTGAACACATCCTAGAAACAGGTGGAAAGTCAGGCAGTGCGTGCAGGGACTGACCCTCTCGGTGTGCTGATACATCTCATCCTGCTCAAGATTAATACCATTTGATGGGAGCAAGCTGCTGCTCTGACCTGTTGGTCTATGCTGGCTTTATTCTTTCCTTAGCCTTGCCAACTTCTGTAGGTCTGCCTCGCTGTTCCTGGCAGACATCAAGTTGACTTGTGTGGTGGGTCAAACCTTTGCCAGAAGTGCTTCTTGACAGTTCAATACAGTCAGGACGACTGTGTTTCTCAAAGTGCCTTTATTCATGCAATAATTCGACACTGTTTATACTGGTGAACATGTATCATAAATTGTTGGGTTTGCTAAAATAGTCCATTTACTGTGCTAAGGCAAATAGTTTACTGAGAGAAGTGCCTAAGAGAGCACATAATCCCAAAAGATAATTTAATACAAATCAGAGGCTGCAAATATTTGCAAAAGTGAGATATGAGATAACAGACTAAATGACGAGAGGAATTTTTTTCTGGTAACTGATCCCAACACTAGCTTCTTTGCAAACAATGAACGAAATACTATAGCTAGCAAATGCTTTTTGTGTGTTGCAGATTACATTGTGCAAGTTCAGAGCTGTCAGTCTTAACATGCGGCTACATGTCTAATAGACACCTCTGTGGGACTTAACTGAAGCTTTTATCTACCTAATGGCTACTGTGCGGCCACCCTCAGCCTCCATTGAAGAATGGACACAGTTGCTGGGCCAGGGAGTGCTGACAGTGAGTGGGAGAGGCAGCAAAATCATTGCTTATGAGATGTATAATGTCCTGGTGGAAAGCAGCAGTGTGCATCCTAGGTAGCAGCCAGGCTGAGAAGATGACAGAAGGTTAACAGAACTGGATGATGGGAAGCTGGGAAGGCTTCTTCAGGCTTAGCAGTGCCAGGATGAAACAGAATCATAGAATGCTTTAGGTTGGAAGGGATCTTAAAGATCATGGAGTTCCAACCCCCCTGCCATGGGCAGGGACACCTTCCACTAGACCAGGTTGCTCAAAGCCCCATCCAGCCTGGTCTCAAACACTTCCAGGGATGGGGTACCCACAACTTCCCTGGGCAACCTCTTTCAGTGCCTCACCACCCTCATTGTGAAAAATAACATGCTGATGTCTGGGTTGGGGAGGATGAGTACTTTGCTCCAACACCTTAAGCCCTGGTGGAAGCTGTGTGAAGGAGAAGAGCGAGGAGGTGTGGTGAGATTGGACTCTCAGTGCAGATTTGTAGTTGATGCTTAAAGTAATCTCTAATTTCAGGCTTAAATTCCCTTACGGAGAGAAGCACAGTTCCTCAAACTTATGTATTGTGAGGAGAGAGTCAGATAATAGGCCAGCCATTCTCCACAGTGGCTGAAAGCCCTTCCAATACATGCACAGTTGTTGGATATTGAATTCAAGTGTGGCTTCAGCTAAAAGCAGAAGTATGGAATAGGGAAGAAAGAAGGAATGATGGCTTTTTTTTTTCCCCCTGCTGATGTAGGGAAGGAAAAACTATGCATTTCTGCCTTTGTCACAGGTTGATAGAATCCTCTTCCCCAGGGAGAGTCTGCAGCCTGGAGCTCTGGTGACTGAACAGCTAGAGGATGCTGCCAAAAGCTGGGCATTGCCTAGTAAGGGCCATCCAGAAAATGGGACTGTGAGGCTAAGGTGTTTGTTTATTTCAATATAAATTCACTTTGTTGAGGTTCTCAGTTTGTTGGTCAAACCTGAGCATAGCAACTTGACTTGCCTGAGGTCTTGTTGCAGAGTGGCAAGGGTGAAGTTGCACCAGAATGCCTTACTCCAAAACTGTGATCAAATCTCGGTACTCAGCCATTGTCAGGCACCGGCGCCACCTCATCTCATGGTGTGAAGAAGTGTCTCTGTAGGTGCCTGGGAAATCTATGCTTGGCTTTTCTGCATACCTGAAATTCCCATAATATGAGTTTAAACAGCTCTTGGGCTGTGTCCTCTGCTTCCTAAACTGATGGGGATATATGTGCTTTTGTCTAGTGTCTTTGAAGGATTTGAAAGGATGGCACTACTCAGACCATGTCTAACACACACCCACAGGAGCCGGTTCTCAGACTGAAACAAAGGTGGAAGAAGTAGAAATGGGGAGGGCAGCTGATTTTTTTTCAAAGCCTACCCAGATGAAATAGAGTCTTGTTGAATGTGATAGCCTACTGGAAGGGCTCCTCACCTAAGCTGTTGGCCAGAAGAGCAGGCGCAGCAGGTTCATTCGCTCCCTTCTCAGCTTCAGGGGGTCCTGAAAATTCCTGGGAGCCACTGGTGCTACCAGTTACCCTGGTAGAGATGCTGATTTGTTGTCTGAAGTGCAACCTTCTGAGCAAGAATGCTGGGCAGACTGCTGCCCATACAGTCCACACTGCTTGCTGGTGGTTGCAGCCCCCATAATTTTCCCCCTCTCCCTGTTCTTCCCAATCCCTGAGCTACCTGGTTGCTCCCTTGTCTAGGCAGACCATCTATGTGGATCCTCACTTGTGGGGAATGCTGGCATCATGCTCTGGATTGCATTCATGGAGATGTGGGTGAGAGCTAAAAACAAAGAGCTGCCACTGCTTTCAGACTTCTTACAGGAATAGCAGCTGAAAGGCCAGATTGTTACCAGGAGGTTTAGGGAGGTGGCTTGGCCACCCCTGGAGCCATCTAATGCTGGCTCACGTTTGGTTAATGGAGAACGTGTGTGGTACATCTGGACAGTATGGGAACAAGGGAGAGCAGAAGGAAGCAGAGAGCAATTTTCATAGCAGTCCATGGCCATTTGGTTGTCCTCCTGGGATGACTGCAGCCTACGTGCTGCCAGCTGAAGATTTCTGCAAGTGTGGAGCCCTAAACTCAGTTGCCTCTGAAGTTCCGTTGCCTCCTGAGAGGGTGCCCATAGCCCTGTCATCAATGAGGAGGCCACCTGGGAAGGGCGTTTTACAATAAGTAGCTACGTACATGCTCCGAGGAGAGAGCAAGGCTCAGATATCCCATACCCAGCTCATCAGCAGTTTTGCCTCTTCCATTTTTCTTAATGAAGTTCAACATTTAATCCTTTTATTTTTCCACTCTGTGGTAGCATAGCTTCAGAAGAAATGGGGCAGGCCTGTTGTGCTCCACACAAGAGAAGAGCCTGATTTTTCAAGCGTTCCTCCAGGTATTGAGAGATGGTGGGCTGAATCTCTCCAGGCTGAGGAGGGAAGTGAGCCCACGCCTCCCCTTCTAACCACTTGAGTAGAAAACAAAAGCGTTGGTGGGTCTTACAAGGCTGTCATGGACCTTAATCTGAAGGAGTAGCCAAAGGTAGCAGTGTTCAGAGCGCTTCCAAAGTGGATAACCTCAGTGTTTCCTCTAAGTGAGCCTACACAGCTCACTGTATGTGTGCTGGCTGGTTTGCATTCACTCCCGAGGCTCCCAGTTCTCCCTATAACTGTTTTCCCCACAGGGTCGCAGATATCAAGCCAGCAACCAACTGGCTTAAAGCATGTCACCGCAATGCCTCCTATTTAGGTGCCCAAATCCTGTGTTGGATCTTGCTCAGGACTCGTCTGAGCATTGTGTCTGCCTGTCTGCACTTTTGGCAATTCTGTGTGAGAACCACTTTCAAGAGAAGATGAGAAGTTCAGTCAAACACAGGGAAGCATGATCAAAGTTTTCTTTCACTTTTCTCATTAGAAAATTCTACTATGGCTGTTTCTTTACTATCCAGATTTTCCCATAAGTGCTGCATCTCAAACATCTCTGGAGCAGCAGCAGAAGTAACATTTTTTCCATCACTGAAGGTCCTTTGTTGTGAAGTTGCCCCAGAATCTGTTGAAGGCGGTGCAGTGTCAGCATTTGACACTGTACTATGACTATGGAAGCTCGGTAAACTCCATCGCTGAAGGTTTCTCTCAGGATCTGCTATGAAACCTGCTATGTTACCACCATGGGGTTCATGTTTGGGCTCCCCTATCACAGTAGGAAGTGACTGATGCACCTCAGAGCCTGGGAGGTACGTAGTCATTTCTGGGGGGAAAAAAGGATCGTCCAGAAGAGACACGTTTTCCTCAGTTAGGCTCCTTTGGAGCTTCTCTTCTGGCATGCTTGCGGTGCGATCTCTTTGCAGGTCAGGTTTGCCCAGTACATCAGCTGCTTTCTCCTCAACTTCAGAGATGATGACCTCAGGAACTGGCTTGTTTGTCTCGGATGTGTCACTGTCACCGAATTGTGCCTCATTCCTTGAAGTTTCAGTTATGGGTCCTAGATCTCTGCTACTATAAAGTCTGTTACTTCTGTCAACTCCTTCATGTTTCTTCTTGAAGCTCGAGGCAGAGTGTCTCCCTCTTGTGTGCATTTCCTGCAACCGTCTGATGTGCCCTTTTTCATCTGCTGGGAAAAACACGGAATTCTCACTTGTCTGCCGACTGTAGCGCCGGTGAGCCGGGGATGAAGGGCCCTCATGGACGCTGAGAAATCTCTTGACTCTTCTCAGCACTGAACGTTGTCTTCGGTGTTTCTCCTCTTCCCAGGGCCACTCTTCCCCATAGAGGAATTCGGTATCAGCCAGCCTGCCAAATAAAGCCAGGTAGTAGGTGTCATTTATGCATAGGAAGCATGTGGTCTGTATGCACATATACCCTGCTGTCTCAGCAGGAAGACACAGGAACCAAGACCCTAGTGTGTCCCCAAGGAAGGGCATGGAAGGGGCGAAAAAGGGGTTAGTTAGGGTGCCAGGAAATACTACCCATGCCTTTGGACCAGCCAGATCACACAGAAAGCTCTCCAGATCACACAGAAAGCTCTCCACATCCAGGTATCTCTTCTCCTGAGGGCCATACTTGGAGAACATCCAGCCAGACATCTGGCACCATTTCATATTTGAGCTGCAGCCCTCTGTGGCAGCTCCGTATGGTTAGACTTGTGCTTAGGGTGAGGGAAAGGGGAGAAATAAACCCTGCTGTGTGTTGTGGATACTTTTTCAGGAGAATCCTTGGGGCAAAAATAACAACAGAAACAAGCTACTCCTGGAAGCAGAGTGCAATGGTTTCAAAAAATGTTGGAATTACTCAGATGGCCAAATCTCACTTACCTCTGGGGCATGACAGTGTGTCTGAAATTCCCACCTGTACCTGATACTCTTCTCCTGCCCAGCCTCGGTGGTTCATGAGAACAACTACCGCTGCATCTGCCAGGCAATTCAGTACACATTACTGACTCAGTGCACCCCAGAAGACAAGCCAAACCGGCCCAATTGCCTGTCCTAAGGGCAAGGATGGCAAAGGGGCTTGGGCCAAATCTGAGATAAGCACAGAAGGCAATGCTAACCTACAGGGACAGAGGAACTTCATCCAGCATTTGTGAAGCTCATGGAATAATTTGTGTTGGAAGGGACCTTTAAAGGTCATCTAGTCCAACCCCCAACGATGAACAGCAACATCTTCAACCAAATAAGGTTGCTTGGAGCCCCATCCAGCCTGACCTTGAATATTTCCAGGGATGGGGCATCTACCACCTCTTTGAGCAACCTATTTCACATGTTGGCTTGAGGGGACTGGAGGAGACTTTGGATTGGGCTTAAGTTTTATATATTTGCTTTGGACTTAGATGAATCTTTATACCTTGTTTTTGAAGTCTGCATAAGAACTACTCCTTTGGTTTTTGTTTTGGTTTTTTTTTTTTTTTTTTAGAGAGGTGAACAGAGAAACAGTTCAGAGGAGAAAATAATTAATAACAAAGTCAACACATCAGAGCTTTTTGGATTTCACAGGGGCTAACATGGAGCTAAATTTCATTCACTCCCCGTTATTTTTTTGTGTGAAGTGCTTCTTATTAAAAAATTGTTTGCAGACTTCATAATGTTTCTTTTTTTCCACTTTTCCCCCATAGCAATTGCAGCAAAATAAATTATATTCTATCGGTTTTTCTTCTTTATTTTTTTACTTTCTTCTTTACTTTTCTTTTGACCATTTCATAGCTTTTCCAGAAGGAAATAAATTCTGAAAAACTGTGTGTGATAAAAGGAACTCGTATAGACCATTGTTCTTTGTAATAGAATGCATGCAAAAATGGAAAAATAAGAGGAATAAAAATGAGAAAACACCAATTTCCACGCCAAATGAAGCAAAAACTTAAGCATATTTTATTTTGATAAAGGCTGGAAAATTTTGGAAAAATTAAAAACTTCTTGGGATAAGTTTTAAAGTTAAAAAAATGGCTACTATGAAGTTTTAAAAAAGATTTTCAGATAAAAATGTCTACTTGTTCAGGCATGGTGGTGTTTACACTGGCTGACCTGTTCTATATTACAGCATGTCACAAGTGTTTTAAATTCAGCAGTTGTAAGCTAACTGGCCTATCACTACTTTCTCATATAGATCCTGACAACAAAGGACAATGCTATATCTTCTATATGTTTCTTTATAATGGTGGTTCTTGTGTTGATCTCTGCAAACAACTCTTTTATCCCTTCACAAATTCTGACTGCTCCAACTTCCATCTCTAGATTATTAGTTAATGAAAAGTCATACAACGTTAATGGTCATTTCTTGTTTATCTTCACAAAAATCTGGACTGATTTTAGCCACCGTCTGCTAACAAAACAAGCAAAGGAATAGCTATTTTGCTAACTGGGAGGTGTACGAAGAACCTGTAGTAAGTAAAAAATAATTAAGAAAAGTCAGTCACTGCCTTCAGGTACCATCCTGTGCTCAGAGACTATCAACAAACGCTCCCTGCAAACATACTCTGTTTATTAATTACACGATTCAAGCAACGGGTGCACTATTCGTATGAGCACATGGACCACTGGAGACATCATCCCACCAACACCAGCCTGTCCACTCCCTCCCAGTAGCATAATTTCCCATCTCCATCTTCCCCACTCACAGGATCGCCACAGCCCTCGGCCCTGCACTGACTGTCTGTCAGTCAACATGGGCTGTAGGGGTGGTGATGTTTCTGATGGCATTAGTGCCACTCACCCCATTTCAATAGTTGATCCAAGGAAAGAAGGAATACAGTAATCAGCAGCTGCTTTTGTGTAGGGTGGCCGGGCAGAGGAATCATTCCAGTAAATATCTTTTTCCATCCTTGGTAAGTTCATGTGCATCTCGTCCACCGCCAGAAGTGACACCTTAGATTTTTTGGGTATAAATCATTTCACTTTCAACATAGTACAGTATACAAGATAATCTGCTTTATACTCTCTGGGTCAACATTTCTTTCAGAAACCCTTTAAAGTAAGCTGTGTATGCTGGCCTGGGCACTGGGAAGAGACTCAGTATTATGAAATATGCCCCCTATGCCCTCCTATACTAATGAAGCATAAAATTTATTGTAACTTGAGTCTTCCATGTTGCAAAGCTATTTGCATCAGATTGAAGTCCTTTCCTCACGCATGATGTAGTTAAATGGACATGTGATCCTCCGTCTGCTATGGGAAATCTGTGTAGAGTATTAGTTGTACTCCTTAAAAAGTCTCCAGGGGTTGAGAAGAGCTTTCTAATAGGCTTTGTCCACATTTAAAGACATTCAGAACTAAGTGCATGACCAACCTGTGCTAGGGCCTTCCAGTGTTATTTTATACAAAGGGCTCTGAAGCACCATAGCACGAGTAGCTTGAAGTGGTGTTAAGCCAGAGAGCATCTTTGGCAGCGTGAAGGCCTCTCCCGCTCCTGTGCATACCTGCATTGCTTGCTTTGCTTGAATATCCTGGTTTGCTTGCCCTGCCCATGCTCCCTCTAACACCCGGGCTCTGCTTTGCAGGCTCGGTGGTCCCCAGCAGACATGGGTTCCACCAGCAACTCAACCCTACTCTTGGCTCTACCTGCAAGGAGGGCAATGGGTGCCATGGGACCTCTTTCATAGAAAGAATCATAGAATCATTTAGGTTGGAAGAGACCCTTGGGATCATCGAGTCCAA
>JAOXJM010000001.1:38409461-38422057 GCA_026413425.1 Tringa solitaria
CTCCCTGGAGCCTTCTCTTCTCCAGGCTGAACAACCTCAACTCTCTCAGCCTGTCAATTATCGCCAGGAAAAAGGCCCAGGAAACATAAAAAACATTTCAGTGCTTCCCTCCCCGCTCCCAAATTATGCAAGGCCTTGAAAACCTCTCTGCATTAAATGTGACTTAAATAGTCAGTCAGGTGTCCATAGTCCCATGGGAGTCAACGAGTGCTCAACAGCTCAGAGACTCTGGTTGAGTCTATGGATGCTTTGCACCAAACTCCCCTTTTCTGGAAACTGTATTTCAAATTTTGTAAAGAGTAATGTCTCAGTACCTGGGTATAGACCAGTGGAATTCCAACCCAGTCATAACCAAACAAAAGACTACACCAAGACCGATACTTATTCATCTCCTACAAGGAAAAAAAAAAAAAAGAAAAAGAAAAAACCAGCCCCAAACAAACTAAAACTGCATGAGGTTAAATTCTAAATGATAAAGATTTTGTTACAATTCATTTTTACTCATGTAAAAAGACAAGAAAATAAGAAAGTGTAGTATATATAAATTTATGTCATAATTATATCCAGCACCCCGTTGTCAGGTTTGAATATTCACTCACTTTATGGAGTTGGAATGCTTAGTATAGTACGTACTTCTTCATAAATTATCTTTTGTTTCTATTTTATCTACAGCCTAGTGATACATGAAAGAGAATATATTATATCATAAAAAGATGTTTGACCACTTAATGAAATATTCAGGGAGATTATCTTCCCTGAAATTGGTATTAAAATCTTCAAAATGTCAAATTATTCTCATTTTTTTTCCTGCAGCACTGGAACAAGTATGAATTTACAGTGACGTTACATTAATTTTTTACTCATCAATTTGTTGCTTCAGTTAATACCTTCTTAGTCATATAAATACAGTGCCAGTGTCCTGCTGCTGTGTGTGCTTGAGTGTACGTTGGTACACAGAGAAAACTGGTATAAATCTTGAGTAAGATCATTTAGATGACAATAGAGAGTTGTGTGGACTAAATCGAATTATATAAGTGAAAAGCTACTACATAGCAATTTCAGATTAGTTTTCTGTAGATTTACTTTTTCTACTTACATTCATCAGTGTCTGCAGATCTACACTGTCCCGAATTCTTCCTTCTTTTCGTGCCCTCGATGCCAAGTTTCCAAACCAGACAAATGGAACCCAGTATTTAAGGTGGGGAGACTTAAGGTCATCAAAAATTTTTCTTTCATATCTCGTCATAAAACCTATTTACATAAAAAAAAGACTTAATTTATTCTGTTCAGCCAGTGAAACTGATGTTATAAATTTTGAATGTGTTTGAATCTGTTTATGTGATATTTGCATAGAACTGTGCAAAACACTATTTATAATTCTAACTAGTAGCCATTTCCTTTTTTTTTTTTTTCTTGAGCTTTTTTGCCAGGATAGATCTTGCTTGAAACAACTTCTTTTTGCAATAACTACCTACTCAAAATCCCTCTTCATCAATATATGCAATAATTTGCTATTACTGTGTTCTTATATCTGACTGCTGACATATTGTAGATACATATAATACTAAGAATTATGCAGCTTGCTCTCTAGTTTCATGTTCTACTTTCAGAAAAATAAGGAACTGGATACATCAGTTGAGAAACTATCACTTTTCAGCAATCATGGCTTTTGGCAGCATCTCAACATATGTTATAAGGGCAGTTGCGTGACCTTCTGATTCTGATAATTTTTTGGTAAATCTGCAAAGCAGTGAGCAAGCAACAAGAGGATACAAGCGCATGCACGAAACAGAGCTCAACAGAGACCGTGCCTTCTGCCAGCGAAATACTTCCCTGCCAGATTGTGTGTCGTGTTTTCTTTGGGGTTACGGAGGCGTGCAGAGATGGAAAAGGAATCATGCACAGAAATCCCGCTGCTAGCGGGACACGGGGCCAGATGACGTGCTGTGGGGCAGCAGGCTGAGGCCGCTCTCCGCCTGGCAATTCGCTTTGCCCGGGTGCTGGGAAGGTATTATGTTCCCTCCAGAGTTCCCCTGGCCTTGCGAAGCCCCTGCTTCCCCCTGCTGCAAGCAAGTCCAAGGTCAGAGAGCAAGGGAGCCAGGGCTGTGTGGGACAAAACCTGCACCAGAGCACCTCGCTGCCTGGGACTACTGTAGTATTTGGAGCAACATCTCTACCCCCTTGGGTAAGAAAGCTCTGTTCTGCTCTCCTCCTTCCACCCAGCCTTTCAGAAACGCAATCTCAGAATATTCATGAGGGGGAACTTCACATTTCCCTTTGCCCAGATCCTGGATTTTCTGGGGTTGGAGCAACCTTCAGGTTTGGGGGAATCTTTTTGCTCAGATGTGTGTGTGTGTCCCCTACCAGGGTGAGTATGAGGCTTCTTTTGTTGTGTTGACATTAGCTACGAAACGGGACAAAATTAGTAGCATGGCAGCTCCAAAATAAGTGGCTCAGCCAATTAATTACAAGTTTGAGTGCTGGAAATTCTATAAGGGAATTGAGAGTAGACAGGATTTTTTTTCAGTCTCATAGAATCCTAGAATGGTTCAGGTTGGAAGGGACCTTAAAGACCATGGAGTTCCAACCCCCCTGCCATGGACAGGGACACCTCCCACTAGGCCAGGTTGCTCAAAGCCCCATCCAGCCTGGTCTTGGGCTGTAACTAAGAATTTTTCCCATTGTAACTAACATTGCTAATATATATAAAGCAGCAAAAATAGAAATATACACAAACTCAGTTGTGTTTCATATAAAAAAGTGAATAAGAGGAGTTTTGTTAAACACAGTGACCTTCTGAAATATTCTGATGTTGAGGAAAATGCCACTGTCATACAGATGCAACAAGTCAACACAGGAGGTATGAAATACTGCAACTACAGAGAAAGAACACAGGGCAGGACAGAAAATTCTGTGGAAGAGGGAAAGTTCAGCAGCAAGACACAGTACTCCTGCAGTATCCTAGAATTTGAGAACAGAATACAGTACAGCTTTTAAAAGATCCCTGGGCAGTTTGCAGCCAGCTCTCATAACCAACTGCACAGAAATATTCAGGCAACCAGACAAATTCACCTGCTAGTCATCACTCCTAAAAGTCAGTCAATAGTCAGGTTGCCTTTGATTTTTGGCTGGCCAGCCTGCTCATTACAGGACAGGAAAAGATGTTTCTATCAGTCTGATACAGAGACAGAATATCAGAAAATTGACAGTAGTAATTGTAAGTACTAAAAACGTAGTAAAAGTAGTAAAATTAACTGGAGTAAACACTGGATGCAAGTCACTTGAGAGGCTCTGGGAAGTCATTATCTGGAAGGAAACAGCCTGAGGGGGTCATGAAGAACAAGCAAAGCTCCAAGGATCAGTGCAGCTCTCCACTGAAACTGGGTACCTTTTTGTTCAGAAAAGCTCAACAAAGCCTTGTTCTTTTAACAATAACATTCAAGTTGTCACTATTTTTAAAGGTAAGGTGTTTGTGTTTATATTAATTAAATATTCTCTTTGATGGATATTAACAATGCCTAGTATTCTTGTCACAGAAAATATGAAACAATCATGGATTGCTCTTGCTGCTGGTGAAGGCTATAGCAATACAAACAACATGCAGTTCTGAACCACTTGCTGTTTGTTATTGCAGCGGTAAAGAAACACTTTACATTCCATCAAGTACAGGGTAGGATATAAAACCTCAGTTATTAAAATTAAATGATTTCTAAATATATTAATTTTTTCTAATATTTTTATTCAAGAGTATTCAAAGAATTAACTGAGGAACTCTCTGGACAAGAACACTAGTTTTGATAAGCCCTGGAAGACTGGAACAGCTCCAGAAAATTGGAAATATTTGGCAAATATTGTACCAAGATCTTGAACAGGATGATCTAAGGAGTGGCAGGGCACTGAATCCTTGCAAAAGCATGAAAAACTTGACATGGATGCAATCAATACAGAATCAAAGGACACTAATGTGAACAGTGTCAGCCAAAGTGATCTTATGGGAAAATGGTTGATGAGAACACAAGCCTGGCTGGAAAAAGTCACTCGTGCTCTCCCTCAAGGGATTTGAAGAGTGTTCAGTTCTCCCATCAAAATGGAATGGTTTGAGACAAGACTGGTTCAGGTCACTCATGCCAAATACTCTGAAGGTGAGTGCTTAGAGAAGAAGGAACTTGAAAAGAGGTCATCTCCCACTTCACCAGAGTGTCCTAACAGTGGTCAAGCAGATAAAAGTTTCAATTTCTGCTTCTGTGTTATGTGGGAAAGAATTAATTTAGGTACTTCACACCAGTAGAGGGTTTGGAACTGTGAACTTTATCCCTCTGTAGGTATTCATGTAGTTGGGCTCACACCTCATGTTTCTCTTCAGCATTTCCTGTCAGCTGTTTTGGGCTGCTCTCTGCCCAGCTGCTGACTCATTACTCATGTTTTTTAAGACTTGTGTTCTTGAGCAGCCAACATCCCTCTTGCACCTTTTAGCCAACAGGATTGGTACGCTCAGGACTGCTGCTAGGCATCTGACGCTTATGGCATACTTGCCACAGTGCTCAGCATCATAATGTCATGAATCTACATGTATCTGTCTGCTGCCTACAGCTCCATAAGGAATGCCAAAAAATGAAAAAGAGTTTAGAAAAGAGTTAGGAGGAAGATCCAGCACTGAAAACCACACCTTGTAGGGAGAGACTACAGAGGGTGAAGCTCCTAAATATATTCAAGCCCTTATGCATTCTGTTATTAGGTAGCTATTGAGGGAAAAACGGTGTTTTCATCTAGCTAGGAAAAGAACAACCCAAACCCATTACAAAATCCACTGAAGAGAAGATGACCCTGTGCAAATTCAGACTGAGAATAAAATTTCACGTTTTAACAGTGAGTTCACTGTTGTGAATGTCAGTTCACCCAAGATGTGGTGTAGTCTCTCCAGTATACCCAGCTGATTTTTACATCAGGGCTGGTTGTATTCCTAGAAGGTTTCATAGCTCAGTCAGAAATTGCAACATGATAAAGGGTCTTGTGAGGAAGCTTTTTGCCTTGTGTTATGGATGAGTCAGACTAGATTATCATGCTACTGTTCTCAGATTTAAAACCTATGAATTTAAGCAGTTCGTTTGCTGAAATGAGAAATGTGTAGCAATAGTTACGCCGCGGCAGTCCTTGGTTTGATAGCGAAATGCTAAATCGGCACAAGTTGTTTCAATGACAACTGTGCCACAAGTATCAGATTCTGCCACTCACATTCGTATTAAATGCTGCACTTCCATGGAGCCTGATAAGGGCTGATATGGGGAGCTAGGGAGGGGATAACTGCGGAGTACTGTCTTAATTGCTGGACGTTAGCAGGAACAAAATATGCCTTCAAGTGCTCAGTACTGCATCAACAAAAACTCTGTGGCACAATATGCATTAAAACCTACAGAATAAATACTGAAATCCACAGAGCTGACTACATTATCAATACTTAGTTATACAGTTTATAGTAGAATATTTTCCACTGTTAAAAAAACACCCACAAGACAACCAAAACATGTTTTCCAGTCTACAATTTTTGTACAACGCTGCGACATTTTGTCTCTTTTGGAACAGATTGTCTTTAGCAATAGGGAGGCAGAGCTGGATTACCCTGCTGGAAATGTTGTAATTTTCCAGTGCATACTAGAAGCAGATTGCTGGGGAGAGTGACAGAAGCTCCCTTGACCTCTCGCAGGCTCAGGTAAACAGTTTTGTTGAATAGCATAAGAAAGGGAACTTCAAAATCCAACTGAATCCAACATAAATGATACTTTTTTCAGTAAGATCAGTGCATTCTGCCTGGATAATTTTTTTTAATATCCAGAGCTTCTCACACATACTTGAAATGTGTATATGTATATACACACTGCATATTTTAACTTGCTACAACTTTGCTTACTAATCTCTGCCAAAGGAATAATTTTAAGAAATGTAAGATGTTCAGTAAAAAATGTATGACTTCTCCTATTTGGAACAGATTCCCACACCTCTGCAGTGGTGTTCTACCCCTGACACTGACCATGCCAGTCAGAAGGCACAGCATCACATCTTGCCTTTAAATACTTGTATACAAGCAAGTCTTACATGATTGAACTCTCTTCCCCATCATCACATTCACTGTATTATCAAAACAAACAGAAAATAAAGGCATGGTTCATACGTAGTATATTTATCCCTGAAAAAACTAAGCTTCAGATGAGGTTGTAAATTTAAAGAAAACCCCCTTGGAGCTGGGAGTTTTAAATATATCACAACACTTAAAATGTGCAATCTACTTAAAACGCAATCTACTTAAAATAAATTGAGATAAAGCTGTACTTGTGAAGTGCCTGCAGAGATCTATCTTTGATACATGAGACACAGTTATATCCTAGACAGGGAGGCAATGCCATGTAACAAGCCACCATCCTTACTGCATCATAGTACAGTGCAACACACTGTTTTTCATGCTTTGGAGAATGTTGTACCTGCTCCACATGCCTGGGTGCTTGGGCCAGGCTTATTGCTTCCATGATGGCTGAGAACAGATTCACATAAGAGCCTCAAACTCATTTGATTTCCATAGTGTTGCTACATGAAGACTGTAAGAGCATTAAAGATGCACGCTTAAGGGCATGTCTTTTAAGCCACTGACTAAAACATGGCAGCTTTGACACGGGTTAGTATGAGGCAGATGTGGAGCCAAAGAGGTAGGAAAAAATGAGTCTGGCTCCTTCCCTCCCTGTTTCCCCACCTGTGAGGGAAAGAAAAAATATTCTGGGGAGAAGGACTCAGAAGTACCTGCTCCTACCACATGGTCCATGGTGGGGAACCTTTTGTACACGGCCGTGCTCACGGAGCGGAAGATCAGCAGAGATGTTAAATTCACATAACGCATGAGAGTCCTCCTCAACAAGCGCCCATATTCATCTCTGCCCTGGACACAGCTAGAGATGAGGAACATCAGTCGATCTGGCCATGGTAAGTTCACAAACTGGTTCCACCAGCGATTTACCACCAAAGTAACATAGAAACCTGGGGGTTAGAAGGAAAAAAAAAAATGTTCAGTGCCTATCAGGATTTCTGTTTAGGTTACTCTGATTTAGCTTGCAGAGTGTTACTCATATCACTAAATTGCCACATTTCCGAGAATAAATGCAGTAAGCCACGGCAAAACCCAGGATACAATCAATGCTAATTATTTAATAGACACTGCAACCTAATGGCCTGTTGCAGCTGAGTAACTCACACTCATGGACTTCCACATTTCCTCTTTTGTAGTAGACTTTGAGTGGATTTAGTACTTTGAAAGACCAGGCACAATGTATCAGTGTTAGTGGGCACATATATATATATATGTAAATATATATGTAAATATTACTCTTTTGTTGGTATATTAAGAACACAAGCATAAACATTGATACAACAAAACTAACTTGAATTTAAGGAACTTTTGGAAGTTGATTATTTTATTGTAAGACTCTATCTCCCCATGTGCCCCTCAGCTCTGAAATGCTTCCATGCATGGACATTCACAAAATGCCTGAACAGAGACTGCGTTGGAGAATAATTCCACATGTAACCGGTACTTACCAAGCACAAAAGTTACCGGGATTTGTTCAGCATATTTGTCACAGTAAATTGATAATTTTTCAAAGAACCTTTTTTGGCTACCTGTAAGAAAAAATCTGCAGCAAAAATAAAATGTATCTGTCCTTTCATAGTATTCTGGCACTAGCTACGAAGTGCAAACATGTATAAATAATCAGGTATGTGCAATCGGGAGCAACCCTGGCTAATGTCTTCAAGCAAATTCTTAAAGTGCTTAACTCTTTTGGCAGGTAATAGAAAATGAGTGGAGAATGGCAGCATTTGCCTATGGAAAAAGATATCTAATGAAATACAGCAAGCTTAAATATAAAATTTGTTTTTATTTGTATAGATGAGTATTACAGTTATTCTTTGATTTCGTATAAAAGGAACACATGATAATTATTTGGTGAGTTTTGCTTACAGTTGTGCAATAAAACCTGGAGTGCATATAGAAACCTTTCCATGGTGCATTTACCATGGCCTTTAATTGCCTAACATTTCAGTAAAACTAGATTAATTTAAATAAACGTGAGGCTCTGGTGTTTCTTTACATATTAATGCTGTAATTTTCTTTCCAAGTTCACAGGGATAGATTACTGAACATTTTTGAAAATTAGTGATTAATCGCAGACAAACTGAAGCTCATTTTCTCCTTGCTTCACATAAAAAGCAAACACTGGGGTCTAATTACAGATCAAGGTAAGAGCTGAATCATGATTTTGATACTTCCGTGTAGTGTACCTCATCAATTAAAAGTTTCACTGTAGTAATTGATGCATTGCACCTGTCACACCAGTGTTTAATTCACACCTTGGTGGGAGAAGCAACTCTCCCAACTTGTGATCCCCCCCCAGGTGCTGGGTGACACACAGGTAACAACCCATCTGGTTTCCCTGCAGTTTTGCTTGGCCCTCTGCAAGCTTAAAATTAAAGTTTGCCATGCCATCCTAGCCTGAAGCAAAACTTTGCTTGTCTTAACTATATAACCTGGCTCACAAACTATTACCTTTCAGGGTTGTTAAAGAAATTACCACTGAGCAACTGAAGACACAGTTTTGCTAGTAGAACAAAAGGTCTATACTTATCATTTAAAGCAGAGGCACATTTGCCACCACCAACTCGACAAGCTATATAAAGCTATGATAAAAGCTATATAATACAGGCTAGCTATGGTTGTTTATTTAACCTAACTTCAGTAGGATGGTGCTCAATGCTGGGCTGAAAGAAGAATCAGCTGAATATGATAGGCAGTATTTTATTTGTACCCTACTTGCTTTCTCTGGAACATGAAAGTGAAGGTGGAAAGGAAAGGACATTAGAAGAGGTCCAAGGAAAAGACGCTAATTCTGTAGTAACCTCCCCCCCCAAACATCATTCATCAGCCTAACGCTATGAGGTGTGAAACTTCAGTATAACATTTAATGAGATGTGAATTGGAAAGAGTGTACCTGTATAATACACTTATCGCTGTGTAAAGAGTAGCAAAAACAATAAATTCTCTGTACAGCAATTTGTAGATGCTGCCTTTCCACTTTAGGAGTAATCTGTGAAATCCAAAGAAAGTGGCATTTGCTACTTTGCTGGAATAAGTGACTGTCATCGTCTTGGCAGGCTGTGCCTAGAAACAGTAGAAGAGAAGCAGGAAACCAACAACATTATAGACAGTATATCCTAACCTGAATGCACCCTTGTATAGATAGATACATGCACATATACAAGCACATATAAACATAAAATAGTATATGTATACATAAATACATGCTGTGTGTGCTTCTATATATAGATAGAGGGAGAAAATGAAAAATCTTGCAGTTACGAGGCCTGTTGAGACCAAAAATGACCGAAGCAAGCCTGTATTTGGGCTTTAACTTAAAGGCCACCCAAAAGCAACAGCTGGTACCGACTGTGCCTGCCTGCCTGGACAGCAGCAGCAGGGACACGTAACAGCTCCAAAGCCTCTGCTTACTCCCAGGTTGCTCCAGTCTGATGTGAGCAAAGAAAAGGAAATAAATTTTGCTTGAATTTTTTTCCAAACACTCCAGCACCAGAAGCAAAGCTAAAGTTCACAAACACACCTTCCTCCCCAGCCGGTATTTTTAGCTGGCTTTGGTAATTATACTCATCTAAAACCAAATGAGATTTAGAGAGTGCATCTTTCATTAACAGTTACGACAGCAGCTGAGATCAGCTGGGGAACCCTGTTATTTCTCCACTTGGCAGCCAGACATACCCATCAGTGCTTCAGCATTGCAAGGCCATGCGAGAAAAAGCTACGGGGTTTCTCAGGTAGGCAACGTGCGACACGCTGTAATTAAAGCAGTACTAGAAGTATACAGGTAAATATTTTATGTTGGGCTTGCTACTTGCTAACCCAGTGTAGGGGGATGCTACAGGAACTTTAATGTACTAACAAAAAACCCCTCACTACAAATGTAGATGAAAGCAGTTTCGTATAGCATGCACGGAAGGGAGTAGCTAAGATAAACACAAAGCCTCAGGGTAGTTATTGTGTACCATAAATATAATTCTTGACTATATTTTCATGATGACAGTGTAGGTCATTTACTCTCAGAAAAAAAATCGGAACTCATAGTTAATAGATGGCTTGATAGTATTTTATGCAACTTGGCTGTGTCTCTGATGCTGAGCATAAAGTAAGCCATTAAAATTCAGCTGTAAAAGTGCCACTTTCTCATTTAGTCACCAAGGGAATCAGCAGGGAAAAGACACCACAAGCCTTCTATTGCTGACAGACTGTCTCTTCTTGCCTGCAGAACGGCTGCTCAAGGTTTGCCAGCGTGGGCTCAGAGATTTTTTTTGTGTGCGTTACTCGTTTTTTTTAAGATGCATGGGTTTTAGTCTTTAGCATCCAAACGATAGTTTTCCTCTTTCTGAGACTTGGAACAGGCCTTTAAATTTTTTGTTGTTATTGTTGAACTGCAAAAAGTTCAATTCAGAAGCCAAATTAGCTGACTGGCATGCAGAAATGCAGTCCTGTCTGCTAAAAAGCCTGTGGATGCAACGCTTAAGAAAATGCAAGCAGAGATTTCCATTCTCCAGCAGATATGGGGCTTTAAAAACAATAGGGGAAGCCTGTGGCTGGGCTATAGGGGAAGAATGGGGTAAAAAAATAGTCTCAGCTGTGTTTCCTGGGAACTCTGTAATAAGCTTTAGTCCTTGCCCATTAATGCTAGGGAGTATGTGTTGTCAAGAATTGTCTATCTCCCCACTAATAGCTAATTTGCAATGGAAACCTCCAGTGGGACTGCCTGTGTGTGAGGACTTAGGTATAGAAAAGATATCTGATAACACGAGGGCTTATAGCCTGGTGGGAACTCAGACCCTCAGCGTAACACAGTGCAATGATTAGAAGAGGAAGTTAGACAAGTGCAGTCTGAAGTAAAATATAAATTGCTAACTGTGGGGGCAAGCAAATAGTGGAACAGGGACTAGACAGATGCCCTGTGTTTTAGGATCTTTAAGACAAGAGCATATAGTCTGACAAAAGATGATCTTCAGGAGGAATTCACATAGCTGGGACCTACAGGGTTGGGGCTGAGTGGCTCTGCTGGTCTCCCCGGGTGTCTGGGCATCTGTGAAACTTTCTGCTCAGTCCCTTCTGACCTGGGCTGTGGAGGGAACAAGATTGCCTGCAGTGCCCTCACGGCATCTGCAGCTCTGCAGGAAGGCAGTGATTAGTGTCAAATCCACAGCTCTCAGTTTCTGCATATGGGGCTCAGGAAGGAGTTTGTCCTCCCAGGCATCAGCGACTGGACAGTGCCAGAAATTGGTCTCTAGCTGATCTGGACAAAATGGGTCCACCTCCTCTATACAGCAACAGCAAATCCCACCTTGCAAGGCCTAGTGGATGGGTTTTGGCCACAATTGCAGAGCTGTAATCTTACGTCCACCCCCTTCCACTCTCCCCACCCCCATCAGACTGGGAGAGGAGTGTTTTCTCCACGAAGCACAATTTGCCTGCTTGATTCAAGCAACTATATTTCACTTAATCAGATTCCAGCCATCTCTCTTAGCACTTTACTCAATGCCCTTAGCTCAGAATAGAAACTTCACGTTAGTTTGGAATGCACTGGATGCCCGCAGCTTTTTCTTTCTGCCTCTGAAATGGGGCAAAGAAAAGTGGGACTGTTACAGCTATTTCAGGCTTCGGTGCCTTGGTTTCCTTGCCCTGCCTTGCCTTTGATGCACTGAATATTAGTTTCCTGCTAAGCAAATGCTTTGTTGAACATTTGTCATTGGGTTCATATAGGGACTTCAGGGTAATATAATGTAATGTCCTAAAATATACATTAAGTCAGATTAGGTGATCTAGGATTCCTTTAGACTATGTGAAGCTATGAAAGACAGCTGTGTGTCTGTCTGATTAGATTCCACAATATAGCAAACACAGATTTAAATCTGCACTTGTGTCTTTTACTCTGCGAACAACTACAACTACTTGGGTATGGCCCCCCCAAAACCAGCGGGAAGTTTTGGCATAAAGCCTTGCGCTGGGCCAGGTTCTTACATGGTAGTCCCAAGACCTTAGTTCACGGGCAGCGTGTTGACTGATGGTGCTTCCAACATTACTCATGGTCATAGGAAATTAAAAAGCTAAAATTGAGATGGACAGGAAGAGCAAAGCATAATGATGCCCCCCAGCACATTCCTGCCCGAGCGCTGCTTTGGCCCAGGCTGCAGAAGGACAGAGAGCGCTAGATTAGATACCACAGGAACCGGTGCCATTGCCATGACAGACTTTCTTATTAATCGCGTTGCCCTTAACTTCATTAGCAAATATAGGGCTAGGCTTTCTGCTGGTGTGGATTTGTGAGCTTTGGGACATAACACAAGTTATGCCCATTTTATGCCTGCAGAGACTTTGGCTCATAGCCGTGACACTGCTTTTCCTTTTGCTCAGTGTTTGCTCCCTCTCAGAAACTTTCTCGAGCACAGGCTGAAATGCGAGTTATCTATTACTCCACTTTTGCTAAGACCATCAGAAGCCTTTAGGCATA
>JAOXJM010000001.1:38422082-38436366 GCA_026413425.1 Tringa solitaria
CCCCCCCCCCCAATATTGAACCCAACTGTAAATGGGATTTTTGCCTGGCTGAGAATTTCAGGATGCATTAGGATTCAGAGAGAAACCACAGTAAAAAATAACAGCCATCAGTGTTTCCTAACTGACCATGAAAGTCATATTACAGGATGTATAAATAAATAGGGCCTCTGCACACTTATCATTGTATCACCTTTTCTTGGTTTATGGCATAGTAGAGAAAGTGAGCGAGAGAGATTCAAGTTAAGCCAACTATAAAAGCATATTAAGCACACGCTATATCCACTGACCTGCTATTTTGATTCAGCAATCCAAGCCTGAAGGCAAATCCCGGACCCTTCTTATTCCTCAGATGTCCCAGATAAAGTCCCCTTCAGGTCTGCAATTGTCACCTTGCTCTTCCCTTAACCTGAAGCAAGGGGTTGCTGCTGCCGAGCCCCAGGAGGAGTGGACTGACAAGAACAGGGGTTAAAATGTCTTTCCACTTCTGGAAGTCTGTTTTTGCCAAGTACTCTGTCCTGTCAGTTACAGAGGGAACAAACGCAAGCAGCAGCAGCAGCAGCAGCTGCTGATCTTGCTCTTTTCTAGTCTATAATTATAACGCCACTTGCCATCGGAAGGACCCCTTTCATTTGAATAAAGAATCTTGCGACGGTTTGGCTGGCACCTCTGGTTTTCTACAATTTATTTCCCGTCCCCAAAATGGGATGGATGAGAAGGGAGCATTTTTCTCTGAGGCTTTGCTTGAAAAGTGTGATCTCTCTGATCCAGCTCTGTGAAGACACATCAGTGAGTAGCACTGACTACATCTGAACGGGAAGACCGGAGACAACCCCACCAAACTTGGGAATGTGCCTCAGCTGCATCTCAATGCCACCCTGGAGCACACCTTTGCTGCACTGCTGCGTTGCTGATTCGAACCGGGAAATCAGGACTCTGGGGTATGCTGTAGAAATCACCCATCCCTCAAAATAGGCAGAGTTGCTGTTACGAAAAAGACTCAATGAACCTATTCACGATGGTACATTTCAGCATGTGAAAGCCTTTCTGTGACTGGAGGATTTGCACAGGACTTCTTCCCCCTTTCCCCTTTGCAAAATGAGATGAACTCTGTCTTTTATGACCCACGGCATTAAGAGGGAGCTGTAAAAGGCAATAGACTGTGAAAGCCCATGAGACGTCATATAATGTTGCCATTAATCTCTACGGAGAATGAAATAATGCAACTGTGAAGTAAATAAAAAAATATGCAGGGGGAGAGAGTAAGCAAGATTTATAGATTTAATATATTTTATGATGAAAGGTTTTTCCCCCTGCCCGAGCCCCATTAAGCTATTTGAGACCACTTATTTAATTAAAACTCTCTTGGAAAGAAAATAAGTTGCTGCCATTTTTTGCCTTTCTTCTCGTTGGCAATGGCAGAAGGAAGATACTTTGATGTCAAAGCAGGCGAGACATTAGACTGTGGCATGTGTGTGTCAGGCAGTGGCCTGCGGCGAAAGATGACAAATCATTTTAGCATTCAGTGACTTGGCACGAAGAAACGTACTGCCCGATCCTATTACAGTGACTGCCCTCTGCAAAGAAAACTCCTAACAACAGGGATATTTTAAGGTCACTGGTAAAATAATTACTTAGCCCTAAAACATTTTTCTTTGCTGAGTGTAATCGTTTGCTGGTCTTGCTGAGCAGTAAATAATAGCACCTCTGTGTGTCAGTGGGTATCAGGTGGTTTTCCTGGCGGCTCTTCGGTCTTCCTGCAGATTGGAGGGGCTGAGATTGCTCCACTGGCTTTGAGCTGTTTTGCAGAAGACACAAGATTTAAAGCTCCTTCAGAACTTTAAAGTTTAACATTTAAAGTTCAGAGGCAGAAATAAATACAGAATTCCAGCCGTGTAGCCCCATTGTAACCAGTTCTGTAGGAAATATTCCTCTTTATATCACTACGGTGCCCCTAAGTCCTTGCTGGATTTTTCTGAAAGACAAGCGATGATCTTTACTTCTCCATTTGCCCCCTCCCCAAGAGAAGCAGACTTGATTGGTATAGAACCCTTGCAAACAGAGGCTGCTCTGGGGCTTTACTGCACCCTCTGACTTGGCTGGGCACATCCTTTCCCACCTAACGGTCCTCCCATTTTAAGCTGTCCGGCCCCCATAGGTTGCCTTGGTCCATCTGAATGTGGGAGGAAGGTGGGGGGAGAGTGGTAGCTGGTAACTGCTACTGCAACGTCCCCAGTTGACGAACGTACTACCTTTTCTAGCTGATGCCAATATCTGTGTTAGCATGAGTAGAGACCCTTACTGTAAATTTTAAGTCTTATGTTTTGATTCAGCTCTCCAGCTTAGCTTTATATCGATACTTTGAATCCACAACATTAACAACACATTGGTGGTGGGCTCCAAAAGCCCATTTATTACAGGAGGGCTGTGACAGCCATCACAGTAATTTCTTTGGTTCAGCAAGGACTAGCTACAGAGCTCTGCAAAAATCCTTTTTCTCAAGACATTATAAGCTTCCTTCTGCTTTAGGGGCAGAGGATAAAGAAGGGGACTTGGGAGGAAGAAAACAGCAGCTAATGCTTTTCCCAGTCTCTGTCAAAAGTGTCAGCTAACCCTAAGGACTGAGAAAATATTGGTTAATGACAGTCACACTCCTTTGTTTCTGGGTGATGTTGACACAGTGGTGACAGTCCTGCTGTATAAGAAACGTCTGCTGGAGCTTCGAGAGGGCTGATGCAAGGAAGCCACGCACAGGACATTGCTGCAGTGAACACACAGCTAAGCAGAGTGGTAGGGAGGCACTGGGGCAAAAGGAGGCCTGTGGCATCCATTCCTCTGCCCCTTGACCATTGGGCTCCAGTTTCACAGGGGTTTTACAGCACCGGGGATGGAGAGACACCTCGCACAAGTGTCCCTTGTCATCGTAGAGACATAGAAACATAGAACAGTTCTCAATGTCACTCAAAGCCCCATTCAACCTGGCCTTGAACACCTCCAGGGATGGGGCATCTACAGCTTCTCTGGCCAATCTGTTCCAGCGTCTCACCACTCTCACAGTAAAGAATTTCTTCCTAATATCTAATCTAAATCACCCATCTTTCAGTTTAAACCTGTTACCCCTTGTCCTATGACCACACTTCCTGACAAAGAGTCCCTCCCCATCTCTCCTGTAGGCTCCCTTCAGGTACTGGAAGGCTGCTATAAGGTCTCTCCAGAATCTTCTCTTCTCCAGGCTGAACAACACCAACTGTCTCAGGCTTTCTTCTTAGGAGAGATGCTCCAGCCCTCTGATCATCTTCGTGGCCCTCCTCTGGACCCACTCCTTCAGGTCTATGTCTTTCCTGTGCTGAGGATTCCCGAGTTGGACGCAGTATTCCAGGTGGGATCTCGCCAGAGCAGCATAGAGGGGCAGAATCACCTCCCTTGACCTGCTGGCCATGCTTCTTTTGATGCAGCCCAAGATATGTCCTCCCCCTCTGCCCCATTATTGGCCACCATATGCCAGTGGCCAGACACAACATGACTGTGGTGGCAGTGGAAGCAGGGTGCCCAATGGCCTCTTTGAGGAAAAGAGATGGAGCTCGGAGGCAGAGGGATGAAGGGAGTGGTTTCATGAACACTGCTGATCTCCTGGCCTCCTCCCAGGTAGCAGCAGTGACCAGTTGAGGTTGGGTGGCATTGTTCTCTTATGGCAAATCACTCTCCATAGCAGCAGTCTTTCATGTATCTCTCCAACTTGCCTGGCAATAAATCCCCATTGCTGCATGCTGCTCATCACTGATGACCTTTCAACAAGGTTGGGATAGATACGCTATTTTGGCCCAGTAGGCACTAGCTGGGCAAGGTAGCCTTGGGCAATTTGACTGGAAAGGGGACACGGGTTTTCTGGAGCATTATTGATCTGGAGTTATCAAGGAATGAGCCTGGACTAGCTGCCAGAGATTCAAGACAAAGATTTCTTAATTCTGATGATTTCTTCTAAACTAGTACAGTCAACACCACTCCATCAATCACTGAACTGACTCTGAAGAACAGAGAGACCTGCAGCCTGTGACCTATTATTAAGAAGTCGAACTCATCTCTCATATTTTCTCATAAGCCTCTCTTTCTATTGAATGAGTAAATCTGTGCCATGATGAGCCAGTCGGGCAATTTGAGTGATCTCCTAGCCCTTTAATACATTATTTAGTGAAGAAGCGCATTCAAAAAGAGTGCCAAATGATTAACTGGCTAATAAGCAGCTGATGTGTACAACATAATAGAGGAAATATATATTTTTGAAGGAAAAACAGAAGAAAAATTTCTGTAAGGATTTGTATTTTTATTGCCTCCCATCTGCTATATGACTGTTTTCACCATAAGATGTACGAGTGGTCATGACTATTTATTAGCCCACTGAGTCCACTGCAGCAAATGAAGTTTTATAGCAAATTCTTAAAATCTCATAATAATGCAAACTGTTGCTATCACTTCAGTGCTCTTTATACTATAAACCACCAATTTTTTTCACCTTCATATTTAGGAAATGATTTTGCAGATCTTGGAAACAATTTAAAATCTGTATGAAGTCTTATTATGGACTATTAATCCAAAGGAAGGTATCTTCAAGACCTGACAAGGAAGTAATGCTTTGTTAAGATATTCACACCTTTGCTATCACATGCAATTATCTTTAACAGGTGTCATATTGCAGATAGCATACAGAAATTCTAATTTTATACACTATGTTCCTAAAAGGTTAACAAAAAAGGATGGATTTGTGAAGTGTGTAAAATAGTATTTCACATTTGCAGTGAATAGTTTAATTTTATCCCTTCTTGTCCTTTTTCTGACCTTTCCTGGTGGACATCCTTAGCAAATGTTGTTGCATCATCATGAAATAGGAGCAAAAGAGGTCCTTTTGTTTTACAAGAGTATATGGTAGACAAGAGAGGTCTCATCTACAAAAATAGTTTTCAGAAGTTCCTCCGTATAGGTAGCTCTACTAATGATCACTGCTAATGGTGTGTTTTGCATTCATGTTCTCTTGATGTGCTTTGGACACATAAATCACAGAGGGACAAAAATATTTTAGTGCTGTGTAACTAGACAGGTTTCTGCTAATATAATCCATGGGCGTATAACAAGACAGCAGTGCAACAGAAGGTAGAAATCTATCAAATACAAGTTATTTCATTTATTTGTGCTTCCTGGTCCTCTTTACTCTGTTTTTTTGTGCCCATTTATACTGGAAGATATCTGGAAGAGATACTAATTTATATTGTGTGCTAGTGAGGATTCAAGCAAACACTTTAGTAACTGTAACAACAACGCATAATTCTGATATCCAAAGAAATGCCATAATGACTAGGCTAAAATGTGGTTTGAACAACATAAAAAAAAATCTTATTGAAAAGAAGTGATTAATTAAAATGTGGGGAAAAAGGCAGTTTTAAAGAAGCTCCTGTCAGATTTTCTCCGGCGAGAATATATTGAGTTTTGCTTATTTTTCTACTTACTGTCACTTGCTCCTGGAATTCCTGTCTTAAACAAATGAGTATATTAACATAAAACGTCCTCTGCCCATAGAATGAACATGTAGAGAGCTGCTGTGATATCTTACAGTCTCTTTCATGAGAGAAATTACAATAATTAAAAGTTAATCTAGTGGGAGAGATACCACTGTACTTAGCATCACTCAGTGTGGGTTGTGGAAATATACTTTAAAGGGGGTTCTTTTATCTCTGGAAGTCACATGGTAAAATACTTCAGAGGATTACAAATGAATTTGTCTGCAGGATAAAGCCTGCTGCCCCTACAGATTAATTTTCCAAGTACTGTAGAACCATATTCAGCAACACTTTGCTGTGCAACTTCCTTGTAATGAAATAAACATCATTTGTTATGCGGTACTGCTGAGTTTGGTATTAGAAATATTATTATTACTGTGACTGCTATCAGCCTTCACAATCCCTTTATTGCCTGAAGGCACAGACATACAAAAGCAAACATGTCACGGTGTAGGACTTGTCAGACGGAAGATGGGATCAACAAAGCAACCAGAAATAAGGTGTCCAGGAACTGGGCTCAAAAGCCAACTCCTGGATTGACTGGGAAAGCTTTCTCCTGACTTAAGACTTGCCTCTCCAAGATGCTGCTTATCTTGTTCATGTGAAATGGGGTGAGTGGGTTAGTTAATATATGCTAATAGAGCTTCAGTGTAAGTGAAAGCTAGATGGTCAAATGGGCAATCGCAGAAGGAGAGGTGCTCGGTTTTGCTGTACGGACTGGCTCTTCTGAAGTCAGGGACATTCTGCTTTGCAAGATGACCGGGGTTTCAAAACTTCTGACAGAATGTCAAGCATTCAATGTTAAGATAATTTCCTTGCTTGCCTAAAAATGCAGCTGATCGCACAGACATTTGCATAATCATCCTTTTGTACATGCAGGGTGCTGCAAAACTCTACTTTCTTTTCTTTTTTAATGAAGAATTTATGTTAATAGAATTTTGTACTGTTATGGAGATTGAAGAATATTGGTGGTTGATAAATAGTCTATGATTTACAATGTATATTAATGTCTCCTGCACTTCTTAAGGAGTTCAATTTGAGAAAGAGGGATCTTTTCTCACATCAGAATGTTTATTCTATAAGAATACCAAAAGTGATTATTTATATTAGAGTTAATCATGCATCCTTGTTTGTACAACAGACATGTTTGTTCTCTCAATCAAGATTTTTGAGGTATCACTGGAAGCATCATAAGCTCATGTTCTTTATGGTCTTCAGTGAATGCTGTTACATCTCTGAGAGTATCAAATGAAAACCCTAGTTCTCTGCATGGAAATAACAATATCAACAATAATAACAATAACACATAACAGTACAACCAAACCCATTCTGTTTCTCTTTTTTAATAATTGAAGACAGTCTTGCTTATTCTTTGACGAGTTTCTCTGTATGACCATATTTTGGTTTGTGTCTATGAAAAACCACCTGTAAAAATGGTGACCCAGACTAGTGCACAACTTTAAGAGAATAACACTGTGCAGTAATGACTGATGCAAACCTGTGGTGCAATTTACCATCTACAACACTGTTAGAGGCGTGACTAAACCGTGCTGCAACTGATAGGAGAAACTATACCCTTCATTCTTTGTATTCAAATTACAAGGGGCCTCAAACCAAACTCTAGAGCCTTGTTACCACCACGTGCAACTGGAACTGTAAGGATGGAGGATTTTCTTGAGTTGTGTCTCAGAGAGATTTGTGGTAGCATCTACTTGTACAAGGGAGAAAGGGAAAGATGAGACAGAAGAGATTCAAAGAACAAAGTGGAGACTAAGAACAGACAGCAAGCATTTGCAGGGAAAAGTGTTTAGAAAAGGCAAGTTCTTTTAAGTTAAGTGTTGTCTGGAAAGAACTTGGAACGGTTGTTGTTGCTGTGTTTGTGAGACTAGGACTACTGGTATTTGTGCATAAAAAAGGATTACATCAGGATGGTTGACCACCATAAATTTCTTTTTGTAAAGGGAACAACTCACATGACTTCCTTTTCTTATTTAGCTGGTTTAGTTCAAAAAACCCCTAATAATACTCACTGCTATTAAAAATGGTACTTGACACATGTGAAAAGGATAAAACTGAGGATTTACTCTGTGACTCGGGTGGTCTTGCCAATCCTGTATTAAAGCTAGTTCTGGCTTTCCTGCCTCGCAGACTTGAATGCTAAACATTTCGCTCAGAACTTCCTTTTTTCACTTTGCAGATATTGATTAAGAGGGGGAAAAAGTATAAAAAGAGAAATTAGCACCCAGGAGAAAGAATAGTGAGTTTAGTGAACCAACAGAGATAAAAACCCTGATCATTTCCACCTGAAATGCAACAAACTCTCTCATTTGCTGCTTTCTGCAACTTTTCACTTAGAAAAAATGCCTGAAAAGCCTGGGTGGCTTTTGCAAAATGCGCATTATGCCGTGTTTGTTTACTCGTGTTCAAAATTGAAAGCCTCATTGCTCCTCCAGACATGAAGTTTAGAGTGTGAGTCAAGAGTGGATGGAACAAACCCTGCACTCGTGTCGCTGCCAAGCCAGCACATGACCCAGAACACACAGGGGCATTGAACGGTGCTAGTTGGGGAATTCACCCTTCACACTCCTCTGGGCAAATCCATGTTTTGGCTATTTTACTGAGGTGGGAGAAAACTTTTCCTGCCAGGATGAGTGTAGGCACATTTCCAATCAAGGTAACACAGACGTAAATGCTACTGGAGACAAGAATTCAGGGGAGCCTGGTGCTTTTAATGTCACTTTAGGAGGTGTAACAGAGGAATCCCTCTCTTTTGTGGAAGAGGCGCAGGGAGGGCACTCAGGCCCAAAGAAGAATTGTGAATAAAACATAGGATGCCTGAACCCTAACCCTATGCTTTTCACTGTTATTATTGGAACATTTGGTGGAACTATTTTTGAAGTCTTATCAGGAAAAAGGATTCTTGAGTTTTAACTATAGGTTTGTCAGGGCTACAAAGTTTGTTTGACTTTTGGGGCATTAATTTTCAGGTGAAAATTTATCTTTTATTTTTATTTTCTGATTTCTAAGTTCAAGTTTGGCATCTCTGCTGTCTTCTAACTAGGGATGAACATGCTGTACTATTTTTAATTGCACTCTGGATCTGTCCCTGGCTTGCTTCTAAAGATAAACGAAACCACATGTCAGTCCTTACATAAGTTGGTAAGGCCATTTCTGGTTTTTTGTTTCTTCCGCTTAGTATTAAGTTACATTTATAAGAACCTTCAAAAAACCTAGAAGCATTGTTTACTATATATGCAACAGCAGAATCTGCCTAGTTGGGCAGTTTGTTTGCAGAATCAGTCTTACAGTCAAAGTGGACAATTGTAAACTAACATTGTTGAAGGAGAAATACCTTTTTTATCCTTGTCATTTAATAGTTAATATACAATTTATATTCTTTATTCATTTGTATCTTCTCTGATTAGGCTGTGTTCTGTGTAGTCATATAGAGGTTGCTTTGAGGTTTTTTTAACATGATGAAGAATTTGCCATTCTTACTATATTGTGGCAATGAGTTCTGCAGGTTGTGTATAGATATCTGCTCTGTATAAAAGGAATTTCTTTCAATTTATATTTTTTTGCTTTCAAGCCAAGACTTTAATTAAAGAATACAGAACTTCAACCAGGACCCACTTTTTAGACATCACTTTAAGCTCTTATTTCTGATGCTGATTTAGTGTGTTGGCAAGTGTGACAGAGGAAAGGACTATGAAGTATTTTGAGGTTTTGATGCTGCAATAGATTTGTTGGGTGATTTGAGCACATCATTTGAGTCATTCCAAGACACATAGGAAAGAAGCAACATATGTGTTATAGATAGAGTTTGGTAAGGCTTTTGAAAATCTCTCATGTGACATCTCATAAAAAAGGAAGGGCCACACTATCTAGCATAAACTACTGCAAAAACAGTAGAAGACTGACATGAAACCCATGCTCAAACCATGATTTTGGATGGCTAATTGTTAAATTAAAGCATCTCATCTCAGAGGATCATTCTGGTTCTTATTCCATGCAACACTTTAATGACTTGGCTGATGGAATAGGGAGTGCACTTATCAGATTTGCAGGATGTGAAGGGCCATTTTTTTTCAGAAGAAGATTTTTATCAGAACAAGAATCAATGGACATAGAAGAAAGCTCATGAGTGAAGTCACACACAAATTGGAGAAAGACTGGTTAAGCAGCATTCTGCTGCTGTATGAAAAAAAGCAAGGGATTTTTTGCTGGGATGTGATAAGCAGGTGTGTGGTATGTTAAACCAGTGCTGTTCAGACCTCAGCTGGAGTGCTGTGCCCAGACTTGAGCACTGTTCTTTTTCAAAGATGAGGACCCACAGGAAGAAGTCTAGACAGAATAATAAAAATAAGGGGAGGTCTAAAACCCATCACCTACAAGGAAAGATTAAAATAAGTATATTTATTCTTTTAGAAAATGGAGGGTATGGATGATGCCATCAAATACCCTAAAGATTGCTGCTTCCTGCATCCACTGAGATAAGCTCATTACCTCTTGTCCTACACTGCAGCAAAGGAGATTAGGTTAGACTTTGGAAAATATTTCTAACTCCAAGGCTAGTTTGGCACTGGAATGCACTGCTTAGGGAGGCTGTGCTGTCTTCCACCACTTGAAGTTTTGAGAAAGAGCTTCCGGAGTAGTTAGCACCAATCCTGCCTATTTGCTGTTATTTTGGGTTTTTTCGTGGATAAAGTTGAAGAAAAATACAGACCTCACTGGTTTTAATGTTGTATCAGTCGAATCAGGGAAAGCACCACAAAGATAAGAGCTGTAGTTTTAGGACTCCAGTAAGCTGGATGCTTATTTATGCCAATGTACCAATTAGATTTACTTTCCAAATACTCAGCAAATCATTGAAGAAATATGCCTGAGTAGGGAATTCTTGTCTATACTACGGTTCTCAAAACTGCTTAGCACTGGTTCAGTTGAGCTAGTAGAACAAAAAAATAATCCTCTAAAATAGGTAAGATTTACAGTCTCTGTACCTTTTTAGTACACAGTGGATCATTCTTTGTTTCTTTTCACCATGCTATGGGGTTGCAATGCATGTGTGACTTCTGTTAATAGATTTTTCCTTTGGTTTGCTTGAGTTTATTGTTTTATAACATCTTCATTGAAAGGGGGGGTAATAATTACAGTTTATTCAGTAGAAAAAAAAAACAATAAGGAAGCAGCACAGGCAAGTAGAAAATGAGGTTTCAAAGTTTATCTGCTTTATTTATCTGTGAGATTGTTGAGACATCCTCCCCCACCACACACTCAAACTTCTTCTATTAAAAGAATCAACCATCTCATTCTTTTATTCCTCCCAACCTGTAGGAGGAAAAATGTGATTAGCTGGCATTTATGTTTGTACGTACAGATGAGAAACTTTAATTAAAGTCAGATCAAAGGAAAACGCTGCACTTGTCTTCTTTATAATCCTGCAGCCATTCTTGCCTTCAACAGAGAAGCCTGCCACGGTCTGGGGCTACCTTCTGCAAAACACCTTTGTCTTCTGTGCTTTTCCCTCCCTCAACTAGATTTCTTGGGTCCAGTGGATTGTCCTATTAGTGAAGGAAACAGCTGCATTTGAAGACACAGTCTTTCAGAGGGATGGTTCAAATGCAATAGAAGACCTGGACAGACAGAGATGCAGTGCTGGGGGGCTCTGTGCTGTGTGGGAGCGGCTTGCAATGATGTTTAGCACGTTTTGCACCAGTATGACTGGAGCAAAGCTGAGCAAGTGAGACTGTCAATTGTGAGTATATAGAGATTTGATGGGAGCAGCAAGCATTCATTACAAACAACACAGTTTCAGCAAAGCCCTTCCTACAGATTTTGTACATTGTGCAGTTTAGTTGAATGGTCCTGTCAGATTACATCTATTTAATCAGAGACAGCACCCATGGCATATGTTATTCCACCAAAGCCGCAAACCATACATCACTTTACACAGGCAACAGTGACTGTGCTTATTTAGAACAATAGTGATGTATGGTTTTGTTTCTAAAAGGACTTCCAGTTTTCCTGGTTGCTAGGGATCCAAGGGCACTAAAAGGCCTTAATTGCCCTGATCAGCCTCATCTGGGACACCTACTCAGCCACCTTCTTCCTATAGTGGGAAGGGTCTCTGGGGCTCCATTTAAACTCAGGTCCAGGCCACAAGGGTTTGCCTGTGCTGTGTCTTGGGTGAGCCCATCTTGATTGCTCCCTCCATGGGTGACCCTCAGACCTATGTTATAGCTGTAGATCTATATATAAATTTCTAGTTCTGTCTCTTGCTTTTCCTGACAAGACTTCCTGGATGCATCCTGGACTTGATGTGAAATCTCACCTTGTGTGATGGTCACTAGGTGTACAACAAAGCTTCTTGCCATCACCCTGCTTTTGACTATGTCCTCATTGGTGAGGCTACCCTTGGCTCAATGCTTGGAGGAGTAGCCCTGCTCTGATGTGCAGCTCAGGAAGGAAAGTGAAGGTTGGATAAAGTAATCTTTAAATTATATAATCCTCTCCCGCCCACCCCCCAAAAAAAAGCTTACTTTTCTTATTTATGTCTCTGGATTAAATCCAAAGTGTTTCAACTCTTAATTTTAACCATGTAAATTATATTTTCTTCGGTTTGGTGCTGCCTGACTTTAAAAGTACTACATACAGCAAAATACAGGAGTACTTTAAGAAAATAAATCTGTTGGTGATTAATTTTAGCATAGTCAAATGTCTTTGGAACTGTATTGCTTTTATTTCTTGAAATGCAAGATGTCTAATCTGGTTAAGACAGCAGACTGTCATGCCAAGTACAGTCGTTGTACAGGATTAAGAACTATAGGATTACAGATCCTAATTATAGACTCTTGTCAGTTTACTATGTCTTAATACATTGTTTTCAACTTCTGATTCCACTTGTCATGTCTCTTTTGCAATCATGTTTTTAATGAACTTCCTGATACGTCTTCTAATTTGGCAAACTTGTATTCTGATAGTACTGCCTGGGTTCCATTGCATGTCAATATTAGCAAAATAAATAATTTTAAAGGTCAGAGCTCTTAAAACTGAGCAGCTCTGTTCTATGAGGCTTTTCACAACAAACTTCAAATTATACTCCTATTTGAATGCTCCACTTCTTGTACTGATTGATTTCTTGGCTTTCAAATTGCTTCCAGAAAAGCTGTGGATGATGATTTTATGTAGATATTGTTGCTGCTTGAGGCCCTCTGTAGTCAGTGTAAATTTACATACTGAAAAGGAATTTAGAAGACATTACTATTTATAGGTAATATCTTTACAATGAATGGCATTGATACATTTATCCTTTGACATCTTCTTTGTCATACTTATTTGCCCTCAATGAACTCCTTGCTTGGTGTATGCTACATAGGGTGAAGGTGCCACAGAGAACATTATTTGTCTGTGGCTATGTCCTGAAGGACTGGCCAAACAGGATTCTTTCACATTCAGTGGAAAGCTGTCAAGATAATTAAGGTTTCAATTATTGACTGGAATGTGGCCTAGATTCCTTAACTGATGACTGGGACAAGATCTTGTTTACATTAGTGTTTTGCTAAAGTTCCTCACCGGTACAGCATGTGGTTCAGTTCAACTGCGCTAACAATGATAAAAGTACATCATCCAGCCAATACTGCTGTCATTTTGAGTATATTTTTTGGCAGTCTAACTGGACCAGTGGTAAAATGGAGTCTTGTTTATAGTAGCTTTCCAACATTTTGCCTACTGCTTTTAAAGACATAGAAAACATTACACACCAGGACTTCAAAAGGAAAAAAAAAAAAGTGAAGGCTGCATGTAAACCTCTGAAAAGCTGAAAATTGCCTGAACTACCCTGGTTGTGTCACAGTGGCAGTAGTGATGGCTCAAGGACATAGACAAGCTGAGATGAGAGGTAGTAGTAGTATCTCTTTATCGGACAAACTAGCAGAACTGGAAAAACACACCTTTTTAGCAGGTGAGCCCTATTTTAGCTCTATATGTGGCCTTACTTCTCAAGTCTTATGCATATAAAGTAAGCTCGGTCTTCAATTATTACATACATCTGGTAGGCTCAGCACCTGATTTGGAGTAGTGCATGCCCTGTGTGTGAAAATCACCACATAATGACCTGGTGTAAGTCTCATTTTCTTATTCTTAATTGTGTAATCCTGTGCCTTTGTTACCGTACACCATTAAATATAGAATTATTAACTTCCTTGTGTTTTTCAGGGTAGCAAAGCATTCAGACTTTAATAGCCCTGTCCTCGCGTGCCCTTGAACAGAAGCAAGGTTTTAACCCTCTCTTCCAGGTGATGAGCGGAGGCACAGCAATGTGGGCTGATCTCTCCTGAAGCCATGACTGTTCGCATCCTCCCCTTCTCACAAAACGTGGTGCCTGACAGAACTTGTGCCCGGTGCCGTGTCACCCGTGAGCCTTCGGTACCTTTCCAGCCAGGCCCGAAGGAATCGATCAGACCGCATTTTGTAGTTGCAGTGTTCACCATGGGCCCACCTGGCGCTGCTTGCAGTGGAGGGATGGAGGCTGCTCCTGACCCACCACCCTGGCTGTGCAGCGCGTCTGCCTTCCTCCAGCCTCTTCTTGCCAGACCTTTTGGGCCCTGAAACCTGGCTGACTGCTGGCATTGTGCTGACTATCGGCAGCGTGAAGGAAAAGTCTTCCAGAGATCTTCCCTCATCGCCCTGTACTCGGCACTGGTGAGGCCCCACCTCGAGTACTGTGTCCAGTTTTGGGC
>JAOXJM010000001.1:38437085-38449188 GCA_026413425.1 Tringa solitaria
CACCGGCCCCCCCCCCCCCCCCGCGGGCGGTGCGTCGGCGGGGCGCCTGCGCGGCGGCCCCCCGGCGCCCCCCCCCCCCCCCCCCCACCCGCAGGTTGGCTGAGGGGACGCGGTGCGGTAGCGGCCGCTCTCGCTGTGCTCGGCAGGTACGTGGCGGCGGGGTTGCGCGGCCGCGGTACCGCTGACCGGAGGGAGGGAAGGGGAATGGGAATGGGAAGGGGAAGGGGAAGGGGTGAAGGACTAGAGCTACCGCACCTGCCCGGCGCCGCGCTCCCGGGAGCCTGTGCCCGGGCGGGCGGAGCCGGCGCCTCCTGGGAGGGCTGCCCCTTGCCGGGGCGCGGTGGCTGGGCTTCCCCGCGCCGGCCCCGCCGCCGGCCCGCTGTGGACGGGACCGCTGTGGGTGGCCCCCTCATCTCATCCCCGGAGCAGCGCGGGGGTAGGCGGCGGCCCGGGCTGCGCCGCTGTGGCCATCTGCGGCGGGAAGGCGCCGTTGGCCCGGGCGCCCCCGGTTCGCTCCGTCGGGGCTTGCGTGGGTGCGAGGTGGCGGAGCAGCCGGCGGCAGGGATGGCCGCAAAGCCAGCGGCGGTCGAAGGCAAAACTGGGCAAAAGTAATTCTGGGGAGTCAGCCCGGAAAGCGTCGGGTGCACCTGCCCCGGGGAGAGGGCGGACAAAGAGCCGGCAGCTCGGGGGAGCCGTCCTTCCCCTTAGGGCTGCCGGCGCGGCGGCGGCGGCCCTTCCCAGGCGTCGTAGGGCTGGCGGGGACCGGCGCCGGGGCAGAAATGACTGAAAGGAGGGGAGGGGGGGATTGCGAGAAGAGACCGGGCTGAAGTGTTCTCCCCGGCCAGCCCTGCGGGGCGGTGGGGGAGAGCGCGGAGGGAGGCGGCAGGGGAGGGCAGGGCCGCTGGGCGGGTTCACGGGCTTCGCCCTCCGCCGCCTGGGCCCGGGTCGGGGGTGCCGAGGGGTGCCCTGGGGACCGGGAGGGAGTTCTGCTTTGTTGGGACCCTTTGTGGAGCTGCGCTCCCCAGTGGCGTTCCTGGTTGCTTTGAGGTCTTTGAGCAATATTGAGGTTAATACTCGGTCGCCCGTCAGTACTCTTGTAAGCTGTAGTAGTTAAGTAGCAGGGAGTTCGGTTAACCCTAATTTTGCAATGCAGTTACGTTAGACGGTAAGGTGCAGAAAGGAAATTCTGGTTGCAAGTTGATTGCGAGTGATGAACTGTGCAGAAATTTGTGCTGCCGAAGTGCTGGTGCTCCACTAGTTTCTTGAGAGTCGCAGGGCTCTTGGAAGCAGGAGAACAGCGAGTGGCCAAGTCCTTAACGGTGCCCTCAGTGCTCCTCTTGCTGACAAAAGCATCAGTGTTTTCATCGTTTTGAGAGTGCTGTCTGTTTTGTTTGCGGATAGTGTACTAAGGTTTACATTTCTTGATTTGTTCACCATGTTCACTTGTAAGTCGTCTTAGGAAATATCCAAACCAGTGATAGCTAAAATAATTAATCTTCCACAGACTTGCCGTAACTGTGAAATTATCAGCTTCTCTTTTGAAGCAGATGTAAGGTTATTCAGTCTAGAAGCATGTATTGGCAGCTACCATCTGTTCAAATATTTGTATTCCTCAATAAAATATAGGGCAAAACCTGAGGTCTTGTTGCTTTAATATTTTTATTGTTTTTATTATAGATCCGTTTAATGAGTTCTAGGGAGGGTTAAAGTCAGGCCTTCTGTGCTTGTGTCTTGGCAGTCATTCTTCTGCTGTGCTTGGTTAACGTTACCTAGTGAGCAAAGAAGGATAAATAATTTACGATTCTCATTATGCTTTTAATAAATAACAAATGGGAGTGCACCTCACAGCTCGACTGAAATATCCGTCTTGTTACACTACATTTAAATGGGGAATTTTTTTCTGTAGGAAAACAGTCGCAATAAGCCTTTTGATTATAGACTACAGCTATCTTCATAGCTTTTATTGACTTGATTTAAAATTCATGTAAAATGCCAAATGAGCTGGTCTCTCACTGTTCCATTTACGTTTATGGATTTTCCCAGAAAAGAAATGTGTACTTTAGATTTTTATGCTTAAAACCTTTTTAATACGGCATTTAAAATCTTGTCTTACTGTGACTTGAGTAACATTTTTATTCGACACTTTAATTATGCTTAATAGTATGCTAACTTTTTATTCAGGAATTAAGAAAATGTTTCTTTAAATGCATTTGCACATATGTTTAGGAAGATTTACATATTATGAAAATTGTGATAATTTTTACTTAAGTTTACTAATTGAATATTTGAGTGTTAACTGAAAATGAGAGGGTCTTTAGGTTCAAGTCTTGGCAAGAATGACATTGCAATCATAGTCACTGTGATCAGGCTTAAACCTGAGATGGGTTTATGAAGTTGTTTCCAAGATAAGCCAGAACAGTGCTCTGCCTTGAAAAGAACAGTGTCTGCAAAGAGAATCATATTTGCAGTTAAATTAATTTGGTTTAGAGAGTCTTTGTGAACCAAACAGCATTGTTTCGATGTTTGTTTACAATAAAAGTTTGCAGTATTCTACTTTGTAAAGCACTGATTTTTCTCTGTAGTAAGAGGTGTACTATCTAGGAGACTACACCATGTTTATGTATAAGTTTCACAATCATTTGATAAATATAGGTTGTTGAGCCTTGTGTGCTGCTTGTTTCTGTGACAGAGACACTATCTTCATCTGTATTTTTCTAGTTGAAGATATCCTTATAATAAAATTTTCAAGAGAGACTTTTTTTAATTATCAGTTAATTATCAGTATCAGAGTAAAGAACAGAAAAAGACCCACATCGTAGCATTAAATGACAACACTAGTGCGAATGCAATAGGAAAATTTTCTCATGTTGAACCAAGCATGGTTTTATTAGCTCTTAAATTCTGTAGACTTGTGTAACTTACAATTAACCTTCTATTTACCTTCTTACCTAATTTACTATATGTTGGTAAATATGTAGTGCAAGGTCACTCACAAATAAAAGTAGAATATGGAGTAGTTCAGTACTTTTTTTTTTCTCATCTCTTACTGCCTCCAAAAAAAAATATTACTGTGTATTTGGGCTCCTGAAGTAGAAATTTCTATCATAATTGCAAAGGTGGGATTTGTGTTTTGCAGACCTTAAGGGAATTTCTGTGCCAAATCTTGAGTTGTGTTTGTGCAATGGACTGACATCAATAATAGTGTTAAAACTTGCTCAAATTCTATCCCTAAGCTTAAATGTAACACAGTTTAGCAAAAAAAAAATCCACCAAACTTCTTTGTCCTGTGCCAACATCTGATGAATATCTCATACTGGATAGATGTAATTGAGTTTTGAACTTTAAATTAATGTCTGTATGCCTTACAACAATTTTACTTTTTAAACTGCCTGCTTGTATTTGATAGGCATAGGTATGGAGTAGCAGTACTTAATTGAACTTTTTCTTTACAAGGTATTTATTAGTTCACTGCTCTGATTCCCTACTGAGTTCTTTAAAGCTTAAAGCATATTATGTTCCAGGCTGTATAATGCCAAATACTTCAAAACTTTTTTTTTTTTTAACCCACTGAGAAGAATGCAAGCCCTGTGGTAGGGTAATGCCAGTCCTTTTGAGGAACTACTACAAAAAATCCACTTTCTTATCCCCTCACAAATTAAATGAAGCAGAAGTTGAAGTCTAGTAACTGAAGTCCTTGAGACTTTATTATATTTTGAAAGGCCTGCTGCGTGAAGATTAAACCAGTGTAGCTAATAAGTACCCTTTTTTTGGTAAATGCTAACCAGCATTTGCTTTTCATCAAAATGTTTAGAAACAGTAACTTCTTTTTCCTTATGTGATTTTTTTTTTTTAACTTGATCATGTAACTGTTCTGTTGTGATGGTGCTCTTTACTATTAAAACTAAAAGTGGTATTTTTTTGATGTGTGAATTATTTGGTACTGGCATTGCTTTTAAATGGGCTATAACAATTAGGAGACTGTTCAAAGTTGTCATCTTCAGCCTGTCTTGTGTGTAAAAGCAATCTGTGAAAAACAAACTCCAGAGTTTGTACTAGGCAGTTTTCAAAGATACTTTTTTTTTCTTTTTTTCAAGAGAACAAACCACAGTAAGTTACTGCTTTTCAGGAAGTTTTTTAGTATGTAGTTACGGACTGCTTTGATTCAGACAACTAGCTGAGCTAGATTAATTTAGAGTAATAACAGAAAAATTGATCTGACTGCTGTTGGAAATCTTCACCATTAGAAGCTATAGAAACGTGTTAAACTGGCTGTTGTGAAACTAATTTCTTTGTAGCATATTTCTGTTTAGTATTAGATAAAATAACAGATTTGAGCTTGTTTTGTCATGAAGTTCTATGTGGGTCAGCGGTGCAAGTGTGGCAGTGGGGAGTTAATAAAAAGCTGCAACATTTTGACAGCTTCCACCATATTTGCATTATTTCCAGATGAAAGCGTAAGGGAATGAATTTATTTTGTTGTTTCATCCTGATTTATTACTGTACTTAAATTTTGTACATCATCCAAATTGCATACTATCAACTAAGACAAAAATAATCATGTATTTTGTAGGCACTAACGCTACTGCAAGGTTGCACCATATATTAATGTGGTAGAAAAAATATTAAGAAAATTCATGACTTTGTTTAATAAATGTGCTGCCCTGAAATGTCAGAATATCAGCTGTTGCTCACGGTATCAGAATTACAACTAAAGAGTGCTGTGTCAACACTGTTTTTTTACACACTGTCAGCTTGGCTCCCAGTAAAGCTCTCTGCTTACCGTGCGCTTCGTGTTCCTTCACAGCAAGGCTGTTCATTGCTGCCTTAGTCAATAGCATACCCCCCCTCCCAAGCCTTAACCAAGCTTGTAATCTTCAGTGACACTGACATTTAATGTGAGGTTTTTTTTCCCTCCTTTTGTTTACCATTACTTTGAAGAGTTATTTCCCAAAAGAGAGCTTTTACTTTTAGGACTGCCTGGCTTTTTGTATGTCTGTTTGGTTTCACTAATGCATAACGTGTGTTCATCTGACGCCTTGGTAACAAGGTGATGGTGCTGGTGAGTCTTGAAACTGAGATACTTAATATGGGCTTCTTTGTCTTGTACGGGTGGTGTACCCAGCTTCTGCCTGCTCACTGCTAAGTGAGAAGTAACCCTGGGAAAGAAAAAAGTTGTGAATGGGAAGTGTTTCACACAGATGGTGTGCTTACGAGTGCCCATTTAACAGGCTATGGGAAAAGTTTAGCTGAGGGACTTTTATTTTCAGCTCTTCCAGGAATAACTTGTACAACTTTTTTACCTACTGCATCAGAAAAAACTTTTTTGTTTGATAACTGAGAAGACATGCATGGTTTTATTTACTCGTAAATCTCTCTTGTGTGTTTAGGCTGAGATTGATATTTAATGTATAAGGAGAGGGATAGTCTTGTACATAAAATTTCATAATATTTTTGGGTGGGTTTTTTTGTCTATTAAAAACTCTGCAGGATATAGGCAAGTTAGGTGGAAAAGCTGTGGGACAGGAGTTGTGGAATATTTCTTGTAGGAGCATGTAGGTAGGGTAGATCTATTTAAAACTTTTTTTGGTGGTGGTACAGAGGAGGAATTAGAAAAACATTTGAACATTTTGAAGATAATAAGCAGATGTCTAATCATTTTTCTCTGTGAGCCAGTGTGACTCTGCACTTCATAATGTAGCTGAATTTGAGTAAATTATCTTAAAGATACAGAAGGGCACATCTTTAAGCCTGTTGCTTACTTGATGTACTTAAAGGATTTGCTCCAGAGATAGCCCTAGGATTTGTACAGAAATAGTAAGATACGTTAAAAACTGACAAATAATTTTTTCCTGGGCCTTTTTTTCTTGGAAATGGCTAAATAGCATTTTTTTAAAAAATCTGTTTGGGGGAAAAAAAGCATTCATAGAAAATTTCAATCCAATGGAATGTGCAACTGAAAACAACCAGTGGTACTGGTGATGTGAAATGCTATGGTACCACTATTGAACATCAAGTCAGATTGTGAGTTTTCAGCGGGACTATGAACATGTCTTTCAAACTTGAAATGGAGACTAGTCAACAGAAGGGAAGATGTGGCAGAAAAGTTGTTCCTGTTTTGCTCTTGGCTACGTTCCCAGTCTTGGCTTTTGTTGGGTGGGTTTTGGTGCACTTTCCTAGGTGCTGCAGGCATGGAAAAGGCAAGGCATTCCAGCAGCCTCTCTGCATCCCTGTTCAGAAGCCAGGATCTTTTGTTAATCGTGAAGACTGGAATTCAAAGAATTGGGAACGTAAAGATGCATCTTGGTGGTGTTGCCAGTATAGTAATATTGGGTATGGCTTACTTGGTGGTCAAAAAAAGAGGAGGTGGTGGAAACAATGAAAGTGAATGTATTTCTGTAGATGTGAGCCTGGCTTTGAGACTGGCAAGATGGAAACTTTTCAGCTGTGGTGATGAACTTTAAAGGCCTGTTTCTGCAATTTTATTTTTTCAAGATGTCAGTATTTTAGCTTATTAAATGTAAAACAAGGATGTGTAATAGTTGCACTGTAGAGGTGAAAACACTTTTCAAGTTTAACCTTGAAGAAATGTCCTGTAGCTCTGGCAGTTCTTCTGTTTTAATTTGTTGACTCAACAGGCTTTATTGTCCCGTAGAGCACGTAATTAGAGTGCTTATAATAGTTAAGAAAAACTATAGAGAAAACAAAGAAGAATATTTTTCAAACTCACTTAAACTCAAAAATAAGATGTTAATCTCTGTGTTAGGGTAGAAAAGCTCCAAGGCATAAAACTGTGACCGTGTTTTTCTGTGTAAATCTTGTTTGTGCAACTGCTGCTGATAGTTCAAAGTAAAACAAATTTCTGCATAAAACAGGAAAAAAATAAACCCCAAATTGCGCATTTTTATTGATGTAAGGTCTTTTTTTTTTCCTTAAGTCTGGGCAGTTTCTTGGGGTGGTTGATTTTTTTTTGTGGAAGCAATTAACAGCAACAGAGAAAAATTAGGAACAACATCTGGCTGTCTGAACAAATTAATTTCTTCCACATGTACTTGATAATGTGGTAAAACGTGTTTAAGACAGATGTGTACATGCTCAGTGCAATACTTGAGACGCAAAGCAGTTTTGAATGGTGTTCTTTGAGTTTAAGATGACCAAAAAGTGTTGATGTAACTAAAAACATTACTGCATGTGTGAGTCTGGGAATTGCATTTTTGGTATTTTCAGTGTGTTTTATGAAGTAGCTAATCAACTGGATGTATTTCTAAGTAGCATCATCTCTTCATGGTTATGGTTGTTGTCTTTCTAGATTTTCTCTCTGCCATGTCTTTTCTGTTGTAAGATCCAAGCAGATTTCTCTCTAAAATGCAATCTATTATTTCATTTAGATGCAAGAGTTCTTTTTTTGCGTGTTAAGTACCTTTGTGAAACCTTATTTCTCTCTCTTCTTTATTTATATAACATGGAAAATGTTTTTTGGAGTGAATAATCACTGCTAAGTAATTCTTTAAGAAATTTCTTCATCCTGCTTCTAATTTACAGTTTTGAATCATGCAAAGATTTTTGTGATCTCTAATAATAAAGTGCTGGAAAATAGGAGCTTTCTACTGGGGCTTGTAAAATTCATATGTTGTACTTGTTTTCTGTGAATGTTATGAAAAATGTATGGAATTTAAAAAAACATAAAAGTGCTGGCAGTTAAATTGCAAATTCAGAATACAGTTTTACCTATAGTTTTGGTATGATACTTACTCATAATTGTCACCATTGCTTAATCATATGAGGTATTAAATACACGTCATCATACTTAAGAGAATTTTTATCAGCTAGTTCTATCATTCCAGTGAACTGTTAAAAGATTGGATGTATAATTTAACCAAAACTGCTATGGACTGTAATTTATTTAAAGGCTCACTGATTTCTGTCTCTAGATTATTTGCTTTGATAAAAGTGGAAGGTTTACATTTTAAAAGTGGTGTGTTTTTTTTTCTTACTGGTTCTCAGGTCTCCTCCTCTTTCAGGAATATCATATATTTGTGTTCTGATACAAAACAGCTCTGGGCTATATTAAAGATGACTTTGTTTTATGATATAGAGCATGTTCTTGATTTCATTGCCCCATTTAGATGCAGAGTCCACTATTAGTCTGAAGTCCATTTTTGGTGGTTGAAGTTGATACTTTTGCAAGATTAGTCAAGAGTTTTCATTATATCATGAAGTATTCTGAAAGTTTGGGTGTTTTTTTTAATTCAAATAGTTGTCAGATACAATTAAGTATTTGTGGTTTTGTGTTCTGATAATGTGATTATTTAATGCAGGGTTTCATATGATGAGGCTTTTATTATGGCCAGTGACCCCTTGGAAGGCTTTCATGAAGTGAACCTCGCTTCGCCTACTACACCAGATCTTCTTGGAGTAAATGAGCCAGGGACTCAGGAGCAAACTACCTCACCCAGTGTTATCTACCGACCACATCCTTCTGTTGTGTCCTCCACACCAATCCAACCCAATGCGTTAAATGTTTCCGACCTTCCCACACAACCCGTTTATTCATCTCCCAGACAACTGAATTGTGGAGAAGCATCAGGTGTCAGGTAAGTTCTATGTGTCTTTCTATTTAAATTGCTGATGTTTGTTGCATATAAACTGCTCGCTTTACTAAAGATATAATTTTAATATTATTTTAAGTGTTGTAATATTAAATTTTGTCCATAATGGTACATCCAACACTACTACTGCCATTTCTAAAGTGTTTTTTTCCTCAATATATTACATAAATAAACACTATATCACTCTCTTTACAGCATCAATGTTACCGACACAGTACTTTGTTCTACCTCTGGACCCCAGGGTGGGTCATTCCATCACAATAATTCCAGAAAGGAGAGCAATAACGCAGAGAGAGAGTTTTTGCAGGGTGCTACAGTAGCAGATGTTGCTGAAGGAAATGAAGATATTTTTGGGTTGAGTACAGACAGTTTATCTCACTTACGGAGCCCATCTGTACTGGAAGTAAGGGAAAAGGGCTATGAGAGATTGAAAGAAGAACTTGCAAAAGCTCAGAGGGTAAGGCTCGTTGTCTTTTCTTCTCCTGCTTTTTCTCTCTTTGGAGTGGTTCTAATATTGCAGAATGATAGATGGGCCAGAAGGTGCAGGCTGAGTCTACTCATTTGATACAGAATTATGATGTAATTGTTTTATGTAACATTGCTCTGAATGCATATGGTGCTAATGTCTTAGAATTATTCCTTGATAGTGTGGTTTTTTTCCTCTAGTGTTGCTGCTCTTTAAGCATGGGAAGTTCTGGCTGGTTAAACAAGCTTTTTCCTTGAAATGTAGACTCTTCCTTCATTCTGACATTTGAGAATGAGAGTAATTTTCTGTCATTCCATTGTTACTGTATAAGTATTTATAGATGCTGATTGTATACCTCTTGAGTCTTCTTTCTCCTAGAGTATAAAAGTGTAGCATGTGTCATGGAATATAGAAGTGCTTTAAAACAGGGGTGCTTGTGATGGTTAATAGGGGAATGCCTGCGTAGGAAAGAAGAAATAAAGATGTTGCTGGTGTTCTTTAAAGTACTGTTACACCACACTTCAAATTGAATATGGATACCTTTGAAGACACAGTGGCTCAATTCGTTAATATTTGTAAAGCGCTTTGTCTTGTTTGGATGGATGGTGCTATATAAATGCAAAGCCATTATTTATCATTTTAATATCCCTCTGTGCTTAAACTTTCAAGTAGGTTTTGTGCTATTTGTATCTGTGCCCTTTCCTCTCCCCTACATGATTCCATTCTTGTTTAAATTTAAGCTCATCTTATCTTGTGTTTGGACTGGTTTTCCTCTGTTTGTTACCTCATCTTGTTGATTGGAGTCATAATTTCTGTCATAGTTGTATTTGCCCTTGTTAATGTGAATCTTAAATATGAATTCTGACATCACTTCTTTTGTTGATTGTTTTATTGCTGAGTATTTGCTTCCTTTGCTAGTGTGTTCATTTGAGGATGTGCTTAGCATTTTGACCACTGTAAGGAAACATTAACCTGAGCTAAGTTTGGGGACCTTGCATGTGACTATGTAATCCTAGCAATTAAACTTGGAACCTTAGAAAGTAAGAACAAATTAAAGTTTAAACTTTAGAAAAGCTCCTGCAGCTCCAGACACTATACTGAAGTCCAGGTAATGTACTTGAAAATCACAACTTTGTTTCTTAAAGATTTAAAAGTTTCCTATTTCACTCCAAAATTTAAGGTCATTTTTAAAGAAATGGCATTAAGGCTGCTAGGACATACTAACTGCATGTTATGTAATTTAAAACCCTTTGGGTCTTCTTAACAAAAGCGAGGCAGCACTAACCTAGAACTGTTGATTTCAAAGTTCTTGCTAATTCTCAACCCATTTGGTTGATTCTTGCCAGTGTTATAATGGATGGATAACTTATTTTGTCTGCTTGTCTTCCTGAACTTGCATTGTTTCAGAATTGCTCAGTAACACAGGAGTCATAGGAGGAATCTTTACAGACTGTACAGCAATAAACCCTATTCCTTCCATAACATCTACTTTCTTCCACTTCCTGTATGAGAACTAGATTTTTCTATCCATAAGTCATCTCTGGTTACTTTCTTTCAAAAGTCAAGGCTTCTTCACAAAGGGCTGCGTCCACTCTGCAATATTCAGTATGGCCCGCAATCTTTAAACTTTTATTTCCAAGGATATTCACTTTAGTTGATGAGTACTCAGTTTAAAAATCTGTAGTGATATAATTAGTAGGTGGTGCCTGTGTATAGCTGGTTGCTTTTTGCATAATGGTTTTAAATTATGTGTGAGTCTCTGTGCTGTTTATTAGGAACTATGAGAAAAACAAGAATTACAATTTGCACTTGAATTTTGTGAGCTCATTGAGCCTGGAAGCCTTACAGGTTACAGGCCTTCAGGAGTGAACACAGTAAACACAAACTTGCTATCTTGCATTTTTGCATTTGTTCCAAATTTCTTACCCAAGCTGTATGCTATTGTAATATGCCTTAAAGATTGACTTAAATTTGTTGCAGTTGTGATCAAAAAGGGAACTAAAAAGGAAATAGGAATTTTGAAGCTATCATATATTTTTTTTTCCATGTCTCTGCTTGGACTGTGACTTTTTTCTTAATATGCTCTCAGTTTTTTGTATTAGAGAATATATGTATGGCACGTAATTGTAAGATACTTAAGTATTGTTTGAAAGAAATTATTGAGGAATAAAGACTTATTCTTTTTTTTTTTAGTCTCCTTTGTATATGCCTTGTATTTCTTAAGACTATAAACTTCTCAAAATGAAACACGTTGCTGGTAAAATTGTTAAAAAAAAAAAAAGTCTTTCAAAAACTTGTGTCTTGATGAAATACTTCAATCTAAATTTGTTGCAGCACCATGTCATAAGATGGGGAAAAAGGTTGAGTCAGAGGTAGCAGCAGGACAGCATTCTATACTAATGGAGCATATAAGATTTGTCATACTTTTGCCTCCTTAAAATGCCCCTTTAATTAAAATTACGTACATTTTTCACTATTTGTTGAGACCATTCAGGTAATTTTTGCTTAGTTTTTCACTGAAGACTCAATTTCTGACTGTATTTTGTGAAGTGGAACTGAGGAGCCTTTGCTCTAGATGCTCTGAATCTTTCTCCTTGTTTTGCTACCCTTCTAAAGCAGCATCAGGAAAATGGAGAAGGTCTTAAAAGGCATAGTGATTCAATACCTGGGACCCTGTCTCCTCATGTGTCTATGAGTCTGCATTTTTTTTCTGCCATGCTAGGATTGAGCTGTGTCACTGTAGTTACTGAAGGTAGGTCAGCCACATACACCTGAGAGAATGGTGATGGTATTTTGATATATGGTATTTCCTGATGTGCAAGTTTAGTGGAGTCCTTGCAAAGGAATACCTTTTGTTTGCTTTTCATCTTGATTAATCAGCATGTTGCATGTGTTTTGGATAGCTTACTTTTAGTTTCTGAGCTGTGTCAGTTCATAGTCATTATTTCCTTGAATTTTGGGGTGATTTGGCCCTGGAGTTAGAATCATAGAATCATAGAATGGTTAGAGTTGGAAGGGACCTTAAAGATCA
>JAOXJM010000001.1:38458783-38476738 GCA_026413425.1 Tringa solitaria
CCCCCGGGACTTTAGTCTTTCTGCCTCTCTTCTGAGCAGGACTACTTGATGGAGTGCAACATGGAGTGAAGAAAGCAAGACTGCCTCTGGCATGGTGGTTAGGACACTGTTTTAAGCAGGGGAGACATGCCTTCCCTGCTGCTTTCAATATCCAGTGCTTTGTGGTTTTCTTTACTGCTTTTGTTTATTGTTGGTCTAAGATAAATGTTTTTGCATTTCTGGGAGCTGGGTATGGAACCCTCATCCTGCTTCCTTCTTGCTAAATGTTCTTGCCCCTGAGCTAGGTTACCCTTTGCGTGTCATTCTTCTGATTTTCAGTGACTTGGCTTCAAATGGGGGGCTGAGACTACCCTTGCTCAGAGGTGGTGTGGGCAATGTAGCTTTGGACCCTTATGGAGTGTCTACTGCCCAGAGCTTTGCATTTAGAGACGTTGGATGAAGCTGGGTATAATACATGTCAACTCTTAGGTTTCTTTGTGGAAAGTAGATCTTAATTTGCAGTGGAGCCAGAAACCTGCCAACATCCCATAGGAATGCTTCCTAGCATGTGGGAGTAACCTCTAGGATAAGTAGACATATCTAATTAATTTAGGTATTGACAAGATTTTAGCCAAGCTGAATAGCTGCCTGGTAGGCAGGCAGGTAGTATCCACTCAGAGTAAGTGCTGATGAATGCATCAGTGTTGTTCAAAGAGCTGAAATGTTTCTCTGATATTGTTTTTTACTGTAAAATGAAAACATTAAAAATTTAATGAATTATTATTACGATTGTCTGTACATTTAATTGCAGGTAATGAAAGCTTTGATCTGGTGGAAGTGCAGGTAAAGGCAGGGAGGAGATACACACGTAGCAACACGCTGTGTAGATTGGAAAGGAAGAACATCAAGCTATATTCACTGAGCGGCTTTTTCATAGCAGCTTCTTTATAAATTGCAGGTTTAAGGGAAATTGAGTTAAATTCAGAAAATAACCAAGTTAATAGAAAATGCATCTTGATTTTTAGAAGCATATAGTACCAATCAAAAATGGCTTTTTTCTGCTGATATCTCTTGATTGTATTCATTTTAAAGCCAGACCTGAGATGAGTTTTAAGGTATGGGAAAGGTTCCTTTAGGGAGCAAGTTACACCTATTGAATTTCACTTATACAATGAGGTTGGTGGCTTAGCAACCACAACATCTATAGACTAGCTTAATTAAGATGGTTGTTCCTGATTGTACCTGAGTGTAAGGCAAGTAGCTCTAATGGAAAACAAATTTGCCAGTCTAATTTTTGTAGGTTCTTTTTCAAGATAAAAGCCAACAAAAATGAGAAAAGAACACCCCCAAAATATATATGCAGAAGAATGGGAAGTGCTAGGAGCTCAGGGAAGGGGTAATGCAGGGGGGAAAGAATAAAAGACTGAAAGAGATTGTGTCAAAGCAGTGTACTGATCTTTTGAATAGGAATAAAAATAAATTCTTTTAATTTTTGGCATACCTTATTTTCTCTCTTTTGTTCTCACTTGTATTATTTGTTTTTAATACTGCAGAATTTAAAAATCAAATCCTAGCTTATCTTTGGCTTGCAGCATACATCCCTTCCTGTAGCTTTGGGTTTGCATTTTAGGAGTATAGGTTTGTGATAGTACAAGAAAGGGATTTAACAACCAGTTGGAAGGGAAAGGTGTGGAAGTCTGTGTCAACAGAACGTCAAAACCAGACTGAGGATGATGCTGCATCTGGGGAGGTGGATGGTGTCGCATATCCCGTTGGAGACTGGCGTTAGTCTTCTATGTTGGATTGCTGTTGTTTTCTTTAGATTTCTCTGCTTTTCTATAATCACAGAAATGGAGATAGACTAAAATGCTGTAATGAAAATGCATCAAGAAGAACATTAATTTTTGGCTTTTTTCTGCTGAACAATCAGTTAAATTTTTCAAAGCTATTCTGGAAGCTTAGCAAATGGGGGAGAGGTAATTTGTTTGTTCCTGCTGGTGTGTTGACCATTGAATGCATTATGCCTGTGTTTTGATTTACAGTCTTAGAAAAGTGGATTTAAGAAGGTGTTCACAGCTGGGGCACAATAGCTTTCACAATGCAACAGAAAGCATTTAGTTTTAGTGCTTATCATTTACCTCTGGATATTTGCAAATGATAAATGCTAATTGATAATTGCAGTACTATAATATGTGAATCTTTGTGTTCTAGGCTGACCTATCTTTGTACAATGAATTCAGATCTTGGAAGGATGAGCCTACTATGGACAGAACATGTCCTTTCTTGGACAAAATTTATCGGGAAGATATTTTTCCATGTTTAACCTTCTCAAAAAGTGAGGTAATGGAAATAGTCTAAATGTGATCACTGACAAATATGTTACATGAAGCTAATAGACTGTATTAAAAATGTTTTCATATGAAGTTTAACCATTTTTGTTTCATTAGCGTGTAACAGCTTACAACAAAGCGCTGAAGTTTAGTCTGAAGTATTGAAAATTCTTTTTCTTCACCATTATGCTGTTCCAGATATGGTCTTTTTAGGTCTACCTTTTCAGATGTTATTCCTGATGTTTGTAGGAATGGATGGTGGCTTTTTCCTGATATTTCAAAGATACTGTTTGGTAGAAATAGTGTCCTATCACTGTCTTTTGTTTATATAGGGGGCAGTAGAGACCAATATATTCAATTTTGTGGACCAGTTTTCTCTCTGAGCAGGCTACTAGCACAGTCTGAGCGTTTTCTTGGAGAGAAGTTTGTGTTACAAGAAATAGACTTAAGGATTTGATGTGATTCAACAGGGGCAGTTTGAGAATATAGTTTTAGATGAGATGAATTATGAGACTTTTTTTTTCCCTTGTGTTGCTCCTGCACACTCTCCCTTACAGAGGAAGACCAGAGTTTTACCCGTCCTGGGAATAATGTGGATCTGATTCCAACTGCTTTGCTTTGGTTTTGTTCTTAAGTGGCATTTACAGGCCATAGTCGTGGTATCAGTCCCTAGGAAAAAGGGACCATATTAATAGATCTTTATTAAAATAAGAATGGCAAGTTTTAAAGCCCTGAGACAATATTTTTTCCCCCAATGAAATTAAACACCTCACATGGAAAGTGCTGTATTTTATTCATAATGTTTATCTGTTGTTTTCATTTGGTCTTACGGTCTTTTCCCTTGCTTTTCATCTAATGTTACTTGCTTGCCATAAGCATGCAATGATCTTTTAGTTAACTGTGTATCAGTTCATTATGGTTGGTGTACAGCATCACAGGAACCTCTTCCACTAAAAAGTTTACTTGGTTACTATGGGAATTAAATTGGTTCTGTGATAAGTGTAAGTAGGCCATCCTGTTGTCTTTTCCAGTAACTTCATTTTGTGTTTTTCTGCTTCAGTGGTGATATAATTACTGTAGATTTGTATTTTCTCTTAAGGAAAGAATGAGACTTCTAGCACTTGTCAGTTACATCAGTTATTGTTTGGAGATGCTGGGTATTGTGACTAACTTCTGTTTTCACTTGAATATCAATAAACTAATGTGCAGTTGAACCAAACAATAAAATATACATGTATTGTGTTTTTGAATAATTAGGCAGTTATTGGAATGGTTGAAGTATTACATTAACTCTTAGTAGCCTCTTGTGTATATGTGTACTGTTCTGTTTTGCTTTTGGGAGATGGCAGAGAAAGAGTATTTCATATGAACTACCTTAATAGTAACATTCTGTTTTTAAGATATTCAAAGTACAATAGAATAATATCTTTGTTGCTTAGTAGGAAGGAACCTTGGCACAGAATTACTTCACTAATAACATAAATTGCACCTTCTTTTAAATCAAGTAATGGCTAGTGCTTGTCCATACTTAAATAGTAGTCTGGGCAAGTGTCAGGCCCAATCAAGCAAAATGAGAGTACTTCTAGTGTCTTATGTGTATTTATAAAGAATTAACATAAAAAGCCTGAGGAAAGTTACACATTGTTTCATGAAGATGATGTTTTAACTAGACTACTGCTTGAAAGCTGCAGCTGGCTCTTCTATATATGTATGTTGGCTCTTCTATGTACGTATGTTAACTTTTCTGTATATTGTTCAGTCTTGCTTGTTTAGACACCTTTCTAAAGCTATCTTTGGCTGAAAAACAGTGACATAATATTTACTTGGCTTTTGCAAGATAAGCAAGCATGCTGCATCATTTTTGTTTCCGTAGAACATTATAAAATTAGAGCAGTTCTTTTAAATGAAGTTTGTGCTGAATCCAGCTTCTGACAAGAACACTGCATGTACAAATGTATGTGCTCTTTGGGTTTATGAGGAATGACTGAAAATACAGTTAGCATTTTAAACATGCTTGACTACATTCCTGACTGTAAAGGCAGTTATCTTGCCTCAGGGAGGGCAGGGTTATTTGGAGGGCAGGATTTAAACAGGAGCCTAGAAATGGGACTTCTTGCTCACAGTCAGAGCCAAAATCTCATTTGTAATTGAATTTCTGTTTGGCAAGTTGACTTTTTTTTGGTGTTCCTAACTTTACAGAAGAAGAAATATGTCACTGCTTTGAGGTAATGGATAATGCAGAGCTGTTTTTAACTGCTTTCTAAATTTCTCTTGCAGTTGGCCTCAGCTGTTCTGGAAGCTGTTGAAAACAACACTCTGAGCATTGAACCTGTTGGCTTGCAACCTGTTCGATTTGTGAAAGCTTCTGCAGTTGAATGTGGGGGACCAAAGTATGTTCAGCTAACAGACAGAGGGGGAATCTTGACTCATTTGAGATAACTCTTGGATTGAGAAAACTGCTCTCAGCTGATCACCTCAGTCAAATCTGCTGCTTAAACTTTATTTCCTAAAATCTAGGACTTTAAGATTGCTGTTAGAAAATTTTCTGTGGAAAGTTAGCAACTAGTAAATTAAACTTTAAAAACGACTAATATTGAACAAACCTTTAAGACAAATACCGTTTTTGGAAGAGCTATTTACTTCACTTATGATGCGTTGACTGCAAAAGAAACATTCACTTCCTTGGAGAAGACCATCCTGATACTTAAAACTTTTGAACTAAGGGCTGTCACCTGGAGAGTGTCATGAAAGAAATAGGTATTGAAGTAGCACAGGCTGAATATCTGATATCTAGAATATTTGTGGCATAAGGAATTTAGGATGCATGTAACACACTGACAAAGGTAGCTGAAGGATTTGACAGGAGATAAATAGATTTAATCCTTTGAATTTGAGCAGGAGGAATGTAATGAATCAGGAATGAAGGTGAGTTTGAACTTAGAGCAGGAAGTATGCTTGAATGACAGGAAGATTATCTTAGAAATTTTGGAATGGTCCTCGAGGAATCTGAAGCAAGACTTGTCAGGTACTGATACAGACACTGGAGTTAGGTAGGAGGGACTTGCCTGAGGCACTGGATTCATAGCGTGTGTCAGGGTTGAGCAAGCAAGGTCACTGTTAATCTGGAGCCTTCCAAATCTTGAGAAAGCCTTGACTTTGCTGTTGGACAACTTTTGGACAAGTTGACGATTCTCTCTGTAATATTTGTATTGTCAGAGCTCAATTTTCTAATAGAAAATCTGATTCAAGATTTTTTTTTCTTTCTCATTGCTATTGTTTTTTAGTTCTTGTTTTTTGTCTGTTTTTGAGTGGAAGAGAAAATACACTTAATGTATTTCAATTTTTTTTACATCCTCTTTAAAGAAGCAGTATAAAATGAAAATTGCATTTTATTACTTAGTCTTTGATCCTTTCTAGCCTAAAAAATTCAGACATTCATATATTCTTTAGCTTACTCCTGTTACCAGAAAACATGATCTGTGAGCTGTAACGCCCTCATCAGAAGGGCCCACCATCAATAATGGAGCTACTCAAGGGATGGTGATTTTAAGTTCAATATACACCACTGTGAGCTGCGTTCCATGAATGCAACAGAGAATCTGGACATCCAGAAGCTATTGAAACAAGTCACGTGTCATTAAAGAGCAATTGGCAAATTGATTTAGAATCATTGTGGTTCAAGCAACTTTCCTATGTCTTGACATGATGAAATGCTTACTCAAAAACAGGAGGCTAAATTGCATCATTCAGAAGTTTAATGAGGTTTTAACCTATTTTATCCAGTGTTAGATATATTTTTAACTAGAATTTATGTAATCCTTAAATAGTTTGCTAGGTATAGATTAATGTTTGACATGTCTATGCACAAATTGTAATTTAGTTACTTTAGTTATATCAAAAGGATGGGCGTACTCCTTTCTCCCTTTTCCCGCTCTCATATGCAACAAAAACTTTTGTGGTAGTGCTTGTAAATAAGTAATAGGTAAGGAATATGCAGTATTTAAGTGTAATTTGACAGCAAGTGTGCTTTGTTTTATATATGATTACTGGCACTGAATGAGAAACAGGTGTTCCAGTTTTCACTGAATGAGAGTAGGCAGTTTGACATTTTTTATTTTTATACGGTGCAAGGCACTATTTTTATTGAAACCATGTTCTTAAATAGGTAACAAAATGTAGACAAACTGTAAATAAATAATAATAAAAACTAGAGTAGTGTTTTTAAAGGAATTATTTTATTGTACAGTTACCTGGGGGAAGGCAGAACAGAGGCATAAACTAGTAGGTAGTAGCCCAAGAGCAAAATAAGGAGCTGAAGGTGGAGAGCTGTGATAATAGTAAAGAAACGTTCTTGATATACAGGAGTCATTGAATGGTGCCTGTGATGGTGTGTAGAAAGTGCTGCCTTAACGTGAGACAGCTGGGTTTCCCCACAGGATTCCAGTAATTGTCCCCATGGGGAACAAAGTGCTAAGCTGCATGTGTGCTGTACAGCACAGAACCGAGTCATTAGTAGTAACTGCCATGCCAGCATTTAACCTGGTGTGATGGAAGATAAAATATAGAAGGTAATTCTATAGCCAGAAGGAAAAAAGGGCTTTATTTTCTTAGCATTGAAAAGCTGTCTGTCTTCTCAGAAAAGCTTGACTGAAATTGCGATCGGCTTGCTTCAGCTACTATAGCAGTTCTTGGATCACTGGACTGCTGTCAGTCCTCATAAATTGCTATGGAAAATCATATACACTCTTCACTTTTCTCCTCTCCTATGTGGTTCTGTGGACCAGCTGCAGACTATTTAAAAGTGTCTCTGAGCCACTATTTAGAACCACAGAGGCTTAGTAATTCTTGTTTCACTTTTGAAAGGCTGCTTGTTCTTAGACTCCCTCATTTCAAGAGGTAGAAATGGAAGGGAGAAGAGCCAGCAGCTTTTAAAAATCAATGAAACAGTGGATGCCATGACAACCTAGATCATCTGAGATGCTGCAATTTAGAAATTCCAAATAAATTCTCATTTTATTTACATTTATTAAGATTGTATTAATAGCAGTTTCTTCAAGATATTCAAACCTTCTTTTTCTAAAGAATTTTGGAAGAGTCTTTTTAAAATTCTTTGCCTTTTCCTGAATTGGTTTTTGGAAAGAATTTGTGGTGACTGCTAACTTGTCCTTGTTCCTGAATACGACATACTTGCAATACACCAGAAGTAAACTTGATTATTTTATCATCACTTTTTATAATGGTAATTGAAAGAATGACTGCCAGGCAGCCTGTTTTCCTTTGTCTCAAATTATTTATACTCTTACTGTAAAATATTATTTCAATTTAGGCATAGATGCAAAGCTGATCTTAAAACGCATCTGAGAGAGGCTTCAGGGAATTGACTGCTATTCTGTAGGGCTGATATTTTTTATGATGAAATGCAACATCAAACAATTTTTTAAAAATCTGTTTAAATGTTGGCATCAACTAATAATTTAAACAATGTTGATTTCACATATGAAGAGTTAAAGCAATCCCACTGTTCCAGAGTTGTCAAGCCAGCTTGAATTAGTGAATATGGAAGTACGTGACCAGAGCTGAAGAAAGCTTTAAAAGTCAGAAATGTGTCACGGTGCACTAGTAGTGAAACAAAATTAGTCCTTGTAGAACTAAAATAGTTGACAACATAATGTAATAATTACAACTCGTAAAATAAGGTAGAGACTTGAGTGTTTGTGCCAATATGAAGCAGTTACATTAACACCTTAAACACATGCAGATGTTTAGGCATTAATGTCAGATTTGTTTATTAAATTATGCAAACTTTATATTTTGTAGGAAGTGTGCTCTCAGTGGACAAAGTAAGTCATGCAAGCATAGAATCAAATTAGGAGATTCAAGCAGTTATTACTACATTTCTCCTTTCTGTCGTTACAGGGTAAGTAGATTTACTGTCATTTCATTTTGAGTAGTATTTATTTAGTTATTCTTCCATACCATTATACAAAATTAAGTACTGTTATTTTTATATGGCTTCAGATCACTTCTGTGTGTAACTTCTTTACATATATTCGATACATCCAGCAAGGATTGTTGAAACAGCAAGATGGTGAGTAAGAAATTGCATTGACATATATAAATAGAAATTTACGTAAGTGTACATGTTTAAAACTTGCTATCTGTGCACAACCAGTGACCTGATGTTACAGGAAAGCTATCTGTTGGTAGTCGTTGTTGCTATGAGAATTTTGTGCTATCCCTCCAATAAAGTTGTTGGTGTTTTTTTTTAAAAACAGCACCAAATTAAGCAGCAGTGATTTTTAGTCCATCTACCTCCTCCCACCTTATTCAATAAGAAACGTTATGAAAAATTCTGTAATGAGAGGAGTTAGTCACAGTTTTTTTCCACAGAGTATTTAAAAATAAAGGCTCTTTCACAGAATATTTAGATATTTTAGACCAAAAAAAACCCCTTGTTTGCTTTTCTCTGGGCCATTTTTATTTCTTTCACTGGGTATTTTGGTGTGTCTTTTTCGGTGCACTGAGAATTCAGACAGCCTTTCTTATGAGAGACAGCCTTTCTTGTGTCTCCTTTGCTTTCAGGGAGAACTGGCAAGGTTGACAATATTTTGGATTAAATTGTAAAAAATGAACAGGAAACTGTACTGTAATCATTCATCACTATAAAAGAAAATAATGATGATTTGATTGTATTTAAACTGTACACAATTGATGTAATTGTATTTCCTGTCCAGGTCAAAGAATACTGCCCAATAGCCTTCAGTCCAAGGGTTGTGTGGTTTGGTTTTTTTTTTTTTTTGAAACAAAACATATCACTTAAGCTCCTGGATTTGCTAAGCACAGATAGCAGAAAAAGTGTCACTAGCCCTGTGTCAATAGTTAATTAAAACAATTGCTTTAACTTTTTATGTTTTAAATTTAAATTTTTTTTTGTTCAGTTGCATTTTTGAAATGAGAGTAACACAGCATTGTGCTGTTTACGGATATCTGTGCTTTTCATTGTTTCAGTCTTTGAGTCTGTGTGGTTTGGCTTCATCCAGAATTTGGCTTGAATTTGCCCCACTTTGATCTCCCTCACCTATCGTTATCTCTCCTGATTCCCAATTTCAAGAGCTCAGTATTTCAGGTGCACCCAAATCTTTTGTTTCCACTTCTAACCTGAAGTATTCCTGAGATGACGAGAGGCTGTTCTTTACAGAATATAATGCTGTTCACTTTCCTTGTCAAAGAGAATTGTTTTCATGGAATTCTCCAAAATTCATCTATTTCATACACCAAACCATGTTTAGTAAAACTTTCAGATGGTGGTAATTTTTACTGAGGTACTATCATTGCAGAAGATCTTGAAAATTTGTTATTTAAGTTTTAATTTGGTTTATAGTTAAAAGGATATACTTTGATCAAAAGGACCTGTATAGTATCAACTAAAAATTGCTTGCTTTGTTATGAAGAAATTAAGTTAATATTTTTCCATCAAATAATGAAATATTTTCGTAGTTAGAATTTCATTAGTTAGAATTAGAATTACTTATTCTTCACAAGAAGTTTTGGAAAAACTAGTTTGGTGTTTCAGCTTAATTGTCATCATTAGCATTAAAAACATGGAATTTGCATTTGTAGCTTTATGTAAATATTTTACCAATGCCTTTAGAAGAATGTAGACACTCATGATAACTGTCTGCATGTGTTGCGTGTATTTCTACTCATGCACCATATAATTTTTGGGACAGAGGTCACTTACAGAAGCAGTTTTTGAAATATGGTAGGGAAGACTTTGCACTTGTTGCTCAGGTTAATATTCTATGTAGTCATTCTACATCATGATCATGAGTGCATGGAAGTGATTTGTGTCTTGAATAATTATATACTTAATTTTGATTTGTATTGCCATGGCATCTATAAGTTTAAGGTACCCACTAAGTTCATCAAGTTTGGCAAAAGACAGACAAAATTTAAAAAAAAATAAAATAGCCCTCACACATTAATTCTGGTTTTACTAGTTTGCTACTTCTAAAGTTCCCCTAAACCAATGTACAGTGAGGCAACCTGTACGCATCAGTTGAAATAAAATACGAATTCTGTATTTTTGATGATATTTTTGTCTTTTTTTTAGTGGATCAGATGTTCTGGGAAGTTATGCAGCTGAGAAGAGAGATGTCACTAGCAAAACTTGGCTATTACAAGGAAGAGCTCTAAATCTTTTTACTCTTGCGCGTGCATGAACTTCATTGAATATACTTAACTAAAATGGCTGAATCTTTTTTTGTCACTTGATATTTATTTCCACAAAGTGGGTCCAAGATCTTTCTCCTTTTGCAGATTGCACTAAGAAGTACTGTGATTGTTTTAAACTGACCTATGCTGTATATGCATACATATAATACTTAGTTGAACAAATGTGGTAAGCACTTGCAGGTGTATTAGTGATTGTAATTTACATATAAAAGCAAAATTTCTGATTAAAGTGTTAGTCTGAAGCAGTGTCTGCCTTTTGTTCTTTGTGGTACAGAATGACGTGAACTGCCCTGGTAAGTAAAACTGAGATGATTTTATGAAGAGGGAATAAATGCCTGACACTTTCTTCATTGTAGTGTTTAGATACATGTATGTATCTTTGCATGCATATATGCCAGTACAGTTAACAGATAATTAGGAGATCTTGGAATTCTTTGAAGTGCTGCTTTCCTGTATGTTTCTATTATAAAACAATGTAAGAAGAGAAACATACACAGTGAAGAGTAGATATAGTGGCTATTTTCTCTCTAAAGTAGGGTGCTTTCAAGAAACAATAAAATTACTTTGTTTATTCCTCTTTAGGTAGAAGTCTGTCCTGACCACTATCTGACTGATAAAAGCTTTCTCTTCCCCCAATATTCTTTTATTAGAGTTCTTCCATTCCTTTTAAATGATTATTTCTTTTTCCTCCTGTTTTGGGGGATTTCCTGTTTCCAATGTTTTATACATCGTTTCCCACAGGTGTCCTTGAAACTGGGAAATCTCCATTATGTGATTTCTTTAACATGCTGATGATAACTTTTGTATAATGTTAACAGTTCCTTCACACACACAATTTGCTCCAAAGAGAACCTGAAAAAGGATCATGGCTTCTTAAGGAAGATGCTTTTTCTGTTCAAGTGCTACTTTTGCACTTCAAGTTGAAGTGGCCCTTTTTCCTTGGGCATAGTCCAGGCTGCAAGCAGACAGTTGATGAGGTTGCAAGGAACGTAGCTGTGGGTATGTGGTAGATTTGCTGTGTAAAAGCACTTGTGAAAAGACACTGTCTTGATCGTGACAGCCATTTAGCCATTGCAGATAAGATTAAAGCATTGTCAGGTAAACTGACAAACATTAGAAGTACAGGCAAGTTTATATAGTTGGTTCTTTAACAAGAAGCATCTTGATGGATACAGATATATTTTGTTTGATGCAGAACAAAAATAACACTGTTCAACACTGTCTTACTGGTGTGTTCTCAGTTTTTACAGAAGTAAATAGAATGAGCAGTGCAATTTAATACCATACTTGTGTTGCTTGTGTGTATGTGTGCCTCAAAACACTTTGCAAGTGTTGGCTTTCAGCTGGCATATCAATGTTAAAATTACAACAAACAATTAAACCTAAATATTTTACTATTAATGGAGTATGTCCAGCCTGGGCTATTTCAGTACTAATGACATATTTTTATCAATCTCCTATCACTGGGTACTAGCTCCTGCTTGTAGAAACCTGGAAGAATTCTACCTTCAGTTGTTAAAAGGTTGTTTATTTTTTCAGTAATAGTGAGGAAGTCTGGTTTTCTCACTCCTTGAAAACAAACTGTGTGTGTTGGTATTATGTTTTCTGTTAAGCTCATAAATGCTTCCTAAATGATTGTTAATCCTTAGTTTACATAATAAAAATCAAACCATTTCCAGGATTAGTTTAAAGTAGTTAAATGATAGCTGGTAGTTGCTGCTATTCTGACTTAAGCAACACTTGTAAAGGATTATTATTCAAGCAGAGAGAAGGATCCTTTCTAGACATGACATTGTCAAGCCATAAATGGTGTCTAAAGTTTATTATGCCAAGGTGCTTTTCTTGTACCAGGGGCTACAAAGATGTACTCGGTGTATCTCAGTTGAGATGACTTTGACTCAGTTTTATCAACGTCTTGTAAATGCTGGTCAGATTGCTTCTGTCTTCAAGCCTGTCCCCCAAGTCTTTTCTATATTTGTTTTTTTAATATAAGCTGCCTCTCATGAGAAATTTGTATCACTGAGTGTCTGGGGCTTGTAAAAATTGCATAATGCTTGTTTGTCTGGTGAATGTTCTTTTCTCAGAACATTTCTGAGTTCTTTCTGAACTAAGAAAATAGCCTCTTGACTTCACTGAAGCTTTTTTCACAACCAAATGCCTCTTAATGGATGCCTACCTAAAACATCTGAATATTTTTCTGCTCTTTGCCTGGGGGTGACAGAGCAGGGGCAATTTTCACTGTACAAAGATCAATTTTAAAAAAGTGAAATAGGGTTTGCCACTAGCCTTTATTCTGTGCTACCTTTGTTCAATGCAGCTTTTCTGTATGCCTTTCAATGTTACTTTAGACAAACAGATTAATCTGTAATTCAGTTTTGTTAATAATAATAATATAGAACTTCTGTTTCTTTCACAGCAGTTTGACTATAGGGATACTTTTTTTTTTTTTTTAGACCAGTTAGTCTGGTCTCATTTAAGCTCAGGGGCTTAAATGGGATAGTACATACAGTGAAACTGGTGATGGCTTTTGTTCTTGCATTTTTGATTACTATTGCTTTCATCTGTAGTATTACTTACATCACCTGTGTGAAAGTACAGAGACAAGATAAGTGATTTTTATTGCTGCATTTTTTGCGCATGTGTAATTATGGTTAGTACTGGGACCAAAGGTCCTTAAAACAAGAGCATTAGACATACTGAACGGAAGAAAGCACATCACCTTCATCTTGCCTCAAAAGCCTTGTCAGATTCTCATTTGTGTGTAGCAGAGTTTAAGTGGAGCCCTGGCTCTAGTTACGAAGGAATTAAATCAGCTGGGACAAAGTCATTGAAACCTCTGACAAAAGCATGATGCCTGCCTTGACACGTTCATAGTCACCTGGAAGAGAGACAGTGCATTTTTTCTCAGTGGGACTCTTCAAGCAGTAGGAAAGCAAAACACTTCTACTGGCTTTTCATGGATGTGGTGGGAGAAAATGAGGCCTTGCAGCAGTTCTTTGAAGGTAAGAATCAGTAGTACCAGTGGTAGAGATGACCTGTAGTGCCTTTCTCCTTGTACTTTGGCCAGAAGACCATGGGGAGGGTGGACTTAGCAGGGCCTGCTGTGCTGCCTGGTGATTGCCAGGGAGAAAAACTGGGAAATGGCTGAGGCCTCCTTGCATTTTATCACTTGTGAAATCTTGGCTGTTTTCATGAGGTTAAAGAGCTTGCTCCCTGCTCTGTCAGAACATGTCAGGTTAAAGAGGAATTTCTTTTTGCTAATATTCTTCTGAAATGGCCTGATTTATAATTGGTAAAATGGTAATTGTGGCAGTATCCGTGGGATCCTTCTGAGAAGTTAAACTCAGATTTTTTATTTTTTTTCCTCTTTTGGCTGGGGTCTTTCTGCCTTTTTCTCAAAGACATTTTACATCAAAGTAAGGTGCCATTAACCTCCTGCCTTTTTCTTACCACGAAATTTACTTTCTGATAGATTCTGTAATCAAACTGCATTTCCCAGGCCCTGCCATAACATGATTCAAAAAGACTATTCAAAGGCTCATGTATTTTCTACTATTTTACTAAATATTTTCTTTCCCTTTCTCTGATCTATACTTTGTATTTTTTTTTATATTAACCTTTCATTTCCAAGCTTCTCTTCCTGTATTTGTTTTCCGTTACCCGTGCATGTGTTCGTGTGATACTGATCTCAGAGTAACTTGGAAAACTATCTTTTCTGTTTTGGATAACATGGACACTTTTTGTTTCCCTGCATTTAATTTCCACTGTGCACTTTGGAGTTTTTAAAGTCAAACACAAAAAAAGAAATCAAAGATCCTCCAGCATTGATTAAGAAAACATATTTAAGCCAAGAAATTTAAATCAGTGAACCACAATGTAGGGCTACTAGCCAGCAGATGCGGTGTTTATAGGCTGTAGCAAATTCATACCACATTTCTTAAGCCCACTTAAGTCATGGAGATCAAAAGCAAACAAACTTGCTTTGCTTTCAGCAATGTAATGTTTGCTTTTATCAAGCTTTTTTTCAAAGTGCTGCGCGGTATAGCTGTTAAATACTTCAAATAGTGTTCGACAGAAATTAAACCCAAGAAAATTTTTAGGAACTGACTTGGAAAACAGAACTCTAGGGAGTTGGGCTGGGTTCTGTTGGTTTTTATGACAATGATACTTCGATGATAGAAGGTGTCTCAGATATCTTAGCTGTGTGAACTCTCTAACTAGAGTTATTAATTGTAATTCTAGAATTACTAATATTCTAGATAGACTTATAGATCTGTCTGGGCCAGTACAATGAGGAGAAGCTCTGTCAACTGAATTTAATTGCAGGAAAAGTAAGCATCCTGGGAGGTTTCTTTGGTAATGTTGTGCAGTCCTGTGCTAGAATATGACGAAAGTCTGCTAACGCCGTGCAGAAATGCTGTTAGATGGCTGAATTCTTTATCTGGGCACTGAGATTAGTTAAGTGTCAAGGCTAGAACAGCTAATCATGCTTTCATTCAGCACACAAATTGCTGTTAAGCCACAGGTAAGTCAGAAAAGGGAACAAGGTGATTTAAAGCAGGGTTTGCCTTATTTTCAAGCAGGGGTTGGCTTCGCTGAACGTAAGGCTGAGTTTAAGTGATGGCCTCTCTCCAGTTTAGCCTACAGCTTGTGGGTTGACTTTATAATGCCGCCTCACGTGGCAAGAGCAATAAACTGCTTGTTTTAGCTTGGTGGCCTCCGTGATTAGTCACAGCAGTGCCAGAACATTGTCCGTCAAGGCTACAAAAAAGCTGAGTCCTGCAGTATCAGGTGGAGAAGGCCGCTGCTGAGGAAGCCTCTCTGCTTCGTCAGTGGTTCAGGTTTGGCTTTCAGACACGTCAGCTGGCAACTCAGCATGCTTACAGATCTGTTTTGTAAGCTTATATTTGAAATTAATGAGCAAAAAGGATCCTATTTCCCCCATTGCTTTAGTTCCTTACAGTGCATATCTGTTTTGACTCTCATTAGTAAGATAAAGTCATGCCTGGAATATCGAGAGGGGACAGTCTGAAATAGTGTGGGTTTTTTTTTTTTTTTTTTCAAGGACAATGAGATAGTGATCAACAGGAAAACCACCATTACTTTCAATAGTCAATAGACCTCTTAGATTAGATATGACTTTGACTGGGATTTGACCGTGGTTTTTTCTTAAGAGTAGATGGCTTTTCTATCGTGTGGCTGTTCTGGGAAGTTTGTCTCATTCTTTTGTGTCTCATTTCACCCATCCCACACTAGAGATTTCATCTTCAAACAGTTTTTCCTATGATTTCTGCTGAAATTGATACTTTTAATTAAAGCATTTGGGTTTTTTAATCAGTAACTTCCTATTTGTCAGAAGGAGGTCAGAGCTCCTGATTAGCTCTTGTGCCTGTTGGTGTGGAGCAGGGCTGGCTGTTCTTCTGACCTTACCAATGGGTTGAGAACCTGCATGAAGGCTGACCTGGTGTTACACTGTTAAATTCAGTCTTCTCTTTTTTTTGTTGTTGGAAGATACATTGAGATGTGTGAAATGTCCGTGTTTGGTCTCAGTGCTCTCTGGGATCTCAAGAAGGGTCTTAGTGGAAGCACTGCCTCTGTTATATTTGCATTCCTGGAATATAATTTAGAGCTCCGGACATAAAACACGTAAACTCCAAAGGTGCCTCATACTGTTTTAAGAATGAGAGATTGAAACAGGAATAAAGATGAAGTGAGAAATTTAAAATATTAAGGATAAGATTTGTTTCTCTGGACAGTGTTACTTTGGGGAAAAGCCATCTCTCTTGACAGAAGCTCCCTCCTTACCAGCTGGAATGTTACAGGTTTTCCTGCCCTTGACTGTGGTATGTCCTGGGTGGCTGCAGTTCTGTTACCGGCAGCGGTTCTGTCCTTAACTCTTTCCTGTTTGTTGCTGCCTCGTGTGCCTGACATTGCCATCCGTAGCTCTGCTGGTCCAGCAGCCCTTACCAGTAACTCCAGGTCTGTTCGAGTCAAAATGAACTGGGCTATCTTGAACAGTTTCAATAGACACCAGTACTCGGAGTCCTTGAACATAACAAAAGTTGATGAACTGTCAGCTCCCTCAGTAAGACTTAGTGTTAATCCATGAAGTTCAGCTGGACTTTCTGCTGAGCCCATACAATGGAGCTTGTGAAGTGCTGAGGCCTGTTTTAGTGGTGAAGTATCTTCAGATGAAAATCAGTTAATAATTCTCAAGCACAAACATTTCCTTCATGTTGCAAGGGTCTGTAGCAAATGTTACTAAATTGTCCTTTCAGCAAGCAGGTATTAAGGAGCTCCATGTTCTATGTGCTTTTCCTACATCTCAAGCTTTTATTTAAGGATTGCTCCCTGTATAGAATAGCTGATGTTTTCACACAGATTTTACTTCAAATAGCTGGACTTGGCTGGGAACCTCTTGGCATCCTCTTTTAATGTCAGGCAATTACTGTTTTTTTACTGATTTTTAGTCAATACCAAAAGTTTGAGAAAGTATTTTATTGGTTCTGGACTGAATTTATGTTTGCAGAAAGAGCACCCTAATAGCCTGGTTATTTGGGCACTCCTTTGGAAAAGGGGTGGCTGTGGTTCAAGCCAAATTCGCAACCGCATGTGACTTTCCCTGAAATAGCTACTCTGTTAAAGACATAGAACGTACTGCAAGGAGGGTCTGGTTCTCTGTCCCCCATCCTTCAGTTTGCAGTTAAATACTACTGAAAAGGAGGCAATTGATACCAATGCAATTGTATGTAAGGTGCTACATAGAAGTGCTGGGAGAATTACTCAAGGAAGGTAATTCAGTGAAGCTCAGGAGCCAGGTGACTACAGAATCTGGACTGGAGGAAAGTAGGGGATGTCTGCTGAAGAGAGAGAGAGAACAACAGAATATCAAGCCTATGGAGAAATGGGAAAAATACAGTCATATGCTGCTTATGACTGCAGTCTCTGTGTATGAAACCCCGGTCACTGTCCTGACCTTTCATCTTTTATCAGTTTCTTGGGTAGCTGGCAATCCTCTGAGCAGTGACACTCAAGTCGAATGTGTCACCTGGCACACTCTTCCTGGAGATGTCTGGGCACACTGTGCCGTGGAGTGTGGACCGGGAGCAGAGATCCCTGAGCACAAGCTGATAACGGCTGCTGACACTGCACATCCTCCGGCAGCTCTTTGCCAGGGACATGGTTCTGCACAGGAGGTTCTATGTTTCCAGAGGCCTCTCAGCAGAGCTTGTCCCACCCCAGAGAACACACAGTTCTCTGCTCTTGCAGGCACTTAATGTCCAGGGCAGCAACTGATTGGGTTTGATTGGGTTGGGTTGGACTGGATTTGGCACAAACTTGAACATAAGAAGCTCTATCTAAACATGAGGAGGAACTTCTTTACTTTGAGGGTGACAGAGCCCTGGAACAG
>JAOXJM010000001.1:38483110-38493471 GCA_026413425.1 Tringa solitaria
CCCCCCCCGTGCCTCCTCACCCGCTCCCTGTAATGCTCCCACCAGGGGATTTACGGTGCGGTGCCACGCAGGGACCTTGCCTCACCAGGGTGCCAAGGCTGTTCCTCCCGTGCAGTGCTGACTGCTGCTGTGGAGGGGTCCCTCCCGTTGCCGCCGGTGCGCTGCGTAACGGCATCTCCTTCCCGCTCCTCACGCCTTACTCGTTTCCCTGGGCTCCGGCGTGGGTCGCTCCCGGCCCGCAGTCCCCTCGGGGTGTCCCCTCTCCGGTAGCGCCGCATCCCCCTCCCATGGCCGCCTCAGCTCCGCGCCCGCCCCGCCGCCAGCAGCCGCTCCGCGCGCGCCGCCGCGGCCGCCGCTGATTGGTTGGTAGGGCTGTGGCGGGCGAGGGGCGGCCGCGAGCGGGTGATGGCGGCCGGGGCTGGTTGGTGGCGGTTGAGGGGTGGCTGATGGCGGCCGCCGCTGCCCCGACCCTGCCTCGCCCGCCCTGAGGAGTTATTCTTTGTTCAGGTTTCAACGGCGTGTCGAGATTCCCCCATCCCGGTGATAGGCACCATAAATAATCAAACAGCAATGGTGTTTGGATTAAAACATGACTGAATAGGTTGCCTTCTGTGAGGAAATAGGGTTTGGGAGCTTTTTGAAGCTTTTCTTTGAAGAGGCTGTTGGGATGGACCTGTTGGTACTCTTTGTTTTCAGTTCTTCCATGATTTAGGCATAGAAAATAGCAACGATCGGTCCCCTGGAATGTTGCTCCCAACAGAACTAGTAGATTGCGTGGGACCAAAAAGAGGGAAGGGAGCTCGTCACCCATGGAAACTCAACATTAAACTTCTGGGTCTTTCTGGTCAGCTTGTGTATTCAGAGTCTCTGGTGTGCCTGGAGGCAACTGAAGAACAGCTCATGGGAAGGAAGGAGGGCTGAAGTCATGGAGGGGGACATGGGCAAGAGCCGGTGGGGATGGGGCCACTCTGTTGGAGAGGTTGAGGGTCGTGGGAGAGGTGGAGGGTGATAAGAGATGGTCTGATGAAGTGGAAGTGATGTTGCTCCTGCGAGAAGGGGCAGCAACCACAGTGAGCAATGCTTCCTGAAGACCCTTGTCAATAGCCGGGTGGTCCCCCTCCGGCTGCTTTCATTCAGCATTGCCTTGTGGTTGTCCTCCATGTCTCTTCCAAGTAGAAATTAAAATCTCTCTTTTTCATCCCTAGGCAAAGCCAGCTGCCAGACTCCCCACCAGACTCTGGATCCGAACGGTGTTCCCCACCACAGCTCCAGAGTAGGTCACATGAATCCTGCCTCTCCCAAGCTTGTAGGAAGGTCTCTAGCTCCTCCTCTTTTTCCTTACTTTCTTGTCTGTTTACTTCTTGCAGCCACATGGTGTGATGCTACATGGCCCACTGGGCTGCAGCCTCCACTCCCATGCTCACCTGCTATGGCACCCAGCAAGCTTCCCTGCAGGTTCATGGAGACTAACCCCAGCGCTGGTGGGCATACCTGCAGCATCCCCCAAAGCAGCTCTCTGAAGACAGAAAATGCCACGACTCCTTGGAACCATTCTACGTCCTCCAGCTGCTTGGGTTTTAATTATTCATATTTTCAGTCAAATGCATCTCAGATTTCTGGGTAAATGATAAAGCTTTTTTGCAAAGTATGAGACAGATGAAAAAAAAAAGATAGCACTGACAGAAGACATGATTTAAGACTGGTGTAAAATTCTCATGGGTGTAGGGTTTTCCACATGATGGCAGTGTTTAGACATTTTTGGGACACTTGTGGTTGAGGTTTCTTTAAGCATCTTGACTGAAGTTCAGATTGGAAGTAGGAATGGATTTCAGTCTTTAAAAGTGTTACAAGGCTAAGGAGCGACTGACAGGTGCTTCATAACTGGATTATAAAAATATTCAGGTGTTTTGCAATACCTTTTGTAGGGGTTTGTCCATAAGGACTTTGTAAGTGTTCTGACAAGTAGCATGAGAGGAAAAAAAAAAAAAATTGTTATCTATGTAAGCAAGTGAAATGGTATTCATATACCATCTGCCATATTCACCCACCAGCATGTTGTGGATGCTTAATTATTTAAAATACACTGGCTAGTGCAAGCATCCAGCAGTGATACCTAGTAAGAATGAACTGGCTGATGCACGCCAGAGGGGTAACCTCCGTGGTTACATGGAGAGGAATGTGAGTTCATCAGCCTTAGTTCTGGGCTTGCAGATGCTCCATCTCCTGTACAAAGCTCAATTAAGTGTTAGATGTGATGTGAGGGAAGGAAGCTGGGCCAGGATTTCTCGGTGGAGCTATTTGTGTCCTTTGTTTGTTTTTCCAGTAGAAGGTGCCAGTTAGTCAAAATCATATTTTTTTTTGAGTGAACACCTTGGTTATTGGAACTTAAGATGTAAAATACTTCTTTACCAAATGTGGAACTTTGGAACAAACCGAGAAAAAGAATAACAATTAATATGGTGGGCAGGCTATTCTTCTACTTGTCGAGAAACCTTAGTTTGAGTACCTACTGGACCTGACTGAGACCTGGAGTTTGGCTTGGTTTTTCCCCCATCCAGAAGGAGGGACCATCTGTCAGGATATTCCAGTGTACATTTTATAATAACAGAACTCTGGAACAAGATTTTTTCCTTTTGCCCAAAGGAGCATTTTTTGAAATCTCACTTCCTGGGAAAGGGGAAGACTGTTACCCAGCAGTTGCCCCTTGAGATATCTTAGTGCATTAGTTTAACTGCTACTAGCGTTTCCTGCATAAGAAGGAAAATGAGCTCATGCTCAGTGCAGTACAATTATTCAAGATAAAGCTGTGATTTTCATGCAAATGTCAGGAAACAGTAAAACCCTGCTGCTTATGCACTGTGTAAATTTTTAAAAAGAGATCAACTTCTCTATTCATATGAAATAAGAAAATAAACTAATTTATGTTTTGGAAGGAAAAATTGCATAATTCAGTTGTAAAAAGCCAACAACAGTCTCCTCTCCCAGCAAATCAGAATTTGGGTGACAATACAGTTAGAATGAGATACCTTTGTGTTCTCTTACTATGCTTCTGTAATACCTGTATTTAAACTTATAAATGAGTAATGCAATGTGTGTTTTTAAAAAAGTGTTTCTGCAGTGTCAGGCAAAAAAAGGAAGCTCTCACAATTACTGGGAGATGCCACTGACTCTCCAGTCCAGTCTCAGGACTCCAGACAAGGTAAGCAACTGTGTGAAAATGAAATTTAATGTTTCATGCCATAGACAAATAAATATTTTATGAGCACAGCTCCTGCTGGCTCTGAAAGGGCAGTGGTATTAACAGTCTGTACTTCACTATCAGGTTTGGAGGAATTTAACTTTACAGTGTTTTTGAAAACTGGGCCGTATTTATATTTGGTGAAGTGTTAGAGGTTCGTGTTTCCTGAGGACTCTCTGGACAAAATATTCTGCCCTTCTCCACGCGTGAGCCTGTAGTCCACAGATGATATCATACTCTGCTGGCTTTGCTTGGCACTAAACTGCCCGGGCAAAGAAACCATCTTGGGTCAGCTTAACAGGGAACTAATGTAGTGGATGAGCAAACAGATTGCAGTTTCCCATTATCATCTCAAATCTGTATATTTTCTACAAAGTGTATCTGTGCGCAAGCTTGGTAAAAGCTTTGTGTTCTTCTCCACCTCTTCCCCAAATTAATTTGGTTTGATCAAGATAAAAAGTTTATACCAATTGATACAAAAAAGTTTATCAGGCATGTACAGAAATGGATCAGCTTCTATGAAGTGTGAGGCTCTCTGTGAATGAACAGTTTATAACGAACAGTTTATCTGAAGAATTTCACCCTTGTCTGTTAGTGGAGAATCTGAGAGTTGCTTGTTTTTTCTTCAGAGTAAGTTATTTTGCAGCATTAAATCAATCTTTTAGAACACTTTTAATGAGTAGCAACTGGATTTAGTAGGTTACTTTTCCTTTGGTTTTTTATTTATTTGATGAATGTTTCTTGATTGTGAATAGTCCTCTAAGTCTGCCACTGCTGGAAAGAGAGGATGAGCAGATGTTTCTGTATCTAAAATTGCTATTACTGTTTTTAATATGTAAAGCTTTGAAATATGGTTTCCTTGGGAGTCACTGTTAATAAAATAGCACCGACACACATGCTATTGGAAAAAGAACACAGTCATTGGTTAAAATGCCATGGGGATCATTTAGAAATGGGGTGTGGATATGTTTACTGTGGGTTTTTTTCTTATATTTTCACTCTGCTTTATGTCAAGAAGTGGGGAATTGCAAATGAAGCTTGGGCCTGACATGATTTCTGTAGGCTTTGTCTTACTGTGCTGTCTCGGGCCATGGATGGATCTTAGTTTATATGCTCAATGACATATTTTCTCCTGACCTTACTGTACTCCATTTTTCTGTGTCTCTTATCACATTCTCTGCTGTTTTCATAAAATGTATAATATCTCAGAAAGCATTAACCAGTCAACCAGCTGAAGTGATCAATGTGCTTGCTGTAGGAAAACTGTGCCTCCTTCTCTGGAACGAAGTACTGTTGCAGCAAGTTGGATTATATTCAATTTAAACCTGAAGTAGAAAGAATGGGAAACATCTGTAATTATTTTGCTTAATTGTTTCTTGCAGTGTTGCAGATTTACGGTAAAATGCATAGCTTTCCCTCCCTTTCCCTTTCCCCAAAGGAAACTATCCATCCTTTTGTAGAGAATAAAAATAGGAAGTGCTACTTGTATAACATTTTGCAAATCAGGAAAGCTAATACATTTATTTTCTAGGGCAAGGAAATATAACACAATCTTTTGGAATAACTGCAAAGGAAATCAAATTTAAATATATATGCAATATATTTGTGCTTTATATCTATGTACATATATATGTGTAAATATATTTATAAAAATGTATATGCAGGATTTTTGGCTAGTCAAAAAAGTAGTAAGTGAATTGTCACTATCTCTCTACAGCAACTGTTAAGGACTATGCAGCTGAAATGCAAGAATATGACAGTGATGGACAGAATGCAGCTTTGGAAAAATGCTGTCAAGCTCTAACATGGCAACCGTATCAAACTTCTCAGTGGAACAGCTTATTTAACTCTAATTATGAAAAACTGTAAGCACTGATGTTTACGCTTGGAAAAAGTAGTTTCTTGGGGTTTCTTGTTTTTGTTTTTTTCCTGGTATTGTAGTTTTGTAGGAATAAATTATATTTTTGGTATTCCTTGTTCTTACTGAAAATAAGACTGGAGAAGGAAGTATAACAGGCATGATAGAATACGAATCTGCAGATGTATCAGATACACAGAACTTTAAACAGTGTTTGAAATTCATGCCAGGTTTTCTGTTTTCCTTTCAGGGATTTAGGGGCAAAAGAAAAATGTGTTTAACTTAAAATATCTGTTAATTTTTGTTTCCTTTGTAAAGCACGTTGGGGGAAGTAATTACTGATTATATGGCACCTTTCCATCTAATGACCTAAAATATTGAAGAAAAATGGAAATAGAAGATACCTGTATTACTTCTGGACTCATATAACCTAAATTAGCAACTATAGATACAGATGTATGATGTGCAACTGTTCAGTCAAAGATGTAGAGTTTTCCTGAATAAATCAAAACTGTAAATAGTTTTTTTTCCCACATGATCTGTCAAAGGTCATTCCAATTTCCCTTTACATCCCTGGTTTTCCCCATTCTAGTATTTAGTGAATGATCTGTTTCCTTCCCCAGGATTGGTGCAAACAATTTGTAAGTGTCTCCACAGGACATAAATAGCATAGTAAATCTAGCCCAACCTGCTAAAAGCACTCATAGGAGTTTGGAGTGTATCAGTGTTGATGCTGGACATGGAGGTTCCTTGTTTGTGCACAGCCTGGTAGGGGCAATACACATCTTACTGTGTCTCACACAACCCTTCTCCTATGGTACGGACATAACAGGAGAGCAGACAGTTTGGTGTCCACACCTTTCCGCTCCCTGGGAACTGGTTGGGCCATGAAACCTCCAGCTGTGTTTGTCATGTGAATTGTCACTCCAGATGGAAGTGGCTTCCAACTCCTGTTGCACTTTCAGTCAATGACTACATGAGAGCTATGAGCTTATGGTGGGAGATTGCTCTGCTGCCACTACCCAATTGTTTATTCCCATATGCTTAAAAATGAAGTTCCAAACTCACATTTCTTGGTGGCTTGTGTCAACAAAGACAATGCAACGCTGAGCATTAGAGCATCCAAATACATGTACCATTGCCATTACTGTGGAAGGGGATTGAGATATTATTTGCAGAGGAAGTCAGTGTTCTTTTGAGTGAGGTCAATGACAGTGTCTTTGTTTCAAGATGCACTGTAGTTATGGCACAGTGGATGGATTTTCTGAGCAGTGATCCCATATTCTATTAGCCTCAAAAGAGTCATGTGCTTGCTGCTCAGGTGATTGGTCCTGTCCTTCAAAATTGCTGTGCCCACTTTAATTTCTCAGGTTACATTTTATTCATCCAGTATTTTAAACTTTTGATTATTTCATTTGCACAACAAAATGCTGTTAGCTGAGGTAGATTAATTAGAAAAGGTTACTCTGCCATTAATTAAGGCTTGCATTGTATCTGCTTGACTCTTTCTTAGCCCCTTGCCCCATTACTATTGTGATTGGTGGGACTCTTTTCCAAAGGTGTTGTCTGAAGACTCAAATTCTGAATAGAAAGAAGAATTCAAAGTGTATTTCTAGTAGGGATGCTTGTGTGACAGGTGTATCCCTTGCTCCCTAAAAGTTCTTTCAAGTTTTACTGTACTGCTTGGTAAGCCTGACCATTCTTTGTGCTATCAGATCAAAATATGTATTTGGTTACATCTTGGTTACTGTAAATGACATACTCAGAAAATGATAAACACGAAATTCCTTTTTGGGAGTCACTGTTCCAAACAATTCAACTTGAAGAAATGGAAATTGTATTTTTGCTTCTCAATTTGCTTGCTTCCGTGTAAGTAAATACTCTGAAATTGCTTTAAGAATATCAGTTAATGAACTTGCTTCACACCTAAATCTGAAAAAAGACTCCTTTCCCTACTATGAAATACATAAATAAAAAGAATTACAAGTGTAGGAAGAAGCTGAAGAAGTTTTGCTTTTTTAATAATGATGGTTTGAGGAGATGGTACACATATAATTTTAAATTTGAATTAACATGAGTTAGTAGTTTTGAAGTAGTTACAAAGTAGTTTTCTCTTTATTCCCTGTCCAAGATAATTGGTGATTGTTTGAAAGGGGCCTTTTGTTCACAATTTATAAAAAGATAAAAAGTCTGTACATTTCTTGTAAAGTCTGTGCATTTTGATTTTTCCAACTAATAATGTGCAAATGAATGAGTTCTGAAAAGCCGTTCTTCAGTAATTGTGTTAATGAGAGGTTCTTAGTAGCATAAGACGAGATCATCATTATCAAACTTTCATTAGCAAGAAAAGCCGATGCCCATGTAAGAGAACCTTGCCTTGTAGCCCTATTATTTCAGAATTATCCATCACTTAAATCAGAGGACTGGAAACATTGTTGGGATGGTGAGTTCACTAGCTCTTTTAGAGAGATCTTTTGATACCTTTCCTTGTTTGCTGTGAATCATAAGGAGGGAGTACTCTTTCCCTTTGGGTGACAAATTAGTCCTTTGAATAAATAGAATAGGGTTTCCTTAGTTGGGGCAGGATGGACAACATTGTAAAGGAAAGTTTTATAGTCATCTGGCCAGAGGGTCAGTATTGATAGCTTTTCTTTTAGCCTGACTAAAGCCTTATTGGAATCCCAGCAGCTTCTGCAGAAGCACATGGTGTGGGAATCCAGGAACAAAATGGGGAGTCTTGCTGGCTCATTAGCACGTTGTCTGCAGCGCTTGTTCAGCTCTGTTGTTTATAGCAGGCTTGTAATGAATGCTTGAATACACTAAAAGGTTCGGTTGTGCTTTTAGGTGAACAGAGTTCCTTTATACTAGATTTGTAGGTAAGGATTACATTAGCTTCTCCACCTCTGGTTTCCAAATGTTTCCTGTGTCAGACTAGAATTAGAGTACACTTTATATACTTTTTAATTTTCACAATTCCAAGAAGTTAGGAAGAAAACACTGGTAGAACTGGTGATTGTGAAGATGTGTTTTGGCTCCCATTTTGTCAGTAAAAATCAGATGGATTTTCAGACCACATAAAAAATAGGAATTCAAGATACTACTCAAATGTGCCTGTACTTAAAGTTCCTGTTCTTTCTTCTTGTTTCTGTAGACCGCCTGTAGGATATCATATTGTCACAGATAAAGGATTTAATTTTTCAACAACAGATGATGCCTTTGTGTGCCAGAAGAAGAATCATTTCCAAATCACAGTCCATATTGGAATCACTGGACATCCAAAATATGTCAAAACTCAGCTGGGGGGGAAACCAATAGAAAAGTTTTACTTGAAAGCTTTTGGAATAAAGGCAAGTATTTCTCCTCTTTGTGATTATTAATTTTAATAAGTTAGTATGTGATTATCCATAGAATAAGGTAAATGATTGAAATGACCTTTTTTCCCAGTCAATTTTGACCAAAACTGACAAAAGAGAACTCTTAAGTTACTGGTGACTTCTCTGTGGAACTCTTTTGCAAAAAACCAGTGATGTTTAGTGGATGCTTGTGCTGATATGTGCTGAAAGACATAATGTTTGTCTGTTTGCCAGTGGTTTTGCCACTGAATTTCCTCTCTTTGGCTGAAATCTTGTTCCCTCTATGAACAGTGCAGGGGCATAATCTGGTGTGGAGGTGGCCAGTCTACCCATTGGTCAGTAAGATGTGTTGAAAAAAACCAATTCACAATGTAAAGAAAAAGAATCAAATGTGTTTTTCCCTAACAGTTCATATGTAGAAACCCAGCAAAATTTACTCATTTCTTCTTGCCAGGCTTTCCATTTTCATTCAGAACCAAATTCCTCCCATCCGATATCGGTCCACAAGCTTGCATAAACACTAGTAAGAACCTTTTGAATGATTTTACAAGGTTTTTTACTTACTACCAAAATTCAGTGATTTAAAAAATCCATGTAGCTGTTTTACAAGACAGTTACTACCAGTTTTGCTTAATGCATTCTAATGCAGAAGAAATTAGGGACTATTACTGTCATCTGTTCCCATCTGAAGCAAAGTGATGCTTGGTATCGTTCCAGAAAGGTACAGAAATTTACATTACAATAACTTATGCATAGGTTCAGTTCTCATATTAAATAGCTGGATTTATGCTTTGGGGTAGAATGAGCCAATAACAGACTGGATTCAGAAATTAAATCCACAGAATGATTTGGGGCTTCAGGCTAGCTGGAACACAACACTGTTAGGTGTCCATTGATCAGGAGTCAATTCCCATGTTACTTTCTATACAGTTCCATGATAAATGAGAGAGATTTCACTGTTTCAGACACAATTTGCCTATTAATTTCTATTGAAAATATGTTTGAAAATGTAATATTCTTGTTATTTTTAAAATTGTTTTTTCTTTATAGGTGGAAGCTCCAAATCAAACAATTGCTATTGAACAGTCTCAGTCAGATCGAAGCAAAAAAACTTTCCATCCTGTTAAGTAAGAATTTTGAGAAATTGATTCAATTTTATTTCAATACTTGATTGGTTGGAAATGTAAAGTAGTTGTTTCATGGAAACTTAGAGTAGCTTGAAGCCAGTCTTCTGATCTTTATCCAAATTAAATTCTGGGTGTGCACATAGAGTCACAGTAGTAACATATATCTGGTCTCCCTTCATTAAGGAGAATTTTCAGCAGCTTTACAAAAATGTTAAGTATGCCTATCCAAAATATTTATATTCAGCTAGCATCACTGTTGTATGGCGTTTAGAGCTGTACGGCAGATGCATTTCCCTTCTTAAGAAATGTCAGTAATGTTCCTGTTCTACATGGGCATAAGATCTGTTTGCTGTGCTTTTAAGGGGGGGGTGCCTCTGCTAGAAACATATGTGCAGCTTCCTCCTGGAACTCTCTGCTATTCTTCTGCATCCTAACTCACTGCCTTTTTACTGGAGTTCCTCTGTTTTTTCATTTGTCAGTTTTTCTCAAAACTGTTTTAATGAGTTTGAGGAAATCTGGTTTGAGCCAGGTGTATCTCCAAATGTTTGATGCCCTGATGTTGTTTCCTTTTGTGTTTTAGAGTTGACCTGCCAGGAGACCAGATAACTAAAGTAACACTGGGAAGGTTGCATTTCAGTGAAACAACAGCAAATAATATGAGAAAAAAAGGGAAACCTAATCCTGACCAGAGGTATTGCTGTAGATAGTTGGCCTGTGTGTGTGAAGTAGAAAAGAGGTCTGCTTTAGAATGGAGCTGATGTTTGTGAAGAATCTCAGAGTTGCCA
>JAOXJM010000001.1:38496195-38516788 GCA_026413425.1 Tringa solitaria
ATTTAGATTAAGGTGATAATAAAGTAGAATTGAAGGGGAAAAGCTATGAGGCCAATGCTGTATAAGTAGAAACACTTACTCAGAAGTGACTCTACTCTGTTTTTTTCTGTTGGTGTGTTAGAAAAGCTCTTGAATACAATTTAAATATTAAAGATTTGGCATTTCATTTTCCGTAGATTTCCAATGGAATAAGCAATAATACATCTATGCTATACTATATCTTTAAACAATTTTTTTTTTCTTCCAGGCATCTAACCCAGGGCAGTTTGAGAATGACAGTGATGTACTGTGGCAGCGAGGACATGTTCCAGAGACGATAGTCTATCATGGTCGAGTAGGAATTAACACAGATGCACCAGATGAAGCACTGGTTGTCTGTGGAAATGCAAAAGTTATGGGCAGAGTCATGCACCCGTCTGACAGCCGAGCAAAACAGAATATCCGGGAGGTGAGGGCTGTGGAGTATCTAGGGCATTTCTGTTTGCACCACAGCACATGTGTGGATCATTGTTCTGACATGTGAAGTAGCTTCTTTATCCTGGGCGTGCTGAAGTGCTGGCCTAAAGAAATAGGGTGTAGTGCAGTGCTCTGTAGAGCCACTGCCTATGGACTTTGGAAGAGGCTGCCTTTAGAAGCTGGGGATATCTATGTATATGGGAGTTGTCAGACTGAAGGGCAGCTGGCAGTACAAATACAAATAACACTCTGCTAATGGGGACCAGGAGGATTGTCCACATTTTTTGATGCAAAGATTGGCCAAGTGGCCATGTCAGGCTTGTTACTATCTCACTGAACTCCTAGATGCCATAACCATTCTTAATGTTTCAACGTACGAATCTTGGGATTTGTCCAACTAGGTCGATACGAATGAGCAGTTGAGAAGAATAACACAGATGAGGCTGGTGGAATATGACTACAAGCCTGAATTTGCATCTGTTATGGGAATAAAAAACACCCATGAGACAGGTATTCAGTCAGCTCTGTTCCCATTTTTCATTAACTTCCACTGTTGTTCATTGTACCATAGTGCCTTTTAACACCCTGCTATTTCATTCTCATTTCTTAGGATCCTACAATAGCACACTTTTCTGTGTTTCGCTTGTGATATAAAAATGTCAAAATTAACTATTTCTGGTAGTTTTCCAGCTTCTGTTTCAATTTTTAAAGATAGAATGTTATTTTTCTAGAGGTTTAATGAAAATGAAATATGTGAACAGAAACAGTTTTGTTCTTATTGAAGAGAAATGTGAATTCTAAAGGTTTCTGATTGTTTTCTGTGGAATGGAGAAAAAAAAAGTGAAGTCCAAAATTTTCCTAACATGGAGAAATTCTAGATCATGTTTGGCCCTACCTGTAGCTTTTAGGATAGTCTCAACGCACACAACCATGGTCAACAGTATGCCACTGTGTTTCCTGACTTAAATTTATGTTATCTTGTGAACAGGAATAATAGCCCAGGAAGTGAAGGAGCTTTTACCTCAAGCTGTTAGAGAAGTTGGAGATGTTTCTTGTAACAATGGAGAAAAAATAGAAAACTTCCTCATGGTTGACAAGGTATGGTCTTGAGAGAGAAAGTGGAGGTGTGTATTTAGACTGTTCCTTTTGTCTATGGAACTATAAACACACACTATGCTTTATACAAAGTTGTAGGCCTCTGTGTATATAGATTTATTTTTTTAACATACGTTTATATATATATTTACATATATTTACAAAAAGTTTGGCAAATCATTCAGAAAAACTGCACCACCAGGTGTTAGTAAATGACTGACTCTTCTAATGACAAAAAGTATTTACATTAAAATCTCATTGTAATAATAAACATATAATGAAGGAGAAAAGGAAAAAAATCTAACTTTACTAAGTAAAGGTGGCATTTCATAGCATTGGTCCAACAAGTGGGACTCCAAAACATTCTTCTGTATTTAAGTGTTTAAGTTAATTGAGTGTTCCAGAAGTGAATTTAGCAAGGATGGCATTCTATTTGTTAAATAAAAACTTCCTTACTTTAATCCTGGTTTAATCACTTCATACCAAATACAAACGCTAACTCTCTGTGCTCTGTGGGAAAGTCCTTATTATAACTTCAAAATCATATACTATAAAATGTTTAGGGCACACCATGCTCATAGGTTGGAAACAATGCCTTAGACTATTGGCCTGTGCTCTCTTCCCCTACGCTTCCTGTCAAAATAGGACTGCAAGGGACTGGCAGTCACAGAGTCCAGTCACACATGACTGCAGACAGCACTTGTCCCACAACACTGCTCAGGGTGGCCTCTCTGTTGTGCGCTGGTCAAGGACCACTTCCCAGCTTTTTCCCACTTACAGCTGGTAATGGGAAGAGGGAGGTTTTACAGGTTGGGAACCTTCTCTTGTCTGGATGATGTCATGAACACGATCCTGTGTTCATTATAATCATGCATTCTTTCATTATTCTATGGAAAACACAAGTTTACACCACCAAAGTTGGAGAAAATGTCTATTAAAATACTGTATTTCGCTTGTCTTTTGATAGGCTACAAATAAGTTAAATTCAAAGGTATAATCTCCTAGGCTGTATTCCATAAAAAAAGAAGCATGAATTAGACACCTTGAATAAAGCTGTGGAATGAGCACTTTCTAGAGATACTGTTGAAAATGAGACTTGTAGAAAATGTGCTGTATTTCGTCAGGATTCCGAACTGTAGCTGATTTCTAGATGCTCATAGAAGAGCAGTGGTGTTAGGTAGTGATACTAGGTTCCTTTTACCCTTTGGCCCTGCCTGTCACATTGTGTGGCAGCTGCATTTGCATTTTTGAGCTCCCCCCACAACTTCTTTGGGGTAGTCGGGTTTTTTTCTGACAAAACTGTTAGGTTGGACAATTCAGTGTTTGATTTAGTGGAAAAAAAATGCTACAAAATGTATCTAATGGAAATACTTCTGCTGAAATATCACACAAAGTGCTGTCTGTAAGAGTGCCTCAGCTCTGCTCTTTGAGCCCATCCTGTTCTCTTTCTCCTCTCTAGCTTGGGTTTCTGGGCAGCGCTTGCCAGAATGTGCTCCAGGGATGTGACCTAGCAGATGGAGAAAGCCTGCTGCACCCTGCAGGGTGATGTGGATGGGGCCCAAGCAGGAATAACTTTGTTACAGAAATGGCTTATTTACTACTTAGCTTTTTCTTGACTACTTGGCTAGGTCTGAGATCACTTCACAAGCACTTTGACATTCTTTTAATACAGTGAGGTAAATTACTGCAGTGCAATCTGTGCTTTCTCCTCTTCCTCCAAACTCCTGTGGCAGTTCGGGAGTGACATTCTGTGATTGTTGGGGAGACAGGGGCAGGAGACATCAATGCGTAACAGTTTAAGATGTATATTGAATTCAGATCTTTGAGACAGCTAATGTCCCAGGTGGAATATCTGCTCTAAATACCTGGACCTCCAAACTCCAGAACAGCTTGGCACCTTGAGTAGTACATGGACAGTCCTTTATATCTTTGCTTTCAGTTCAGCAGGTGATGAGGCCTTGAACTTTATCTCACATTTCAAGTTTAGTTCCAGATAAGCAGGATATTGGCTGGTACATTTTGCTAAGGGATTCTGAAATCTATGCTCAGTTGCAGCACTACAAATCAAATAGTAGATGCCTGTTGTGACAATGTTAAGGTGTAAAATTCAACACAGTATGAAGGTAAAATATAGTTTAAATTCTTGGTCTACAAAGCCCTTTGGCTTCTTCAAGTCCTCATTTTCAATTTACTACAAGTTGAACATGAGCAATTTTTACAATCTAGCAAAAGGGTTTCATAGTCATGTGTGTCCCAGTGACATAACTTGTGTTTGCATTTTAAATATTCAGTGTATCCTTACATTGAATTCTGTACTCATTACTGCTTGTTACATCTGATTGATGAATATACTGTATCTGCTTTTGTCATTGTTTTGCTTCGCAGGATCAGATCTTCATGGAGAATGTTGGTGCTGTAAAGCAGCTTTGCAAACTAACCAACAATCTTGAAGTCAGAATAGAAGAATTGGAACAGTGGAATAGGAAACTGGCCAGGCTGAAACGGATGAGCAGTTTAAAGTCAACAGCCAGTGAAGAGAGCAAAGTCAGGTACCTCTGTCTGGAATGTTCTGTGATAGTTGTCACAGAAATTGGTAAAGTGGTCTTTGTGGTGGAAGTGAAAACTGATTTTGCTTGACAGTGGTTCAGCTCATTTCCAGTGTTGTGCAAAAATGCAAGTTTATCATATTTTATAATTTATAATTTATCATATTTTTTTAACTCACTGACAAAATGATATTTGAAATGGCTGTTAAATTTCAGTAATTTTTGTAATTGCTTCAGCTGGATAAAGCGAGGGTAGATTATGTCCAGTTACAGCCCTGGTGGTTGGAAATTGCTGCTATGAGAAATCTGCAGAGCTGCTTCTGCAAGAAAGAATCTTCATTAGTGTTTCAATGGAAGCGATGAGCATTTCCTATTTCTAAACCATTTCCCCAAGTTTTTTTTGAAATCAAATGTATCATTTAATAGCATTTACCTGAATGAGTTAAGTGGAGGCCTTTTTCATTTCTCTTTTTAAATGTTAAAATTGCGAAAACAAGTGACATTAACACCCTATTGAAAACGTCCCTTTTTCATTTATTAGTTGATGAAGCATTTGAATATTAAAGAGATTTTGTCTCTTACAGCAGGTATAGTCGAGCTACTAGTCTTTTGCCATCAAATAAATCAGTCCCGCTAACATCCAGCAAGGTGAGTGAAATTAAATATATGAAATATGCCTATGAGAATTTTCTAAGTGTTGAAATATTAGTGACAGCTTTCATGTTTCTAAATATAAAATCGAATTTCTTAGCCAGAATTATTTAGTGTTGTCCTAGAATCTTAAAAACTAACTGCACTGAGGTAGAAAATACATATGAGACACTTCCACTTCTTTCCTATACATTGGGTGTGTGAGAGCAGATCCATACTGTGTGATGGTGTGAAGGAGAAGACCTCAACAGGAGAGAATTGTTGAGCCTGTAGGTGTGCTCATACGGTGCAGTACAGCCTTACATAGAAATGCTCATTTTGGCTTGGAAGTCTGCCCAGTGATAATTCTTTCTCAGCTTTCTTCATTGGATGAGTCTTTCATTGAGGTTTGCAGTTAGCATCTCCTGTTTTGTACTGGATAATGCTGTCTTTCAGGTGGTTAAGGCCTGGATAGGATGTCATTGCTATTGCTGAATGGCTTCATCTTGCCCATATCCTGGTGTAGAAAGAAGTGACCCCTTTTCACAGGGATTGAATGAGTTAGGGAATATATGATGACTTTTTCCAAGACAGTTGTCCTAGGCTGCTAAGTCCTGTTCTTTAAGATGAGCCAATACTCATTTACCTACCTTGCTTTTGCTAGTGCCAAGGAGCAAGAGAAGAGAATAGGTCAAACGTTCTTTATTCTGTAATGACAATCAAATGCTCCGTCATCTAAGATCATCCTACTTGTTTCCAAAGTGCCTTTCTTCTGTATTTACACGAGCTCTAGTTTAACATGGTCTGAGCATATACTGAAAGCTGCTCATCTTTTAGTTCTGGCCACTGCTTCCTGAGTTATTAATTTGATTTTGAAGTACTTCAAGAGTATGAAAAATGGCAGGTAAAAAAGTAAAGGAGCTGTTATTGTTATCCACCCTTTCTTCCTGTGTAATGTTTGTGTCCCCAGACTTATCAACAGCGTGCAGTGCACTTACAGTTTTAGGGATTAGCTGTTGGATTCTATATAAGGATAACTTGTATGGTTCCTCTGAAAGAAACAAGGTTAACTTAAAGTCAGAGTAGTGTAGTATTTCTTAATCTACTAGTAGTACCTTGTTATGTGCCACTTAGATTAACCAAATGTATATTTTTTCCTAGGTTTGTTTATCAAAGAGGAAAGAGTCTTCCCCCATGAAGATTTTCCGGGTGACTATAATAGCTTTGATTGCTATTATGGCACTATGGTAACAATTAATTCTCAACAAGTTGACTTGTTTCTCCCTTCCCTTTTCTACTTATCTCATCAGAAAGAAGATTGCATTTTTTTTCTTCTTACCATTCCTACTCAAAGAATACAGTGTATTAAAATTAACAGTGAATATGCCTGGTAATATTGCAAAGTTGAAATTGTTTTAGACCAGTGAAATACTCATGTGGTGCACACATCTCTGTCCATATCACAATGTATGGTCCACCTTGAATGCACCTTGGTGGCTTTTGCTACAGATCCAAAGCTGTACTCTTGAGATTTTGCATGTTTTATGCAATCATTCTGTGCCTAAGTACAATTTCTGATGTACAGAGTGATTCCGTTGTGTGAAATAAGTCTGGACTTGTTCCCAATGTGGTAGCCAGTCCTGTGACTCTGAAAGTTTAACTTGTGACATAGGACTTGTGGAAAGGAAATTGTGCTCTGTGCTTTTAAGATTGCCATTTTCGGTTTCCAGTCCGAAACCTTGTGCCTTACAATCTCTCTGTGAACTGAATGCTTTGAACTGGTGGTATGATTCTATTTACAAAGCAAAGCTGACCATATTTTGTGTTGAATTTAGCTGTATACAAGTATCTGTCCTGAAACCATTAAATTTAGTGAAAAATTTTTCCACTAACGGGGAAGTGATCAGATAGTTCACTCTTGCATTACTAAATTTGGACAAGGTGCTGTCAAGGTATTATTCATATTAGGCTACATAACAGATGGATGTAAATCTACAGAATAATTCTCTTTCCACAGTGCTTTGACAATATCAACCCTCTATTTACTTAGTGTTCATGACAGACGTTTTGAAAAACATCCGATTTACAGGCAAGTAGTTGAATTAGTGTTAATGAATAGCAATTAGTAATAGATTGCGGACCAATCTGTTTTGGTCCACAACTCTGATGTCTTGTTTCTTAATGAACTGTTTTTCTTTTTCTTCATCAGCAGTACCTCAAGTTCTGTTACACTCTCTCCCTCTACCACTACAGCAGGTACGGTATCTCTGCTGGTCTGCATACACATAACAGGCTTTCAATTTCTGTGCTATTATAAAATGCCAATAGACACACAGCACTAGTGAGAATTACATCTTTTTTTTTTTTTTTTTTTCATTAGCATTGCAGGGGGAAAGCACAATTTCTCAGACCACGCAAACCATCAGCAGGATCCCTGAAGTGGATTTCTGTGGCATTTTGCCTTGTGACAAGGTCTATTGTTGTCCAATTCATCAACAAAAAGTCAAATATCAAAGTTACGAGAAAACCAATGCAAAGGAGACAAGTAAGTTGAAACATTAATTTCTATTATTTACCATTTGAATAAACACTATATGAAGAGTGTAGAAGAGGCAAGAATCTTTAGAGGTAGTTAGCTTCCAACAAAAGAGCCCAGTCCAGAGGATTTAAGAAAAGCTGATATAACTAATTGTCACTGCAGTCCATATGCTTTAGAAAAATCTGGCCTGGTTTCCTTTAAGAGTTCTGGGTCCAAAGATATTTTGTCAGGTGTCACTGTTCTTCCTGGCCATTCATGGTAAATGATTTCATAGGAACCAGAAAGTCACTAATCCCTTTAATTAACCTTTGGCTACAGTTGGCCAGGAGTTGATTGGGGGTAGTGGAGGGTGAATTAACAGATGTAAAAAAAGCCAGAACGCATAATGGTGTCACAGTGTGGTGATACTGCATCTTTTCTGCAGGCAGAGACCAAAATGTAATTGCTAGAGAACATAGAATTAAAACTTTGGTCACTCAGGCAGGGTTTTTGAGTAGAAAAATGTTATTTGAAGGTAGAACTCTATGAAATAAATTACTTTTACTAGAATGAATTCTCTTTCAGATATTGTCTGCCAGATGTTTTGTGTGTTAATATATGAGTAGGTGTATTGTTTACAGCTTTTGCAATATTTATAAGAAATATTTTATACATAAAGGTATGTACTAGTTGGAATTTGTATTCCTCTTTCCCAGACCTTAACATTGTCAGGGTCTAGAAGCAAGTGTTAGTATTACGAAGCCCAGAATTCATACTCTTCCTTTCTTGGCTTTGGGAACAATTCTTGCACCAACCTCAGCTGACAAATTGAGGTGAAATCAGGGACGGATGCAGTTCAGCCTCTTAAGTATAAATGTCTACCAGGGCAGGCACTGCCAATTGCTGTGACACTTGTACCACGTGAGCTGTTCCCACGGGATTTACCCACTGGCCATTCTTTATACTGCAAAGTGCTGTTTGCAGACAAGCTGCATGTAAGCCGTCCTTGTGATTCTTGTGATCAGTGTGCACAGTGAGCCCTGTGGCAGATACAGCTCAATACAGTGCTTTCAAGAGGTCATACCTAAGTGATTTGTATTGCTCTGATGCCTGAAAGGGTGTTGATTAATTAAAAAGACATTAATCTCGTTCACAAATGAGGGAACTGTAGATGGATGAAAATGAAATATGAAAACCTTCTATCCCCAGCTGACTGCTTTTGATATTAGGTGGAAAGAGAAGATAAGAATAAACACAAAGCATTACCTTCTGAAGGTCTTATGCTCCAAATAGCATTAGGTGTGGATCCAAGAGTGAAAAATCAGCACAGTACACAAGCTACTGAAAGATTTGAGATCTGCACAAGTTTAATGAAGCTGAATGTATCCCCAGATGGAAGGTAACAATGTCAATATGAAATCCAAACAGAAGGAAAACCAACAAGCTGCTTAATGTAGCTGTAGCCAAGATAAATGGAAAGGAAAATGTTTTCTGAACAAAAAGCTGAGTTAAATATGGGGAATAATTAAGATAAACAGTGGATATTTTAGAATCAGCTGAATAGTCTGATTCATGAAATGAGAAAACTATTTAAAATTGCGGTTGAATTAAATGCTAATTTAGGAGTTCATATTTAACAGACCTTTTATTGTTCTACCATGCTATACCTGAATTCTGTGGGTGCAGGCTACTACTGTGTGCCTGCATTGCAGCTCCTAGTCCCTCCTGTCTCAGGTTTGTTAAGGGAGAAGGCTGTTTGGAGTGTGCAAGTAGAAACAAAAGCTTTCATAAGCAAGACAAAATTTATTAAACAAAAATTCAGCACATTTTTAGTCTAGCTTAATGTGGCCTTTTTTCCTCATACTTTGTCTTAAGAACTAAAGGATTTAGACTTTTGAACTCCTATTGATTTCAATGGAACTGAGGAGCATGAATACCCTTCAGCATGTGGGCCTTCTCTGCTCTCTGCTTCCATGCCCTTAATGCTCATTGCTCACCCCTTCATGTTAGGTGTCACTGGTAACCAGTGTCCTTACTTTCTCTTAGAGTGCTGTTTCTCCCTGGTACCTCTCCTCTCACAATAAAAGCTTGGTGATAGCTTCTGCTGGATTTTGGTCAACTTCATGCATTTGCATTTATTGCCTGCCATAACAAGGTACCACCACCACAAGAAACCATCAGCAGTTTTTTTCTGTACTGCTTATAGGGTATTACAACTCATGTGAATTAAAACCAGAAAATGCTTAATGGAAAAAAAAATAAAGGATCACATTTATTGGATGAGTTTATCTGAATCTTGTCTGAAGATAATAGTTGCCCTCATTACATTCTGGTCATGCTCATACTTTTGGATTTGTTATTGAATTGGATCTTCACCCCCAACATGGGCCTTTAAGAAAGCCCTCAGAGTTAGTGTGTTGACAGAGTGAAATTTACCACAATTTATTGAAGGCTGCTACAGTATTTTTTGATGGTTCCTGGTGTTCTCAATTGGCAACATGAGCTCCAAATAAAAATAACTTCAGGGTCCTGCTTTCTACATTTCATTTGGATTGCATCAGCTTAAAGGACAATGAAATAGTAATTTTATGAAGAGTAAAAAAAAACAGGTAAAAATAATTTTCTATACTTGTTACTGACTCAGTTTAAATAGTTGAAATCTTAGTGGAGTAAATCTGTCTTCATCCTTGTTTTTATACATATTTCTTAAACCCATTTAATGCTTTCTTCTGTCATCTGTCAAAGAATCACAGAATCACCGTATTAAATGTTTAGTAATTCAGAGTATCTAATAAATATTATGGGCCACACTTGCCCAGCTGAGGTATTGTATCTACAGGGAGAACATCTTTCAGTGAACAATCTCTTGCCTTTACCAGGGGATATAGGTTTTCCTACAGAATAGTTCTCTGTTAATGAAAATGCAAAAAGGCAGGGAACATTTAATGCATTGCTAACATGTCTAGACTATTAAGAAAAAACAGAAGAAAGTGAAAGGAAGATGTGACAACTAGTTTGTAAATTAAAAGGAATAAAGAGAGAAAGAAGAGCTCTTCTTTAGATCTGCCCCAAGACCTACTGTACGTGTATAACTGATTGTATGTGTTCAGTAGCCATTTGTCTAGGTGTGTGGCAACAGATCACAATGTAAAGAAACACAACAGCAGATGACTACTAAATGCAAGATACTATCTAAGTTGGCAGAACTGGCAAATCCGAATGATTAGCAAGTAAATAGAAAATGGATTCAAGGAATAACTAGCAGCAGTATCACAGATTCATATCAAAACACAAAAATGATGGAAATCCCAGAGATGATTTTGTATTACATTGCTTCTGGGTCTTCAGATTCCAGTTGTTAGGGTTGTTCCATGTTCTCAGTCACCTGCTGGCATGAGGGAAGTCTCAATTTTCATATTTCCTAATACTGAAATGAAACCCAAAATCTGGAATGAATAATTAAACAGTAAGGTCAATCCAACTTTCTTGTTTCAATCTCAGTGAAATGATGCGCTTTTGATCCATCCTTTTGTAAAATAAATTTTTATACGATGAAATGATGATTTCTGTTCTAAGCAGTCATTTTGAAATCAGAATGTTTCCTTTGGAGAATGTGGGAATGGAGCATTTTGGTATTCTAGAAATACATGATTCCTTTTTTCCCCAGCTGAAATAGTATTTGATGAAGCATGTTAATTTAGGCAAGATCAACATTTCGCAGTGCCAGTTTATTGGTAACATGTCTCTGGACAGATTCTTGGCTGGCAATTAGTATAAAAGCACAGGAATAGCTTTAAAACATTTCCCATGGGCTTGAAGAGCCTTTTGGGTTTCCCAGGTTGTACAATGTGGTGATTATTCAAAAGATCTTTTAAAGTTTGCTTTTCTAGAGAAATGCTGAGAAAATGAATAGAGTTTAAAAAAAATTTTTTTGGGGCTTATATTTCCCAGCCTGCTTCAATGTTTGAAATTACAGAGGTGACATCAGTGAACATGGTGATCGTGTTGATAGAGCTGTGCACTAGTTTCTTTAATTTGATGACTTAATTTTATCTCTGTGAAGTACTTTGTCTCACTTGGGTCAGTCCTCAGTGTCTTGCATCTCACATTCAAAAAGCTAAGTTATTCCCCTGGCCTATGTTTGTGTGGCAGATGCCTACTTATTAATTTTCTCACTAATAAGAAAGATGTGGCTTTATGATCAGATTTGTGCTGAAGTGCCTGACTGGATGTTGACATTCACTTTGGCTCTCTATTATATCAACTGGTGATATTCTGTGTGTGGGATGAAGTCTTTTCTATCAGGCTATTTTTTGAAGTGTTCAGATATTCTGTAGGATTTCAGAAACTTGTTTCTTGTTATCTACGAACTTCTTTTGACTACATATGTATATATATCTTCTTCTGAATAGAGGTGCTTTGAATTTTAAAGGTTTCTCTTGTGGTAATGCATGCCTTTATCTAAGATATAATTACCAAAATGTCTTCTCATGTTGTATTCATATTTTGCTGTTACAACTGTACAAGGCTAACTTGGGGACATTTGTATATACATCCTTTCACAGGAAACAAAAGCAACACGTTACCTGAAAGAATTCCGGTCAAAAAACCTAACAGAAAACCTGATCTTGGAAATGACTGTAAGTCTCATATTTTTTTTTTTTTTTAAATGTGGAAATGTATAATTGCATAACTTTGAAATGTTTAGGCTTGGAATAACTTTAGGCTTGGAATTCTGCTACTGGAATTTAGAGAAGTCTCATTTATAACTGGTCATTATAGAGAATTACCACTTAGGAATCTATTAAATACCTTCAATTCACTGTAATTTTCTTGTCATTTCAATTTATTCTCACATATTCATTAGATTTTTATAGACATTCTGGCTGCCCTCTCTAGGGAGTTCTCAGCCTTGGCTTCAGGTGCAATAAAATGACAAGTGACATTTTCCTTGACATAGGATGAAATCTTGTATGGTTCTCAACACTGCTAACCCTTATACAGCAAAATGCTTAAGTGTGTGAGCGTGGTATTTGTGTGCAGGAAGTGCACGGTACAGTGAAAGGAAGTGTTTGGGGTTTGGGCCAGTTGACCTAGAGGATTAACAACGTCAGCTGCTGAAAGGGGCCATCTCTGCCTTGGAATCCTGGCACTGCCTGCATCAGTGGAGGTGAAATGAAGTTCATCGATGCAGGACATTTGGCTTGATTTCAGGCTCCCCTTTTAGTGACTGTGCACTGCTGTCAGAGCCAGTCTGGGCTGCAAATATTGATTCTTCTCGATGAAAATGAATATCTGCTGGTTACATATGTTATAATGGTATGCTCTGGCATTCATTCACTATGAGCAGGATTATGCCTCGTCTTTTCTGTTTATGTGGATGCTCTGTTTTAAGGTTTAGTTTTTTTATAAATGTTCAATTGAAGCTTAGGCAATATTAGGCTGATAGAGCATCTGTATACTGGCATGCACTTAAAGCAGGCTGCTACCCAGGGCCACGTGAGGAATAGAAGGCAGGTTCTGCTTGTTGCCTGAGTATGTCCCAGTGACATGATTTGGGAAAAATCATTCCCCTTCTGATTTTCTTTTTTTTTTACATGGCTACACACCTCAGAGAAGAGCCTCTGTGGCATTACTCTGATACTTATTGTAATGAGATGCTGTGTCAGAGGGAAATGTTCTTCTGTGCTAGTTCTTTGAGATGAACATGCTCAATTTCCCTCTGTCACTTAAGCACATGTGTGGATATTTGCATGCTGAAAGTTAAGTATATACTACCACAGAGATATTTCATAATCAGAGCACAGGTCAGCCTATAATCATCAAGTTTCTTTGCAAAGCAGGGAGCTCTTGCTATAGAACAGAGGAACAGAAACTCAAAACCAGTGTTCACAGTGTGATGTGAAGAGCAGGCTTGGGCCTGCTGAACTGGGTCATCCTTATGATTTCTGCATCACATTGCAAGACTGAAAATCAGCAGCTTGATGCTGTAGGCAACAGCTGGAGTCTGGCTGCCTGCTGTTGGCTCAGATACTCCCTCCCCACCCAGGCCTTCCCCAAAACCTTTGGCAGTTTGAGCCTAGGTCCAGCTGGGGGGATTAAACCTGTTCAGCCCCTTCTGTTTGAGGGTCCTCCACAGTTCAGGCTGAAGTGGGCTGGTTTAGGGGGTCTGAGATGTTGCAGGTCCTAACTATGGACCTTCACTGTTCCAATGCTGCAAATGTATTCAGAAGAAATAACCTTTTCAGGATGAAGCTCAGTGCAGGGATTGCTGGACCAGCTGCGAAAGCAGAAGCTGTGCTGCTGTGTTAGCACACTGGAGCACACTGGTTCTTACTGCCTAGCTCTCTGCAGGCTTAATCTGCCTTGGGGAAGAGCTGCACCGTCGTGGCTATACTCTTCATCTCACCATAACTGGCCACCTTAGAGAACACCTGCATGGCACAGAGATGCTGGCCCAAGGTATCACAGGAAGTCTAGAGTGAATGGGAGAACCTAAGCCAGCCTGGTTAGGGACATAATCACTCTGGTAACCAGTTACTTTCCTCATCTTTCCTGGTAATCAGTACAGCAGCTATGGTTTGAGGTTCCTTTTTTTTCCCCCAGAAACTAGTTTTTCATTTACCAGTGTCTAGATATCTAACAGCATTGTGCATTGCCCTGAAACATATTTTGCGTGTGTATATGTATAAATACAATGTATATACATCTGTTTATACCTAAGATGTTGAGCTAATTCTAAAATACAATTTTTTTTTAGAGTTTTTATACCATTTTCCCATTCCTCAGACTGTAAACTTCCTCCAAGTTCAGGATGTAAGTGTTCAGAAGACATAGATATGTAAACAGCTACTGCTGTTTTCAGTTGTTCCTATTGCCACAGTTTACTTAGGATCAAAGTGCATATATCTTTTGGGTTAGCTGAACATATTTTATTCATATTTCCTGGTATTCTTATATGCAGAATATTGCTAAACTCTTAAGTTCTTGCAAGTTCAAGGCAGTGTTTTTTGAAGAAATTATATTAATTAGAGTTGGGTAGTTTTCTTGCACATAGGATTAGAAACAAGTTTTGTTGCATTCCAGATTATTTCCTCTCAGCAAAGATAATATTTTTCAAATTAATGGTTACTTGCATAAGCATGGATTCTAGAACACCAAAATGGATGTTGGAATGTTGTGTACTACTTGGACTACCATCAAAATAGCCTTCAATGTCTGCCCAAAATGAAATATTACAATATTACGTGCCTGACCGGGATATTTGTCCTTGTAAATCAAGCAAGGATCTTATCTCCCCTCTAATGGCAAAATGAAGGTAATCAATCAAAGGCTTTTTACTGAGTGGTAATTGAGACCTGTAGCAACTCCTGTAGTGGACAGCAAGGGCGTAGATGCCACTATATTAACTACAATTTTATTATGCCTTTATCTAAGATTTCTGAAATAATCGAGAAGAAAACATTATTCTTACTATTTTTAGGGATTGATACAACACTCAGTTCCATACAGATTTTGGAAACTCAGCAAAGGATTGACAGTCGCTATTGTAGTAAAAATCTGCAGTGCAGGTAAGTAAATTGTTTTATTATGCTTTATTATAGTGGAATAGAATACCATTAATGTGGCATGGCTACTTGGCTAGCTCCTTCTCACAGTTGTTTCTTCTAGCATGCAGGAGTTTTTTCTACCTTTTAATATTTTTTCTTTTTCAATTTAAATGCTATTTCCATGTTTCTGGAAAGATACTGCTTATCTCAAAATCTTACGTGCCTTAATGCCACCTTTTTCAGGAATGGCAATTACAGCTATGTCCTTCCTGTTAACAAATATACACCCGTGGATGTCGAAATCTCACTGGAAATAAAGTAAGTACTATTAAAGATGATATATTCATAACAGTACAGTGATTCATTTTTTTATAGTCATTCTTGCCTGGTTTCTATTGTGACACTAATTTGTCCCTGTTCAGAAGAGAGGGACAACTCTATGCACAGTGAAGTTCTTAATATAGACTTTTGGGTAGATCCTTTGCTGTAGCATAGGCCCAGTACCTCTGTCAGCCCAATGACAATTTTGCCCGTTGATTCAGATATTAAAACCTAGTAGTCTTCAGATTCCGTTTAATAAGCATTTGAGCAGACATGTATACATATATTAGCAGGGTTGTGGCTTGTAGACTAGGGATTTCAGGTTCTTCGGTATAGAGAAATATTATTAGGAACATATATATATATACCTCAAAGGAACACCTTTTTTGGCATGTTGTGCCAAGCACCGTAAAAGGGGATTTTTGTGCAGGAACCCCTGGTAATACATACAATTGTGACTTACAGTGGGAATAAGCAGCAAACTTATTCCTCTTGGCAAGCATTTCCTCCTCATATAAAAGTCTAGCTCCATTGTGTTCTCCCAGAAGTAACAAGTCCTTTCTTTTGGGGTTCTTCTCTGAGAAAGGCCAGCGATAGCCAGAACAGCTGCCAGACACTCTGCTCAATGACACTTCATGACCCCAGTCTCTCCAAGAAAGAGCTCTGTGTAGTTACAGTCTTTATGCCCAATCTTTTGATCTTCAATATTATCCTTGTAAACATGCACCTTTTTCAGATAAGAGGAAATGTGAAGTGCCTGCTTGTTTTCTACAGTCATTGAAAATTTGTCTTTTAAGTGAATGCCATTATAAACTAATTATGCAACCCTCCCATGATATTCATATACATGATATTCAATAGATAATATTCAGAGTATCACTGTAGCAGACGCTGAATTTATTTTGGGTATTGGTTTGTGGTTTGGCAGGAAGGGGATTTTCAATATATACCTTTGCTATATACTTTCACTAAACAAAGCTGCAAACTTTAAAAAACCCAAAATGCTTAAGAAAACCCAAACATATTTGGATTATTGCTGTGTCCAAATATTGTAAGACTTTGTAACTACTTCAAAAATTTGGAAATTTTACACCTGCTGAATAAAATAAAATAAAATCAACACACACTACCAACAGCCATGTAGGACAGAGGAACTGCCATATATGAATTATATGCTTTAAAATTGATGTTTCTTAAACATTTTGTTATGGTTTGAAAGCACATTTTGCTGAGGGTGCTTCATTGTTCCCCACAGCATAAACTGTAAACACTGGTGCCACATTTTCCCCACCTTCTGCTTTCATTCTTTCTGCTAGCTATTGCCATATCTGAGTTCCTTTGGATCTCCAAGGCATTTTTGTTTGTTTATACCCTTCTAAGAAAAGCCATCTGGTAAGCTAGGAAGTGCTGGAAACTCTCTCTATGGGTAGTTTGGAGAAGAAATGACCACGGAGTCTTTGCTGTTGAAGAATTCTGAATGAAATTCTGTTTACCACAGCTTTCCCAGGCAAAGTCTGGGACATTTTTACTTCTTTTTAATGATACTGTTGCATGTGTAGAGTAGCAAAAGGGAGTTATTTATATAGGTTCCTGTTTTAATTCTTACTATGGGTTTGTCCTCCGTAAAATTGATGTTGTGTTTATATGCCCAGGTGCCCTCTGGCACAGGTGTGTTATGACTAAGCATGATGTAAGCTCAAGCATGTCATGACCATTAATTTGTATACAAAGTTATATACAATAGCTTCTGGTATGAATGCGCTTGAGGCTTGAGGAAGTTTAGTGTACATTTCTAGATTTATCTTAACAACTATAAAGAACACCCAGGTTTCCAAATGCGAACCACCTTCCATCTGTGGGAGGGAATAGGAGAAGATTAAAGGTTGATGGCTTAGGTTTATCTCTTTCATATCAACCAGTGAAGTAAGCTCTTCTGCTATATTTCTCCACAATTCAGTTATTTGGATCTATTTGCCTTTTATGTATTTTGTCTTTATGTATGCGATTCCCCTATTTAAGAGCAATCTGATAGACCCTTATTTTTCTCTGTTTCTTGAAGCACCACAGAACCATTGATTATATTTCTGTGCAAAGTCACATTTGGAAATTATTGCTCCTATTATTCTTCAGGCCAAAACAGTAGGAAGGATTTCCTAGAAACCACACAGGTAAGATTTTTGCAGCAATATTCTGGCTTGTGGGGATCATTTTTTATATACTGCCCAGCACATGGTTCTTTTTTCATCTCTCGCATTAAAGGTACTGTGCAAAACTAAAAATAAGATTGAGCTTAATGTAGAAAAAAAAATGTTTGTTTTTCAGATAGTTTTGGTGGTTGAAGTCACACAATGCTGAAATAATTTGTGATTAGCTTTTACCTCCCTTTTCTCTCCATAATGGTGTTCCATTCTACTAGCTCTGTTTTCTTTACATGAAAAAATCATAGTCTCATAAGACGTCACAATCCCTTGAACAATGCTCTTGATTCAATCAACATTGTGTGGATGCATTCTGGAGTGTAGGGAGATACGGAAGGTGGAAAAAACTTGTTATAATACCTAGTTCTGCTGAACAGACTTATACACCACTTTTTGTAAGGAATGAATGAAGAGATAAAAGAGGCCATGAAGATCTTAGCTCCAGAGTGTGGAAAGGAGGGTAACTCATCCCAGCTAGCCACACTAGCCTTGTTAATAGTGTATTTATGGGCACTTGGAAAAAAGAAATAGTCCAGTAGAACCTGACATATAAAATTAATGGCTGCCAATTTCTTATCTTGATTAAGGTGGTAGAAATGCAAATGGTACTTTGAGTCTGACAGTCATAGGTGGCTTGGGCATGACCATAATGAGATGCAACCTTTTTGTAGGAGTCAGTTTTCTGCTGAATTTTATAAAAATCTATCTAGTGTCTCTCTACAAGGACATTTTTGAGTCTACTTCAGCCGAACTCAACACTATACATATATACACATAATGTCCAGAGATACTTGAGAAATATGAGTACTTCTCAACCAGGGCCTTAGGAGACCATACTCAAAACTCTCATCTATTCTACTGTTTCCATTATTGTCTTGTGAGTAGTGAATTCTAGTTTTTAAGTCTTGAATTCACTGGGAACAGTGGTAGTATTCCCTTTTATTTCTGTGTGAACAGGAGTTTACCAGTAAATCTCTCTAGGGAAAGTTCTTTGTTGTAAAAGCAAGAGGAGTTTACATGTCATTCTCTGGATTGCCTCAATGGGAATAAAGGCTGTTAAAACATGTTTACTTTTCCCAATAAAAAAAATATTTAGAGACCAGATCTTGCAAAATGTTGATCGTCTCCAGTAAATTGATGAAGGCCTTAAACTCCCTTCAAATTAGCTGGAAATGTAAGACTCTTTCAAGGCCTCAATTTTTCCACATTGCCTGGAAATGTTTATTCTAGCTAAAAAAGTTGTAAAGGCAGAAGCAAGGATAATAGTGTTTCTGAACAAATTGTAGGAGAAACCTCCCTACAGTTGGAGGTCATTTCAGAGTCTTCTTTACATTTTTGATCTGTGGTGCAATAATTGATATGTTCTTAATTGATTTTAAATTACTTTATTGCTGGTTTGTAAAATTAGAGCACTTGGGATATCCCCACCCGTAAGCTGACTTTCTGATCAACTTTTCAAATGTCATTGCAAAAAGTTAAAGGCTTCTCTGCAACTGCTGCAAAGATATCAGAAAGCCAAAATTGTCCAAGTTTTGACCCGTCAGCCTTAATTCCAACAGAATTGAAATGTCAGACCCAGAGAGTTTCGCAAGGCAGAAATATCCCTGAAGCTTGCTGCCAAAACTGGTCAAAGAGATTTCCTGTGTCAACCTGAAAACCACATCAAAAGACTAAAGCTAACTAGCCTCCAGCAGCAGTGAGCATTCAGGTTTGATGTGACTCAGAATAGAAATGCTGCCTAATTGAAGAGGTTTTTTTCAAGAGGATTTTCCTAGGTATTGGGAGGCTTAGTCCCTGCCAAAGGGCAGGACAGCAATCATTTGGACTCAGCAGTCTCATGTAAGTGATATCATGTGAACGTATCATCTCCATCACAGAATGTGTCAGAAAGTGAAGGGAGGAGGGAAAGATGAAGGCAGTGAGGCACTAGGAACTGTTGAAATAAAAGTTACCATAGATCATTAGGTTAAAAAGAGGTGAGGACTGAATTTTATTTTATTCAATGTAGCATAAACATTTCACATACAAAATGTATTATTTCACTTGTACACGGCATGATCTTGCACTCAGAAATAGCATGAGATCTTGCCTGCATCTGTTTTTGAAATACTGAGCGAAGATGCTACTTATGTCTTTAAAATATACAGAGGAACTTCCACTGCCTTCTGAGGACTAATAAAGTTGCCCTTTCAAAATCAGCAGAATTGCCACTTCCTACTATTACTCTTTAAAGCTTTCGGGCCACCTGGCACATCAGGAACAATCCCTTTTTGTTGTGAGCTTTGCTTGGAAAACTAGAGAGGGAGTTCAGTTATTCAGAGCCAGCTGAGCGTCACTGGGAGCCAGATGTATGTCAGCTCCTGGGCAGAGCTGTTCAGAGCAAACCCACGTTTGCAGGGCTTAAAGTCAGCACTTCGTCTTTAAATACTCTGACTATAGCTATCAAGTCTTGTTATCATAATTACTTTGCACTGCATTTGTCAATGAAATGTTTCCAGAGACTATCCTTCTCTTCAATTTCATGTGAAATAAGGTTATCTAATCTCTCTCTCTCTCATTTATCATCTAGGGACGTCAGCATATTTGGCCTCTCCCTGTGGCTAAATTGTATGACAGCGCATACCATTTCCGTGTAGCTGTACCGGTAAGCCTTTTCAAATGGCAACGCAACAAAAGACAAATAGCATTCAAACTGAGAGAAGATCCTATATGAATCTCCTTTATTTTTCTTCTGCAGGGTTTTGCAGGCTGCTCGACAGATCCTTATTTTGCTGGAATGTTTTTTACTGATTACTACTTCTATTTTTATCGGCAGTGTAACTAAAATGTTGCTGATCATTCTGTTCTTGGGGGAAAAGACAATGAAGCTCTTGATATGAAAAAGAGACTTGTGAATGGCCCTGGATATTTTTTTAAGCCTCTTGCTGAGTTGTATGGCACTTTCTTTTTTGTTTCACTTTAAATTAAAAAAAAAAAGGATAAAAATAAAGCGTATGACAACAACCATAGCTCTGCATTTCCAGGAACTGTTTCTAAGAGGACGTGAGGCAATGGATTATATGATGTGTAAATAAATAATCTCATTGATCATACTGAAGTTATATGATGATAGAGCAGGCAAGAACAAGTGGGTAGGAGCTCTGCTCAGCTGGGATACACTCCAGTCCTCAGAAGATGGTAAGATAATAAAATCTTATTTGCCGTCAGGAGACCTGCGTCTGTCCTACAGGCATATACCTTCTTTTAGTATCTGCTGCCCTTTATTTATATATAAATCAT
>JAOXJM010000001.1:38518670-38531957 GCA_026413425.1 Tringa solitaria
CCACGCTGTTCCTGATACAGGCCAGGATGCTGTTGGCTTTCTTGGCCACCTGGGCCAAGACTGTATTGCAGTTGCCACTGAATGAGTCAGTGGATCAAGGGCCCAGGATAAAACACTAGTAGCATAAGAGAACCCTGAGCAGGCCCTATTTTTCCATCTAGAAGTTTATTCCTGTTAAAAAAGAAAGACTTTGCTATTTGCCTGGGACATACACCAGGTCCAAAAGTGCAAGAGCAGATACCCGGTGCACATGATTCAGCCTGTGCTTGCATTATGGCGCTTTTGTCTGAGAGCCAGCCAGGTGCTTGGTCACCTGGAAATCCCAGCAAATGTGTTAATTCTCCGTCCCCCTGGATAATGTTTTCAGAATACATTGAATTGCCAGGCCTGTGCTGGCTGTCTGTCCAGTGCACATACAGCGGATTCAGCAAAGCCCAAGGAGTGTCGGCCTGTCCTGATTTTGGCTGGGAGAGTTAATTTTCTTCATCGCAGCCTGTATGGGGATGTGTTTTGGATTTGTGCTGAAAGTTGTGTTCGTAACCCACTGATGTTCCTGATGTTCCAGTTACTGCAGAGTGGTGCTTACCCAGGATCAAGGCCTTTTCTGCTTCTCACACCACCACGCAAGTGCGGGCTGGGGGTGTGCAAGAAGTTGTGAGGGGACACAACCGGTACAGCTGACCCCAGCTGGGCAAAGGGATATCTCAGACCACATGGTGTTGTGCTCAGCAATAAAAACTGGGGGAAGAAGAGAGAAGGGAGGAACGTTTGGAGTTATGGTGTTGGTGTTCCCAAGTAACTGTTATGCGTATTGGAGCCCTGCTTTCCTGGAGATGGCTGGACACCTGCCTGCTGGTGGGAAGCAGTGAATGAATTCCTCGGTTTGCTTCACTTCCACTTGCAGTTTTTTCTTTACCTGTTAAACTGTCTTTATCTCAACCCACGAGTTTTCTCATTTTGATTCTCTTCCCCATCCCACTGTGGGGAGAGTGAGTGAGTGGCTGGGTGTTATTTAGCTGCATGCTTGGGTGAAACCATGACGCAGCCCCACCACATGCACAGTGTGTGATGTACATACCCAGATCTCAGTCCCTTTTGGTGTGGAAATGTGGAAGCTCTAGGAATGATTCTCATATCTTCTGAGCCTCAACTTTCCCGTGTTTGGGGAGGTGGATCTCATCTTGACGCCACTGAACTGGTGACGTTCTCTACCTCGTGCAGTCCTTATCCCTTGTACAACATTGAACTGGGATTGCCATAGAAGAATACCATGGGGAAAGCATGGCTGGCAGCACTTTGCGTCCTGAACAACTAAAGGAAGTATGGATTGACTTCTCCAAATGAAAAACATGGTTCTAAAACGTTCAAGCGTCTTGGTTGTTTTTTTGCCATTTCCGTGTGATCAGTGATAAAGTTGCAACAATTTTTAACAGTGGTCATTACAATGTAATTTGAAACAATTTTTATAATACTGAATAACCTGTTATTGATGTTGTGTGTACATTCTATCTGGAACAGGAAATTCCCATTCCCTTATCCATTTTTAATACAACTTGGGTGAATTGTAGAGACCTCCAAACATCCGTCACTGCAGTATTGAAGTTAGTTCCCTCTAACTTGAGCGGGAGCTGTGGTAAAGCAAACTTGCAGTCTGGGTGATCCACACAGCTGTAAATTGCAGGATGGAGCTCGAAGGTAGAGCTAGAACAGGGTGATGTGGTACCATCTGATCTGGGTTTCAAACTGTGCTGTTCATACCAAGAACACGATATGGCAGTTCACATTTTTACTTGACTGTAACACAAATTGCCCAGCCTTGCTTTCAGTAAGCTTGACCTAGCTGTGGCAGCGGTGTTTTAATTGAGGACCTTAGATCACTTGGAAGCTGTGAGAAGCTCACAATCCCAAAGCTGAGTTTGGAGCCTTGAACAGCACAGGTCTGAAGGGAGACCTGGAGGTGAGCTTTTGCTTAAGTCCTGCTTATCTGTATTTTTCTAGGATCATAGCTTGCTTTCTAGAATCAGAAAAATATTTGCATTAAGAATTGTTAGGGGGTTAAATTCTGCTCACGGCGCAGAAGTTGCTCACTCAGGAGTCATTCACTTCTTAAATTACAATCCAGCTGTAAAATGAAAACCTGATTTACATCAGGTTTACTCTTTCTGTTGATCTGAGTGCTAGAGTATGTTTAAAATAAACCCATTCATTGTAGGTATAGAAACTAGTTTCAAGATACACAGAAATTTAATAATAATTTATAAACTAGTTGCAGTGCTTTAAGACTTTTATATGATATGTTGCTTTATATGAAGACATGCCTTATATATATGACATTATAGTACACTTAAAAGCATTGAACACAACTGATGGAAAGTCATTACAGGACTCGTTTATTGATCTTACCTTCATCTTGGAATAATTCTGCATAATGTCCCAGCTAAACTGTGCTGCAGAGAAACAATTTCCCACAGATTTGTGTCCTGTATTGCTGAGTCTGTCACTGCAAAAATCCCAGCTGCTCTGCTGGCTTCCATGGATCACTCTTCCACATGATGTTTACTTCCTCCCACATTCCCTACCTGTTAGACGAGGCAAAAGGCAGGATCAGCTCTGATTTGAGCTGTTCTCATACTGATGGGGAAAGCTGGCTGCTCCCTCACACAGGGAATTCCTGCCTGCCTTTGGAAATGTTAAATTGTTCCTCTCTGTTTCTTTGTATGGGCACCAGTTTGGGTCTTTTTCTCTTGGCTTCGGATTTTCTTGAACCTTGTAGAAACATAATATGGCTGAGCCTCTATCAAATGTGATTGTAATTGGTCAACACATTAAATATTATTAGTAAGCAGAGCAGGGAGGTTGATCATACCAGCTTGGAAATGTGATGTTCTTTTTAAAGCCAGGATTTAGTTCATTCCAGACAAAAGAATCCTGACTGATGGCTCTCAGGTTTCTTAGGGGAGATGGTGCTTTTTGAAACAGATGTTTGGGAAGTTTTAGTTTGTAGATGCAGAGCTTTGGACAATGTCTTTGACACAAGGCGGCTGGGATTCAGTCTCACTCCTCTGTAGGCCAGTGATAAAGCCTTCATGCCTTAATTGCTCACTAATAATTTTGCTAACAGTATTTTCCTTTCACGTAGCGGAAGAGGAACTGGAAGTGGGGCAGTGTTGCAGGGTTAAGTGTATTAAACACACCGAGATGCTCGTGTGGGTCAGGATTATATGTGTTTGGGACTAATCAAGCAGAGCCTGTTTTAGTAAAACAATGTGCTCAGTAATTCTGAAAAACACGACCCGCTGAAGAGTGTATAGGTCTGACCTTAGCCTTTCAGTTTCAAAGCCTTGATCTTGGCACGTTAACTCAAAATCCTCGTCAGGGTATAGAAGTGTTTCTACGGAAAAAGCATGCACTTGTCTTTTTCTGGGCAATAGTGATCAAGTAATTGGACAAAACAGTTTTCACTGTTACATTTCCACAGCCCCTCCCTTGCTCTTATTCATGCCTAGTATTTGTTAATTTTTTCTAATCTGACGTGGGTGTGTTTGCTCACTGTGGAATGAGTAATTTTAATTAACACCTGCAAACCACCAAGTAATACCTGGAGTGGCAGCCGCTGGCTATGTCCCACGCTCTCAGAATCATTTGGATGAAAGAACAGCGCTTTCTAAGGAAAGGCCAAGGCACAAGCATGTCCCTGTCTTAGAAAGTATCTTTTGTCCACTGACTTGCTGTCCCTCCTGCTACGGTCTGAGGAGCTTTGGGGAGCTCCTCAGGCTCTCCCCAGCGAGACTCAGGACATGGGACTTGTTGAGCACAACCGCAGCGCCAGCGAGGTTTTAGACACGTTAAATCTCTTTAGTTGGTCCTAGTGCTTCTTGTCCAGGTTCAGCGTAGGTTAAAAAGAGAAAAATTCATGCACTTGCAGCACGTTGGGCAGCTTGATGTCCTCCTAAATATAGTCTCCTCTCCCCACTCCAGCTCCCCAAATAGCACGTCTTCTGTCAAAATAGCACATGAATGAACATTTGCAGCCCAAGCCCTATATTCAAAATCACAGGTTTCACACTGGCAATCCTGACCCAATTTTAACCCTGGTTGCTATGGCGCTCTGCAGGCCGTGCGGTCGGTGGGGCAGGGCGATGTGGCAATGGCACACAAGCCTTTTGTTGCTCCTTGGCCCGGGTCCAGCCAGCTTGTCCCCCCCTTCTCCCTCCACCCCACAGCAGCTGCCAGCAGCCTACATCTGCTGGCCAGGAGCAGCAGCCTCTGCTGCCGCTCTGGGTCAGTCTCCTGGAGACCTTCTCCCAGGCACCCAGAGCTGTTCCCCAGAAGACCACAGCTCCCATCCTTTGGCTCCGTGCCCCTGTACTGGAAAAGCCTCCATCACCCTTCTCCCAGGCTTCGAGCAGGCTCCCTCTCCTCTTCCCTTGCCAGTTGCTTTCCAGCCACCCTGCATCCTTCTGTACTCCCTCCAAAAAAGGAACTCGTTGCAATACTTCCGAAGGATGGGATTTAAAATAGGTCATCTTCTTCGTAATGGGTAAAAAGCAAAGGGACTTTTATGAATAGGATTTAAAACAAAACTCATTATTTTAAAGGCGGATGTTTTAATTTCTAGTTGATGTTAAATATGTCGCAGTTGCCTACACACAGTAATATAAGCACAGGATTTGCAAATTTGAGTTTAATGTTAATTTAGCCTGTAGAGATACTCTGTGGCGTAATCAGTGCTTTGCATTTTTCATTCAGTCTTAATGTTACACTTTCCCTTCAACAACATAATCTAAACCACAGACCAGCTGGCTGTGTTGATTAAAATCCTCTTTCTGCTTTTTATTAATCTTCATGGTTCTGCACTAGAATTATGAAGTGGTCATGGTCTATCAGGAAGGAAATCTGCTGGGCCAGAATGCAGTATTTACAAATTGAGATTTCTGCCTAAAGCATATTGCTGATTCCTAAAATAAGTTGTGTCCTGAATGCTTTGTTCTATCCACAGAGCCTTACATGAGTTTGGAACAAAGCTCTTCAGATTAAATTACTTACAAATAATTCATTTTGCATTTGACTGACACATTTCCTCACTGAAAACCTAGATTAAGAGAATGTTGTTAGGGGATAGGGGGTGACAGAGGACTTTTTGCTGTCAATAGGCCTAATCCTGCCTTTTGGAGGCATAGAATCATGCAACCTCCTCAAGTGGACCCTCACTGCCTTTACCTTGATGGCAGAGGGAGAAGGGATGTGGTCAGGGTATTGCTGCAAGGGAGGGAGCACTGATCCATGAGTCAGAGGTTCCTTGGGTTGCACAGCAAAGGGATGGGAAATGTTCTCAAATGGAAGGTGGTGGAGCAGTGGGAAGGATGCTTTGATTCCCAAAATTCATCCAAAGGCTGCTTGGGCACATCCTCCATCTTCTTTGCACTGCGAAGCTCCTTGCACAAAGGCTGTTTGTCCAGACTAGATGAGATTCACCCCAAACAAGTAATGTGCTCTGTGTGTTGTTGCTTTTTTTGTAAATAACTATTTGATCACGACACTTAGATTTTTTTTAAAAACTAATTTGATGTGATGATTAGGCAATCACTTTAGCATGTGTTTTTTCAATTATCTCTCATTAACAAAATGAGGCAGTAACTAAGCATAATCTATCTTTTCCTGATTTCTCACAAGGTTAATTAAGACTGTAGATATTCTTGCTGAGGGGTTTGGATATCTTTGGATCTAGGGATGGTTAACGTGGTTATATTCTGTAATTATACTGCCTATACTTTGGCCAAGATCCTACCTTTAAGAATGGTACCCAGTGAAAACATTACATTGGTAGAGAGATCTGCCTCAGGTCCTTGCTCTACTCTTCCTCCTGTATGTTGCTGTGAGGACTGTTTCAGTCCATACTTTTGGGGCAGAGAGAGCACAAAATGATGATGCATGCTTATAAATAATGCATACTAATGTCACAGAATTTTGATACAAGGAGTGAAGTTTGTTCTTAGGTTTTACTCTTTTGTTTCTATAGTTGCACTTCACCACAAACACCCATTTTTACTATTCAAAAGGAATTGCCTTTCAAATTCTATATCATTGCTGTCTGGTTTGAGCTCTAGCAAGGGGCTGTAAGACTTGCAGGTTGAAGAGTCAGGGCCCTAACGTTTTCTAGAAGCTTTTCTCTCACTCTAAGGAACGATACACCTTACCTCAGCACGTCTCTCACCACTGCAGAGGTATCCAGCCTACAGCAGAGTAGGACAGAGATAGGCCATGAAGATGAGAAGTACCTGCAGTGTTAAAATCATGGCTTCCCATGACACTAAGAAGAAGGATGCTTCCTGAGAGCCAGCTCTGCTCCGATGTGCACCATTGAACATGAGCTCTGACTGTTTGGGAATTAGTCTTTTGTGACTGGAGCTGTTCTTTCTCCATTTTCTTGCAGGTGTCATAAGCCTTTGTAGAATGCCCCTTTCTTGAGGGCATGTTTCTCAGTTTCTAGGCTGGTTTGAAGTCTGCTGCAACCTTATGATTTTGCATTTTTAATCTTAAAAAAAGCAGTTCCTTTTTCTCATTTTGGAGGGTCTTGGTTGCAAAAATGTCAGTTTTGGCTTCCTCTGTTCCCAATTTACTTTTGTCCGATTTTCAGGCATTGATAATAGTTTTTAAAGCTCTGATTTCTTCAGGCGTAGAAACTTGCACTGGCAGCTTGCTGTGGTAACCTCATTGCTTATAGGGTGCTGCTCAGCATTGCTTGGCTGGCTACTGAAGGCTCATGGAGTCACTCCTTAAAAAAAAAGACAACCCCAAAAGGCTACTGTGTGGGACAGGTTAATTGCCTTGTTTTTCTCCTCATGACTGTTCAGGTCTTACGTTCACTGCACTTTTGCCATCTCAGACATTTTCTTCAATATAGTGCATATAGTGGCTGGGCTCAAGCCACAGAACTGATTGGTAGCTGCATTCAGTCAGTGGTCTTCCCCTGTAGACCCCTGTGTTCTCATCTTGCTCCCCCCTACAGCATCATGGCCAAAGCAGCTCAAATTGCCCCCTTGGCATTTGTCTTACCGCTTTCATTTGTGATCTGCTTGCTCTAAGGTTCAGTCTTTTGCTTCTCCTCTTGGTAAATATCATGCCAGCTTCAAAATTCGTGCCCTTATCTTCCATGTTCAGCAGCTTGGGATTTCTCTGCTGGCTTTTGTGTTTCTCCCTCTTTTGGACCATCACTTTTGTCCCTGTGCTTTCTCACGCAAATCCCTCTCCCAGTTCGCTATGTCCTACAAAAGCTAACTTAAATGATCAGAGGCTCAGCCACACCACCAAATATGGATTTCATGAGCTTTCATACTGTAGTGTTGTTTCTTCTGTGCTTGTGGGTGGTCTTACTGACTTCAGCTGGTGGTTCATGTAGCACTGGTGGTCCTTACTTGTGGATGAAGGAAGGAGGCCTCAGGGAGAGCACACCTCTGGGTGCTTTGTCCACACACACCCCTCAGCACAGGGCACCAGCTGAACACCTCACAAGCAGGAAATACAAAAATGAACAGAACCGCTTGACAAAAAGAAAGCAAACTCTATGTTTCTGGGTCACTTTACTATCCCTTAAGGATTTATTTTTGCATTAAGTTTTGTGGATAAATGTAGTTTTCAAGACAACAAAGAGCAACCCGAAGGATCTCAGTCAATCCGTCTGTCTTGGGGAGGGTTAGTTTCCTTGTTTCTGTTCAGACAGCTACCAAGAACCATACCCTCTGTGTTTACTTATTTAAACTGAATTAGGTATCATGGTTACACAAATCAAAACAGAAATGGTCTGTGGATACAAGAAGCAGCTGATGTTCTGTTTCTGGAATAAAATATATAGAGACAATTTTTGTTTCAATGGAGAAATAAGAAAAAAATCGGAACCTGTCAAAGTCAAGCATATTAAAGGAGATGGTAGCAAGAAGAAGACCCATATGCTGTACATAATATATGACTTTCTTCCTCTTCTGTGTCTGCCCTCCGAAAGATGAAAAATTACAAGGGCTGAAACTGAAAGCATCATTAAATCTTAATCTGCTGGGGCTTCCTTAGTGCTAGCGAGGTCAGGCTCTGCTGCAGAACATAGTGACAGATGGGGCGTCCTCTGTGAAATCACTCTGCGTTGCCAAACGCTGTCGGTAGACGGGCTGTCTGTCGCTGTGCACGTTGCTCCGGTCCGTACTCCCCGGGAGCTCCATGCCCAGGGGTGGGATCGCTCTGAGGGACCCAGCCCCCTGAGCAGGAAAACGCCAGTGTGGACATGTCGTGCAGACACCGAGTCAGGAAGGATGGGCTTGAGATTAGGGCCAGTAATGAGATTTCTGCCTCCGTGATCGTGTTGTAACCTGCAGGCAGGAAAATGCGGTTTTTGCAAATGGTTGGTCCTGGCGTGGCGCTGAGCTGGGGATCTCTAAACGGCTCTGAAGGGCACTGTCCCTGCTGAGCCTGGTTCCCGTGTTTTTCATTGCCTTGTATGGAAAAGACTCAAGCCTTGGAGATTTATGATGTTTGCAAAATTAAGTTGAAAGCTCCTGACTGAGAGCCTTAAGGGCTTTTCCCAGAAGCAAGGAAAGCCCATACTGCAGCTGAGACAGAAGGATAGCTTTTACTTTGTGTCTAGATATGCTTACTTTTGACCAGGTTCCCTATGTCGCTATGCTTCTGACATCATAACTTGCCAGCTAATTCAGTGATGAAGCTGTTCACCTGAAAACAAACCAGTCAAGTTCCTCCCTAAAGCTTCGGCACAGCAAAAATGGTGATCCCTGAATCAATGCCTGCCCCAGCTCCATTTTGCCAAAGTCCTTTGCAGCGGAGGAGCTGAGGCTGTTTCCCAGGGCTGCCAGAGCCAGTGTTGCAGACACTGTGGCCTTAGGGCCTGTCTGCTTTTGTTCAGGAGGGAGATAACATGAGCATTAGTTCAATGTGACCTACCCCACTGACATTACACACATTTGGTCTGAAAGCTTCATCTTCTACCTCCTGTACGGAAGAGAGCTCCTACTGCACTAGCAGAGGAGGCAAAGAAAATCTAAAGCCATAATGTTCTGTCTCTGGTGTCCTAAAGCTCTGGTGAACTGGTGGTATCATTGCCTTGGTGCTACCGGTTGCCTTTTTGTGATCATCTGGGTCACAAATAGTCCTGGTTTCTGCTGGAATAGAGTTAATTTTCTTTCTAGTGATTGCTCTGTTTCAGATTTGGTACGAAAGGAAACTGAATAATGCCCATTGGTGTGGTTGTTGCTAGGTGTTATATTTATACCATTCAAGGACTTTTTTTCAGCTTCCCATAGAAGCTGAGAAGGAGCATTGACAGAGCAATGGAATGGACAGTGGAATATTCTGTACCATAGACATCATGCTTGGGAAGGTGCCAACTTCACCGATTCACGGGGTGGTAAGCGTGACTTGTGTCATTATTGTTATCATGATTATTATTATTACTATTGTTATTTTCCTTTTCTGTTATTCTATTAAACTGTCTTTATCTCAACCCATGAATTTTTTTTTACCCTTTTTTTTCCCCTCCTTTTTTACCTCTTATCCCTACCCTTGTGACAAGAAAGGAGGAGGACTGCGTGAGCCACTGCATGGTCCTAGTTGCTGACTAGGGTTAAACCTTGACACAAATGTAGTTCAAGCAACTTGTGAGAGGTACTGTTGCCATCGATAAACTATCTAATGTTTAGGGTTATAGCAAAATCCTTAGGAAACAGTGGAGCTTTGCTCAGGCACTGCTGCTTATGAGCCCCCTCATTTCAACTGTGTCTAACCTGGGTTGCAGGTTTTCCCAGTGCGGGCAATTTTCAGAAGTCATTTGCTGGGCTTGTTTGCCTTGTGAAGGCCAAGGATGTTTGTGGAACCTTAGGATGAAGCTTTTAAACTTAAGTGTTAGATCAAGAATTGAGTTTTTGTATTGGAGCTTTTGCCTTTGATGAACTGAGAAGCACCAAACCTGAAACAAATGGGTTGTGCACCTTCACCTGTGCATCACAGCAAAGAGGAAAGCAACATAATCTTTGCTTAACAGAAAGACATTATGCTTGTCAACAAAGGTTGTAGTTATTTACATTTTTGAGGCAATTGCAAGCTTTCACTCACTATGGGTGTGAAGAGGTAAATATGAAGGTAGCTCAGCCCTGAACAGAATAATGTCTAGACCAAAGCAGTACTGGTGATGGTGTACCTTAGAATATCAATACATCAATGGCAGTTTGGCTGACAGGCAGATCAGATGTCCATGAAGTGGGGACAAGGTGACAAATTGTCAAGCTCAGCTAGGGGCAGCAGAGGCTGAGACTTTATACCTGAGGTTACCCAAGAGGGCCCTAGCAGAGCAAGGAGCAGAAACTGCATCTTCCAAATTGCAAAACAGCCTCCAAGCCAACAGCTCACCTTTACTCTCTCACAGACATTTCTTAATCGCTCTTCATAAACTCTGCTGTGTGCCTGCCTTTTGGCTTGTGGCAAAGAGCCAGCTCACCTGGGCTCACAAGGAGTTTTGTAGTCCGATAATGTTTCTCAAAACAGCAGGCATCATGCTGATGATGTGACAGACAGTTTCGTGTTGGGTGAAATCTCACTGATTGTGGGATTAAATTTTAATTTTTCCAAAAAAAGGCTAGTACAGGAATATGCTTATCTCAGAAGAAGAAAAGTTCTTCCTTGGCTATGTGGAGTCATTGGAAAAGTGGCCACTTTTGCATGGATTATCTGGGAGCACAAGCTCTACACAGAATGGCAAGAGAGAGCCAAGGTCGTTTCCCTTACCATGCATCTTGGATTTACAGCATTTCTGTGAATTGTGGAGTTACAAAATCCTGGCACCTGCGTGTCTTGACTTTGCTTCCTCTTTCTACAGGTGTTATTCAGATGTGTGTCAATTTTCTTCTCCAGGTATATGCCCAACTGGATTTTGATAATGCCTCCAGAGGCTCTTGTGCAGTTCTCTCTTCAATTACTGCCTCCCCTCTGGGAAGATTTTACATTTCAAATTGTGCTGAAAAGCACCTGTCCCACATTTACTTTAACAGTGCTAGCAGAGCTCCCTCCCCAGGCTCTGGAGACTCCCAGGACACAGGGTCAGTGCTTTACTCTGTTTTGACGCAGCCACATCAGATTTTGTTTTTAAAATGCCTCAATCAACATATCCTGGAATATTAATCCTTTCTCTTCAATAGATAAGCCCCTGTTTTTGGCAACAAATGCAGGAAAATAGCTACTATGGAGCAAGAACTGTGTGAATTTGCCTCTACTGAATGCTGCATCATGCTGAGCTGTTCTGGTCCAGATGGGGCTCAGACATCTCTCTTTTCATGTCTTTGGAGCAAACATTCCCCTCTTTCCATGCTTCCATTTGCAGGGAGCCTGCTGCATGTCTGAGCAGGGAAATGGCCATTTGTATAACAGAGCTGGTGCCACGTGTTGCAAACAGAACGTGCCGTGTGCTTCATCCTGGAGGCCTTGCTTTTTCACTTTCTTCTTTAATTGTTTCAGTGGACTTAACTAAGCCACTCAAACAGAAAGCCTGGGGTTCCATGTGCAAGAAATGCGCAGTAGCCATCATGAGCAGATGATGCAGTTGGTTCCTGAAGCTCTGCAGTGGGCACCCCAAGACCGAGGTGCTGTCATTTGGCTGTGTCCATTTGACTCATTAAGTTGCCTTCCTCCTTTGCTTGGGGCTGCAGTGTAAGCCGGTGCCATGAGGGTTCATCTTCATGGTGCTTTTGAGGGAGACGTAGGCAAGCCAGCTAGAAGCCCACCCCAAAATGTAAGCTAAGTCTTCATGAGTATTGCTGATGAGTCCTTGTGGACGTGTGACTTGAGCGCCCTCACAGCTTGCAAAAGCTCACTTGGCATTTTTGTCAAGCATCAGGGAAAGAGGAGCAGGCTTCAGGAGAGGTCTTCTGACATCTGCCACAGGGTAATGGTGGTTCTTACCACAGTTTGCCTGCTTGAGGAGAAAATAATGGAGCTTAGTTACCTTAGGCGCAAGCTAGATGGTGCTAGAGCATATGAGTAAAGTGATGTTCCCTTATTAAATTAAAATATGATGGTCGCAAGAAACTGTAATAAGGGAAAATCCTCAGAGTCAGAGGCTTTATAATACCTGGGTTTGCTTTTTTATTTTGCTTTTTTACTTTTGTTCTAGCTGTGTAAAAGTAGTTTCTACTTCCCCGGTCCTCTCAAAATGTCCTGTCAAATATATTAACTTACGGAAACCTCTCTTTGGTATTCTTGTTTGGAACAGATTAATAAGCTGGCCCTGCTCTGTGATTTGAAGTAAGTTTTTTCTCTCTCCTTCACTTCTCTGTTTGCATTACATCAGAAGAGCAGCCAGATATTCCCCAATGCCGAGGGGCAGCACCACTCGATGTGGAGCTTACAAAGAAAGATGTGCATTGATGGAGTAAGTGTTCGAAAGCATTTGTGGGACTGAAGGGCACAATTCCCACTGAAAACCAGTGGGAGCTGTACTTTGGAGTATCCTGCACTGCAGAGCTTCCCCCGGCGTGTTTTCCCAGCCACATAAAGCACCTTGCTCTTTAGAAACAGATTGCTCTGCGACACATATGTATTACTGAGTGTAGCGAAAGGAGTAAAACTGGAAAAGCTGAATATGTTCAATGTGTTTAAATATGCCTGGAGGTTAATATTTTAATTGGCAGAGTGCCCTAGATTTCTGGCTAATGGGCCTGCTTTCATGAGCTCCTGCCGCGTCTGACACACTGGCCCGCTGCTGTTCAGACACAGTTGTACATCTGGTGATCTGAGCTGCTCTTCTCCTTCTCTCGCACCCTTTTGGTGAGCGTTGCTGAAATACTCAGCCAAAGATCTGCCCTTTCGTCTGAGGTTTGAGGAGGTGCTGGAAGCTGTCCTTTTCGTGGTGTGCGATGTGATCAGCGGGCACCGTGGAAAACTGCTGCGATGAGCGGAAGAAATGGTGCTTGCACAGCACCAGTGCACCTCTGTGAGGCCTACAGGTCTGGAGCAGCTTTCTTATGAAGACAGACTGAGAGAGTGGGGGTTGTTCAGCCTGGAGAAGAGAAGGGTCCAGGGAGCCCTTATAGTAGCCTTCCAGTACCTGAAAGGGGCCTACAGGAGAGATGGGGAGGGACTCTTTATCAGGGAGTGTGGTGATAGAATGGGGGTAATGGGTTTAAATTGAAAGAGGGGAGATTTAGATTAGACACTAGAAAGAAATTCTTTACTGTGAGGGAGGTGAGACACTGGAACAGGTTGCCCAGGGAAGTTGTGGATGCCCCATCCCTGGAA
>JAOXJM010000001.1:38537850-38561665 GCA_026413425.1 Tringa solitaria
GATGATCTCTGAGGTCCCTTCCAGCCACCACAATTCTGTGATTCTGTGATTCTGTCTTGGTTCTGTGAAAAGACACTTGCCTTCCCCAGGCATGAGCACCACAGAAAGCTGTCTGCCTGCTTCTGTATGTGCACGTAGACTGTTTCCACTGCCTCTAGTTTTCATTTGTATTGTACCTAGATGAGAATGAGGAGAAGGAAAAGTCAAGGCTCACCATGTTGATTATGTTTTGGCATTGGGTTTCTCTCGTGAGAGAGCATTACTGATGTGGTGGGTCAGGGGGAGCAGGAGGGATGGGAATTACCTGCTACTGGCTGGTTTCCTGCCTCTTAGGATAAATCTTCAGCTTTCATTTTTTTTTGCAGCCTTCATCGTGCTGACATTGATGTCAGTCTGCGCTGACTTGTTTTCTCACAGCAAACACAAACAGCACTTGATGTGCATATTGTCTTTTTCACAGCCCATATGGTCTTCTCAGGTTCCTCAGGTGCTTGGCAGAAAGGGGTTATTCATCAGCAGCTTAATTCACAGCTCCTTGGGGAGTCAGGGATGCTCCTCAAGGAGAGTGAGCAGCTAATCCCACGCATAGCACTAGCCTCTATCTAGGACAGTGTGATGATTGTGGAACGTGGGAATAAGTTAAGAAAAAAATGAACCACCCTGAGGAAGAAACGATTCCTGAAGTTACTGTAATCATATGTCAGACACCTGTGTGCCCATGAGGGAATCCAGCTGGATCTTCTACAGTAGCTGAGGCCATAGACTTTTACTTCCTTAAACGTGACATTGGAGCTAATTGTGCAGAGGAAAGGGCAATAAAGTGCAAAAGCTTCAAAGGCTTGTGCAAAAGCTTCAAAGGCTTTAGCTACTGTTACCTTCTGGCTGGGGTCAGCCCCCTTAGAAGTGGGACTCTGGATAAATGAGTCTAGGAGGCACAGGAATTTCTGCCAGAAGAGAAAGGCTGGGCAATCACTCACATTAATTTGGACTAAGTGAAGCATGAATGAAGCCTTTACCATTCATTCAATGTTAATCATATTGTTAGCTAGAATAACAAAACTGACTCTGTAGAAATCCAGTCTAATTTCCTTTTGTTGTAAAGTTAATCCAACCATGTTGTTATTGCGCAGAAGTTCGGTCTTCCTAAAAGATATTTGACATTGGCTTAACATCGCTTTCATAAGCTTAATTCTCCTGATTGAATACTGTTTTTGTATTTAGCATGGATAACCACTCCATATATTTTGTGAAAATAAACTTGTAATCATCTATATACCCTTGAAAAGGGAGACTATCAACCGTGCATCCAGGCAGAGTATGATAACTTTGAAATAATAAGGATGAATCAGATGAGAAATAATAATATAAATAGTGATGTAGACATTGTCCAAAAGGTAAATTCACTTGAGACATATTAAAGTGTATCGTCTCTGAGAGACAGACAGATGTGTGTTTATACCGATTTTGTGGGTGAGAGAAAACAAGACTTGGAAAGGACAAGTTAATCACTGTTATTTAAGGCATACTTTGACTCAATAAAGAATTAGATCAAGTACACAACCTAAGCCTTTGCTAATGATGGTTCTTCCTTAATATGTCCTTAAAATACATAACTGCACTGAAGAGAAGGTTTGGGTCTACTAATCCAAACCTATCACAATCTCTGCCTCTGAAGCTGAGATAATCAAATGAGTTGAAAAAAAAATAATTAAATCCTATCTTCAGGTCTGCCTTTTGAGCATGCCTTGTGCCCTCCACTTAAAATATTGCCTCCAGGTATCCTCACATACTTTATACACAAAAGCATGAAAATATGTGTACACAGACACACAGTAAAGTTGCTGGCAGCCAATGCATTTAACTCGCAGCCAAATGCACTTGTGTGGTGCTTGTCCTTAGCGAACCTTCCTCTGGTATTTCTTTTGAGTTTCAAGCTCATGTAACGTTGAGTTTTCACTGCAAAATCAATGGGGTCACATGGAGTTGGTTGCCTGGTTTAGCGTGGAGAATGGTATGGGTTTTTCTTTACATCCAAAGTCTTCTCCAATATTGCCTGAGTCTACCTTGATGTGCTTAAGCGGATGTAAGAAAGAGAGTGCTGCTGTGGGAGGGCTGGGTCTGCCCTTTCCACCCTCATGGTCCCATCTCCTCCTTGTGCTGGTGTCAGCAGCTGCACTACCATGCTACTGTGCGATACATCGGGTTTCATATTTACAGCTGCTCTTTTAGTCTTGCTAATCATCTTAATTCAGTACACTTCAGCAGAGGTCCTTGCAGTGTTCTCTCTGTGTGTTTTATGACCGGCCATCAGACAGAGCCAAGGTTGTACCTCAGGATTTTGCACCTCTGAGGCATAGATTCGCCTCCTTCTCAGGGACTCATGTCTACTCTTTGGACATTGCTCTGGCATGAGAGGAAGTAATTCATCGTTTGACTTTATCTTCTTGCAGATAGCAGGACCAGAACACCCCCAAATTCAAAGACTTGGGTCTCTGTCAAAAGCTGCGTGTGCCTGCAGGCGTCATGGGACTTCTGTGCCATGTGGCATTCCAAGCCTAAAGCTCTTCACCCTGGCACCTCCAAATACACATCATGTGTTGCTCCAGACATTGCTGGCTGTAAGAGCATAAAATATTTATGTAACGCTCAGCATTACTAGCACAATTCTTTTTCCTCTTAATTAACGGAAGCCAGAGAAGGTAAGAAAATATGTTGTAAGCACACCTGTTGTAAGCTGCCAACCTGCAGTGTCACGGACAGGAGTGGGTTCCAAAACGTCCTGATTGTAGTGGATTTCTGTGCATGACTGATGTTCCAGGTCTGCTCTGAAAGGAAGTGTTGCTTTTCTCCTAGGCAGGAAGCGGCACCAAGAAAGAACAAATTCCAGCACCTCTGGAAGCTGGGGAAGTTGGACTTCGTTTTAGCTCACGGCAACCCTGAAGACTTATTGCCAGGAGGTTCTGGATGTTATCAGTGCAAAGTGGTTGTCTCTCTGCCTGCAGGTGCCTCGCTGGGGTTATATGGGGCCATAAATTGCTGCTGGGGTAGTGCTTTCCCTGGTCTTTGTTCTCTTGGCTTCATGTGTCAGAAAGCTATTAACAAACATCTGTGAGGGATTCTCGGTGATGGGTTGTCGTCACATTTTATGGATATAGGAGCTGCCTTCCAGAATAACGCCTGGTCCACCCCTAGGTCAGTATCCTATGTCTGATACCGGCCAATGTTGCTGTGAAATATGCCCATAAACTCTATAATAACACATTGCCCATGCCTTTCCCTTCACCTTATGTCTGATGCCCGAGTAACAATAAAACTTTTGTCTCTGTCTCCAGTGTGTTAAGGAAAATGAGAACATTTTTGCAGGCTACATTTTAGGGAAAGTGTCCTGAGGACTCTCTAACGCTCTCAAGTTTTCTGTGAGCTACAAAACTATGACATTTATAAACTGGTTTCAGTTGTGCTGCTAACAGACTGAGGCTGACAGCTAGCATTTTGTGGGAGAAGACTTTCAATTCTACAGTGCTTTTTAAAGGTGTTGTCCCATGTACACCTGTTATGAGGCTTTTTGCTCGGTATGTGGTCCTCAGTGCTCCTGGTGTCCTTCATGTGTGTCTGAGGGGCAGTTTCTGACTGGGTCGACAGAGGGTCTCTGCATCATCATCTTCAGATGTGCTGGTGGGACTGCAGCCCTGGCTGCCATGAAGGGGAAAGGCGTGAGTTGTGCCACGCAGGTAGTCTCCAGCCCAGCAGCTAAGTCATGACCCATTCCCCCAACCACCTCAAATTGTCCATCAGCTGCTTTAGCAGACAAATGTAAGTCTGAGGTGAGATCTTGTGTACTGGAACTATGGCTGAGGTGCCACATTTTTCATTATCCTTAGCTTGCATCGCATTTGCCTGCTTGTGTTGCAGAGACGTTTTTAATGTACTATTTAAAAGTATCAAAAGTGAGACAGTCTTAGCTGCCATGCCCTTGCCATGGTTGCGATTTTTTATTCCTGCTTTCCTGTGGGACTTCAGATTTCTTTCTTTTTCTTTTTCAGTTTTTAAGATGGAATCTGGTGGCTGGAATTGTTTGGTTTTGCCCCTTGGTGCACAGACTAAGATAGCCCATCAAGAATGAATTTTATGTAGTGGCAGCTGGGGGAACATTGTTCACCTTTGGTGAAATCATGGCCACATGAAGGCCAGCACAGATCACCAGCATCTCTTCATACTATACTGGAACACTTTCATGAGACAGGGTTGCCCTCCTTTGTCCCTTGGGATGAATCTGACTTCTTCTGACTCGCTCTCACCTTACAAGAAGTTGAGGACAGAACCTGTCATCAAGAAATTTCATTATGAAAATGTAGTTGGGGCTTTGGCTATTTTGTTTAACAGGGTCATTAATAGATGGAATTGAATGTCCTAAGTTCTTTTGGTTTTGATTGAATGGGACAATGGCATAAGGTTAATTAAGTGCCAATTGATTTTTGCAAACAATATTGGAGAACAGGAATTATGAAACAAAATAAGTTGCAAAGTTAGCAATCTTCAAATGTTTCTAATCAAGTGGCTTTTATTAATCTACAATTGTTGCATTGTAATTAAACATGTATTGTGATTGCTGAATTCTAATTAAATAACAATTGATTACTTAAAATAGAAGAGGGGGGGGAAAAATCTGCTCCAATAGTATCTTACTTGAAGTGCGGATTTCTGCTGCCCTCCCTGCACCCCACCGGCCCTGGCCCCATCTGATATCAATAATATTTTCTGTGGAGAGAAAAAACGCTTCTCAATGAGATGTAATTAAGCAGTAAATTAGTGTTGGTCACGCGAACAATGAAAATGCTGGAGTGCTTTGCCGTTGCTTGTGGTGAAAGCTGCTCCTGGCTGGTGGCTGAGGGTGCTTGCAGCTTGGCCAGCCCTTCCCAGGGTGGATGCTTGGGGAGTGGGTGAGAGATGGGGACCCCTCCCTGGCTGCACCTACCCCACTGGGACACCTTGCTCTCCTTCTAGGGCCATGGTGAGAATGTGCTTTGGTGGCGAAGAGTGTGGCAAATCCTGGAAAAGGACGGAAAAGTGGTGGAAGCTGGTGCTGTATCCTGCTGTTTCTTGGTATGTGCCTTTTGACATGTCTTCATTCATCAGGCAAATTAACAGTTAACTTCTAGGTTTTCTTCTTATTGATCTATTATGGCAAGAATATGAAAGTCATATGGTGTCTGACACATTATAAACAGAAATAGATAAATGGGTTATGTCAGTAAGGAAGATACCTGGTGATTTGGGGATGTCCAGCAGCAGGAGTTGGGAGAGGCAGAGCATGAGAGAGCAGTGAATGGACTTTACCATGAGTGGGTTAGGAGTAAGGTTACTGTTTTACCCTCTAAATTTTCACCCATAGCTGTTACAACCATGGGACACAGGGTCACAGATGTGATTCTGCATATTATTCAACCACCAGTCAAGGGATCCCTTGAAAAAGCTGGTATTGCAGAAGTGCTCTGCTGCTCCCTATTTTGGCAGTGAGACCAGGGACAAGCAAAGGAGAGACTTTTTCATGCTCTGAAAGCCACAGCCCTTCCAGAGAGACATGAACATGCGGAGATGAGAGAGTTTGTAGGAGCTGATGCTGCACTTGTGTCTCCATAAGGCGTCCCTGAATAAAGAAATTCAGCTTCCAGCACTGTCAGTTCAGCACTTTGCCAACTTCAAACACAATGACAGGTGTTGTTTTGAATTAATAGCAAAGTAGTCATCATCAAAATTATAGTTACAATATGATGAGCTTTAGTGTTTACCAGGAGTTATGCATCTTCAGTATGCTTATTGCTGTTTAATCTGCAAGGTTGGATCCCCTCAGCAGAAAAGTTGACATTGAACTGCTTTCTGGATTCTCTCAAGCACCGTAGACACAATTATCTTTACTCAGGCTGTCTGCAGATAAAGTAGAAAATTAATTACTCTCAGATATTATCCTTTAAGAAGCTTTTTAAGAGAGAAGAAAACAAGTTGTAAGCCCTGCAAGGAAGGGTAATTGTCTCTTCTGGAGTGGGAGTATCCTACAATCTTGTAAGAGCACTGAAATAGCTCCTGTAGCCTAAAAATCCTGGTGAAGAAAATTTTTCTTATTCACCTGTACTGACTTGAGGCCCAGCCTATATGTTGTTTAGTTGAGCTTTGTCTCGGTAGTATTCAGGTAAAAACCACATTGATCAGGGTGTTGTTTCCATCAGGTTTTGCACTCAGCCAGCCAGGCAGGATTTGTTTCCCCGTGAGGATGCTTCTTTGCCTCGCTGAGACTGTGTCACCCAAAGTCAATGCTTCAAGGCTTGAAGTGAGTCCGATCTCTGTCCTTCAGCGGTCATCGTGTCCCAGCTTTTCCAAGGGGGAGGTCTCCTCGGGACATGGCTGTGTCCTTTCCATGAGCCCAGAGGGAAGGACATCCACCTGATAGAGTAGCTCTGACGTCTTGAATGTCTTGTGGACATACCTTGGCTCAAATAAAGGAGGTAGATAGTAGGCAAAGCAAACAGACTTTCTTGTGACCTTTTTCTCCTAATCAAGAGGGAAAAAAGATAATTGGTTTTGAAACTGGCACTGTTCAGTGGACCAGCACTTCCACCTTCCGTAGGTGAGCCATGAAGTTATTTGCTCTATGTATTAATTATCCAGAAAAGGGATGGAAAAGAATTAGATCCATAGTTTGCAAATGACATCAAATATTTAAGTTAGGAAAGAAAAAAGAAAATACACAAATGTGCAATTTATTATTCATCGGCAGTAGCTATTTCCCCTTACAGCAGGCAGACTGGGAAGAGCAATTAACTAACGGTCTTGCATTTTGGAGTGTGCAAGGGGAAGCACAAGCCATTCGGGTTAGAGCACACAGTGGAGGCAAAAAGTACTTCTGCCCCTCCTAGACAACAAATGAGAGCAAGCCCCAAGCGTGCCTCTGGCCAACAGACAGAATTCATGGCCACTTTGTGCCTCAGGGTAGCCTCGCTCTTGCCGGGGAACAGGACCCAGCCCGACATGGCACCGAGCAGCTGTGTCCCCGCTGAGGTGACGAGGCCTGGGATCAGTGCTTGCGCTGGTGAGCTGGTCAAGACCTTTATGATCTGCTGACAGGAGTGATTTGAATGATGGATTTAGCTCAGGGAATGCTGGATTAAATTGCAGGCGGGACAGAGGGGAAAAAGCTGGATGCGACTGTTGACAGATTGCAGAAAACCTCTAGCTGATGTACTTAGTGATTTAGAAACAACCACCCAAGTGTCAGATTGAGTAAGGGACAGAGTAAAAAAAAATAAAATCACTTGGGATTATTATTTTTACTTTCAAGGAATTTGCTGTCCACCTTACCAGACAAGCAGCTCCCTGTTCTGTTTGCCTGATGTTTGGCAGAGCAGAGAGTGCTCTGAACTGGGCAATAAAAATTAATGAGAGCAAGAAAAGATCTCTGGGAAATATAACTGAAAAAAAATAGATTTTTTTTTCATCTAGAGAGGAGATGAATGCAGAGACATGATGGAAGGATGTACAATCACACAGTAATTGAGAGAAAGCAAATTGGCCCAACTGAATGTCCCTCTAGTACTAGCATTAGAGCGGATTTTGTAAAATGAATGCATTAATGTACAATGAATGATTTAAAAGAAGGTGTTAGCAATCTTACTGAAAGGAAGAAACCCAGTGTATTTCAAAAGCTTTGCATATCCTAAATCATCCAATTATACAACCTTTGCAGTAATCATATGGCCATCACAGCATTACTGTTTTACAAAATATCACAATGAACTGCTTTTTCTGTTAGGAATACTGGTTTCACTAAAGAGTGGGGTGGTTTTAAAGTCAGAATAATCTCATTGTTCAACGTCTCAAATACGTAATTGTGCATTTGTTTGATAACTAGCTCGGGGTGAGCAGGCTGCAGATTATTTTGTCCCGCCTTGTAAGTGAAAAGAAACGAAAAGTGGCAGAGAGATTTTATATTGAGATGTGGGTGAAATCCAACATCCATTTCTCAAGAAACAAAGAGGCTTTGTGCGAGGGGCTGTAGGGCACCCCATCAATCTGCCCCCACAAATGCAGCACTTGTGTTTCTGTGGCCGATAAGCAGTGGCTAGTTCTTCTTGATACTGCCAGGAGAAGTCATTTGGAGCTTTGCATTCACAGGGAGGGACTAAGTCTTGCTCCAGTCCCAAGGAGCACGCACTTTGGCATCATCAAGAGAATGGTTCAAAGCAAAGGTCCCCTTGTCTTTTGTCTCAGTTTTTGTCTCATTTTACGACAGGTCCCCTAGGTTATCATGTGGTTTTTGGTACCTCTCAGTGCCATTCAGCAAAAGTTATCTCCAATCTTTTTTTTTTTTTTCTCTACATGACATGAGTCAGTGGGAGAGCACACAGTGCAGCACGGCTCCTACCTCCTGCTAAATGGAGAGGTCTGCAGAGTTGAGGGTCCCTAGGTTTCCAACTCAGCTTGTGTTTTTTGTGTAAAAGTAAGCAAAATACATCCACATTTTCTCTAGAATTGCTCTGCTGGTCAACTAAAAAGTGTTTTTATTGTTGTTGTCATAGTGTAACGAGATTTCCCTCTGAGATGTTTTTCAGAGTAGAACCAAACCAACTACAGTTTTAACGTGGCTTCTTATTGTATTGAAATTACAGATGATGGAGATTAATTTGTTTTATTTTTAAATTGGTTTCTGTTCCACCATTGTATATAAAACTGCTTATCAGGAACAGTCATTTTTGAAGTGCTGCATGTTCTACTATTTCCATGGTTGGTTGGTTGTTTTTTTTCCTGAAATATGGCACCTGTTTTTCCTAGTAATTAGTGCAACAGTTCATGCCAAAGCTAACAAATTAAAGGCTTGGCTTTAATTACATCAGTTTACGAAAGGACAAGCTCATCTCTCTATTTTTATTCATCTAATAGCCAAAAGTACTCTTCTAGCTCCTGGTCCATGCTCAGAGAAGCACCCTCAGAAGGCTAGTTAACCTGCAAATCTTAAACACTCAAGGAGATGATCTGCCATTTGGAGATGCTCTCTTTCCCCTTTGACAGAGGAGGGACTGTAGATGATTAGTCTAAACTATCTGGCCCATGCCTAAGTAAGACAAGAGCCATCCCAATTTACCAGCTTAGGCACTTACAAAGATCTTTAGACCATGAGGTTGTGCAATATTCCACTGGTCAGAGCATGCACCGAGAATGCTCAGAATAGTCCTGGTTTGGTACTTGGACTGTAACTCAAAATTTGTTTTAGGAAAACAACCCCTCATAACAATGTTAAACAGAAAGTTCCACCTTATTTAAATAATACTAAGTACCCAAAGTATTTAAGTTGCATTAAAGTATCTCATTTTCATAAGCAATTTTTTCTTTATTTCCTGCCTTTATTCCTATCATATATGGCATTTTTACAATGAACAAATTAAGATGATTCAACAAATATTCTTGAATGGAGACTGAATATAGCTATGGATAGAAATGACAAATAAAAAGGTTAAACCCCAATTCCTTCAAGAAGTGCATTAAAATCCCTCCTGTAAAGCAGCAATACGGAACATCTCTGGATGGGGCTCTACAGAAAGTAGGTTTTATGTGTTTTGGAAGTTTGGGGTATTTTTTGCTCTTCTGCCTTGTCATCTGGTATCTGCTCTGGGCTTCCACTCACCTTCTCTTTGTTTTGGTGGAAATACAAAAAGATTATGTCAACTTCAAAGTTCCATAGCATGGGAAAACCATTTCCTAGCCAGAGTTAATCTCAACCACAGCACCCTTGGAGGAATTGTTCTTTAAAAAAAAGCACATATTCATTTTATTAGCATTACTTTTTTTATCCAAATAGGGACCACAGCAAGATACGTCACTAAAGCCATTAGAAAGACACTGGAAAGTTTTAATCTGTTTTCTCTTTTTTTCTCTTTTTATTGTTTAGCAGCTGCCTCAGGTAAGACCCTTCCTTGGTTTTCTCCTAATTTGCAATCCTTGTCATACAAAATCCACAGCCATGGCTGGCCTCACTGGGTCACAGCTGAAACTCTTCTCTCAAGCAGCTTTTTCTGGCAAGAAGCAAGTTATCCATAGTTTGATAACATATTACAGGTCCAAAGCAGTGTCATCGCAAAGGGGACATAGATTTTTTTTTTTTTTCCCCTGAAATTTGTGTCTTCATTCCTTGGTTTTAGATGTGTTCATCTGGAGGGCTTTAATTAAAAAGTATTAGTCAAAGCATTCCTATTCCTTATTTGGGCTCAAAAGTCCCTGGATGAGGGACTGCCCTGTCCAGTGGGCAGCAGAGATATGTCCTGTCAGCCTGTTTTTTATTGTGATATCTGAGGCTCCATGGATCACTTAGGAACACTATGAAACTGCCGGCATCCTGATCTGATTTAAATTATTATGTTGTCTAGAGAAACGACATTTAGATCAAACATCTTTAAAAAAAAAAATCCCATATGCCGCAAATTCCAAACAAAGCTGGATTTGCCTGGAACATAATGACACCAGCCTGTTGTGCTATTCCACAACAGCCTGTAATTATTTCTCTCCTCAAACTGTGCATACATCGTTGAGGAGGCTGATACATAAATAAAAAGGCTGCATTAATTTCAAGCTACATTAGGAACTCAGGAGTAAAAATAACTGATGTCTGATAGACAGAAAAAAGCACCAGAATTAGAAGAAATCTGACTGAGAGGTTTCTAGGGGAGTTACAGAGCAGGGGGGGGAAAAATTAAATCATCAGAAAGCAAAAAAGTTTGTTATTGCTGTAGGATTGGCTCTGTGGGTTCCTGCAGGTCTTACACTTGATCGTTTTGAAGCTGGGCAAAGGCGGCACTGCAAAGCTATGGCATAGCCCCTGGGTCTTCATCTTTTCTTCTTCAAGGCCATGAGGAAAATGTGATCACATGAAGCCCAGTGTGATTTTCTAAACCACACCCTTTCTCCAGATGAGGACATGTCTTGGGAAAATGGCTAGATGGAGCTGACAGAGGCCGTCGAGGAGATGTAGGGTGCTCCTGCTTTCCTTCTGCTATGCTGGAGTCTGCAGCTCAAACTCAAGGGCTTTAGTCTGCCCGAATATCAGGTATGTGAAATAGCAGGTTAAATTGGGACTGGAATTTCACACGATGCTTGAATTTGACATGAAAAATCAAGGTATCTTCCCATCCTTCCCGTCTCACGTCTTGTCAGTTCATCTCTCACAGCTAAACAGGTATCCTCCATGTGCTCCCTGGAAACACTGTTTTGGCTGCCAAAACAAGCTCTTTCAGGCTAAGGGACATTCTCTGTCACTTTTATCTTTTCACAGCTGTTATGTATAACCAGGAAGGAGGTGGCCACATTTTTCAAACTGGCATGTTAGAAGTTAAGCTTTTAAATCTATAATTAGGTATGTAAATCTGAGCTATTGAGTTCCCAGAAAAGCTGAGTGTTCACATATTCGGCTGCAATCCCAAGGGTGACCATTTCAGCTAGCAGATAACATATGCTCTATACCAAGTTTTTTTAAAAACAAACCAATTCACTTCTAATCTTAAAAGTTCAGAAATCAAGGCCCTTGTCAGAAGAAAGGAGCGTAATGATGAATAACCTGCCTGGTGGGCAGCCACATCCTTCCCAGAGAGCACACTGTTGCCTAAAGCAGGTATGCTCATCAGTTGGGTCTTGCTGCTTTATTTTCCCTGAGCTTATACATCAAATATAACTTTTTTGGCAAGGAACCAAATGGTGACTCTCACCAGCACCACCCTTTTTGAAATTTCTCTCCAGCTCTCTGGCAGGGGCTTTTCCTGAAGTTGAAGCCTGACGATCCTGACCCTGGAATGGGAGGCGGTGCCTTTAGCCAGGAGAGAGGATGGGGCTGGTGGCTGAGACAGGGGTCCCACAGAGCTCTGCTGGGAGTGGTGGGGTCTACTGTGCTGGGAGGGGAGAAGGGAAGGGGCAACAGGGTTCAGGAGGAGAATGCCATAGCTGAGCAGGAAGGGGAAGACCCAGCCTCTCTTCCCCATCTCTCCTCATGCAGGGAGGAGCTTGCAGGGGAATGGAGCTCCAACCACCCCAGGGTCCAATGAAGGTATGAGCTTCAAGGTGATTTTTTCTTTCTTCCATATTTCAGGATTTGGGAAAAAGAAGTGACTGAAAATGAATGCAAATTTCTATTTAATTTTCAAAGGACCATGTTATTAATTGGTTTTGCATGCAACGTACTGATGCTTAATGAATCACCAACTAGGGACCAAGGTGTTTTACAGAAATCTGTTAAAACCCAAGTGCTGGCAGATTACACTTTCCACTAGAGTTTAGGATTACATGTCTGCTACTTATGTTATGACTAGGGTTGTAGCCTAAATTCAATTAAGGGTATCTCATGGCAGGTTTTACTGGATTGTATGTCCAAGTTAATCTGTGTAGCTTGATTGAATGGCACCAGTGAGAAGCGTGACTCACGCAACACAGGCTAACAACTTGCTCCCCTATAAATACTTGAGAATTGGCTTTTTCTTGAGTGTTAGCAGGAACTGATTCAAGTAAGTTCTTCTTCCGGCAGAGGTTGCTGAAGGACACCAAAAGTTTTCCTCTGGAGTAATTGCATTTGTCTGCAGATATACTGAAGTAACAAGTGATTGTTTGGGAAGACGTGTTAGATTTTTTCCCCCCCTTTCTTTCTTTCTTTCTTTCTCTTCTCATCATTGTCTGTTGTTTGCTCTTTTACACGTCAGTCTCTTTAAAGAGGAAGCTGTTCCAGCTGCGTCAAAATAATTTTCTTTTAAGGGTGCATGTTCTTCTTTTGTTGATCAAAAGCAATTAGAGAGAGAAGAGCTGACAGTTTCACTGAACTGTCAATGAAAATACCATAATGAACAGTTTATTTTGAAATAACCAATTCTCCCATTAAATGATCTGTAGCCCTGGGGGGAAGAACTGTGTGGGAACAAAAAGTACTGTTTGTTGCAGCATCACTGTGTTGATCTTTTGATATTTTCTAGGAACACAGTGGTATCAGTATTTTGAATGGAACATTGGGAAGCGTAAAAGAGACTGTGATGTACCAGGATCTGACCTCATACTGGTGACCACGAGAAGTTGCCTTCTTTCTTCAGGAGCATCTGGGTGTTTTGCCTCTGTCAGAGCTTTGCTATAAACACAGACCTCTGTGAACCCCTGTAAAAAAGTGGGAGAAGCATGCCGAGTTCAGTTTACTGATTTTAAAGAACTTTATATACTTAGTTGCTTCATAATCCCAACTGTACAGGTGATAATTGATTTCTTTTATTGATCATGAATGGTTTGAAGAGCTGTTCTTCTGGGAAGGGTTTTGTAGGACACCATGTATCCATGACGTGGGCAGTTAGGTATGCATATACACATCTTTATCCTGTTTCATAGACAATTGCTTCTGAAGAGCATCAGCAGCTGAAAATGCAGCACATCTTTGCACCAGGCCTGGCCCCTCGGAGAGACCCCAATGGCCCTTTGTGGCCATGCTCTCAGTTAAACGCCTTTGCTGTGGGCTCTGCCTGCCCTGTGCAGAGGAGGAGAACCGAACAGATCAAGGAGCTGCTCATGGGGAGAAGAAGGTGACAAAGCCAAATGCTAGAAAGACGTTAAACCCTTGGTGGACTATCAGGACAGTTTGTTCAACTGAGACAATGTGCTCAATGTGTTTCACATATACCTTGTTTAACATAAAATCTCTTAAAGAAGAATGTACCTGTCCCTATTTGACATTATTAGGAATAAAACTTGTTTTGTGCTCTTAAATTCTCCTTCTTCTTGACTGGCTTCCATAGGACCACCCATGTGTAGGCTTTTCCTACTTTCTCTTTTCCTTTCCATGACCTCCCTGATTTTATATATTTAGGGCTTCTTCCCCATTCCTAGACAGGTTCACCTCTCATGCTCTCTGGCCTATCTCCTCTCTGCTGTTATTCCTTCCCCAGAGCACTGGAACAGGTTGTGCATTTTCCTTCTCTGGAGATACTCAAAACTCACCTGGATGCATTTCTGTCCAACCTGCTCTAGGTGAACCTGTTCTGACAGGTGGGTTGGACTAGATGATCTCCGAAGGTCCTGTTCTGTGATTCTGTGACAGACTCTCCGCAAACCAAGGCTGATACTTGGGCTTGTAAAAACAGGGGGAAAAGAGTCTCCTCTGCTCCTTATTGTCTGATCCCAACTGACTCACTGTTGTGATGGTGCTTCACCTGTTTCCAAGCCAGAAGCCAGCATGGAAAAGCGGCTGCTACCCATCTCTGCATCTCACAGAGATGACCTGTGCCATTGCTTGACATCCACAGCAAAGTGAAGCACTTGGTCTCAGTGGCACACTCAAGATGGCACCATCTTCACGTCTTCTTATTTGGGGCATGCATGTTTTTCCACAGGGTCACACAGGAGACATCTCACTGCTCAGCTTTACACTTCTGATTTCACCACCCACTCTCGCCACATTGTGCTTCTGAAGCCAAAGGAGAGGTTACCACGCTGAAAACCCCGGAGGAGTGCTCGATCTGCAGCAGGTACGTGCAGAGATCAGTTAGCTGGCATAGGTGCTGAGTGAGAAGATTGACAGTCTGAATCTCTTCCCTGGAAGGTCTGTTTTCGATGTCTGTTGGTACTCATTAGGTCAAATTTATGTCTTGTAGCATAAGTATCAGGAATTGTCTGTATGCTGAAATGACCGGCTGGCATCCCTCACACAGAAAATCAAGCCAAACGGTCGATAATACCATTATAATCATTCTTCTTGATCCTTGCTGTCCTCTTGGCACTGCTTTTATAAAACTATGTCACTGCTGCTGCTGCAGCTCAGTCACCGATGATCTCATTCAGTCAGGCATCTGCTTGGACTACCAGAACTTCCAAAAATATGGAAGTAAAATTGCCTTCTGCAAGTAACTTGTGGTTCTAGGGTATGGTGACCAGCACTTGCTGCAATTCCCAATAGGCTGCTTTAAAGCTATAATTATTTAGTCAATATAATTAGTAAGAGTTCAGAAGTTAGCACTGAGTGCAGCAAAAAATGGATGACCGAGTTGGTGTCTTGTCTCCCAGAGATCTGGAAAAGGGAACTGTAGTTATACCTAATTTTTTATTATGATTTCTCTCGCATATTCTTCAGGGGGTGCATATTATGTTAATTCCAATGCTAATAAGAACCCATGAAAAACCTTGTCAGGAGGGCAAAATGGATTCCAAATTATTAGCTCTGCCTGGATATTACTTCTTTTCCCAATTATTGTTTCCAAATAAAATTTGTCAGTTTATGCCTCCTGACCTAGATGTAATTATAGCGTGGCTGTCAAGTAAGAGCTGGTTTAGTGCCAGCAACTAGGGAAGCCTCCTTTGTAGAGACATAAGGAGACTGTTACTTGCAGCTTCTCTTGCAGGGCTTGGGTCCTATTTAAATAATGAGAAAATAGCTGTCTGTCTCCGGGAGAATAGTATAAATGGCTGCTTTTGAGTGAAACATTTGGTGCTGTTTTTATGCTTTTCATGTTGCAACAGCATGCTGCCTCAGTGCAGCCTGACATAACCACTGTTGTGTCCAAGCTGGAGATGAAAAACAGCAAACACAACAATTTTAAGTGGGCCGTTTGTTAGGATTTTATATGGAGTTTTCCAATGGGAACCAATGTTGCTGGGGTCCTGCTGACAAACATGAAAGTACTAATTATAGATGAAAAGTGCATCTCACTTTGATTTGAGCTCTGTAGGACTATGTTATTTTTGTGTTACTCATGGAATGTCATTTCACACTAACATCAGAGATATGGATGATTCCTTATTTTGAGGATGTTCACGAAGAGCAGTGGGTTGCAGAAAGGCTTGGGTACGGTGGGCCAAACACCAATTTTTTTTTTTTGTTGCTGCTTTTCATTTGTGGTCCTTCTTTTTGTGGCATGAACAGCCAGCATACAAACATGGTATTTTGGCATCCTTTTACAAATTCTCAGCAAGTCCAAAGCTAAGCAAACGTCACGAGCGCATCCTAAAAAGGCAAATTGCCTCCAGAAAATGGCATCCACATAATGGAGCTTTTCTTCTTGTCCTAGGGGTTAACCAACCATCTGTGGACAGTTTGCAGACCAGAGGTCTGACACAGAGAGGGTCAGTCTCTTTTAGGTGTGTTTTGCCTCACTGCAACATGCCTTGCAAAATGCAACTTCTGCAAACTGACTTGTGTAAGAGGTTGGTGTCCGTACGAACAGGGGCAGCATTCGCTGGGATGGGGGTTCAGTGCTTCAGGGAGGGCTGCATGTGGCAGAGTGTGATGCTGCTTTATCTTAAAACTAGAAAATGAATATATTGTCAGGTCATTTGGGTTGCACTGGGGACAAAGCATTCAGTGGGAGTGTGTGCCTCGGCTCGGTATCCTCAGGCACTCTGGAGTGGACTGGTTTAGGAGTTACTGCCTCTCCCTGGGCAAGATGCCCCTGATACCTTGCCTCTGTCAGAAGGAGGGTCTGCCCCCCACCCTGGAACTGGGAGAGCCTGTGCCTTATGGGGGGAATCTCCTCTTCTTCCTCCCCAGCTCCTGTGGGGCTCCCGATGCCATGGGAGCTTCTGGCTCTGCGAGAGGCAGGAGTGACCCCCTGCTGCTCTCCCTGAGGTCGGAGCTTTGCCCCTGTGAGGAGCTACACAAGGCAAAATCTTCAGGCGCCTGCTGAGCCTGGAGCCGTGCCAAGCCTTATTTCTCCATGCTGAGCACAGTCAGAAAGATCAGAGCATTGTTGAGAGGTAGAAATAACAATTACTTATTAGAATTAACTTCTGCCTCAGAAATTACCTCTTCCTCCTCTGATATAACTTCTCAGTTGCCTCTACCCTTACTTGGAGCAAGGAAAATCTCCGAGACCCAGCTTTGGATTTCATTAATACTCCGGGAAAGCTGGGGCAAAGCCACCGGCTCCTGCAGGGTGACTCCAGCTGCGCACCTGAATCCAGTTTGACGACGGCAGAGCTGACGTGACAGCCAAGAATGTGCAGGAACAATTTAAAGCAGGAACGGAAATGTTTCCTCTTTAAAGAGAAGGAGGTGATATTGAGCCCTTTCCACATGCTAATATCCATTTCTGAAATGAAAGCCAGGCTGAGAGCAATAGATATATCCTGCACAGATTGCAAATCATCTCATCTCATGTCTGGTTGCTGAAGTCCTGGATTTCCTAAGCTCTCTTTCCAAACTTAGAAAACTTTTTCCTAAGTATTAAATCTAAGGGAAATCCATATGGTGGATTATAATAAATGCACTGATGTTAAAAACTGAGCTCTCAGAATAAATGATGTGATCATCTTAACCAAAAGCCTCTGGCCTTTCTAGAAGCTCTGCACTGGAAGACCTTCAGTTGCTGTCAATTCTACTTGCTTGTGGGAGCTGTGAGTAAGAATTTAACAGCAGCACCTATGGGGCACCTCTAACTAACTGTCGTCTGTCCTGTGACCCACATCAGTGCTTATAAGCAGTGAGGGAGAGCAAATTCCCACTGTCAGCTGAGAAAAAAAGAGATGACCTTTCTCCTGATAATTTCTCTGTGTGATTGCTGCTTTTTCCCCAGAGCTCAGTACCCAGGATTGTGAAGCTGGCTCTAAAAATTAAACTCTTAACATGTGGTTAATCATGTTGAGAGGGTGAGGAAGTGGAACAAAGTCTTCATGAGGAACAACATCCCTCTTCCCTGATCACCTGAGTGCTTGTTGCTGGTGAAATCTTCCCACTGGTGCCTCAGAGCAGTAGTTCTCAGCCGTTATCCCTGCCACTGGGTCGCAGCAGCAATCCTGAGTTCAGCATGTAGATAATACACCTCTGCCTTCCGCTTTTCAGAAAGCAGTGGCAACATTAACACACACCTTCTTTTTCTCAGTAGTCTGCATGGTTAAAAAAGCAGCGATCAAAAATCATAACTTTCCATGCAACTTTTATACCATCTGAAGGGCTGGGGTTTCCACTGCCTTCTCCATGTGGAGGTAAGGTGTTTGCAGTCACGGAAGTGATGCTGAATTCAACACTCTGGGCACTGTTTGTGTGACACACTCTGGAGTGATCAGCACTATATACATAAGAAATAGCCTTTGGATGTTGGTGCAACCTGACAGAAAGAAGTAATATTAACACCTCACAAAGCAACACAGTGCTGGGTAAGGACAGAGTGACAGCGAGTGGTTGGATACCCTCTCCCAAGTGCTGTGGCATCTCCTCCTCACCTCTGCCAGGCATCCCTTCCTCTCCCAGAACACATCCTGCCCGCTCTGGCTATCTCCTTGCTCTGGCCCAGCTGCACACCAGCATCTGTGTGCTCTCTACTGAGGAAACCAGATGTGCTGCCTGCATCACCTGTGTGTGCAAGGGCCATGGCATGCACACTGGTGGCACCACAGCCTCTCTTCTGATCTCCCATGCCAGGCAGAGAACATTGCCAGATCTCTCCTCTGACTGCATCAGGTGTATGGGGAAGGCTGTGATGGATGAATAATGGAGCAGGGACACTGATAGATGCCATGCTTCCCATGGGTGCACTGCGCTGTACATGGGATCATCATGTGGAAAGCATGCCTCCAGGGATGACCTTGTGCTGCAGCCACCCAGCCAAGCCCCTCTGCCGGGCAGCGAATCCAAGCTGGGAACTCACAGCACTATGCTGCCAGAGAGCGCTATACAAAATACCGTAGCCTGCAATAGTTCAGCACGATCAAGTGCTAGCATCTCATAAAGTAACCCCATAAAACTGTTGGACTAATAACACAGGCACTTGTGGCCTGTGAAAAACAAGTGGTGGTAAATAAGGAACCAAGGTGTTATTCTCCGGTCTGTCGTTACCCCAGTTTGTTTGTAAACGTGCAGGCATTAAGCCCATTATTGATGACAATGGAGTTGACTGCATTTGAGAGGCCGGTCTTTAATTTTCAGTTTTGTACCAAAACGCACAAATGCAGCAACACCGATCTGCAATTAGGATGTTTTTCTGAACATCTACATTTCCTCACAGCAGTAGAAAATTAAGTGCCCATCATTGTGATTTTGGCACTCAGATTTGGATCAGTGCCTGGTGCTAAGGAAAGAAGATATTTTACAGCACCACAGCTGCACCTTCAACATCAGGTTATTGAAATTACCCTGAAATAGAAAAGGTGCCTTTGCAAGGAAGGAGGCTGATTGCACTGCAAGAGCCTTTGCTTGCAGAGTGATAGAAGATGTGTGAACTGGAGAGTCATACATGTATAGTCTTAATACAGAAATAATAGAATAAAGAAAATATTTGTCTACAGGCTATGGTTGTCTTGATAAACTCATCAGCTCTGATTAAACTACATATTTCCTGCTAGTGTCTGGTGAAGGAAGTTCGTATGTCAGAGATTCACTTGCCACTAACATAATTGTTTTGTACCACTGGAATTTTATTTCACAGCAGGTATATCTACCTTGCCGTCACAGGGACCCAATTGTGTGGACGCAGCAGAGTGGCTTCAAGTGCTGAATCGGCATCTGTTAGCATACACGTAAATGTATTTTCTTTTCTCTGCCCTGAGCACGTGAAAGCGGTGCTGAGTGGCACGTGCTGAGCACACGAGCCTTGCCCACTCCCTCATTCAGTGTTTTTCTCTCCCCTGATAACTGGGATGTTTCTGCAGGACTCGTCCTTTGCAACCACCACTGTGACCTCCAACTTGAATTAGAACTTGCTTCTCACGCACCCAGTAATGCAAACTCCTGTGCTTTTACATTATTCAGAAGTCAATTGACGGTGAGAATTTCTCTTTCTTCCTCTCTTTCTGCCTTTCAGGGGTCTGTCCTGGGTCTGGGTCTAGGCTATGTTTTAATGGCTCGGATGATGGAAATAGGTGTATGTCCGTGAAAAATGCAGACAACATTAAGCAGTGAAGAGCCACAAGGAGGTTTGGACATCCAGCTGGTCTCAAAAGGTTGGAAATGTGGTTGGGAACAAGGAGGTATGATTCAAGGAGACACAGGAGAGGCTGCACTCGGGTAGGAATAACCACATGCATTGATACTGGGTGAGGGATGGCAGCCAAGGCAGCTGCTCCCCAGAAGGGGTTGGAGGGTTGGTAATGGATCACAAACGGGCAGAAGTATATGTTTTGCAGCTAGGACAAAAAGCAATGGTAGTATGAATGTATGAGCAGCAGTATGGTCTCAGAGGTATCTGAAGTTATTTTTTACAATTTTGCACCAAAAAGTCTCCAAACTGAATGTTGGGACCAGGTCTTGGCTTTGCTCTTAACAAAGATGCAAACCACTTAGAGCCTAGAAAAAATGTGCAGAAATCTAGAAAACATTTCTTACAAGGGAAGTTTTATAGAGAGAGGTTGTTATATCTAGAGAGGAAAGAACTGAGGAGAAACTGGGGAGTCATGTGACATGTAAAAGGCAGCTGGGAAGAGGAAGGAAATCTTGTTCCATCCTGACTGTGGATCAGAGAAGTGAGAGGCGTACATTTCTGCAGGGAAGATTTTAGCTTTGATATTAGAAAAATAATTTTGTGAAGTTGTAGCAGCAATGTAGCACATCTCAATGAGACCTTATAGGAGAATGTGATTGTATTTAATATAAAATTGATTTTGGTCATTCACACAGTTCACAACCACATACTCATGTGCACCAAAAAAAGTGTATTATCACAGACCTTAGGGTAATCCAGGTTGGAAAGGACGTTGAGAGGTCTCTAATACAACTTCTGCATTAGTGCAATGCAGCAAGCAGGTCCACAGGCCCAGAGGTAGTGAATTCATGACTCTTCTGGGAACGCTTTTTTCCTTGTTCAAGGCAGAAGCTCTGTGATTTCAGTTTATAACACTATTTTTCATCCTCCCACTCAGCACCTTTGTAAAGAGCCTGGCTTCGTCTTAGTGACCTTCCTTTAAGTAATGGAAAGTGGTATCCAAGTATCCAGGTGGTCTGGTCAGGAGCCTTGCAATTACAAGGAGCACAAGTGACATCATCTTGAGTCCTCGTCATCTCTCATGAATTGTGGGTAGTGTGGTGACCCTGTGCTGGTTTTGGGAGTGCTTTTTGTGACCCTTGGGAGCAGACAGCAATTAGAATCTCCTGTTTCTCCAACCTGTCCCAGCTCTGCATGCAGGATTCACCCACAGTCCTCTGTCTTCTTATCTAGGCATGGTAAGATTCCAACCCTGTTCTTTGTCTTTGCCTTTTTAATCTTCCCCCCATCACCTCTTAATGACTATTTTTAGTCTGTTAATAGTCTGTCCCCTGTTCTGGGTAGTTCCTTGTTTTCTTAGTCTGGGTGTCAGGAGATGTGATGGGACCCTGATGACCTCCCAAGAAAGGTGCTATTAGCCCCTGCCATTCTTCCGCTGTTTCTGCTGGATCTTCCATGGTTGGACTTTCCCACCCATTCTCCATTCAGACTTAGCATTTCTGTCACAAATGGGAATAAACTGCATTTATGGAATTTCTGCAGAGATCTCTGGAGATCTTTAAGAACCAGACAAATCAACATGTGACAGAACTGGTTTAGGGTGTGCTGAATCCAGCCATCAGAGTGAAGGATGGACTACATGATCCTTGACATCTCCAGTCCTAGTTCTGTGATCCATGCTTACATTGCTCTATCCAGATTTCTTCCTGAAAGCATAAAAAGCCCCCAAACCATTAGTTGAGAATAACCAAAATCTTCAAATTAGAATGCAATGTTCTTTTGTTAATAATGTAATAATTTCTAAGACAGCTTCCTGATATTTTTATACCTAGCATGATTTTCTGAACCCTTAAAATTAGCAATTTTAGGTATAGCATATGGCATATAGGGTTCCACAATAGCAGTAAATAAATACAGGCCTGCATTTACATCTAGAGTCCTACTAATCATGTCCATTCCACACCTGCACCCCTAAGGGCATGAAGGCAGTTCTCATTTGTTCCCTTTTTTCTTAACATTTAACAGCAACAAAAGCTAATGCAGCTAAATATTACAGTGGGATCTGAAGCTGTAATTGAGGCTTTCAGGTGCTGTGGGTATACACATAATTTAATTGGGTTATTACACCCTTTGGTGAGGAATTGTTTGACAGACGGACACAGGTCTCAGCAAACCTAGTGAGAGCCTTCCCATAGTAATGCTCTCCTTCTCTCTGAACAAATCAGGGTGAAAACCTCAAGTCAGTGGTACTTTTGTCCTGGATGAAGCAGTCAGGTCCATGCAACCAGCTTTAATTTGCAGATGTAATAGACAGATAACTTTCAAGCAGATCCAGCTTGCCTAGGCAGCTGTCAGTCATCAGGTCATCAAAAGGACTGCTAACCTTGGATGAATTCACACCTTTGCTTACCACCTCACTAAAGTAACCTGGATATTGCAGAGGAAGCCCAAGTGATCTGTCTTAGCTTAGCGCTAAGGGTCTTTTTATTGTAAGCGGAAAGAAAGGGGCCCAAGGAAATGCAAGGAGAGGTTTTATTTCTTACAGCCATCCAGTCCTCCTCTTCCTTGGGCCACTGATCGTTGTTCTCCAGTGCAGTTTGCTTCCAAGGTCTGTTCCCCAGTGGGCATTTTAAAGCTTAACCTTTTATAGGGAAAGGTGGTTTTTTTTATGCAGAAGGACCAGGAAGTTTCCTGAAGTTGCTCTGGGAATTAATCCAAAGAATAGGACAAGTCCTGGCACATGGCCAGCCCTCCCGTTGAGCCACCTGGGTTGGGGAGGTTCCCTCTTAGCAAAGGTTTTCTCCTCAAACTGTGCTTTGCCTGCATAAAGCTAAAAAAAGCTAAATTGGGAAGTTGTGCTCCAGGAAACTGGACTCTGCTCTAATTACATATTTAGTTACACCATTATTGAAATATTATAAATACCTTTAAAACGTGAAACAACAGCCTGCACTTTATGTGCAGTTTAGTAGCTCCTACCTTGGCTCATGTTTGCCTCTGTGAGCACACAAAACATTTCTGAAACCTGGAGAGGGAACCTGTCCCATACAGGCACAGCAAGGAGTGAGGTCCTCTCTCCTAAATTTTTGCTGGTGCACACAGAAACACAGGCAGCTTGGCTGCCAGTGGGTGCAGGGGTTTGGGTCATGGCAACCCAAGCGGATGAGCAACCAGTTCATGGCAACCTTTCCTGTAAACTGCAAACTGATGGATGGCTTCAGGAGTTCCTCTGAATCTAACAGTAAACCTTCCTTAGCTTTTGCACAGTTTTTTTTTCCTGATGACCACAGCTGGATGGAAATACAAAACAAAAGAAGCTCCAGTTTGTTTGTCATGAAAGTGGATGTTATTTACCAGACTCTATTCTGGCTACCACAATGGTATGGTTACCATTTTTCTGTAAAATAGATGTAAGCTGTCACTTACCGGATAATGGGAAACAGATGCTGTCCAGAAAAAAACCCTGGTGCACACAGCTTGCAACACCAGGCTTCCCGCTGCTGTGCCAGGGCTGCCACATCTGCAGGGAGCGGGCCACGCTCGGTCACAGTGTGGGGAAGAAAAGGGTTATGTGTTACCTTACTTTATACTGATTTGGGAATTTTGGAGACAAGGCACTTGCACACCTTCATCTAAGATGTTTTTTTTACTTCATTTAAATGAGAGTGTTTTCAGAACAGGTAGTGGGGTCACAGCTGGGAGCATCACACACCGGTTCAGGCTCTGTCCTTGTAACTGCAGCTCTCTGAGGCCCTCAGTTCCCTCCAGCGACCCCCACGGCTGAACAGGGTCCAGCTGAGAAAGGCTTTAAGTGCATTAAATACAAGTGAGACTTTGTGTGCATTTTGTTTGTTGTGTGTTTATTTTTGTCAGAGCTAGGTTGATGGTTGGACAAGATGATCTTGAAGGTC
>JAOXJM010000001.1:38563492-38615303 GCA_026413425.1 Tringa solitaria
CCTCAGGCCACAATTTTTGTGACCATTTCCAGACATTGCAGGTTATCAGTGCCTTGCTGTGCTAGCCCAGACCCACAGGGGACCCCTTTGGGATGCTGAGTAGCCGGGCTTAAGCTCTGGCTCTTGGTGGGACACACAACTGGTTAGAAACATCATCTCCCCACAGGCCTCCAAGAGGGCAGGGGAAAGGGGCTCTCCCAGCCCTGGACCTGGCTGTTTGGCACAGGGCAGCCCCATCCCTGCTACAGGGTACAAGGCACTGGTGACAGCATCTCTGTGCCCGTGCATCGCCTCCACCTCTCAGTCCCATCAGGAGGTCCCAGGGTGAACGTGCTGCAAACCTTTCACTTCCAGCCCCTGGCTTTTCTTTTCCTATCGGTAGCTTTGCATTCCTGGTTTTTACTTCTCTTCTTTCCAAGGTCTGCTTTGTTTCTTTATTACAAGGCTTTGTGGCTGGCTCAGCACAGAAAAACATTCAGGGTTTTGCTGTGAATTTGCTGGTCTGGTTCTTTTATCTGCCGTTGAATCTGCATCTGCTGCTTTGCTCAGCAGCCCACCCCTTGGCTGCTCTCTGCCTGGGTTAAACAGGAGCTCTGCCACCTACGGACCCATGCAATAGCGTTTCAAACCTTCTCTGGGCACAGATTAACATTAATTTCTTTGATGTGATGGTTCATAGCTCTGACGGGCTCTTTGCACAGTCACGGCAGCTCTCGCCTGGGGCACCTACAACACAGCGCTCACAGGTCTCAGAGACCTTCCTCCATGTGGAGAACATGGTACACATCCCTGCTGTCCGGCTGAAGCTGCTGCAGGCTTGGCACTGAATATTTCCAGCAAAGGGTGGGTCTGTGGTGGTGCACTCACAGTGGCTGCTCCCTCCCTCAAGGCGAGGTGGTCCTTCTTTGCACGTGGGGATCACTGTGCCTCTGCCGTTCTGGCGTGACGTCTTCTGCCATGACATCGTGTTCTGACCATGCTCCCAAAAGGGTCTGGACATGTGTCTTTATCACCTCCCCCCAGGCACTGTGGGCAACAGGCTGCGGGAGGGACAGGGAGGAAGGGCTGACACATCTGATGAGGACACCAAGGAGCCTTTCACCTCCATATGCTGTGCCAATGGCCATAAGGCACCCCAAATTCTTTTCCATAGGGGGGAAATAGCTTGAGTGGGATAAATGGTGAGAGCAGGAGAGTTTTCTGGTAGCTGAGGAGGTGCTATGGAGTTCAGCTGAGCAGATGAGGGTTTGAAGTTAAAATGTCACGTTCTCCTTCATAAACCAGAGTCTCCTTTTGGATCTCTCCAGACACCCCCACCATGGGTTTGGGGGAGAACTTTGTAGAGTAGGGTGGATGGTTGGACTCGATGATCCCAAGGATCTCTTCCAACCTGAATGATTCTGTGATTTGTGACCTCTTCAAAACTGAGGTGCAGCTTTCCCTGATGTTTCAATGCTGGTTTTGTTTTCTTTACTAAATCCAAATTGAACACTTCTTTATGAACTAAATTCCCATTCTTGACAAGTACATATCAATAAGGGATTTTCTTATCAGTACTGAAAGCTCTTGACATTCAGCTCGGCAAAATGAGGATTGTTTGGGCTAGAACAGCCCAAAATGTGTGTTTCCTGCTCTCTTGCAGAGAATACTTTAAATAACTGCTTCCTTTTGTCTCAGCATTTGTTCAGCTCAGTTTTAATCACAAGTGAGAATAGGAGTTCTCGTGAGGGAAAAGCATAAAAAAAAAAGCAGAGCTCAGTTTTTAAACTAATCTTCATCCAGGTTTTGGCAATGAGGAGCCAGCTGGTAACCCCAGAAGAGTAAATGGCTTTATTGCAGCAAGGCCATCAAGTGATGGTGCCCTTCCAAGCTAAGTTGAGTCAACTGTGTGTCATCTCAGGGTTGTCCTTGCTGCAGAAGCAGGACCACGGACTATAACCAGCAGTTAATCCCTGTCTTCTCACACACCCCTGCTCCTTGTTCTTTCCTCTTCCCAGCCATGAAGAAAAAGGTGTTTTCTGTGTCCTGACCCTCTACCCAAACACCCTCCTCTCCCCTTCCCTGCTTTTGTCCCCCTGCCATTGGCTCCCAGCACCTTTCCCCTCTCATCTCCCTGTGCCCCACTGCACCCCACAGACCCCCCAGAACACACTGCACTCCCCAGAAACGTTGGTGAGTATGTCATGTTTTTGGGGAGAATCATCTCAGCACAGGAATGCATGAGAATGGATCCGTGCTGGAATCATCTGCAGCAGTGACAGCACCTTTTGTTTCTCCCTCGTGCATGTTAACTTTATCAGCCGTTAGACCTTGAAATTACTTTCTACCCTTAAATATACTGTTGGGAAATGAATTCAGCTGAGTAAATTGCAGCTCTCTCAAAATGTGTACAGGCTTGGGTCAGCTGGTATTTAAACTTCTTTTTATTGTATACTTTCTTATGGGCCATGAAGTGTGCATGTGCAGTTCAGAAAGAAAAAAAAAATTCTGCTGCAAGCAGATAATTTGCAAATATTGAGTGAGTGCATATGAATTTTACAGTGTAATTACTATGATGAAGTTGGTGTTTACACAAGGAAGTTGGTTTGGCAAACCCGTGTTTGAGTGACACATCTGTCGGAATTGAGTTGAGAGCCCTGGGTTATGTCTCTCCTCTGAAATGAATCCTCTGCTCCATCCATTCTGATTAGGATCCCTGAGGTGCAGAACTCCTTCCAGTACAAAGTAATTCATTTTTCAATATTGTTAGCTTCCTGAGTGGCATATATTCAAAAGCTATAACCCACACCACAAGTGTGTTGTAAAAGCCTCCAAGACCATGTTCTTCAAAGAAGATAAATCTGAAGGACTTGAAGTACACATCAAAGGTAAAAAGTGAAAAAGAAAGAATGGGACACAGCTCAAACTGCTTATATAGTAAGCAGGGAGGTGTCTCTTTAGGATGTTCATGAAGGTGGGCAATATTCACATTACCCAATGTCAGGTAGCAAATGTGGGTGCTGCAACAGAGATGCTTCCCATGTAACCAGAGGGGAGGATGGATTTGCCTCCCTCCGTATTGAAGGCACTCAACAAATGGCCCAGTTGAGGTCCTCAGGCCATCTGCCCTCTGTAATCCTTGCCTTGCTGCTTACCAAGAGTATTTGCTGCCTCCGTTGGCCTGTTCTGAGATTGCTGCAGAAGTGATGCATCCTGCAGAGCATGGTCTGGCTGTACCTCCCATGGGGCTCAGTCTGAAGCCCTGAAGCTTAGGACTCAGCCACATTTTAGCTGGCTATAGTCAGTTTATATGTGTGTCTTCCAAAAGGCATAGATCGAAAGTATATGTCATTGAGCGCACGTGTCTGAAGTGTCCTCAAGGAAAGCACGGAAGGAACCAAGTTGGTAGTTCACATCCAAGTGCTAAGCACCTCTGATGGCTTTTTTTGCCCTGTCATAACTAGCCACCCACTAGTTTGTCTGTGATTGTGGCAATTGCTCACGTGTGGGGCTCAAAACGAACCAGTCCCAACATGAAGCCTGCCTGCACTTTCACAGTGTCACCACTCGATGCTCTGAGCGGCGCTGGACCAGAGGACTGACTGTCCTGGCCACTGCCTGTGTGAACACATCTCCTGGGGACAGCATGGTATAGGGTAGGTGACTCCCTCACCTGAAAAATCCACTGCCTACTTTTCTTCTACTCCTTTCCTGCTTCTCAACTCCTCTCTCTTGTTCACCCATATAGGAAGCTCTTTTCCCCAAAAGTCCTATGTTTTCCTTCTCACACATATCCTCCCATTCAAAACGCTGATGTACATCAGCATTAGAGAATTAGGAAGATGGTGTAAGCTGCACATAGCCCTTCATCACCACAGAGGTGACAACCTAGGGTTCTGCACCGAACAGATCTTATGCTCACATCCTCCTGCTGTGTCTGTTATATTAGCTGAGGCACTTTGATTCTAAGTAATTCTGATTAGTAAAAGTTAAGGGAAATGAAAAGAAACTTGTTTAAATAATTGAAATAAATTTATATATTGGGCAATATGTATGTAATTGAAGCCAGAGATTTTTAGTTGATTAAATATAACGGGTGTGGATGTTAGAAAAAAAAGAAGTCATATATTCATATGTTGCTGGTTTCTAGGCTGGGTCTATGGAAAACACTGTAAGAATTCCTGAGTATAAGGGAAGTGTACAGCAGCAGTGAAGATCATTCATTAATGTTGACTAAATAGTCATAAAAACTCATTAAATAGAGATGGGAACTATAGAACTGAGTGGTACAAACAGAAAGTATGTGTGTATACATATAAATAATGTATCTGGAATGTTTTCTTCAATAGTATTTCTCATCTGAAGAAAGAGCATAACTTAGAAAAGATCCAAGAAAGAATAACAAAGTCAGAGACTTGCATTTAACGAGGAGAATACAAAACCAGGGAATGCTTATCTTCAGGAGGAAGACGATGTAGTGAGAATTTGATTGATTATGATGGATATAACACAGATCAACCTGTTCCCTTGACTGTTTTTTATTATAAAGGGACAGAATGATGCTTACATGAAAGGGCGATACAATTATAAGCAATTAAAAGACTTACTCCCACAGTAAGTTTGTGGTGGTCAGTGCTGGAAGAGGTCGTCAGAGTAGGCAGTGGGGCAGGTTTTAAAACAAATGTACGTCACAGAAAGAACAGGTAATGTGTTCTCAGACAGCACCATTGGGATTCTCACCCTTCCCACATGGGGTCCAGAAGTAGGCCGAAGAGGAAAGAAAAGCAGTCCTGGAATGGCCTTTGGTGCCTGTCATGCCCACGGTTTCATAGATTGAAAAAAAACCAGGCGTTGATATATTTCAGGATGGGAGGCCAAAGGGGATGAAATGAAAGGTTGTGGTAATAGGACACGATTTGCTGATAGTGAATTCCGCCACCCCATGTCCACACAGGATTTAGCTGTGTGACGCCTCTCATTTGAAACTGTTGGAGTCAATAGCAATTCCAGCTACATCATATACATATCAGTTTAAGATTACTGAAAAGACATGAGGTGCCAATTGATTAACATGTTGATGTGTTTTTATAGTCTGCATGTAATATTCCCTCCTTTCATACAATGTAAAGTCTCTGTCCCATCAGCTCAACATCTCGGTTTTATGCCACCACTGTTTTAACAGAGTATTTGTGATATAATTCCTCTAATTAATGACCTTAACAAAAAGCCAAAGATTTTTCACATACTTATTTTTACAATGCTGTTTTTGGGTAGTTGTGTTGTTGTTATTGTAGCAAATTTCTTAATTATCAGGCAATGTGCTAATTTAAACTAGGCTCTACTTCTCTCTGGGAATAAGGTTCTTAATATATAATTAGCTAAAACAACACATTATTTAGCTGTGGTTTTCAGAGCCATATTATATTTTTAAATATACCATCAGTGAGATGGTGTTATCCTTTTATTTTTCCCTGGCAGTGTTGGATCCTCTCAGTCTCTGCCTCCAGGGACTGCCAGCCTAGCCTCTCTTTGTCCTCGTGGATCTGAGGGCCCAATAAACCTCATATCCACCTGCAGTCCCAAGTTTGTCCCCACCCAAACACAGTAGGAAACAATCACAGCAGCTCTTTCTGGCTAAGTTTGAAGCCTTGTTTCTTCCTGTTTTATCCTGGTTCCTGCTTCTGACCTTGCTTTGCTCCAGCACTTGGTCCAGTGTGAGCTCCTCGTCTTTTCTACCTCTAATGTCTGACCATGCTCTTGATGTGCCCTCTGGTCCGGTGTGCTCCCTGTTCCTCTTGTCCAACTCCTAATGATGCTTCTTCCCATACCTCTACTCAGCACATCTTTTGCAGTGACTTTGGTTGTCTGGCTGTAGCACACTGTCCCAAGTCTCAGGCATGAACCCAGCCTTGTTTTTACATTGCAGTGGAGCTTTGGGGTCTTTCCAGACCATGCTCTCACCATCCGCTGGTGCTTGCCTTCAATGAGGACTTCTGTGCTGCATGGGGAGATGGTGCCTTCTCCCACTTTCATCTCCCTGCCAGCCTCCAAACATGAATGCTGGATTAACTAATGGGCTCCTGGGTTAGCTGCTGAGGCAAGGCAACCACTTCAGAGAGGGGGCATTTATACACAGCCAGAATATGTGCCGCTGTCTGTAGCAGTTTTAGCATGCCAACATTATTCTGTCAGTGAGGAAAGAGGAGAAAGTACCCATTATCACAGTAATGCAGGCCCCGTGGAAAGTACCAATATTGCATTTGCTGTTCCATCTTTAAGATGATTAATTCTGTACATCAAAGCTTGTGGAAAGCAGAGATTCACATCAGATCTATCCATGAAAATCAAGATATTTAGCAATCCCCCCATTCTCAATTAACCCTTGGCTTCTACCAGGCCAAGGAACCCTTTGACAGCTGTAATGGTATTCTCTGAAGGTAAGGAAGACAATTGTGTAGGCTGAATGGCTTATTCCATAAAGTCTCTTTGTCAGGAGGCAATTAGTTAGGCTATTTAAATGTCTTACTCTTAGATTTCTTATTCCCATTGGGACTGATGCAAGACAAGTGCCTAGGTAGCTTATTATGCCAATTGTTTCAACAGGTTTGGGGAAAAGGAATAAAAAACTATGCCCGTTTTTATTTCTTTTCTAAGAAAACCACTCAAATCTGTACTTGTTAATGAAAACATTTCATTTTCAAGTCAGAAAAACCAGCAAGTTTTCCAAAAGAGAAAAATATCTGCAAAAAGCATTGTCAAGCATTGGAATAGGCTGCCCAGGGAAATGGTTGAGTCACTGTCCCTGGAGGAATTTAAAAGATGTGTGGATGTGGTGCAGAGGGACATGGTTTAGTGGTGGACTTTGCAGTGCTAGGTTAACAGTTAGACTTGATGATCTTAAAGGTCCTTTCCAGTCCAAATTATTCTATGATTCTAAAATGTGTTTGTGTGAGAAACTGATTTTTTGTAAGGTAGCTCTAATGCTCTTCCCACCCTGTGGAAGTATGATCCTTTCTGTGCTAACTTCTGAAAAACAAGAAATCCTAAACTGAGGAACGAATGCATGGTGATGTGACAGGGGAGAAGGGATATGCTAATGCAAAGTAAATAGATGTAATTAAATTTATGCAGGGCTTTGCAGCACCAAGGAAAGAAAGGAAAGAGTTCTCATAATGGACCAATGCTAGAAAGAGTTTTGTAAGAAGTTGGCCCTCTGGAGTAATAAAGCTCAAAACAAAACCCAGAATTTGCAAAAGTGACACAAACCCCAAGGAATACAGGTGTGTAATCTGATAAAGCTGATGAGCTCCCATCTACAGGACCTTCCTTTGCCTGCTGTGAAAGCTGCCCCTGGATATCCTCTTTTTGTGCATGCTGCATTTTTTCCTAACATCCTTGGTTCATGTTTCTAAATAGTCTCTGGTCTCTTCATTTTCCATCTCCAGTCATACCCGAACTCGGTGCCAAGTAGGGCAGGAGACCCCTGGGATCCCCTCCAGCTGCAAGACAAGCACGCAGTGCCGGGTCCCCCACAGCATCCCCTGGCATCTCCCTGCCTCGGGCAGCTGCCCCAGGGAGCCCCCCGCCTCCTGCGCTCTGCCTGCCTTCCTGGGCATCATACCAAAGTGGAAAGGAGATTGGGAAGGACAGAGGATCGGGCTGAGGTCCAGGCTACCCATTTGTGGAGCTGCTGCCACATTAACCTCCTTAAGAAGGCAGGAGTCTTTGCTTCCTCTTGCTTTACCCAAAATAATTCATGAGGCTCTTAAAATGTATCCTGCAGGTACTAAACAGGGAAGCACATACAGTGCACCTGAAAGATGCTATGAGAAAACAGGATATTTGAGGAGGTGCTAACAGTTTTACTGGGTCTTAATGATGGGGGAGGCGGGCAGAATTTTAAAGGCTGCTAGAGGACAGAGGTTTCTTTTTTCCAAGTGTAACAGCATGCTCCTCCCAGGCACGGAGGTGTGGAGCCCCCTTGGCCGGTCTATGCACAAAAATGATACTGAAAGCCCTCCCCTGGGGCAACACAGCAGAAGCTCAGGCAGGGACTTGGTGTGATCCCACTGTCCCACTTGCACCGGCGTGTGTGCCAACACGCCTGCCCACCCGGCTCCGCGCTGCCTCGGAACAAGCGGGGCGCCCCACGTAGATGTACTGCGGGTTCCTCCTAATTGCCTGCAGACCGGCTGCCTTCTGGGAATTCTTGTTTTACAAGTTTTAAAAAAACAAACCCTCCGCCAACCAGCTCTCCGGAGAGTCTGGCATGCTGTCAATCCTGAAATGTCCGCAGGCTTTTACTCCTGCCTGAGAGTGTGTGTGTGTGTGTGTGTGTGTGGTTATTCTTCTGTATTTCAAATTTACAAGCACACACATGCCTCGCTTTTGACATGTAAGTTAGTCACAGTTACATCACTTGTCCTCCTCCCATGTAGATGCATAGGCACTTAGAGAGTAAACACCTCAGCCTGCAAAAACCAGGAATTCTAATATTACACATGATATACAGACACACGCGTGCGTACACAAAAACGGTGGGCGATCTACTCCTTCTAATCGTTCAGGAATAACCTGTATTTTCCTAGGGAGGCACTTGACCTGCACATGACACACTCCTCAACGCATCCTTGGTCCAGCAGACCCAACAGATATGGTTACCTTGAGGCTTGTTAATGAGAACCTTGAAAAGCAAAAATGCTGTTGCCCTAGCAAATGAAACATGCTTTACATAGCATACCATGTGCCTGCTTATGCCGGGGCCCTTGGTCAGACGCAGATGCAGCTGTCGGTGCTTTATTCAGCAAAGCCAAGGAGTCTGTACCTTCCACATTATCAAACTGAACACTGTTCTTCCAGAATTAAAGAGAATTAGAGATTACACTGTGAAGGAAATGCGGAGATTTCTGAGGGCAGGATAGATGGACATAAATAGTTCCAAGGACAGACAATACAAAGGGTGCTTTTTCTCCCCTTCTGGTTACAGTAGCCCTGTAAACTTGCTTGTTAAAAACGTTATTTCTTCTAGTACACAATTAATGGCCCTCTGCTTGGTCTGCTCTTGCACTGCCTCGCAATTTATGTGCCATTTCAGTGTCAGAAAATGAAATTTTGACATGTGACATGGGATGTATGGAGCGGCTCTCAACTGCCTTTGGGGCTAATTTTAAGCCAATCAGTCAGGAATTTAGCTGTTGCTGAGAGCTTTGAATGGGTGCATCCTTTTCCTTGGCAATCCCTTTTATGCTATATGATCTTTTTATGGGCATTAGCTGCTTGGGATGCACACAACTTCTGTTTATTATTTTCAGTAGCAACTGATATTTTCAAAGATGCTAAGAACCAGATCATTAGCTTTGAAGTAGGGGTATGAGTGACTGACATGCAAATCATCCCTTAACACAGTTCAGCCGCCTCTCTGAGGATTTCTCCAGCATCAGGAAGCCCCCAGGGGACACACAGCTTCTGCATCTGCCTGTGCGTAGCCCCATGGGCTGGGGGTGGCATTTTGGCATTCACTGTGAGGTGGCAGCAGCTCAGCACCACTGGTACAGCCCTTGGGGCTGGCAACATAATTTCTGGCAACCACCAAGGTCCCTCATTTACAGCTAAGACGTGGCCAGCATGGCTCTGCAGGGGCACGGGAAGCAGCACAGGCAGCCAAACCATGTTCCCCCTCACCATCTCTGTCCCTGGGGTCCGTTGTGCTGCCCCCAGCATCAGGAGAGGGTGCAGCCACTGTAAAATTTCAGAATTAGCCTAACATGCTCTGACATATGAGGGAACAGCTTTAGCCTGTCCACCAAGCCACCTCTGTCCTCCTCCAGGAGGACAGATAATTCTACTACTGCCTTTTGAAGCCAAGTGGGCTTCTCAAGCATGGCTGGTGACCCCCATAGAGTCTGCATGTCACGTTACTTACGTCTATGATTTTCAAATTTGGATGCACTGATTGTGAAGGATTTACACAGCTAACTTGCTTTTTCAAATTAGTGAGAACTAACATTAGTATCTGCAGCAATGGCAGCTTATGGACTTGAGATCACTCATTTACCCACTGAGTTACAGCAATTGGCCCTTCTCTCTTTGATCAGATGTATTTCTGAACACCCGGAACTTACTTAGCACCTGCTAAATGATATCAACTGTTTGCATCAGGCCTGAAATTAGTGTTGACAGAGAGCTCTCGCCCAAGCACTTCTGTCTCTCTTGCTGTGCAATCCAGATTTGGGGCTGGGGGTATTTACCACGTGAACCCAGGCCATCTTCCCTTACAGTCTGAGCTGTGATTGAACTTCGAAAATGTAAGATTTTCTCATTACATTTCTTAAACCAAATATTTCATGATTGGTGATATTATTACAGAATATCGTCCAGAGCAACATTTCAGTAGGGACCACAGTAAAAACAAGGAACCCAAAGAGAAAAAGCATATTCTCCTGGGCTCCTGATACCGATGAATCTTGACTTGAAGACTTTCAGAAGTCATCCAAAGGGAAGATGATGCTTTACAAAGTATCCAGATAAAGGTTTTACATGGGAATACCAGCATAGAATAGATGAGGGGTGAAATTTCCTTTCTGATGGTAAGGGCCCTTGTTCCTCTATCTTTTCAAACATAATTAGAGGGTCGGTTTTGGTTTAACTTCAAAGGGCTTTATAAGCTGAGGGAGGGGCTCAGGAGGCCTGGAAACATTCATATACATTCATTTCACGATCTATAATCAGACATATCTGCTCCATGTCAGAAGCAAGCAATTCTGTGAGTAAAACAAAATTAATTTTGAACAACACAGCTCTTTACCAGTAAGACGCTTATTTCATGAAGCATTTTGAACCCTTCTCCAAGGAGGAGATCTGCAGGCAGTTCTCCACTTTGGTGACTTTTCCTGACTCTGTTATTATCTAAAGCCTGTCCCCCACCCCAGGACCCTCTGAGAAAGGGTCCCAGTGGCTCTGGTACTGTCTCCCTGTTTTCACAGGAGACAGTCAGTGGGTGTAGCTGCAGCACCGCTGGATGTTGGCTCTGGTGGGACTCATTGGCCACCCATGCATTGGAAGCAAAACACTCTCATGGGTAGCTTTTGTAAAGAAGAAGACTCAAAGAGGGCTTGTCTTGCCACGGCAGGATTTGTGTAACCTCTGTCATGGAGAGCCCAAGCTGTGCTAATGCCGAGTCCTTTAAAAAAGTTTCCATCCTCATTCGCTCGTTGTTTGGGGCCTGTTGCTGAGGGAACTCAACAAGGAAAATGAGGTAAATGAATTAAGCTTCATTAAAAACAGACAATGCCCATTATCTGTAGAAAATAATAAGACAGAGTTGTCTAACTGATGCAGGTGCTGTTTAAATCACTCCTCTAAGCAGTAGGGCTTAGAAAAGTGCAAGGAATGCAAGTTACTCTACATTTTAATAGTGTATCTTTGTGTGTAATTGTAAACTGGAAGGCAAAATGCACTGCAGAAACCTAAATTCTGCAGGGTGAGCAGTAATGAAACAAACCTGTTTTCTCCAGCATTCAAGATATAAAAATTACCAGAACGAGATTTCTCAGTCTACCAGAAATAGTAAGAAATGAAGAAGTGGGGGAGGGAAACTATCTAACTTTGAAAGAAAAAGAAACAAATGGAGAAATAGCCTCATGCTGTGGTAGAACCTGGTTTTGCATTGAGCAAGAGGCAAATTTCCATTTCACTTTTACAGGACCCAAACCTTATTTCTCATCAGAGCTGTGTGCACTGGGACTGCATGCACTAGATATGTCTTCTACCCACATAGCTGTACCTCATGCTCAGATTAATATTCTGCTTGAGAGCAGCCAGGCTTGGGATTTCTCTTATCAGAGTGGGAGACAACATGTATAGCCTAACCCACGTCCCAGCATTACATGAGAAGGCTCTGAGTCCACATGGACGAGCAAAATAGGCTTGGACCTTCACAGATCCTCGGACCTCAGCCACCATCGTGGCTTCATTGAGAGTATAGGTGGTGGGCCTGGGAGTCTAGACTTCAAAACCACATTAGATTTTTTAATAGGCACCAAGTTCATAATTGTATAATGAGGACATAGTGCTAGGAAAAGCTGAGAAAGTTGCAGCTCACTGAGAGAACCAGTCTGTATGACAAGGGTGGTGTGTGTCAATGACTCACCTGTTGGTGCTGGAAGAGTGAACCTACCCTCCGGATAAGGGCTGACAGAGAAATTGTAGATTCTCCTCCTGTGAATTATTTATGAAGATGGATGCACAGAAAGTGCTGCAACACTGGAAAACAAGTGGAAGGTACCACGTGCAAAGAGAATAACTGAAAGAGCAATGTATGGAGGGAAAAGGACTTGGGAAGAAGAAGGGCAAAGTAAAGGCAAAAATTGATACAATAAAGTTGTGGTAGTGAGGGTTTTGTAAATTTCTGAAATATTAATAGTGACCATTTTCATAATAGCTTTTTGTATTTATCAAATAGATGAATAAAAGAAGTGACCAACAAGCATGCCAATAAAGATTGGTAAAATAAATTATTAAGGAGAACATTTTAAAACACACTTTTCCATATATTTACTTGAATAACTGCAGATATAGCAACCAAAGTTAGTGACAAGACACAGAGATGATACGATGTGATTATGTTCTCTGTAAGGAGACAAACGCTGCTCTCCTAAGGCTGGCTGTGGTTTCCTGACAACTGCATTGTTATTTTCATTACATGATGTGAAACCTGGATGCTACCAAAGTACCTTTTTGCTCTGTGAGGACTATCCTGATGAAATACAGTTCTTTTACGTCTTTACTATCAACAGGTTTGAATTTCTACAGAGTATGTTTTCCAATCCCTGCTCCTACAAATTGAGTCAAACTAATGTAACTGGATAATACTGCAGCAGCTATGAATACAGAAACATTTGTGTATTTCTCACCACTTCTTAACTAATGCAAGTATTTTTTTTTGTTGCTTATGACTAATTGTTGTTGTGTCAAAAGCAGTAGACAGGAAAATTGGTGTTTCTTCCAAACATATCATTACAGTCACTAAAGTAATGAGGAATACATCAGATATTTTTAGGTCATCATTTTTTGTCAGGGAAAATAGCAACCTTTTTGAATAAACTGGAAATCATTATTGCTTCCACTGGGATTCACACTGAATGCACTAATTATGGTGAATTCATTTGGTACTGACAAAGTTACAACAAAGTAATTTCATGGAAGTTCCATTATAAATTGCAATGGGCTGGGTTGTACCCAGGCCAGAAACATGTCTTTTGGCTGTGCCAGCCTCTCCGTCCCCTGATGGGAGAACAAACTGAGCTGAGAGGGTATAAATCCCATCCTCTAGCAGTCCCCTGGGATTGTCCTCCTGGCTTCTGTGCCCTTGGGCCCCAAGGCAGGAGAAGGAAGGGCACCCTGGGGCTGAGGAGAGGGTGGGGGGCAGCTCCTGTCCTGCTGCAGGGCTTTGGGGCATCTTCGTGAGCAGCACTGTACAAGAGTGCTCAGGGGCTGCCTTTCCAAAATAACTTCATGTACATCCTCAGGAAATTAATCTGCAGTAACTAGAGCTAGGTGTGTAAAATACCTCATTAAAGCACAGCAGACTGCGGTGCACAGATGTTCGCTGGACTTTCAATGAACCAAATTAAGGCTATTTCACTTCCAGCAAAGAGAGAGTCTCAGCCCAAGAAATGCAGGTATCAAGCGTGGTGCTTAATTGCTCCTACATGTTCCTCAGCCGCAAAGTCGGCTTCAGGCTCTCCTGCCCCAACATGTCCTGGTGACCTGTTGCCACTACTGTTTGTGGGGCTGAGGAATGAGTCCTACCAGGTCCCACCTGCCACCACCATGGCAGTCCCTACCACCAAGGGAACTGCTCTTGGTGGAAACAAAGCCCTCCCCCTTTTCATTCAGGCTTACTTTTACCTTGGACCAATTAACTGCTATAATTTTACCACATGCCCCTAAAAGCAGCCAGGGAGCCACAGCTGAGAAGGTAATGGGGAGTAGGAGTGGGTGGAAAGGTTTGAGCCAGTATTATCATGGAAGTAAAACTCTGTGGACTTGGCCATCACTTGCCTGTTAGCATCGTCTCCCTCAGAGTGGCTGTGGGATGACCTGTGCTTTCAAGATGCTAAAATGCTCAGGTACTGTCCTAGTATGGACACTGGACCTAATTTATGCAGTGAGAAACACCCACAGAAACAACAGTCTCAATGTCTTCTAGTAATCAGGGCTCAAAGAAGCACCAAAAAAGACTTCTTTTTTTTTAATGTGTAAATTCCAGGGAAGGGAAGAGAAAGGAAGAGAAGGGAACAATATTTTCTGTTATCCTGCATAAATTAAATTTTTTTTTTCCCTTTTACTGATTACTTTTACATACTAAACTAGTAACTATTTGCCTGTTCTAGAGCAATAACATTTTTTTAAAACAGAAAGCATCGAAAATATAAATCATTTGGGCTCATTATTTAATTAGAATAAATATCTTGGCATTCACTGAAAGCAATCTCTCAGATGTTTATTTAATTCAAATCACAGCCTTATATTTTATTACTTTCAAAGCTTATTGGGCTGAGATGAGGTTAACAAGTATTGTTAAAATTTGGCCATTAACTAAAAAGCAATTCTAGAAGAAAAATGCTATAATATATGTTTAAAAATCCTGGAAGATACAGAATTATTTCTTTGGTAAAAAAAAAAAAAAAAAAAAGAAAGAAAGAAAAAAGAAAGAGTCAATTGAGCTGTAAAAAAGAAGGAAATGTCTCCAAAGTCAAATTATCTAAAAATCAACATGCCTGTGTAAGTCATTCCACAGATGCAAACCACTAGCATGAATATACCACCCTGTTCCTCAAGTGTGTCATGGATCAAACTCAGTTTTATATTCCTGAAGGTGACGGGTTTCTAAATGAAACAGACATAACCAAAGTATTGGTGTTTGCTTACTTTTTGAGACCAAAGATTCGACTCACAGAATTGCAGGGCAGGAGAATGATCAGAAAATGAGGATGGATTTCACTACAATAGACAGAATTAAATTGAGCTTCTGATTCAGCTTAATTTAGCAGAAAGGGAATGAATTTTTTAAATGATGAAATGTATTGCAAATTGATTAATGCTAACTTCCCTGAAGCGGTCTGTCTTTTCTCTTTATTCAGTATTTGGAAGTTCAAGCCTGGGTTTTTCTTTCTCTCCCAACAAAGTAAAAGGTCCATATTAAAGATTTCCTTCTGTGAACACCAAACAGTTTTGTTTTGTGAAGCTGCCTCCTGTGCTGCATTAACTGCTATACCTCTGTGGCCACTGGAGACTGGAGGAGTTTTCCCATCACTAGACCCAATGTAAAACACCTAAATTCTTCAGCCAGTGTTCTGCCCCGGGAGCCGTGTTGACTCATCTCCATGGGCACAGCAGGACCCACAGTGGATCCTGCAGAGTCCAGTATCTGGATACCACAGAATGATGCAAAGCTATTTGAAAGGCGTTCTAGCACTTTTTTGGTTTCCTTTATTTGTTTCTTATACAAAACTGCCCATGCTTTTATGTTTCATAGGCTCAGACAGGACATCTGTGTTCCTAGAAGAACAGTCCTATCCACGTTAGCCAGTGTTGGATCCAGGAGGAGTCGCAAAAGGATCAGCATCAACATATGAAAGGCAGGTATCAGCTCAGACACCTTTCAATATGTGAATAATTTCAACTTCAACATTCCTTTAGATGTACCAAATTCTGGCAACTAATGGGGAAGAAACCTCTGTGCAATTCTTGCAGGTGTTTCAAGACTTTCAAGACTGAAACCTAAGGAGACTTACGCCCTTGAATGATGTTGTGGCTTTTGAAGATGCCACAGTCATGCAGAGAAATAGGAATACCAGGAAAAGATAGCTCCAGCTCACTTTCTGTGGTGTACAAAACCTACCCTACAGGGCTTTGCAGCTGCACACCACCAGTTCTTGCTGTTTGCTGAACCTGCCATTCAGGTCCGGGTCTGTGACATTCCAGTGGGGACCAGGCTATCAGTCTTCTGCCACAGGTATCTATGGGTTAAAAGGCAACCAATGAATGCAGATCTATTGCCAGTAGGCTGAAATCCACTGCTTAAGGATTGGCACCTCAGCTGGAGGTCATCAGCATGCACTTTGCTACCTATAATCAAGCACCTTCATAGCTTCACTGCTGAAGTCAACGAGAGTTTTAACAGTGATTTTCTGGGTGTTTATCCATCACACTTCTTCATTTGTTTGAGGTCAGCTGAAAGGGCCCAGCAGTTTTATGCTTACATGATAACACAAGGAGCATGACAAGGCTGAAAAGCTTAATGATAGTTAATTCAAAAGCACTTTTAAGGCTGAGTAAAATAGGGTATTTAGAAATATAAGTGGATGGATTAATTTCTTGAAAGAGGTTGAATTATTACAGGATCAGAATAAGTGTATTTTGAAATAGTTTTTCAGAAAACGTCTGTTCTGGGACAAAGAGAACATTTACATGTTTTTCTTAAGCTTTTATGTGTTTTTTATTATAAACCCGCTCTCCACATTAATTTTCTTGCAATTACATTTAGTGACTTCCCTACTTTGTATCATGAATAATAAACCCTGTAAATATCCTTCTTACTTTCACTGGACATAAAGACACAGTTTAAAGCCTTTTTGCTCTCTGCTGCTGAAAACATAATTTTTTCAACACCACTTGCTTGGTGACCGGTATCCCATTGTACAGCGAGGTTATGAGCTATGATTTATCATGCCAGGCACTGAAATAACTGAGTTTCCTGACACTGATGAGGGACCGCAGAGATGTGTATGCGTGTGTGATCTCCTTTCATACATACAACCTCCCCTTTAAAGAGAGATAAATGTTGCCAGATCTGCTAGAAGTATAGAACTGGCAGCATCAGACTGGGAGTCCCAACTCCTCAGTCTTTAGTTAACAACTAGAACAGAACCTCCCCCCGCAGCCATGGGGCTGTATTTCTCTGGACAGGTGTAGCAACTTGAAATAATTACATAAAGTGTGAAAAGACCATGTTCTGGTCAGGTTAAATGCAGCCAAAGGTAGAATCACGCTGGTGGGGGACTTTGTATCTGTGCTACTGAAGGATACTGCCTTTGCTGCACCACACGTTTCACTGAAATACAGCTCCTGAATCGATTTAGCTGAGTGTTATATGCAAAAAGACATGTGATTTTGGCTTTGCTAGCTAGCTGCAAGAACAGTGCCACCAATCATAATAAATGAACTGTCTCGCTCAGCTTAAAGATGCCATTGTATTTTCTCTCCATGGCTGCTGAGAGCAGAGGGAAAACAGGAAGGCCTGAAGCCCTGAAAGACGCAGAGGCAGCAAGAAGAATACATCTCTCTCCTAGAGGTAAATGAGAAGTGTAAATTACACCTTTTCAGTTTATTAAGTACTAATTAAGGGTTGCAAGCCTGGCATTCTTCTACCAGACATGTGGTGCCAGGGAAGCAGCCACCCGTGCGTTCAGAGGTTGATTGCTATCCTGTGATTATACAGAATCCAAGCGTGGCTTTTTTCTTTTTTGGGGTATTGCTGTCATTTGAATAATAGATCATCAGCATGCCTTGCTGTGGTGATCCATTATTCACAAGAGGTTATCATCCAAGAAAGGTGTGACTGCTTCAGAGAGCTCGTGTGATGCCCAGGCAGTGTGCCTGTGTGCTGAGAGCCTCTGACTGACCTCAGGAGACAGAAGAAGGGGTCCCTGGCCATCCCCCAGAAGCAGTGGGAATGAGCTGATTTCTGGTACATTTAGGCAAGGATATTCATGACTCTGAATGGAGCTATCGCCAGTGGATATACTATAAATCTTGATGTAGCTCCAGGTGAAAAACACGCATTCCCTGAAACCCTCCTCTTTGAGGAAGGTTTCTTCTGCAGAAGGTTTCTTCTGGTTTTCCTCTGCAGAGAAGCAGTGAGCTACAGCACAGCTGCAACCTGGCTGCTGCCAAGTCTTTTACTACTATCAAAGCAAGTAGTAGCAACCCCTGGGGGGGATTAAGGAAGGGACCATAAAAGTTTGGCGAGGTACTTCTGTATGTGGTTACAAGGAACACCCTCCAAGCAGGGAAGTACACGTGAAGGACCTGGTTTGAAAATTAGTGATAGAGGTTAACATCATGGTCCAAGATGAAGTAGGTGGTCTCCTCCTAATACTTAATGAGAGAGGAAAGTTTGTCAGGGAGTGGGGAGCAGTAGAGATAGGGAAGGGAAATAACTACTGAGGAGCTGCACCAGTGAGGACAAGCACCATGTGCTGGGGAAGAGGGCAGGAACCAGGATGCCATTGAGGGGACCAGTAAGGGGAGTGCTTTCTGCAGCTCTGCTCTGCCTGGGTATCAGACTGGGTTTGCCAAGGCCAAAGAAGAGCACCCTATGGAGCTCGAGATTTGAGATAATGAGAACCCAAACAGGAGTTTCGTGTAAGAGTCCAGCTTAGCCATCTGGAGCCAATTTAATCTTGCACTAAAATGTTTTCCTCCCACACTCTAGCCAGAAGAAAACAATAGTAGCAGAGCCGAAGACTTTTTAGTGGCAGTGGAGCAAATCTGAGATCAAGGGTGGTGAATTGGGTCATGCACCATAAGATCTGGAAGCTTCAGACACAGAAGCTGACTTAGGCTTGGTTGTTCTCACTGTGCCTTGCTTTGTGCAGTTGTTTTTGTCGCTCTACAAAGGCAGCTCAGTTTAAACAATATTTTATCCATATTCTGTGCATGTTTACAGCGAGCATCTCCCAGGCAGGGAAAGAAGCATGAGGGAGTTTACTGCTAAATCCCATACCAGTTAAACCCCAGCTATCTGAGCATCTTCATCATAATTCCAAATAATCCACTTTGATGAACTACAGATAAATAAAAGAAAAGTTAGGCTTACTGATTTTTTTATTTTTAGTATTTTAAATATTGTGCTTTCCCTCCCTTAAGTTGCATGTTTAACAAATACCAAAATTACTCCTCCTTTTGTGACTTATGGCAACTGTTGTATAACAGGTTGATTTCTCAGTTTACTGGCAAAACCATGCCAAAAAATGCAGAATCCCCCCAATCCTCATTCATTTTTAAGATGTTTCAAACTATTTTCCCTTTCTCACAAAACTGAAACCATTTGGGAAAAGAAAAATTGAGGACAGATTAAATTGTCTCACAGTTTTATGCTTGCATAATAAAACAAGGAGAACAGGCTGAAAAGCTTAATGACAGTTAATTTAGGATCATTGTTTAGCCAAAGTATAAGGTAGTATTTAGAGATAAAAGAAGATGGAAGTTTTCAGAAAAGGTATGTTCTGGGAAAACAAGACTAGGAAAAGCACAACTTCAGTGTGCACTTCCCTTAACAGTTGAACTGCAAAAATGCATCTCACTGGCAGTGAAGACCCCAAGGTAGCATCTGCATACCTCTATATTAGCTTTATAATTAACCAAGTAATAGTGGTGGACATCATCATAAAGCTCTTCTTTGGACTAATGACATCTAAGCCGGTGTGTGTAAAATGGTATCATGTGGCACGAATAGGGGAGGGTGTAATTTCAGAGAGATCTCTCCCCAGCTGGTATTCCTTAATATTACAGCCACTTTGCTTAATTATGCAAATGCTACTGAGGCTATTAAAGGAAAAGCTGGAATCTCTAATTGCATGGACCTCCTTGTCTATATTCTGGACACATCCAGCTGTTCAGCTGTAATGCTTTTAAGACTATTTGCTGTATGGCAGTAACTTGGTGCTAATTGTATTCTTCACATAGGAGTTACTGAGTCTTGCTAGTTCTGAAAGAGACTAACTCATTTTTGGCAGTCGTAGCTTGAACTATGTACATAAATAATGAGTTCTTAGATGTGTATTTTACTCTAATCATACATTAGTTCTAGAATGATTTCCGCTAAAATGTGTGAAAACAAAACTTCAAATTTTGACTTAAAAAAAGCAAAGATGAAATTAATCTGTGGACCAAACACATTTTTTTCATAAATTTTCATTCAAAAAATGTTTCCCACCTCAGTTTATAGAAAAGTTACCAAATAAATAATATCAAGGCGACAAATCCCCCATCCTACATTATTATTATTAATATTATTGAATAACAATAAGTAAGCATAAAGAACTTTGTAAAGCTTTATAAAAAAATGTCTTTGCATGTCACATCTGTGAGGCAGATGGCTTACCTGAAATATGAAATATAAAAACCATCAATTTATCTGAATTATTTTAAGGTGTTTAGGTTAAGGGTTTGATCCACACCCACCTTCCACCATCACAGGTGCCTGAATGTAAAATAGATTTACTCACCTGAATGAACACAGGGATAAAGTTATCTCACTCCATAGATTTTTTAAAGGCTTCTCTTGTAATGAAAAGTGCCTGCGTAGTTCATATGTTTGTCTGATGTATCAATATACCATGGGATACAGAAACCAATTACATCATCTCTAACAGATTTTGCAACAGGGTGATTGTAAATTTACCTTATCCAAGAGATTTACCTCTGGGATAGTGTTTGAATTTCCACTACCACTTTTACACCTTGCATCAGGAGGAGAGAAAGAAGAATCTGATCAGGAGAAAGCCCAAGCAAAGCTGCTGATGACAGCAAAGGCAGATGGAGAAATTTGTGTTACACAGCAGCGAACCAGCCCTTCAGCAAGAAAGGGATTAATTACTGCATACACATACACAGTGACTAACGGCAGATAATGTGGAATGAAGATGAATCGGTTCCCTAATATGTCATGTTTGCTGGCCACAGGCTGCCTGCCCGGCTGCCACAATCCTGTGGGAGCCCTGCCAAACAGCCTCTTAGGACCTTTTAGGAAAAACTGAGGGATTATCCCTTCATGTGCCCCTTACATTGACTTCCAAATATCTTAGCTTAAACTATGTCGATATGTCCAGTATGACCAATTTAACATCTAGCTAAGACTGTCCCTGAGACTATTGCATGCTACGAAGCTCTCTATTTCCCTGGGCAGAAAACTTTTGAATTAGAGGGATCTGGGAAAATAGAAAAGCTGGCAAATAAATAAGCAAGATCATTTCTAGAGAAGTTTATTATTCATTCTTTAAGGATCACTTTTCTTTGAGAAGACTGCAATTTAGTGAAGCTGTCATTCTGAAACATCTGTCTCCACCTCGGCACAGTCCCTGCCCGAGCCTGCTGGGTGATGCATGGCATCAGGGAGGCAACTTGCAGACTCAAATTCGTCACAATTAATGCTAAAAATGATTCATCTGCACAGCCTTGCTTTCCCCACTGACTTGCATCAACCCTGCACTTTCAGGTTTCCTCTAACGCCAGTGAAACTGCTCAGCGTCTACATGGTGATCTTGAAAGAAAAGAGAATCAGGTCATGTGCCTGTCCTATAAAAACACTCATTCTGGAGCCAGTGGCATTTGCTATGTCTTAAATTGCCCTTACAAGGACTAAGAGCTGGATTTTAGAAAAATGAGGCATTGTCTTGAAGAAATGTCGGAGCCTGGAGTCTCAACCAGACAGATCACTAATGATAGTTTGCAACAAAGGAACAGCAGCAAGGAAGTTGAAGTATACATTCTGTAAGCTTAAGCACTTGGAAACTTTTCATTATTTTTTAAACAAAATTCCTCACAGTCTGGATGTCTTGGGGGATTTCTGATATTTACATAATCATTCAGCTCTCTGTAGGCAGTTGACCAAAATTCACCCAGGTCTTTTTTAATGGATGCTTGCAAGTGACTTTTTGATCCTGGAAGCATAATTCCCTGGGAACGTTTGGATGCGTCACAAAAATGGTCAAGAACTGCATCCTTGCTGCTAACTGCATTCAAAATACTAAGCAGTAAACGGACATGTAGCCTGGATTATCCAGCTAATTCGGAGCTGGTTCTTGCGAGTAAAGAATGGCTTGGTGGCAGATTGCTGGAATTCTCAGTTCAGGTGTTGTATCTACATTTTTTCTTGCCACCCATTTGCTGTTAATAAGCACTGCAATAGTTTTCACATCACAAGATTTGAAATGCTACTCTTGCACCAAAAATGTAAATACCAAAGCAAAATAAGAAGAAACAGCAAAGATGTCAGGAACTTAGATGGACAGATCCTCCTAAACACTGGTGCTATTTTATATGTCCTTTGCGAGCCAGTAATTCCTTGTTTCACTGGGATACAGAGATGTATGAAGAATTACTAAATTAATGCACACGATATCCATCAAAACAGGAATTTTTATGAATGTCATATGTTAGTCGCTCTGATCAAATAGTACAGTTGCAGAATGCAATTAGTAGCTCTATCAACAGGAGTCTACATTTGTCAAACCATCATTACATCAAAATTGGCTTTACGTGCGCATCTTGTATAATGCTGGAGGCCAGGTTCTTGCATGCTTTCAAACAACAAATACAGCCTTCCTGTAGAGGTGATCCAAGAGTTAGGGTCACAGGGAGCACCTAGTTAAGATAATATAAGCATCTGGCCCTACATAGTGCTCTCGGTTTTCTAGATAAGATGGAAGAGAATGAAAGCACATTGATGTAATACTGATGCAAATACCTCCTTAACCCAAATTACATGGGTCTCCTCACAAGAGCTATGAGAAAAATGTAAGGATAAGGAGCTTAGAACAAGAAAAAAGGCATGTAGCAGTGAAGAGATCAGTAATCTATAGTTCTTAGAATTTAATCAGAGGCACAAAAGATTATTTTTAACTTAAAGCAAGGGCTGGACAGATCATTGATAAGGACTGGTTGTAATTATGACTTCTTGCGAATTAAGATTTGTAAATTGAAGCTTCTAACTGTGCTACTTGCAGAGCTGTTCGATCTGTATCCCAGTGTGCTGCTGCTGCAGTAAGACATGGCCTTTCAATGCAGTGAGTGGTTTGATAGCTTTACTAAGTTTAATGACTCAACAAAAAGTTACTGCCTTTTAGTGTCTTTTGTTATGATTATTACTGAATCTCATATATAAGGCTGTGTATACTTACCAGTCCTCACAGAACAAAATTATAAACCTGTCCCTTGTAGTGGTAGAGATATGTTGCTTCAACATGTAATTTAATTAGCACTTTAAGTAATGTGAGGTTTTCTGCTGAATGAATTTGGATGCCTGTCTTATGGTTTAATACCATACACACGCAGTGCCAAGTTCTGCTCTCGGGTCTATAACTTCAAGCTTGCTGGCATTTCCTGCATCTTGCTAAAATGAGGCATCTAATTAAGTGAAGCATGTATTCACCCTGATTTCCTTTCCAGTCAACAGAGAGATTTCAGTGCACTAGTTAGCCAACTGGAAGTTGCCTATGTCCCTTGTTGATGACAGAGCATGCCCAGACCCCAAAATAGGTAAGATGAATCTAAGCCATTGATCTAAGATGTCCTTATGTGCCTTAGGATAGACCTCAGCCCGTAACATTTTGAACTGTTCGCTTGCAGAATATTCATACACTCAACAAACTAACTCAAGAATATTCAATAATACTGTCAAAAATACAGTATCTTTCTTGTGAAGAAAGAAAAAAGCCCACAACAATAGATCAAAGTTAGGTTTTTTTTTTTTTTTATGATGCTCCCCACGCTGGTGGTGGTGGTCAGAGCCTTATATACAGATGCTTCTTTCTTTTTTTTACTTACTTCTTGTGTGCACTTTTTTCACTCCTGAAAGGAGAACAAATACTATTTTATCTCAGAAAGCAATGTCAGGACCTAGGTCTTGTTATGAAAACCTTGATTGTGCTCCTTCAAGACAAGATGTTGGTGTCATGTCAAAGTGCCTCTTAAAAGTAGTATTTTGGACTGAAACCTGATGGACAGGGAAAATCCAAACCAGCAGGAAAAAAGAAATTGAGTTTGTGTTGGAATCTTCTGTGAAAAGTAGATAGCATGCAAAGGATAATATTGCAGGCAAACAAAATGAATGCTTTACTGGTTGGTAAATAGGACTTATGCGCGGCATGGAAGTAGTACTCTGGTGTTCTTTGCTTCTTGTCCTGTTTTGTGGTTGATAGGATGTCAATTAAAATGTAATAAGGTTTATGTTTTGGGATGCAGGTTTGTCTTAATGAAGAGCTAGACTGCAGTTGCCCATAGAAACTTCCAGTCACCATTGTTCAAGTGCCGTCTCTCATTTCCTCTCTGGGATGGGTATCCCAAAAACAGGTATCCCAAAAACTGATGGTAAATTCAAAGAAGAAGGGCAGAGTTTCCCTTAAGCTAAATTTAAAAAGCCATTGTTTGATTTTCAAAAATACACTGAAGCGAGAAATCTGTTTCTGTGGGTGTACAGAAAATGCACTCACCAAACTTTTCTTGTTTTTGAGAAGTCTCCTAACAGCGTTGAGTTACTTGTAAGAAAAAACTTCACCTGTGTTTTTAATTTTGTGTCGTTGGCTGTCTATACCTTTTATTACCCCCATCCCAAATAACTTTGAAAGGTGTTTTACAAACAGATAATAAACCAAAGTCTTGGGAAAATCTTTAAAATGTTGGAGAAAATATGTATATACAGATGAAACAGCTAATCATATTTTTTCTTTTCCTGGCCCCTGGGTATCTAGTTACATTGGAAATATTGCCATGTGTATCTGCAGTTAGTAGAGAAAGAAGAAAATGAAAAATACAAGATATTGGAGATGATAGAAAGAAATAAAATTTGACTGGTTTAAATATTAATTTTGCTCTGGACCACTTTCATGTTTTTGTCTTTTAATCAAAACTATTCTCTTTCCTTCTGATCATATCAATGGTATATGGGGTTCTTTTACATTTGTAAAAAAAAGCCCTCTCCACCTGTATTTTTGCATAGGTGCATACACCTTTTCAGGAATAATAATGGAACAATCCGCTATGCGGAAACACATTCATTGCTGTCAATTAGAACTACATTTCTAGGTGCAAGTGATACATTTTCACCTCAGAAAACTGAAAACTGAGGCTCACTTTCTTCCTAAAAATTGTGAGACCAGAGCATTCCCCTGAAGAAGTGAATCGGAAACCCACAACTGACTGACTCATGAAAAGATAAGAAAGAAAATTTTCTCTTAGAAGGAAGAGGCATAAACCCAGCTGACGCGGAAGAAAGGAGGAATAATTCTCCTAATACGGGTGTCCAGCATCTGGTGATATTTGCATTATTCTTGGAGCTGCTCCTGACCATGACGTATCCGGTTACTTGCAGCAGCTGGAACCAACTAGTATACGATGGTATGCTAACCAGCATTTAAAACACCATATATGTCAGCCAGCATTACGAAATAAGTTTTACAGCAGGAACTACTCCGCTCTTTTCCTGTAGTATTAAATTTCTATTTCAATCACTAGCAGCGTGGAGCTGAACAGATAATGCCTTTGTACTGGCTGGACTTTGATCCTGGGAACACCCTGCAACAAGATAGTACTCTAAGATAAATTGGTGTATGTGAATAAAAGCATAGAAACTATTCCATTTGTTAATGGTCCCAGGAAATTCTCAATGATAATAATAAGCCTCCAAACATAAAGTTGAAAAACAATTCTGTACATAGGATTTCCTTCCTTTATTAAAGGGATACTTGTGAGGAGAAACTCACAGGAGCTGAGGGAGGTTTCTTCCAATAGGAAAAATCAACATAAAGCAACCCAGAGACTAAAACTCTGAAAAGCAAAGCATGTATTTTTTTTTTGGTTTAGAGTCTTGATGTAAAGAAGTAGAACTGTTTGACATGTGTGATCTGTACATTGTCTGGGCTAGTCTAGGATAGGCTTTCCCTTATCCATTTTGAAGTTTGCCACAGGATGCTGGAAACCATACCTCTTTCCTCAGCCTCCAGCTGCTCCTGTAGCTCTGCTCCCCACCTCCTCTCCCTGTGCCCAGACACCTGGCTCCCTACCACTGGGTCCACCCTGCTCCTGGGCAGGTCTCATGGTCCTTGTGCTAGGAACATCTCCATCACAGGCTCACTGTGAAGGGCATGGAGACTTGTCCCTCCTCTTTAAGGCAAATCTCAGCAAAACAGGCTTCGGGCAGACTGCCAGGACAGCATATTTTGCACTATTTGTGCAGGGTTTATTGCTGAGCAAAGCTGGTTGTCAGTGCCACAACCTTCCCATGAACAAAATGTCATTTGAAAAAGGAATTATGTGTTTAACTCAAGCCAAAGGCTTACAGAGACAACCTCTCTGGGTTGGACACAACCCTTTCACCAGTGCTTAACTCCTTTACGCTGACCTGCTGAAGTCAGGGAGCCTGGCATCCCTCATTCATTAATACCAGATTAATGTTGAAGCCTGGAGAACAACTTCAGCCTGGTCCAGGCATGTCTGCAGGCTGGAGATGGGTTAACCTAGCCACATGAGAGAAAGTTTATGCTTCCAGCCCGGCTGCAGGAACACAGGCATTATCTGATCTGACAGAAACTAGGAGTAGCACAATATGTGATCGGACCTAAACACTGTTGGTGCAGACTTAACTTGCTAATACTTTTTGAGCAAGGTTGCACTAGTGAGCGTGTTGTACAGGACTCATGCTGGTGCTCTGTGTATTTGTGATCTGGCTCCAGGAACCTGACAAACACCATTATTGTGTGGTTGTGCATCCCACTTCCCAAAGAGCTGTCGGGCAGCTCGGAAAGGGAGAGAGGACAAAGCATAGGAACACCAAATAGTCTCAAAAATGGTTACACGTCAAATCTGCTTGATGTTCCCACTGTCAGTTATATAAGTGTAGAAGCGTTATTATTGTAGGGCAGGCTATTTTGAGACACACAGACTAACAGAGTTAGATCTGAACATTTATTTAGATTCTTAGATTTGCCATTGCATATGTTAGCTCTTGTTTTTTGTCAAAATGGCTCAACTAGAACTAATGTCTAACACATATTCTCTAGGGAGGGATGCCAAGCTGAAATGTGAAATATGCTTGTCATTTCACGCTCTTCTCTTGTTACTTGGGGTGAATTTGCTCATGCCAGTCCTGCTCAAGCTTTTCCAAAACAAATTAATCAGATGGAGTCTGTGGTCCTCTACAATTTTTAAGAGCCAGGCTGCAAGAGACATCAAACTGGACAAAGAAAACTAGTGATCACCTGTTCAAAGACTGATCTCCAATTTCTTTCAGCTCCCTCCTCAGTAAAATAGGGGAACTCGGGCTCCTTGGTAAAGTGTTTTAAAGTCCATGGGCAAAAGTATCAGAGAACAAGGTTTAGGTGTTATGAGACTTAGCTCTTAGTGAAGAATTTCCTTCCTTCCTTCCTTCCTTCCTTCCTTCCTTCCTTCCCAGGGAGATTGCTGTGCCATCCCACAGATTGCCATCATTATTTTGTTCTTCAGTATTTTCTTGTATTTGACATGTTTTCCACTATATTTGAGAGTAGAAAAGGCCTTACAGAGGCTTCTTTATAAGGACATTAATAATTTAAACTCTCTTAGAATGAGATTCCTTTTGTCACTTACCCTCATCCCCACATACAGGACTTTCTTAGGATATGTCACTCGATCTCCTATTAGTGTCTTCTTGTGGCATGAATCTTCCCTCTTTCATGTTCTTTCTTGTTTTTAACACCATGGTTATTGTCTGAAGCCAGCAGCAAGCTATGAACATTTTTTACTGCCAGCATTTCTTCTTCAAAGAAGCCTTGCTATGGCCACTCCAGTCTCTGCTGGCAGAGAGAGCCTTTGAAATGCCTGAGGCTCCACAGCATGGTCACAGCAATGATGTGCATATTAAAAAAAAAAAAAGAAAAAAAAGAGTTGTTTGTTTAAAGTACTGGTAGCAACCATATAATTAAAGAGATGAGAAGGTCTGGAATTTGTCTTTTATAGGACGGTTACCCACCCACTGGCTTCTGCATAACTATGGCTTGGGACAACTATAGCCCTGCCACCCACCCCGTGATGGTGGTGTTATTGATGCCCAGATGGATTTGGCTCTCGCGCCTTGGCCCAGCCTCAGTACGTGCCTGCTAACCTGTGACTGTCTACGGCAGAGTAAATGTGAGGTTACCCAGACAGTGTGATACCTCCCGGAGTGACCACAGGACATCCGTGCTGGGAGACTGCCCACTGACCTTAAAGTCTAACAGCTACAGGACAAAGAAGCGTTCTGGCCCTTGCCCCAGGGGGGTTACCATCATTCAACAAAGCAGGTAAAAGCTAAAAATACACCCCTGGGTGCTCAGAAGCCACGGGATGACAGCAGTGGGGGGAGGGCAAGGGCCCTGTCATCTGGGCAAGCTCCTGGGCAAGCACTTTGACTTCCCAGGACCAGTGTCCTGCCAGCAATTGTCCCACTCTGCACTGGGGCAGGCAAGTGCTGCCAGCAAGGGACCGTGGCCAGAGATGTCATTAAAATGCATGTTTTTCTTGAGGACCAGCCTTTAGCTCTTGGACCCAGTGGCAAAACCCTGCCGGGAGGTGAGAGATCACCACAGCTCCTTGCCAACACTAGTCCAGGGATAAGTAATTTCCGACAAAGTAATGCAAATAGAACAAATAAATGAGTCAATCTGCCTCATCTTATCTGTAAGCACACAAAATTACTCAATTATTCTGTCAGGTAATCCTGCCCTGGATAGAATTGAGTTTGTTAGCCCCTTCAGTAAAGCAGCATTAGCTAAAATGTGAGCGCATTATATTCAATCTATCAAGCTAATCTGCTGTGCTAATGCGATAATCTTGAAAAGACAATTTGTGGGACATCTCTAGAAAGACGGCTTTTACTTCTTCTTTTCTTTTGTCCTTTTTGGGAGAGTTCTAGGATAAATATGTGAAACAGCCAAGTACTGAGAAGTTATTGAAATAAAAAAAAAAAGGATTAGTACACAACAATATAGCTCTATCTGGAGAATGACAAAGAACTTCATGGTTGCAAAATGAACATTTTGTTACTGTTATTGAAATGGTTTTTTTCATACTGTATTTCAGAATATAGCCAGGGAAGATTAGATGAATATGCTAATATGACAGAAAAATATGTGAGATTTTATGAGTGTAGGAGAAAAAACACGATGTGGATTCAACATCCTCTTGCTCACTCCTGGAGGTTAGACTCTCCAAAGTATCTGCTCTGCCCTGTCATGTTCAAGAACCTTATTAGTAGGGAAGGCAAAGCCCAGATTTGTAGGTGTCAGGTTTTTTTAACTTCATGGGGTTTGGATCAGGCCTGGAGGATCACAGGGCAGAAAATGAACTGTAGAGAAACACAGAGGTGTTATGAGTTAAATGAAATCTGGAGGGAATCACTTTCATGACAAAGTGAACCACGGGGATGTGGAGACTTTGCTGATCAGGCTTTGCCACAGGCTTGTCATATACTTTCTGGAATCTGCAGCTATGGGTAGATTTCTTCTTACTTAAGCTTTTCAGGATGAGAAATATGCAATAGTCTACTCTTGCTGCTTGGGATAATGGGTAGCTACCCAGGCCCTCAAGGGTGGTTCAGCCCCAATGCTGTAGAGCATTTCCATCTTCCCAGGCATCTCCATCTCCCCACTGCCCATGGAGGCACATCAGACAGCCATTTTAACCTCAGAGCCCAGGTGTTAGAGGACTAGGAATGGCCTAGCTGAATCAATCCTTCCATGAATAACTCAAAGTGGGATCAATTTCACCTGGCTTTAGTCACCTAAAATTTAGGTGTCCAGTCTAAGGCAGCTGACTCCCTTTTCTAGGCAATGCAAAGTAAACAGCTACAGAGGTTGATTTATCTCACCTGAGTAGGTAAGACAAATTACCCTCTGGTGGTACCTGTTCCTCTCCAGAAGAGAAGAAAAAAGCCTAGGGTTTGCAGCAGATGCTCTGTCTTGTCAGCTCCTTATAGTCTTGCAGAGACATTGGGATTTCCTCATTAGGACACCTGTGCTGCTGCAGAACACAACTGACCACAGATGCAGAAAGCCTCTTAGGTAATGTTGTGCTTCAGTCAGACCACTTAAGCTAATGTATTCCTATTTGAAGGTACATCTCCGATATAATATGCTGAGTACTGTATTTAATGGGTAGGAAAAGCCTGTTTATGCTGTAATCACCTTGGAAATTCAAAAACAGTATAGCTGCAGGTGCTCTATGCATGTAGCCTATAGCATTCATGAATCTGAGTAGATGGATGTGTGAAAATACTTATATTTTATTCACCAGTGGTATCTGGAACTTGTTGAAATTTTTATTTTCATCAAACATGCAAGAATGTTATGTACTGTGGTGTGATTTGAATGCATAATTTAGAGGCAAAATTATTTTTTTATATTTTATGAGGGTTGTTTGCTGTCATTCCTGCCTAGAGTTTCTTAAATCAAATTTGTTTGTAAAACCAGCCACATCTAAAGTAAGGATGCAACACTGCATTTACAGATAATTTTTTTTCCAAAAGCAATACTAATGATGTACTTAATAAAACTTTTTAAATTATTTTTGCTAGCTTTTATAAACCAGCTGAAATCTATGGTTTTAACAAAAAGAGTCTACAAAGTACAAAATGTTGATAAGTAATTCCTTGTATAATATATTCAGCAGGTCAGAGTAATTATAATAAACGTGGACTGTCTGCTCAGAATTTTGCAGACAAAATCCCTGAGTCCTAGCTGCTTTTACAGATTCAAAGGTTATTTGGTTGGATCCCACACTCTCACCCTCCCCACTCATCCCAACCCCATCACTGCTCTACTGCTTTCTTTTGCAATGAAATTCAGCAGAAGATTTCCTAGCCTTGTATTAGCTTTGCTATAACCCCATCAGCTGCACTCCATCACATCCTGCTCCAGACACCTCAAAAAGCCAGTTTTCCTCTACGAGAATTTTATCAGGTCACCTATTAGTGAAGTTTACTTTAAGATGAATATGTTCACCTTGGAGAGAGCAAATTATGCACATTGATATCACAGTATATAATTGCAGTGGTTAGAGTGAAATTCAAAACCAAGATACAGATATGCACCATAAAGCTCTTGCTTCCACAAAGTCCACTGAAGTAGAAAATCATTTTGAAACTAAGCAAAGCAAGGCATGATCAAATAAAATCCCTTGACTGATACTCTGGACTTTTAAACATCCCTAAGTTTTATGTGACTTAGTCATGTAATTGTCTACAGGTTACAAAATACTAATAACAACATAGGTGAAAAATGTAATCATGTTTTGAAGATACGCATATTTTAGTCTAACTTTTTCTTTGCTTTTAACAAGCTTTGTGGTCGCCAATATCCTATGTTTGTTTTTATCTGGTGTTTTAAAGGTCTTTTAATTTGTCAGGAAAATATGTCGCGATGTCATATTTGTTACAATACATTAACATTTGTGACTATTTCATTTTGTTTGTGGGATTAACTACTTCATCTACAGTAGTTAGATGTTCTTTTGCTTTGGACGTTGTGGTTGGATGTTGCTTCTGGTGAAAAACTTAAAAAAATTAAGGAGAGATTTGTTACATTTTTATTGACAAGATTTTTGTTGAAAAAGTAATCTGGGAGTTAAAGTGGAGAGGAAGGGAGAAAACCTTCCATTTTCTTTCTTTTCCCCTTTTAAAAAGACAAAAAAGGACAGAATAAAGTGAAAAAGCCAAGAACTGTGGGATGGCAAAGAGCTTAGCTGTATACTTTCTGCTGGAAATGCTCCATGCATTACTATGAAGTGTTTGTACCATTGCCTTTTACACACATTATTAGGGGAAAAAAAAAGAGTCCTGGTTGATGTGCAGAGCTAGAGACGAGATGGAGAGCTCAGCTTTGTCTGTGCCATACAGGTGCTAAACCATGGAGGGTCTGCCTCTATTGCTGGACCAGGAAGGATATCCTGGGTCAGATGTGGATGGCCATTTTGTCCCAGGATTCAGGGTAGGGTAGTTGCGCCTCCCACTCACCAAACATGCCTGAACCTGGTGGGGCTGGGCAGCAGCGAGTGGGAAAAGCAGAGATCATATATTTCAGCTTGTGTCCTCCCAGGATGTCACACTGCCGCTCAGTCAGCCGTGTTCTGTGTTCTCACTTGGCAAATGGACCCTTAAATCCAACATGACAGATGACATTTTCCATTTTCATACTTCTAAGCTCTGCTTCGTCTTTGCTGAACCTTCACTGATGCCCTGAACCTGGACTCGTCAAAGGTCTTTCATGCTAGGACCGAGGTGTTGCCACCAAGCCCTGGTGCCTATAGACTGTGTCAGGGACAGACGAATTTAGCTATGTTTATCTACTGTGCTGCATGACAGGATGTGTATATTCGTCATCCCCATGCTGTAACATGTGCTGTCACAGCATTAGCAGAGCGAGCATTTATTTTGTGGTGGTAACTTTCAGGAGGAGATACTAGAAGGGATCCGTGTGATGGGATGTAAAGTGCTGTTAAGAGCTGGCTGGATGCCTGAAATTATCTCACTAATGCTTCCCACTATAACGTGGCAATCACGGGGGACTGGGGTTATTTATAGCCAACTGGGTGGGGAGTTGCAGAAATTGTTTTACATGCACGGGGAAAAGTACTCAGGCTGTTTCTGGTTTTGAGACTCCCAGGGAACATGATAAAGAACTAATCATTTGGCCATAAATGATTAAGGACTGACAAATGAGTCGTTTTTGAGGTAACTGACGTGATTTAGCAGCTAGAAGCACTGGACGTGCTCTCAGGTTTACAGCCGAGCTGGAGAGTTCAAAACCACTCCATGTCTTCTCAGCTTGTACCTTCCAGCCTCATCTCCTGATGTCACCAATGCGTGCTCCTCTTGGTTCACTCCTGGGAGGCAAAGCAGTGCAAATAGAGGCCATGAGGCCACTTGTATGCCCACTCAGCACAGACGCCCATCATACCTTGAAGGAGAACACGCCCATAGCTGCTTAAATGTCTGGAAGCTCATAGGAGACAGGGGTGGCTGTGATGAGCAGTGGCAACATCCCACTTCTATGTGACCATACGTGCCCTCATGCTGTTAAGAAGGATGTGGAGTGAAGGGCAGGGATACCTCATTTTCTATGTTCATAACATGTAACAAGAAGGAAACACAGATGTGCTTCCCCTGGTCCTGCATACTGTGAGAAGTCCATCTCACTACACACACGGTGTCCCTAGTGGCTAGTGAAACACAGAGAGGGCCACTAGAGGGCTCAGAAACTGCTTACTGGGGAGATACCCAAATGCCATCTATTGCCATGTGTCGCAGGTCAGTCATCACCGCAGCATGCACGATTGTGATTTACTCTGGTGTTTATTTCGTTGACCACTACCAGCAGTAAACAACACCTGCAAAATATCTTCCCGTGGGTTTGACACATGAGTCTATTTACTCAGCGATGCATCTCAGCATTGTGGAGTCCTATTTGCAAGTTCAAGGCATTAATTGTCACTGAAACAGAGTCTCCAGAAGTTGAAAGCAATTATTAAAGGAGTGAATAAATACCAAATTGCCACCTGGAGGGAGTTTACCAGTTTGGAAATGTTTTTATTTCCATCTTACTGAAAAAAAAAAAAAGTAACAATATACTGAATACTTCAATGGCAATATAATAGGAAAACATGTCACAGTTTCAGGTTATTGTATGCACAGTATTCATTAACAGTTTATCTGTGTTTCTAGATTACTGAATAAAAAGGTAAGCTGTTGCTCACTTTGAAATAACTGATTCCTGCATGTTTTTAAAGTAGTATGTGAAAAGCTGGTCAGAAGCATTTTGGCAGAACTGTGTTGTCGGAAAATAGTATAATTAAAATAAATATATTTTGTAGGAGCATTTCCATTTCAACAAAATATGAGATGAAATAAAAGTTTGACATGAGATTTCATCATATCAAATATTTATTTTTGATGCTGATCACTAGCCCAGTGACTCCAACAGAACATCCTCCACTGAATAGCTAAAGTTAATTGCTATAACATGTCTGCTTTTTCTAGGATAATTCCTGGCCCCTAATCTGCTGAGTCTTGACACATAATAATGTGAAGTAATATACCTCTAAAATGCTAAAAATCTCTCACATAAGCTGACTGTATGTTCTGCTGTGTTCCTTTTAATTTTTACTATTTCTTAAGCTGTAAGTTTAGAGTTCACAGTTTATTTTCTCATTGTCAGCTATGCACCTACAAAACAAAGCACTGGCTACATATTATCAAGTCATTGCTTAATTTTGCATACAGGGTGCTTGTGCTCATTTTGATTTTAAATATAATAATATAATATAAATATATGTATAAAATATATAATATATCAATATATAAAAAATATAATAATATAATTGAATATAATACCATTCAGTTTGTTTTCTAAAAGTAATTTTATCATGAAGATAAATATGCTTAAAGAATGTCATGGAACTAAGTTTACCAGCATAAGTAATGTGAACTAATATTGCTGCCCTTAAAATAAACAATGAGAAGTGTGATGGCTTACATTTCACTTCTTACTATAAAGTATGTAGGCAAGCATACTACTTTTTATTAAATCAGCTAATACAGTTGAATGAAATGAAATGAACACTGTCAAACTGTTCTTATCTCAGTTCCTCAGACAAACAGTTCTTATCATTATATCAAAAGTTAATGTTTCTAGCCCCAGGTTTTTGACACTTTCAGAGCTGATGTAAATACTGTGTACTCCAAAGTTTCTCTAGTTTTTGCAGATGGCCTAACAAAATATTACCTCTACAAGCTTTTACTACTATGACAAATTTTTGCTAAAACATTGATTCTTTGTTGCTTGACATCATTTGCTTTACATATTACTTTAAAATACAAATCTTTGTGCATCAGTGATTAATTTTGGTTCACTATTAATAAAATACTTATTTTAGTGTTTGTATCTTCAAAACATTGTGCCATGGAATTTTATTTTCTTAGACCTGCAAAGGAATGCTTCTTGTGTATAGAAGTAGCCCCTCTCTGTCTGCACCATTAAATTACACTGTCCTTCCCAATATAAAATATTTCACTGAAGTGACCGGATGTAAAAATCTATAGCATAATATAACTAACTGTCAGGGCTTCAATGCTGAAAAAACTCAGAATAAAATTCAGCACATGCCAGGATTTAATCCTGGTGGAAGGTGCCTACTGTATAGTTGCAAGTTACTGCACAACGTCGGGCTCTCAGGTCAGGATTTCTATTTGGCTGATGCCTATGGCCCCTGCTGTGACCTACAGAAATGTAAGCACGGTGCAGAGAATAACCACAGCCCATTCCGAGAGAGATGTTCCTGTTAAAGAAAAATTTTGCAGTTTCTCCCCAGTTTTTCTTCAGTTTCTCTCCACGTCACCCAGTAAGTGCTGAAGAACCTCACTGTCAACAAGTGGCTTTCTTTTTGGTTGCAGGAGGTGGAGACAGCCCCTGCTGATGCCTCTCAGCATCCTGACAGGGCACTGATTCAACCGTGCCTCAGAAGGAAATGTGTCACATAATGAGTCACCAGCATTGCTACCCCCAACTGCTCTGCTCTAGTAATTTAGGTCTCCCATCTGAGAGCTGACAGTGACCTCATCTTACTTGTGGTTCTTGGGGATGGTGAAAGCAACGGATGTCATCACCACAAGGTAAAAATATAGTGGAAACTTTCAGCTACTACTCTGGAGTTTGACACCTACAGACCTTTGTACTCTTATTTTTCTTTGTTTTCAAGAAGGATGGACAACTGATCATGTTTTCAAGACATGAAATGCCAGGATAGCATTCACAGTACATTAGTAACACTATCAGGATATTGATCAATCATATTTATGAACACTTTAGGCTATGGGTATCTAACTATGATTCACCACTGGATAAAAATTGGAAAAATTGTGTCATTTTCTTTCTTCTTGTCTTTTAATTTATTAAAAATATTACTACTGGAAAGAACCACTTATAAAGACAACTGGAAATGAAGAAGGTTGGGACATCAAAGTAAGCAGAAAGTGCCTGAAGGGAGCCGCTCCCAGATAATATCGCCTCTTTTGGGAGTAGACCTAAAGCAGTAAAAAATCCCTCACTTTGTTTCCATTTCCTAAATAAGTATTTCTGATTTGGATAAGGATTTTGAGTTTTAAAGAAGCCATATGTCTGCCTCTGTAGGTCTGGGACATGAGATGTGTTGTTCTCTATTAATATTGTCTTCATTATAAGTCCAAAAAAAGGAACAAAGGTTGCTGAACAGTTTGGGGAGAGATGTGGTCGTGGTGCAACCTTTGTCATACTCTCCTTAATTTAGAATAGGAAAAGAGGAAGAGAAATGGGGAAAAAAGGAAGAGGAACTGTTACTTGTACAAGTGCCTTTCCAATGGGAAAGATAATTTATCTGCAAAATCTGTTTCCTTCCTTACCTCCCCACTGTTTGAGCTAGTCTCTCTTGGGTTGGGTGGGATTGTCAATGGTCCTTTCCTCACTTCTCCCATAATCTCATTGATTTATCTGTTAGTAGGAGCAATACAACACCATAGCAGATATTAAGGCCATATGTCTACTGATAAATCAAACAAGGCAGGTAGGGGCTTGAGCCAGGGGTCAGTCGTCCACACCACTTAATTATTGGTGTGGTCCCTGGCCCATGACACCTGGTACTTTCTGACGAATGCCTGGGCTTGCTCTGGAGGTGGCACGTCCCCAGCATACACGCTGAGCGTGCCCGCTCTGCAGCTTTGTAGGGGAAGAAAAGTCAGGCTGGTAAAGGTGAGCTCTGGGGTGCTGGTCAGCCTCAGGGGCAGGGACAGTCTCCCTGGTGTGTCTTACTGAGCAGCGTAGTTGCAGCTGGAGATGGTGCAAACAGACAAGATGGCAACCATCAGGAGTGAAGAAGTGGACCTCATAGGTCTGGGTGCTGCCCATCCCTTCTCAACCTCCTAGTCTTCAAGTCTCCCTTTGTGACCATTGTACTCTGATATATCTTTCCAGGACAGTTTCTTCAGTACAAGGAAACACTTTTAAATTGTCTGTTTCAATATGTCTTATGTTTTCATACTGATTTAATTAGAATTTCTGCAGTAACCACACAACTCCCTGTCCTGCTTTTTCCCAGCCTGAGAGCCAGGACTCCTTTTTCCTTCCTGTGCTAATATTTTTAACAATCACCACAGCTTCTCTAGTCTGGCTACTCAGAAAACACATGGAAATACAGTAGCACACTGTCAAGGGGAAGATTCTTCTCCAAAACCTGGTATTTCTGGTAGTAAAATATCATAAAACCTTTTTTCTTTTGTATCTTTTACCAGAAGTGGATAATATTCTCCTAAGCATCTTAAATCTCTGTCTGAAAAGGCACCAAGCCCATTAAGGGCACCTGAAAAATGAGAGCCTGCCATAAGGTGCCCTGAGACCTTTGCCTTGTCACTTCAAAGCACATCCTGGGTGCCACAGAGCAATGACCGCTGATGTCTGAAAGATGGCTGGGGTCAAAGCGCATGATCAGAAGTGCTTCTGGGCTGGCATCCTTGCAGAGTTTAATCTCATGATTAAAAACAGCTCATGTAATCAAGGAGTTGCATTGTATAAGACAGAATTTCTGAAACATCAGCAGTTCCTTGATATGCTTTTATGAGACTTGTCATCAACCAACAAGCATATAAAGGCTTTTGATTTTCTAATTTATCTGAATTTATCTGGATTCCCTATATGCTAAGTGAGGTTGATTAGTGAAAGATATAAAACTTTAGCTGATTATAATTAAGACTAAATTATTCATTGCAAATAAATTATCTGGCAAGTCAGCCATTTTCCTGCTCCTAAGCCAATCAAAAACCAGTCTAACATTTTCAATCCCATAATTGTTTTGCAAGTTATCTCCAAGTATTGACTACACAGACAATGGCAAACATTGGCACTTATGTTGATTGTCCATCAATGTTGTCCTGGTTTCAGCTGGGAAATAGTTAATTTTTCTTTCTAGTGATTGCTGTGAAAGGAATGTCAATAATACCTATTGTTTTTAGTTGTTGCTAAGTGATGTTTACATTTTTCAAGGACATTTTTTTCAGCTTCCCATAGAAGAATAGACAGAACGATGGAATGGCAAATGAACTATTCCATACCATAGATGTCATACTCAGTATATAAATGGGTGTCAGCCAGGGGGTGTGAATCTGTGATCGCTGCTCAGAATGGTGCCAATTCACTGGGTGGTGAAAGTGTCTTGTGTCATTATTATTACTATTATTGTTATTCTTGGTGTTATTTTCCTTTTCTGATACTGTTTTATTAAACTGTCTTCTTCTCAACCCATGAAGCTTTTTTTCTTTCCCCTTCTTTTCTCCCTCTTCTCTCTTGTAGGGGGAAGAGGGGGTGAGCGAGTGGCTGTGTGGTGGGGATTAAACCACGACAAATGCAAAATAGGTAAGTCTGGAAAAGTTGGACAGTCTTAAAAGTTCTACTGTATGTCTGAAAAAATATATAGATACATCTTACCCACCATCCAGTACAACACTCTTATGTATGCATTTTGTGTATCTTGCTAAAAGATATTTAGTTGTAATGGAACTTATTTTCAATTAGAAGAGGGGCACAGTGAGGCATTTACTACTGATATTTTTACATTTCTGCAGAGGTGGGTCTGAGCAGCTGCAGGTTGCAAACTGGTGGTCAAGACCTTATGGCATTTTTCAGGTGTTTCATGCAGTGCAAAGCTACAACAACCCTTTTCCTTTTATAAAATCCGCTTTACACCCAGTAAGAGTGCTTTTCCCACCCATACCATCTCAAAGCTTCCTGCTGTTTTCAAAGAATCAGTCTAGCAAAAGCTTTCTGTATTTCCTGCTGGCAGGTCCCTAAGAAAGCAGCATGACATACCAGCTTGCCGTGGCACACGCTGGTGGCAATGGGTCTCCATGTACTGGTGGGATGTGGCCCTGGCTCTGCCGGCCATCACCTGCAGAGCGGGGACCAGCGCCCTCCTGGCCACTGTCCCACTGCCTCTGGCTCTCTTTGAGGTTCAGTAGGCACTTGCCAGGTAACACTGCAGGAAAGAAAAGTGAACAAAGGCTTTCGTAACCCCCAAAATTTGCATTTCTTGTGGGACAACAGTTACCCTGCTGATGCCTGTGTGCTCAAACAGCCCCTGCCCCAGCTGCCCAAATACAGCAGTGCCTGTGACGGGGACAGAGCTATCTACATCCATGTCACGGGATGCCCACCAAAACCCTTCCGAGTCTGGCACTGATGAGGCGCTAAGCCTGGCACAAGCCCTTGCCAGTGGGCAGGGTGCCATGTGAACAGATGACAAGCAGTAGGGCGATCTGGCCGGCTTCTCCCCAGGAGCAACGGCGCTGGGGTCGGCGGCATCGCACCTGCGAGCTCTTAGTGCCAACGCGCTCGGCTAAAGGTTTTAGACTGAGGTTAACATCTGCTGAGCCTCATGGGCAGAGAAGCACATTCGTGTCACTGCAGGCCAGAAGCAGATAGATCATCACGAAAATTTTAAATAACAGCTTAGTGGCCACATGTGAGAAACCGTTGGATTGAACTTTCAAATAAGCAAAGAAGAAACAATTATTTTTTCTGTCTGCTTAAGGGTTTTGTCTTCTCGGGTGGGGCTTCAGGTTGTTGCAGAGTCATCAGATTAGAAATCCTGTTTGAATTCTTCATACCAGAGGATGACTTGCATGACTGGTGTCTGAATTTTGATCAGGTTCTTGAACATTTTTCTGCTTTCAAACCAAAATATCTAGTTAAATGCATCTTTCAAGGAAAAATGCCATCCAGTTTGTTCATAATTAGAAGGGTGTTTCAGGAAAGCAAAAGCTTTTATCTGCCTTTTAAACATGAACACCGTATTTCTAGCTGGCTACAAAGGTTACTAGTGTTTGAAGCTGAGGAGCATAAAATGCATTTCCAGGAAAGAAAGTGCTGTGTTACTGAGCAAGACTGCAGTTTCTTAGATCAAATCCTCCTGTCACAGTTCTTTCAGTCAGACAGAGGTGTAAGAAGTAAAATGTAAAAGAGCCAACTACTGTGGACTCTGTCTTTATTCTTCTCTTTTTTTCCAGTCTCTTTTTGCAAAAGGATAGGAATGAGTGGCGAAAGAGGGGCACCATTTGCAGAGAGTTGTGCCCCTGTAGGTGTTGCACATACTGGGTTGTCAGAGTTGTGTGTGTGTGCGTGTGTAGCTACTGAGAGCAATGCCAGATGTTGTCTAGTCGGAGCACATCTTCAGCTCCTCTCCTCACTTCCAGGACTCAACTTCATGTGTGACAGCAAAGCATGACTGTAAGCATGGCCAAGGCTGAGGAGATCCAGAGCGAGAGCCAAACCGTGGGACAGGCAGCGTGCTGGTGAGCCTGCGGCTGCGCTCCAGCCACCGTTGCTTCCCACCGTGAGAGTTTTCATGATGAGTACTCATGCTTGTCACATCCTTGGCCTTGGAGGTGATCTTTTGTGATGTGTTGAGATTGGAAAGAAGCAGTTGTAGCCCAGGAGGGGTTCCCAAATGCAAAAGCTCATTTTGGCACAGTGGGGAATCGATACAATCCCTGATGTATTGGTACGCTCTAACGGCGCTGAAGATCTCAGTGTACAATCCCTTCGCTCTGAGAGCAGCAAAATAGCTAAGGGCTTGTAAGAATCCTGCCACGCAAAAGAGTAAGGAGGAGAAAAAGAAGTCGTCACACTGAGAAGGGGGTGCCTTCCACCTGGAAGGACCCTTTTTGTCCCAGGGAGCTGGATGGAGGCAAGTGTACAGAGCAGAGCTATCCCACGTAGGGAACATGAAACAAATAAAAAGGCTCAAACAAGTATCCAGGCTATCAAAACGCCTGCCAAAAGCTGAGACATTGAGAACAGTCTAAAAGACAGAGGGTTTATGGCAAAGAACACCCTTTTCCACCGATGGACCAAATGGAGCTGAAGAGATTGTGCTTCAAAGGTCAGAGGGGAAGAGAGAGGAAAAGTCCCTGATTAGATGAAGAGAGTAACCTGGAAGGGAATCCCAGAGGGGAGCAAGGAGATAGGAGGAGGGATGTCATGAACAATAAAAACTTACTGACATAAATCCCAGAGAATGCTATAATGTGGCAGGGAAATCAAGCAGAGATGCGCATGCTAAATTTCTTATGCTGCTTAAAATAAAATTCAGTTGAAGGAGTTTAATTCAGAATGAGGGTTTCCACAGGATTTGGATTCTGGAACAACACAAGCTAACCTAATATGATGTATTCAGTGGTTATCGCTGGTCTAGAGATGTTCAGCACAGCTGTTCTGGAGCATCCCACATACAGGTAACGGATCCTGATATACAGAGCTACAGATTTATAGATCTGTACTACCTGTACTGATACGGATCGAGGGAGCGAGCTGGTGAGACTGAAGACAGAAGCAGTGCTGCAGGTTGCCCAGCCCAGGAGAGGCTTACAACCATGCTGGTCAGCGCTGGCATCCTGCACGCAGCCGGGCATTGAACATCTGGAAGGGACTTTTGGCTTAGGTTTTGACACTCCCCAGGCATTTCATGCAAGATCAGAACTTCATTGCAGAAGGCAAACCTAAAAATAATTAAATGCTGAATATATGATTTAGACAGTGTTGATGGATGAAATAAGTTCCTTTTAGAAGAACTGAAGAGAAAATCACTGCACATAGCTCCTTTGCTAAACAGAAAAATGTCCCTAAAATGCAAGCTATAAGCAAAGTAGCAATATCTCTACAATAGAAATGAAGTAAGGAGGTGAATAGATGTGATATTTGTGTTTCTTTTGTGTGTGAAGTGAATTTCATTTCTCTGGCAATTTTGGTTTTGTGTAGAAGTAGTGTTTCAATACTTCCACCACTGACATACAATAATTATGGTATATTCCCTCTGGAAAAGCTCCCAGTCTAAAATAAACAAGTATTAGGACTTCAGAAGAAATTCTGTTGGCAGATGAGCACCAATGCCAGCTATATCCGACAGACAAGAGGTCAGAATGTATTACAAAATATTTTGGTTTTAACTAATATTTCCACTTATTTTTTATACAAGAATTTCAGGGAAGTAGTGGTTGCATGAAAATTGTAACTGGGCATCTCTTACTCTCAAGAAACCCCAAAGAAAAAGAAAGTCATGTGATACACAGCAGCAAGGATGACTAGAGAGCTTTTATTTTCATCCCAGGAGATAGGTTTAGAAAGTAGGATCCACAACTGCTCTGTTTCTCTCCAGAGAACTGTAACAGTAAAGTATTCACATACATGACGCACATGCATGTGACACAGCTCTTAAAACACAATTGTTAGTTATTTTCCTTGCTGTGGGTGGGTGAAGCCCCAGTGCTCATAAAATGTCTCTTATAAAGAAGAAGTGAAAGACCCTTTGCCCAGTTTAGAGAATACAAATGAGGAATTATTCTAAACAAATTCAATAGCTTTTCTTTTCCCCAAACTGCCATAAAATGTAAAATATTTTATAATACCGTAAACAAAAAAATTATTGCTTGCACTTTTCCAGATGAATTTGTACAAGTTACTGCTATATTATACCACAGGGATTTTAAACTATATGTTACAAAGGATAAATTCTTTAATGCAATAGATATGATTAAGCTTATGAAAATGCTCAATGGTGAGCTTAGAAACAGATGTTTTAGCACTAGGATTACTCCCTTCCCTCCAACAAAATTTTTTTCTATAGCATAAGGAAGATCTTCTACTGAAACTGTCACGAGGCCAAGACACAGAAGTTACTTCACCGCAGACTTGAATTAAGATAGTTATTTCCTGATAACTAGTGTAAATTTGGTGGACAACACGCATTTCTCTATTTACAGCGCCAACAGCCAGTGGAATGAACAGTTGAGGCTGGATGTTTGCAGCAGAGCAACCATCTGGAGAAACACAGAGAAAACAGGCTGCTTCTGGGTGTCTGATCCACCTGGGAAAAGGGCTCAAGTGATCTGCCCAGTCTGGAAACCGATCTCCCCTGCTCCACAGCAGCTGGCTGTCGCGCCGGGAACCTTCCAGGGCAGGTCCTGACCTTACATGCTGCAACCTGGGCTCGGTTAAACACAACTCTTCTACAGGTAATTAGCAACTATAAGAATGATAATACCAATAACATTGAAATTTGTCTCCCCAAATCCTGCTTATGAACACCTACGGGAATTGCAAAGGAGTATATAAAACTACTTATGTGAACGTGAATTCACTCATGAAGAGTGAATTGTTGTTTCAGTGTCAGCTCAGACTTGGATGATTTTGGCAACAAGTGTCCTACGCTGTACTCCCTTTTATTGCTTTAGTGGTTCAACAACCAGAAGCGATGGCTACAGATATCGCTTTAATGGTTGGTAGGACAGTAAAACCCCCATCTGCACCAGAGCAGAGAGCAATGCCATCTCAGGTATCCCAAAGGCAATGAATGACAACAGACTCACGTGCTTCACCCACAAGGAAAAGGAAGGAGTGCAAAGGCCAAACTTCTTAGTACTTGTCCATGCAGTGGAGCGACGCACAGGCTGTGCTCCCAGGGTAGGTCCATCTGATGTTTTGCAGGCAGATGCGAGGCCTCTCCCACAGCTCATCCCCCCTGAAAACAACATAACTTTGTTAGCCGAGCACAGAGACCTAATTATTAGGGCTTCTTGGGCTAAGCAGCTTTTTGTCAGTTCCCAATGTGACTAGCTGCAAAAAAATAAAAAAAAAAAGCACACCAAAATACAGCTATCTACCCTCAGGCCGCGATGCCATGATGGCTCATGCCAGATCTGCGCTCTGCTGGGTCACTGCTCGCTCTTGTTCATCCCAGTACGGGCTTGCTGACCCAGTCAGAGCTATTTCATAGCTTTTCTTGATTTTGTGTTGACTGCTGAAGGAAGGACAACATACATGGCATGAAGCTAGACTCAGCATAAAGCCTGCTGTTACAAAATTAATCCATTTACCTTTTTTTAAACAAATATCAACCAACAGAAAAGAGGCCACAATATTTTAGAGCCACTACTGAGAACTCTGAGGTGAGATTTATTTTCTGACCAAACCTCAAGTGATTTCATTGCTCAGAGCACTATCCTTTCACTGGATTAGCATGAGATATCTCCATGAATGTTCTCAATTAAGAAACACTCAAGGCTGAGTGGGGAAGTTGGCACAGGGCCAGAGTATACCTGGGCTGCCAAAGAAGATGTCTCAGATTATCTCATATTTGTACACTTTAAGAAAAAAAAAAAGATGATACTTAGCAGCATTCAGCTAGTGTTTTACTTGGGTGCTAGTTCAGACTGCTAACAAGAAGGATGTGGGAACTACAACTGTTCATCACAAAATCTTTTGCCATGCTAACAGTGCTAAAAATCATAACATTCTTGGTCAGGATATTCCATGTTTGAATATAAACTGTGATTTGTCATATTATTTTTCTCCCTAGGGAACACTTCCCTTGAACTGGAAAGGCCAAGCTAACTGTAGGATAAGCTAGTCCACCTGCAGTCCCAGTCAGCAGCTTTACCTCTGCACTTCAGCTTGAGAAAGGAGACTATTACATGACTTTTAGCAAGTCACTTCAGCTCTTTTTCATCATCTCCTCCATTTCTGTCTTGTCTGTTTTGACAGTAAGTGCTCAGGAAAGGCCTGTCTCCAGCTATGTATTTATAACACTACAACCTTGATCTCTGGAGCTCATAACAGTTCTTTATGGTGGTGAATTTGAAATAAATATGCCTTCATAGTAAAAAAAAACAGACATAACTTAATCAGTATGAAAACAGAGGATGTTCGAACTGCTACTTACAATTTAAGCAGCTAATAACAATTTCACATTAAAAAATTGTTTTCTTGCAGGTGATTTTTCCAGACCTGAACAAAAGAGGTTTTCTGAAACCTCTGAAACTTCTGAAACTGTTTTTAGGAATACACATTAAGATTACATAGTTTTATATCTAGGATCTTCCTATTAAATTAAATTTTGAAATTAAGATAGTATTTCCATTCTTTTATGCCAACGTAATGTTTCATAGGCAGATTTATCATATGTTGAGTATTTTCGCAACACAGGCCCCAAGCAGAAAATCTTTATCTTTGTGCACAAACTTACTTTTCAGTCAACACCTGCAAAGTATGCAAAGCAAGTAATATTCAGGCATCCCAACTGAGTAAGCAGACTGTGTAAGGCAGAATTTCTCCCAGCTAGCATTTGCCATCCGAGTGCCACACATCCCACCTACACCAGCCACCTGCGGCCAGCAGGGACGCCCACCCTCGGGAGCAGTGGAAGGTGTAAAAATTCCCTTCTTTCTCCATTGACTTGCCGGAAGACGGGATAAATAGCTTAGACTGGGCGCCTCCTTTTCAGAGAGCTCAAGGTGGTGAGATGAATCGTACCGTTAGCTTTCAAATTCATCTGACTTAACATCAAAGGAATAATATAAAAAGTGGAATATATTTGCATATGTGAGATACAGGACTCCTGACAGTACGTGATACTGTATCGTTTCAGGTACCGCTGGGAATCAGTGTTACACTGTTGCTTAGTTGTAAAGGGAAGTGTGTATACTCCACGGACCTGATTGGAATAGAAGCTTGCTGGAACTATATCTAGGGGAAAAAAAAAAAAAAAGGAATTTAAAATGTGCAGGGTTGTCTCGGTGGATCTGTCCCTGTGCCCAGCCCAGGCACCACCTGCCACACCTTCTGCCTGAGAAAGTGCTGCAGAACCGGGGCTTTAATGCTTTTGTTTGCAGCTATCACAACACATAATGAAATAGGAAACATCCTGGATGTAGAAATTGTAATTGCAAGTTTTGCACAATATAACCTCTTTTTTTCAGGCCCTCGCCAAAATCTGTGGGGCTCCCCAGCAGGTGCAGCAGTTTGTACAGGAGCCACAGCATGAGTGAGGTCAGTCTCCTGTACTAAAACGGTCAGTCTGCTTACTGCCAGAATATTTATCACTGTGTGTGTGATTTCAAAAAGACAGCAAGAAGAGGGAAAGAGACAAATTGAAAGAGAGAGAGAGGGAGAAAGGGAAAAAAATAAAGAAAATCTTACTTCTCTGAAGATTCTGCCAGTTTTCTCAGTGCCAATCCAGACAAGAAACAGAGCCAGATGAGGAGCAGGGCTGCAATCGGAACCTTGAGCTCTGCTGGAGGAGATGGGAGCAAGGCAGGCCACTGAATTTAAAATTCAGCTTATTTCTGCTGAGAGACACGTCCCACTGGGGAAGAAGCAGGCTGCCTCGGTCAGCTGGTCTCGCCTTGCAGACTGGATCGCTTGCTCCCAGGTGTGGGCAGCTCCTCCACTAAGAGTATTGAACATGATGAGCAGGATTAGCATGGAAAGAGGTGAGAAGGGTTCAAGTGTTGGATAATGCAGTATTTACAGTAGAATTGCTGCGTCACAAGATTTCATTAATACCTTGGCTGCATGGTAGACAAAAGTCTGAATTCGTGGTCCCAAATGGGACAGGAGCAGGGAACCATTGGTGGTACCCAAGGCTGTGGGGGCATTTTTGTAATCAACCAGCATCCTATTGGCTGCAGCAAGACTAACCCCCAGGAAACTTCTGGAGGGTCCTGGGCTGGCATGTGAATATAGTTATAGCTCTTGCCAGTCAAGAGGTGAAGAGCTCAAAAGTAGCTGCTCTTACTCCCTTATAGAGTGTTATAGTCCACGACACAGAGGGGTCGTTGCTCTGCTGGGAAGGTTCAGTCTCAGCCCTGCGATGGTAATGGCTCTTGGAGTTTCCTAGACATGCTGGGGGTTGGTGTCAGGCAATGAAAAGTAATTCAATTCAATTCTGGCTGCAGGCACAGATTAGCTTTGATGCAGTAAGTTCCCTCTCCCACTGGCCTAGCAACATGTTGCTGCTTGAATTGGCTAAGATGGTAAGCAGCAGCTTTGGACTTCCGATCTGGGTTTCAGCCTTCATTGGGATGGACAGTCAGATACACCAAGGCTGGCAAGAGCAAAAGGATGTACTTTTTGTTTTTTCTGCCTAAGTCTGTAGTAAACAAGTCTCAATTTAAAACACGAAGTGATGATGGCTTTGGAAAATGAGGTAGCTCAAGCCCTTCTGAGCCCTTGTAAGCCTCATTCTGTCCTGGATCTGCAACCCAATAACAAAAACTGATGCGGTGCCTGGCAGCTGGTCTTTGGCCTTATCACAGGAAAAATGTAACAGACTCTCTGCTGATGTTCAGAGTCATCCAATGTGATGATCAGGACCCCAGCAAAGCTTCCAGAGCAGCTTAACAGCTGATTCTCCTCTTCAAACAAGCACAAAGCCCAGACAAATGCTTCTGCAGTCAGTGAGCACCTCCAGAGTGCTGTGGACAGGGTATGTCCACACATGAAACCATCTGCAGGCTGGCACTAAACATGGGTAGCTAACAGCACCACTGGGGAGTTCAGGGACCCTTCTCCAGGCACCACCAAACTCCTGCCAAGTGGCACAAGTTGGCCTAACTTCTGTAGCTGCACGCTGGCAACTTGCTTGGACAGGACTGGAGCCATGCCTAGTGGGACAGTGATGCAGGCTGGCTTCTGGTGGGATGGCAGACTATCATCAACTGCTGCAGACGGAGTTCATTTGCTGTGCTTATTAACACTTATTTAGGGGAGAGCACCCTTTTGGAAATAGGCCTGACTGTCAAAATTGAAAAACTCTCAAAAAGCAAGAACAAGAATCCAGTGCTTTCCAGCCCCCCACCCTCTGTTCCCTTGCTGAGCTGAGACCTGTTGTAAGTGAAACTAATCCTTCTTTTACCTTAGATATAGTGATTGCTTTCCCCAGCTGCTGGTTATATATTTGCCAATCACTTTTTACAAAGCCATTGTAATAGCTCTTACTTTCCAGCTTAACTTTTAATTATGACTGTCTGAAATACTTAAGTTTATGTTTTTATCAATAGGGACTGCAGCTTAATGGAGAGACTGTGCTACGTAGCACATATTCATAGTAACTTCATCAGTTAGTCATATGGAAAAATCATGCCAAAAAGCCCACAATACCCCAAATAAAACACCGTTGGTCTTTTGACATGATTCAATAGTTTCAAATGAGAAACAGCACTTCTAACCAGGGAGCCCTCTGATGACCACCAGAAAGAACACTGCTGACTGCAATCTTGAGAACTGAGATAGGAAGGGTTCCCCTGTCACCACCACTGTAACTCCTGTCTCTCTGGGGATAATCATGCTTGGGAATGTCAGTCAGCACCTACTCTGGCACCGGCCTGTGTTTCTGTAATACTTTCTCTCCTCTGGAAAACTAATTTCCATCTGTAGCAATATTCTTCTCTTTGTCTTAAGAGACACTTGAAACTGCCGCTATCTGCAATTCTTGATTTATCCTCTCATTTACTAGCGCTTTGGCAGACCTCTTAGTTGCTATATGGCAGTGTAAAGCATCTTATTTTTGGAAAATTTTACATTTTATCTCTTGTTTGGGGTCACATTATTTTCCAGAATTGGCAGATTTCTTTTTAAACTTGGTATTTTTTTTCCCCTGATGCTCTGGTATAATTAGCACTAAATCAGACACTGAAGGCACTACAGCAGAAGGCTGAGATAGGGTTTCCTGATAGTAAAAATATATGAGAGACTGAGATAAAGATACTTCCGCTCCCAGTATTCCCTCCTGGAAACTACAAATCCAGCAGATGAGAGGCCATCTGTGTGGATACCTTGTGATGCATTTTAACACTCAAACAGTAATGGAGCTGCACTTCTAGGGCTTCCCTTGCCAGCAGCCATCCCTGGAAATCCCCTGTAGGAGTGAAAGGATAGATAAGGACAGTGCCATGGAAACAGCTGATACTTCCCTTATCTTTACTAAATTAACTAGAAATTGCAGACTAACTTGCAAAAGTCATCCTAACTAACAAATCCTCCCAAATCTAAGTATTTTGTGCTCCATTTTAGTGCAATAATTAAGAATGATGAGAAAATATAGTAAGAAAATGAGAGGTCTCGGTGCTTTTACTCTTGAAAAAATGTTTTAACACCTCTTGGTTGTGAATCTTTAATACCAGCTTTGGTACACACTTTGACACACCTTTATCCTTGTGTTTTAGAAATATTAAAAAATTAAAGAGGCTTTATGAAAAAAAAACCTGCTGTGTTCTTCTAGGGAAAAGATTAATGCAGAGCAGTGCTGTTGCCCTACAACCTTCTTCCAAAGAAAGTGAGAGACTTTTGAATATCATGCAAGAAAGACACCTGTGAGAAGCTGCCGCTCCCAATTCATGAGTCTCACACAGTCCTGAGTTCACCAGAAATCAGAAACCTCTCCCTCCTTCAGGAGAACTATTTCACTGGTTTAGCTAATCAAATGCACCTTGCAAGCAAGGGGCGCTATTTTCTGGTTCAAGCTGTTTCTTCCAATGGATTTAAACCCTAATTTGTGAAAGAAAAGCCCAGCCTATTTCACCACTGCTGTAAAGCTGTTAACCCTTACTGTAGGTGATTACACCCTATTTGTTTTTCCAGAGGAATACAGGGTATAGGTGGGAGAAGGAAAGGCCCTTGCTGCGCTCCAATGCACTTTTTGTTCTATTTGAAAATTACTTAAAAGGTTGGCTATTCACCACGTTCTGCTCCACTCATGATCAAGGACGGTGGTCTTACTATGACTATTTTCTGGCAAAGTGGAACACCCTAACTGTGCCTGGTACATACTCTGGGTAATTCGCCTTCCTCCCGCTTCTGCAACTGCATTGCCCACATCTATTGGTGATGCTTTGCAGAGCCAAGGAGCTTTCACAACCTCTCTCAAGCAAAGGGTCAGAAAAACTGCAGAGAATTTCCAGTCAACACCCAGAGCTGTGAAAATAAAGTATTTGGGGATTCTGAGCACATCCGTCTCTCTTGATGACCTCTTCCCAATTTTTCCAGCCAGATGCTGTAGGCTTTTAGCCCTCTGCGGCCATTAGCAAAAGCAGAGCCACTTGGGAATCCAAAGAGCTACTAGATGAGCGTCATGACTGCTTCACAATATCCACGTTAAGGACCTGGCTTTCACAAAGATTAGATAGAAGACTGCGCTGATTGACTTTCACAGCACCACATGAATTGTTGACAAGCAAATACCTGCAGGACAGGTTTTCTGTAATTGCTGCCATCACATATTATATAGTTCCTTCACCTGGCCTGTCACAGACAAAAGTTTGCAGATTGACTCCTATAGACGTTTTGTATCGATTAAAAACTGATGTGTATCAGCCTTGTCTGTGAAATAAGTCAAGAAAAAAAGAGACCATTGATTAAACGAGGTTAAAAATAACAAATGCATATTGGTTTGTAGACAAAGTCTTACCAAGGAGGTCAAAACATACCATATAAGGTTCAAAATGGATTAGGAGTGTCCACACACAATTAGCAGCCGTTGCATTAAATGAGCTCAGGACACCTCTTTAATTAAGCAGGTGCAACTATGCAAAACAGGCCTCACATGTAGCAAAATGTATTGCGCCAGCCAATACTAAAAGTAGCAAATATATGAGCACGTACGTGACAATACATCCTCTTTAGTGGCTTTGAAAGTTATTTTAAAGCATTAAAATGATAACAGCTTTCACTTTCTTTACGAAAACAAAGGAGGAAGTTGAATACACACCTCCTACAGCCACAGTGACAAGGTTCCTCAACTAAACACCCAGTTTTAGGCAGAAGGGCAGCTTAGATTTTTTTCAATTAACAGAATTTAAATCACAATTTACACACATTGTGATGGCTAGTTATGTTGTTATACTAACCTAACCAGTCTAAGACAAGAAACCCTATTTATTTCTGTTCCCTAGCTCTGCTGAACTACACAGGCTTCCTGTTGTATAAATGTTAATTGATTTGCATGTAAACTGTAATTTTGTAATGGGCAGAGAAATCAGTCCACATAAATGCAATGACAATATCAGGTGCTTAGTTTACTTGCATCGTATCACTGGGTATTGTATGTCCTAAATGACTTATCTTTGGGGAAATATAACAAAAATTAACATTTGAAAAAGAAACTCAGACCATTAAAGTATAAAACGAAACATAATGAAGCAAAATGTTTACAAATGTGTGTAAAAGGATCAATCAGACTATAGAAAAGCTTATTTAATGACAGCAAAGATTAATAAGATTCATGACTGTTTTCAGTCTAAAAGTACTGCCTTTATAGCTGTCACGTGGTGTAAAGAAATCCTTAATTTTTTCAGACTGAACAACAGGAGTAGTACTCCAGAAGTTCAGATACTCTACTTAAAACAGGATGTGACTTATGATGTTTTATAATGATTTGTTTATACCAAATGAATATTTGAATGACAAAGGAAAGGTTAAAATATTACAATAATAAAATGCAGTATTTTCCCAGACAAAGCATACATTCATTTCAACTACGTGGCACCCATCCTCAGCATGCAACTGTGCTGCACAAAAAGGTGGTGGCATTAAGAAACTGGTCTCCTAGTTTAGATGAAAGACAGTGCTCTTTCATCTTCAAAAACTGTTTATGTTGACAGATGTGTTGCTGTAGGTACTAATGTTTCTATAAAATATTAGTGTTGTGTAACCTACTGAATTTTTTAAATTCAGTTAGGAATTCCAAAATCAAACCTAAGAAGAAAGCATGCTTAAGTTACTGAAAGAAACTTGCTATTTCTGGCTAAGTATTGTATGTTTGCATTTTTAAACTTTATGATGACTTCATAACAAAATTGAGGTAGAAGTGCCATTGTTTTTCTTGATGGAGCAGAGAAGACAGTTCACAAATAATGTTTGCCTTGATCCTGCAAAGACTTGTGTACAGGCTTAGCTTTTGTACGTTTGATAGTCTTTTTGAATTCAAGGGGATTATTTGCATTATGAGTGTTTTGTGCACCTGCTTTTTCTATACTTGAGCCATAGGTTTTCAGGGCTGATAGATTTAAAAAAATAAAGAAGTCTGGTTGTGTCACCTTGGCAATGCTTTTCCATTGTAATAACAAAGTGGATGGCAAGGCCTGCCTGCCCAGTGCTACTTCACTGACAGAGAAAATATAAACTTTCACACA
>JAOXJM010000001.1:38620988-38659000 GCA_026413425.1 Tringa solitaria
ACCCCAAAATGGTCCCATACCAAACGTATTGTTTGTCCTTGCGTGTTTCAGAGTCGTGTGTCCACAGCATTTTCATTACAATCCAAATATGTGTATATTTGAAAACAATAGCAAGGAGTTTCCAGGCGCCAAAAAGAAGCAGTATGACTAATTATCTTAAAACAACCACCAAGTATTTTAAATTACAAACTTTTAATGTTTAGATTTGTAGGCAACTTCTTGGCAAGCAAGTTTTTCTAAGGCTGCCTTCATAAGACAACCCATGTGATAATGTAATATCATATATTATCTTTTCTGTCTAAGAATTGTGTAGGAAGATGCCTGTCCTAGTGCAAAATAAGTAACTAAGGCTTGTGCCAGTGGACTGTCTACTTGTCATGCACTCTATAGGACTGTGTGGTTGCTTTTATTTTCCTGCAAGCTTCACTGGAATAGTATTTTTCCCCTTCCAGCCTTCTAAAACCTTTCATTGTTTGAGGTAGACTGACTTTTTTTTTTTTTAAAAAAACTATTTTTAATGCATTTTTTGTTCTAATTGTGAAAACTGTTCTTGCAAAGGAAGTGTTGCCAGAGGATTATAACGATGGAAAAAAGGTCTGCCAACCTTCCTTCTACTTGCTCTGCTGTGTAGGGAACTTGTTCAGGTATATGCTTGGAGTCTTTCACCATTCAGTAGTAATACAATTGGCAAGAAATTACTTGTTGTGTATATTTTTAAAAGAAGGTATAAAGTATGAAAATAGTTGTGAAGCAGGTATTTTACACTGTGACTTAAGTAGTGTAAAAAAAATTATAGAAAAATAAATTTATAGAAAAATGTTTTTATAAAAAAAATATTTATACTTCTTGAGAGTGTGTACCATGCTTTGTGGTGTGGAGAAGTGGGTTTCTGAAAGATTTTCAAAAAGAAATCTGAGCTGTATGCAGTGCCAGCTTTTGAAGGACTGAAGAGATGATGGGCAATTCTGAACGTTAAAAGTACTTTGTAATATTGTGTCCACTTGTTTTTTTAATGCAAACTCTTTTACCTTTTTATATTATATATTTGATTAATTTGTTGCAATGTTGGTACTGTTCTTGATACTTTGCTTTGTGATGTAACTCTTTCAACATGTCAAAAGCACCATCAAGTAGAAAGGTACCTTACGTGCCAATTTGTTGGCTTATTTACTGGATGTGGATGTACATTTCTAGTAAGTTGATTCTTCAAGATCAAATTCAGATTGGCATTACACATGAGAATAAGTATCTTTCTCTATATCATGGTAGAAACTGAAGTACATGTAGGTTCCTGTGCTATTGTGATGTGGAGTTAATATTTGGTTTTTTTCTTAGGAAACCTTCTGGCACTTCCAGGATAATATGGTTTGGACAATAAATATGTGACTTATTTTCCACCTAATTCATGGAAGTTTGATTATATAAGAATATATATGTTTTGGGACCTCTATGATGAAACAGGAATTATTCCAAATTTCTTGTAAGAATAAAATGTAGTTTAAAAGATTGGTGCTCTTCTGAGCAATCCTGATCTCAGGTAGGTGTGTATTGTGACTACGAACAGTATATGCTTGATGGCAAGTAGTATTTTCATACCAGTTTCATTAGGAATTTTCAAACTCTTGGTATTAGCTGGGATTCTAAACTCTTATTTGTCCCCAAAACACACATAACTTCAGTTTAAAGGACTTTTTTTTAAAGGAAAGCATCTGACAGTTCTTTTAGGATCTTAACTGCAGATTCAGTTTCAGGCCTTCCTTTCTTAAAAACGAATTTAGTCTAGTAGCGTATTAATTGGGACAGCTCGATAAGTCTTGAAAACTGGGATGGCCAAGTGTAGGTCTGGTTGGTGACCAGGAATTCCTTATGAGAGCAGGTGTCTTTAGCTGCGGCTTTATAACAGCAGGTGTGTATGGCTGCTGGACTTTCCATGCTAGTGAAAACCTGCATCTGCAGAGTCTGCTTTTTAAAACAAAAACATTTTTTGAGGTACATCTTAAAACTATAGACTAAGCGTAGTCTGCAGGCCATGCTGTTAATATACTTAGCAAAGAGCCTGAAGAGGAATAGCGTAGGCTGCAAATGAATAAACAGTGGTAGTAAAATCTGTTGGTAGTAGGATGTGCTTAATGGATTGTTTTATGTCTGTATCTGCAAGAAATAGGGGAAGCAATATTGATAAATTCAGGTGAGGTAGTTTTGAAAAGCAGTGTGATGCATGACCATGAAGTTAGCTGTGATTTTTTTTAATTTTTTTTTTTTACTGGTAAGAATGAGAGGAACAGTAAAAATTTGAGATGGTGAAGGAAGAGCAAACTTTAATCTAGGAAAATGCATGCTGAGTTCATTCTGCAGTATCTAGTACTGTTTAAAGAAAGCAAACACCTAGGAAGCTTTGATTCAATTTTTCTCAGGAAATTGGATTTATAAGATTTAGTTTCTCCCTCCTCCCTAGTGTGGGTATATACATGTATGTAAAAATTTAAAAGAAGATAGAAGTTGTGTTACCCATATATACTTTACATATGAGTTAGCTCAAAAGTTAAGCATTTAATTTATACTTATAAATATATTTATATATGGAAACTTAAATCAGAAGGAGGAATTAAGACTCAAATTATGTTACTACAAGCCTCATAAAAATGTGACTAGATAGAGGAAGGAAGTCCAATTTAGTGCATCCTCTTGTAAAAGATAGTCTGATGTGATGTAGTATGTATTCTGTAGGATGGCAGCTGGTCAGGCAGCGTGTGAGCACATGCAGACTTCCAGGGTGTCTGCACCACTGTCTCTTTTCCCTGGAGCAGGGGGGTGAGGGAGTCATGAAGAAATGTGGAAAAGAAGGAAGTTGAGGGTTATCATGGTGTGGGAGAAGTATTAAGAAACAAAAGAACAAATCTGTAAAAAAACTAGTTTTTAATGGTTCTGCTGTTCATGGAAAAGAATGTGTCTGTATTTATGATTAGTAGTGTGATTTTTTTTTTGTTTTTTTTGTTTGTTTGGGTTTTTTTTGCTTTTTTTTTTTTGTTTTTTCTAATGAGCCCAAATTAACTTTCCTAGTCTCAGATGGTTCAGTATTTTGGGGGATTGGCAGGAGAGAACTCTAAACTAAACCGAATCTAATATTGTGCTCCAACTGAGCAATTGTTCTTTGTGCACATTGATGTAACTGTCCGTGGCTCTGCAACGGATTCCAGTGCAGTACTTAATTTTGTAATGTGCTTCTAAAAATAAGTGCATAGTCTTATGTAACACTTCTTGTATTGTTAGCACCTAGAGGCTTCATCCCCACTGGTATGAAGCAGAACACTTCCTACATCATTTGTGATTGTGGGTATTTACATCTGAAATGTTTTCCCTGTCAGTGTCTGTGGCCAAACAGTAACTTTGCTTGTGTTTTTAGGAATTTTTGTTTGCACTGTTGGGTATGTTACTCCTCTGCATTTGCAGAGTTTTATGGTATTATTTTGGCATATCCGAGCAAAACAGCAGATAGAAAGTGCTGTATAGTACAATAGACATTTGTTTCTCTAACTTAAAGAAGGCAGGTGGATTTCTGCTCACAGGTACATGCACTTGATATGTTGCACTTTCTCAGAGACCTCTCACATAATCTGGCTCTGTACAGTAACTGTAATAGTTCTGAAAGTCTGTGGATGTTGCAGACGTGAAAAGGTGATGTTAGTCGTGTTAAGGCAACTTGGAGGGCAAACTTGAAATATGCTTGAACATAAACCACTTTTTTCCGTATTTTAGGTGATGTTTATGATCAAATTATACTGTTCTCTTAACTGTTACACACCTCTCACTGTAGTCTTAGCAATGTTTTGATCTCTTTAATGTGACTTGTCTGATGCTTTTTGAACTCGGGCTGCAAATACCATGTTAAATTAAATGATAGAATGCATCATGTCTTGTTGATAGGATGATACCTGTGAAGAAAAAGCTTGTCATATGTAAATAATTTAAGGGACAGAAAATGAATTTATGAAGAATTATAGCTTTATTAGAGAGTAACTTGATTCCCATTTTTCACCACTTTTTGAAGTAGGGGCTATATTTCTATGTTAAGAGCACAGCTGAAATTTCAGAGCAGAGGATCAAAAATTGCGAGTCTCAAAATCCAAGGCCAAAACAGAGACATCCATTATTTGTTTTATTACTGTCCTTATAACAGTAAATTTTCTATAATGTTGTTTACTGACATCCCAAGTATTTCATTTTACAAGGTCCTTCTCTTTCCCTGAGGGATCCTGTAGCTCAGTGAAGAGTGAATTCAAAGGGATCTAAGGTCTGAATGAATAGATACTTGTAAAACAAACAGGTATTCTCTTCATTAGGTTACAGCTTTAAGAATAAATAAGATTTTGTAGATGGTTTTAATGATTCTTTTATCTGAACAATTCAAATTATTTAATTTCCTAGCAGTGTTTAGGCCAGGTATCTAGAACTTTGGGGCTCAGACTTCCTTGTCAACCATGGAGGTTATTTGTAAAGCTTGGTGGTATGACACCAGTAGTCCATGCTTCAATATGGGGGTTACCCTTGGCAAGTGTGGCTTACCTTTTTCCTTCCTGAGGCCAAGCAGCATATTTGTGTATTCAGATAGGTAGATACATGCCATTTCTACATAGGTAAGATTTGTTTGTAGGTTGGGCTTAGGTTGTTCAGCAGGAGAGTGGGCAAAGACAGTAGGTGACAGCCTGCTGTAAGGCCTGTCATCCTGTGCCTTCTCCCTTGGCCGTGGGTCCTAAGGAAACTCTCTTGACCCAGCTTGTGTACTAGGGGGAAGAACCCCAGAGCACTCCACCACCCTTTCTGGAGGCCTGCAGGCACCATCGCCTTATCCTGGTGATGGGGAGGCAATCCCTCCTGTTCTTGGGGAACCGATGAGTATACTTGTGAGGGAAAGGAGCATGATGTTCAACATGAAATTGTTACTCAGCTTTGCCTTGTGAATAGCAGTGTTCTGAGGGTTTTTTTTTCCCACTCCTGGGCTATCCAAAGAGCCCTGGGACACAGAGCGCTGTGGCTCTGGGCGGAGGAAGAACACTGGTCTGCTGGCGTTGAGGGACTCCTGAGTGCCATGGCTCTGTGTAGAAAGCCCAGGACTAGCCATGGTGGAGCAGGCACGTGCCTCTGGTAGGCCAGGCAAGGAGCAGGAGGGCAAGGGTGGGGGAAGGTTCCCAGAGAGGAAGAGCCTTTGCAGGCCAGTTCTGTGCCTGGTGGGTCAGCCTGGGCCTGGCCTGTCAGCTAATACTGTGTGTGTAGAGGAGTGATGCAATGTTTTTGTAGTAAATATGTTCCTCTGTTCTGTTTGGTAGTGTTTCCTCTTTTTCTAGAGTAGTAATCCAGGGAGCCAAACACAAGAGTACACATTGATTTTTGTATTTCAATGTGTACTTTTGTGTGCCCAGTCATTTTGTAAGAGTGTATCCCAGAGTTTCCTCGACACAGCTGCCTGTTGTCCATCTGTCCACTGGTAAGAGAAAGCTGCTAATGTCGAGAAGGCCCTGGTGGTTGTTGGTGTTTTATCACCAAGTTGTCTTGGCCTGGTTTGGGTAGGGCTGTGTCAGGAAACTGTTGGTATCACTAAATTGACTGGGGGGTTGTTAGGAGAGGGGAGCCTTGTGAAAAGAATTTCCTATTTATTTTTGCCTAAAGAGTCAGTACATACTTTTTACTTTAAATGCTTAATTGTGCTGTTAATATAACTTAATTTTGTGAAGTTAGTGTATTTATCCTACACTCCTCGTTATAACTTGATATTTATGAAGAGTCTTAGTTTTTTGTGGAAGATGGTGTAACTTTCCTTCCCACTCTAATTAGGTGAAACTTTGAAATTCTGTGTCAGGTTTATTCAGTGTCTGCCTTTTTGACTTGCAATGTATAGCACGAATGGATAGTCTTTTCATTGACTAACTCAGGGTCAGAATGAAATCGCATCCCTCTAATGTTGCCCTTGCCATGGCACTCTATAAAACTGTGTGGATATGTTTTGATTCTTCTGAGGTATGGATATTTTGGTTGTGAACATGTTTTCTGTGAAAACTTAAGTCACTAATAATTGTAGTGACACTTTAAAATATCTGTAACTGTTTTTACTGGAAAGTAAAAAAGCATATAAAACCACAAGAGAATGACAGATTTTGCTTAGAAGGTAAGCTTCTGAAATTGTTATGCATGATGAGCCTTTAAAATAATCCAGTTTTCATTGTTAAAGTCTAATACTGAAACAGGAAAAAAAGTTAAAAAGGTCTTGCCTAATCAATTGCCCTCATGCTTTGTAGTGTCAAACCCAGAAGAAATACGAAGTTTTGCCTCGGTTAACAAAAGAAAATTGCCTTTGGTGTTGTGTTTCTTCTCTCTGAATGCAGCTACCACAGTTCTGCCCAATTATCCTTTTTTCTTTTTTTTTTTTTTTTTCCCTCTCCTCTCAAGAACTGCTCAATATTTTTCTCTCAGAGGTACAGTCCAGTGGTGGCAGGGTAAAGGGGTTATCTTGGAACAAGATGGACAGCTGCTGATAGGGCAGCTTCAGTTTGAGTTCCACAGCAAGGTCTTGTCATTTGCTGGAAACCTTGCCAGGTCTTGGCTCTTGTCAGCAGTCTGACCTCTGTGGACACTGTAAAACTGGGAAAATGAAATAGGCAAAAAATCAGAATTACAAATGGCTACATTACTAATGGAAATATGTCCCTTGAGTAAGAATGAGACTCCTAGTGACACCTTGTAATTGTACATTGTTAAGAGGAGCTATTTTAAATTTGGGGTTGATGTATGAAGTGATAGTGATGAAAATCTATGCAACACTGCTGAGGTGGTCATATCCCTCACTAATTTTGTAGTATTTCCTTTATGTTTTTTTTGTAATATCAAATATACTTTTAAACTGTAGCTATTAAAAGTTTGAGTTTTTTCCCTTAGTGCAAGAAGCTTAGAATTGGATTACTCTTTAAATCTAGAGAGAAGTAGCTATGCTCCATCAAGTGATGAGGATGTTCCCAGTGTTAGTAGATGCATATGCTGTGAACTTAATTTTTATCTGAAGACAGGTTTTTAAGTGGAGAACACTTTAGTTAGCTGTTTTTGTCTCCTGTGCTCCCAGAAGGCCTCCTTTTTCTACCTTATGTATTCTTATGTTGTTTTTTTTTTGTCCCTGTACTTTTCTTTCACTTTTTCATCTATTCTTTTCACTCTGTTTCTTGGCTTCCCCAACAATTTAAGATTGAAAAGCAAAGTTTTGGATTACCTCACTGTTCTTCCCGATGTCTAGTCTTTGTATTGCCACATCATAAACTTGTCTCATTTTCAGTTCATAAACTGAGAGGGGATGTAGGTCACTGCTTAGGTGAGCATTTGAAGTTTTGTTAAAAACAAACCCCTCCCTCAGTCAGTACATAAAACCTTGCTTCAGTGAATGTTAAAATTGCAAAGTCAAGGCTATCTGAATTTAAGAAATGCTGGAATGAAGGTTCTCTTTCCTATCTTAGGTCAGGTTCAATCTGCATATCACCATTATGTATTTTTTTGATAAAATGCTTTTTTTCCCAGAGGACTCTGGCCTCATTTGCCGCACAGAGGCATGGTGTTCACTCACTGAGGTTTTTCTTTTTTAATCCCATTGTTCAGATCATGCAATGCAAATTTTGTAAGTTATCTCCTCAATTTCTTCATCACAGTTTCATGGAAGTGCTTTGTAATAAGTTTTTGAAAAAGTTATATTTTTATATTGCCTCATTGGGGTGACAGCCATGCATTACAAAGAGAAACTGAGACATTGGCTTAATATTCCATAACAGAAATACTTTTAATTTAATTTGCAGTTGTGAATGGTTAATGCTTCTGTATAGTCTCTTGAAATATTTCAAGCAGAAAGCACTTGTGAAAATCTTTGTAAGGCTCCTCCTCATTGTTAAAATAAAATAAATTTAAAAAATAGACAAACCTTAAGAGACACGCATAAAATCAGTTTATATATGTGACATTTAAACATCTTAGCTAGACACACTGTTTTCTTTCTATAGTCTCTGCCTCAATTAGAAGAGGATACAGGTGTATCTTGACAGCGATCCCTCTATTGTCTGTACACCAAAAGAATGAGGAAATCCAGAAATGATGGGTATGAGTTCAGGATCTGAAGCTCTGCATGCTGTAGTGGCTGGGTTTTTGGGACTCTCTGCTTTTGTGTCAGCATCTTACACATCTGTGTCTCTCTCTGCAGTTTCTTTTTCTGTTCCTGTTCTGAACTCTAATTCCTCTTCTGGTTTCCTCCTCCCCTGTGTCCTAGCTATACTCCTGATGACACCCAATTGACTTTTAAGAGAATTAAGGTGTTTCTCAGTACTAGGATGAAGTGTCCTTAGCTATCCTGTGGCTAGTCTTACATCCACACCATTGCACAGATGCCTCATGCAAGAAGGTGAAATATGTATTGTAGATCAGCAGAGAGAAGTTGTGAAATTCTGTACGATCTCAGTGTGGTGTGTGAGTGGGGTGGTGTTGCAGATCCTTGCCGCTGAAGCAAACTCGAGCAGGTCTTCCTTGTGATGGTACCCAGTGAGTACCTTCCTAAGACAAGACGAGAACATGCCCTGCTTGTCAGCGTTGGGCAGCATTCAAGTGCTAGAGCATCCCAACAGATTAGGTTTTAAAATGTTTCCAGCTGGAGTGGTGATACTTTCCTGTTTAAAAACATCAAAAAATGGTTGAACTATCTTAGCTACTTCGAAAAAAAAAATCTGATCAGTTTGGCCTGAAAGACTGTTAAAGAAGGTATTTGGGCATAAAAGGCTTGTGCACTCTGTAATTTGGCAAAGTGAATTAATATGGTGTCTAAAAGCATTGACTAAGATTATCCAAGACAGTATTGCTGCCTAGTGCTGTCTGTAACAACATAAGTTGCTCTTGAAAGTAAAACCAAATCTGTATGTTTTCATAGCTTTTTCTTTTTCAAAGTAGTGCATTTGAAGGCAATTTTGAACAAGACCCAGATCAAAGTGCATTTCATGTGCATGCAATTTATTGTGTAGTTCTCTCAATATGGATAATAAGAAGACCTATAGAAAATTTCTGGAAAATCATTAGTCTAGAAGTGTTGGATAAACATCAAATTTCAGGATTGTTTTCAGAACTCCTAACTTTAAATCATGATATGATTTTCAACATAAGTTATCTGCCCAAGATTTCTTTTGAAAACGGCACTGGGGTTAAATGTTTTCAAAATGTATCTTTGCTATCTTGATTTTGTTGTTGTTGTTTTGTTTTCAGAAAATAAGCTTCACTTGAGGAGAGAAATTGTATTTCAAGAAAAAAGCCTTGGCCTGTAAATCCATTAGAAGATTACTAGCATTTATGAGAATGAACTGGAAAGTGAGGGTTAGCTATAACGTCATCGTTAAGGAATGACTATCAGTGCTACATTAAAAAAATTGTGTTGTAAATGAAGATCCTTTAGTTGTAAGGGTATAGGAGGGTTATGTAATGAGGAAAAGGGTGAAGCAGTTAAAAGAGAAAGTGTTTGTTACAAGAGGAGTGAATGTTCTCAGGTGAGGTGAAGGTTTTGGTTTTATTCAGTGTGTTCACCTACATTAAAGCTATCATGAAAATAGTAAAGATGTCTATTCAAGTAATACATGACTCATTTTCTTTTCTTCTTTGTGTTTTACAAGTGATGCAGTTAATATCCAGACTCAACTGGAAATCTTTGGTTGTCAATTTAATATCCAGATTTATCCCACATACCTTCCTCCACTTAATGCTTGAGGTGATATTTTTCTCTTCTGACTTTAGCTGTGTAAAAGGTAGGCATCTAGGCCTCTGGAAGTTCAGGGAAAGAACTGGAAGAATTTCTTATATATCCTTGAAAACATATGCATGTACCAGAAATGAGCATTTGCTCTCTGGATAAACGTAACTGAACAGAGTATGTGTGTTACTGTAGTGTGTCTAAGGGCTGCTGTACTGTTTTTCTCCTTTTCAGACTACAGTTGTGGCAATACACATATAGCAGATCTATGTTAAGCAAATACACTGCAGATAATGAACATTCAGTAATTTTCACTAGGGTGGACTTAAAACGTGTAACTGTGACATTGTGAGTTGCTGGAGTAAAACTTTCCCCCTTTACACTTCAACTTCCAGGTAGAAGGATTTTTTCTTATTATGTGGGTCTCGTTTTCTGCCTGTAACCCAGAGTTTTGGTAAAAATTTTCCTATATAAATAGGCAGTAGCAATGCTAGATTTGTGCTAAAGCATAAGAATCTAAATAAGTATTGTATCACTATAGTGATTACAGTATAATGTATTAACAATTGTAAAACCTTTGAATAATCTTCAAAAAAAAATGAACACAAAAGTGATATATAGTTACTAGAACCCTTAGGATCGTGCATTTTTTTGGAGACTGCATCTGTGTGCCTGTGGGAATAGTGTTTATTAAGATCACAAATGAGAATGTGGATAGCGTATTTTCTTGTGAGGGATCAGTTCTGTACTCATGCTTCCTTCTCCCCCCTCGTTCCGGCCTGTGTTGTGGTGCTTGTCTTTCTTAGTGAAGGGCCTGTATTGAATTATGGTTTGTTTGCTGGCTCTTCCGACCTCAGGCACAGTGCCTCTAGGATCTTTCCTCTTAAACCCTTTTTGTCTAGGAAAACCAGAGTCTGTAGTTTATAAAGTTTTATAAAGTTTATTTAGATTCTTTTGGCTGAAAACTGTGATAATTTTTTAATTTATAATTCTGTAACTATGTATAGTGCAAGTGCATAGTTTTGTTAATTTTGTAGACTCTTAATGTGTGCTTCACCCTTCAGATGCATATATAAATCATTGCTGGATTTGACTAAAAATGTTTGATTTACAGTTTTCTCTTTATTTTTAGAGAACCAGAACAGTATAAATTGGATTAGGTGTAAAATATGCAGAATAAAAAGTTTGCGAGCTGTGCAATTCTGACGGTTTCTCACACTCAGTAAATGACTCAGTGTCCTCTAATTTTGCACATCTCTAGATCTATTGTGAGAAAGCCCTTACTGGGCCACTATGCTAACACTATGAAGTTAGCCCAAGGTACTAACCTTGCTTGTAAAAACCTCCTTAAAATACGAGGTAGGGTTTTTGTTGCCAATTTCTGTGTCCTAACAAAGTTAAATCAGCCTATGTTGCCTCTTACTGGTTTTGGGGTTTTTTAGTTGGGTTTTTTTTTTAATCAAACTTTTGTCTGTCTGTGTCAGGTATGTAACATACTCAAGAATCACTCAGTTTCAATAGTGTTAAAATTGATCTTTATGATGTGTTTGTTCTTTAAATTGGCTGTTAGACTTTACAACTGTAGAAATTGCTTGATACTGATGGACATACTGTAAAAATTTACTGTGAAAAATTTTTTGTTAAAAAAAGGAGTTCTGGATCAGTAAGAAATGTAATGGTAAAAATCTAATTTTCTGAAAAGAGGTAGATATGGAATTGGTTAAGGGAGCCTCTGTTAGGGCAGCAGAAGTATATTACTCCCATATACATCATGTAACTGACACATGTTAATCATGATGTACTTCAAAGGAGTAAACTACTGAAACCATTTCTTTCATTTAGGCTTTTATCTTTGCATGTTTGGTTGTAATTTAGGAATGCTTTATTCTGAAAGAAAAGTATGAGTGGATTAATTGTAGTTAATAGAAAACTTTTTCTTAAAGGATTTTTTACAGTGGAACCATACTAAGTGACTTTAAATAGTAACTATGCCAGTTAGAAAATATGGTGATCTTTCATACTTTACTTAGAAATTTTAACTTATGTTTCATGTGGTTTTGAAGATTCTTGAAGGGTCAGTTCTTCTTAAAAGTGAAATTTCTTGTGTTAAACATCAGTCTCACTGGATTTAATTTCAGTATTAAAACCTATAGTTTCTCAATATTGCAGATAATAGATTTAATACTGAAGGTGATTTTTTTTTCTTCATCCTGTTACAGAGAAGTCTAGAGATTTCTGGAATGTTTCTATTTTTTTTCTTTTAATTCTGTAGTGAAAAGTATATTTACTCCTGATTTGCAAACATGACTTGCAGTCTCCTGGCTGATATGGAGCCATCAGATATATATTACAAAATTGGGCAATTGTTTTTTCACATATGGATTAGTTTTGAGGGATAATACAGCCTGAGGCTGTGGCTTTGCTACATTTTACATTCTTGCAGAATTCAGTAAGCAGTTCTCAAGTGAAGTTCTTCCTTATTATGGGAAAAGTAAAATTTAGGGTTGCATATTGAAAAGTGCCTTAAAACATCTCAAACCCACAGTGTCACTTTCATTAAACCAAGTTAATAGTTCAAGTTTTAATGCTTCTGAGAAATAGCAAATCACACCCCCCCAGTCTAATAGAGGGTGGAGAAGTACCTGTGATATGACTGGCTGTAGCAGAGGACTCTGGTCCTGACCTCAAGATCAGAACGATAAGTAACAGAGATAGTGAAATTGAAAGTGTGATACCCATTTAAACTCATCTTTAGGTTGTGTCCAGATAGGAGACTGACAGTACTGTCTTTAACTTGTTTCAAAGCACACCTTGGTTAAGCAAACACTTCGGATTACTGGGATACTTAAAACTACCTAATGAATTTCCTAAGTAGTGTCTCTGTTAACCCTTTAAGTAAATAATGTCTCTGTTAAAGAGTTAACAGAGGCATTGCATAGGCATTAAGTCTAGCTTTCCTAGGTTAGCTCAGAGGACCTTCCCAGAGGGTTGTTGAGGAGAGTAAATGTCCAGATCCAGGGATTCTCCTGCTGCAGCTGAGTTAGGTGAGGCCCAGCTGATTCTGAATCTTCTGTCTTGGCGATCACATCCTGGGATGCAAGGTACTGCTATTTGTTAAACAACTATCATACAAGACTGTAGGAGAGTGTTCCCTGGAATGCTCTTTAAGGATTTATAAAGTGGAAGTCATTAACTGTTCTTCATTTATATGATTTCTCCAATTCCTTGCAGCTGGTCTTGCGGCTTGCTGTTCCAGGGACATAGAGGAATAAGCTCTGTCTCTTAGCATTATTTTTCCTTCTCTGCCTTTCTTGAAAATGCCAGTGTTACCATTCATAGGCTGTAAAAAGGTGTTTTGCATAGGAAACAAAGCCTTAGATTGAGAGATTTTAGAAAATGTGGGAATGTAAAAAGCAATGAAGATCTTGGACAGTGTAGGCTGCTCAGGACCACATTATGGTTTTTCTCTCTTGGAAGCAAGAGTCAGAAGCCATTTGTGCAAGGTGCTGGTTTCCCTTAGAAAGCAACGAGGGAAGAATGATCTAAACCTATTCTGCTTTATTTTTGTTGTGTCAGCCTTCTGAGTGAAATGTCAACTGTAAAGCAACAGCTTTGATATAGCCGTGTCTGAGCAGACTATTTATGATCATCACCTCCACAAAGTGCTTTGCTCTTCCTTTTTCTTCATTCATAAAAGCTTTCTGGCAAACCATGGTCTGCCGGCACAGGTACCTGTATGACAGTCAAATGAGCAAATAAACATAAGCCCAGGAGATCCTGCCAGTAGGTAAACTGGGTTGCTCTGAGAACCAGTGGAGAAGTCGGTTGGCAAAGCCTGCTCTGATAAATCTGGAAGTCATTTTTTTTTTCACAGTTCGTTGCTAGACAGGCTTGCAAGCACTGCCTTAGGCTCTAACAATTATCTCTGATTTCCAGCAAGGCAGCTGAATTAGAGAACTGCTACATCAGGGAAAGACAGGAACAAGTTTCTAAAGAGATATTTCAGGTAGTTTGCTGGGCTCTTCTCCAGCTTAAACATCATCTAGGAAGCTATTGATGTTCTTGGTCCTTCTCACAAAATTAGATTTTGGAGGTCATAGATGAAATATTTCATAGATGGAGCAAGATCTTGGCTTGCCAACTAATTTAAACATGTCATTGAAGTAAGATGTTGCAAGTCTGCTCATGATGTGACTAGTATGATACTTCACAGAATAATCATTTGAAATTGCATGAGTTGAGGTGGTCTGAGATCCTTTTGCACACAGGATGCCTTTTTCTGTAACTGTCTGTAGCAATTATACTTCTTTTGCCCAACATTTCCAGAATAATTTCTGCATTTTTTTTCTACTTGGATGCCTACTAAAAGGTGAGTATCATGCCAGTAAGCAAATGGGTGGAAAGGTCCTGTTGTTTTCCGCATCTATCTTTTTACAAAAGTCACTTGATACGCTACTAAGCAAAAACAGAAAAGGTCTGTTGCGACCAATCTGCAAAAGGAGTTATGGTAAAATATACCTTATGGGGGAGATACTTCAGATCTATAATCTTGCATTGCTTTAGGTGCCTCTGCTTTCTTCATTTTGTTTTTGTTCTGGTTTTATTTATGTGCCTGTCTTATCCAAAGGTAGCTTTTTCTTAGTTTCCTAACAGTCAAATTACTTCTTGGCTTCTTGAAGTGTGTCTTTTTCCAGGATCCAGACCATCCGTCTTTCTAGTAGCAAGTCCTAAGTCTTGCTCCTGGCTGCTGCAGTCTGAGTATCCATTATAATAGGTTCATAGAATTAATTTCTCTAGGAATAACAGTTTTTATAGAAAGTTCTGTTTGTCTCACTTGACAAACTTTAGATAGAGAAACAGAAGCTGCATTCCTTGCATTCTATACATAGGGAGGGAATGAAGGAGGGAACCTGTGCTTTTCAGTAAAGAGTATAAACCTGATATTTGCTCTTCTGTGTAGTAGCAAAATATGCTAACAATTCTCCATAACTTTTGTTTGTGGTACTACTCTCAACTAGTTATGGTCTATCCAGTACTAACAAATATTCAGTGCAAAATTTTAGCTTTAGAGACTCATTGATATGCAGAGGGAGGAAAAGTAGAATAAGTTGTATCATTTTAATTCTCACTGTCAATATTTGATAATACTTTCAGCCCCATTTTCCCTATCTGTTGCCTTTGGTGTTTAAGTGGTACTGTCTGAGACCTTTGGTGTTGTTTTTCCCCTTGCCTCAGTTGTTCTTTGTGCTTTTGTCAGAAGTGAGTTAAAGTGGATATAGAGTATGTCTAATTCAACTCAAATACTACGTCTCTTTTAGAGTTTCCTTTTGTCGTCTTTTTATCTAAACAAACTGTTCTAGTATGCTTTTTTTCCAAATCATTTATTATGAGAATGTATTGAACTTTCAAAACAAGTGTTTTGCATATTGATACTTTAACTTAAAATATATTCAGAAGTGAAGATATGTACAGGAGCAGAGATTATACCAGCATTATTTTTTAATTGATTTGTCATGGCAAGTTGTCAAAGACTTTTTTTTTGTTTGTTTGTTGTTGTTTTATTGTTACAGGAACTATTTTGAAGGGACGAAATGCCAGCAAATACGTAGCAAGAAAAATTTGAATGTGAGGCAACCTGGGGATGATAGTATTGGGAAAATTTCTTTAAAATATTACATATTTTTGTATTTAAATCTGTGTAAATATCATTATCTCTAGAGTTGACTTTGGAGCATTTTTTTAATGTTTTATTATGCATGCATATCTTTTAATCTTAATTACATATAGTCAGTGAAGATGATCTCTGGATACTCATTCCTAAATGCTTATTTAATTTTAAATAGTGGAGGAGATGGGTTTAATATACACAGTAACATTTGTAATACTGAAATTTGATGTAAAGCCTTGAGTGTTCTAATGTACCTTCCCTTAAAAGAATGGTTCTAGTATATTGTAAAATAATCAAAGCAGTGCTCTGTATAGCTCTATTTATAAAAGTGCCTGTGTAATGACACATTTTTAATTAAAAGATCCTTGTGTTTTCAGATATCTATGCTTACTTTAGAAGGTAAGCTTTTTGTCTTTAGCTGTCATCTAAATAGTACTAGTGCCTCTTAAGTACTAATGAGTGGAATTGCTGTTCTGGTCCATCCACAAATTTAGTGTGGAGTGACACGTACAATACCAAAACAATAATTTGACCTAACGAGTTCTTACAGTGTCATCTGAAGTACATCAAAAGAAATGACATTTAGCTCTTCCAATTTAAAGCGCAAAAGGCTGAATAGTTTTCTGACTTGAGGAACTGAGCATATTTATGAGAGGGGAGACGAATAAGCTTCATGCTGTTCCTAGGTATTTGGATTTACCATTCAGGATGAAAAAGAGTTTTCTAATCAAGGGCAAAAGAACCTGGAAACTGAGCAGCTGGAAGAGATGTGTGCTACCTTGCCCCTTATAAAGGGAATGTAAAATCTAGATGAGCCTTAGGAGTAGCTGTAGCAATACATGTTAAATGCAATTGGATTTTTGTAAGTTTGCTTGATAATTATAGGTACTTTGCAAAGACTGGAATGTTTGAAGACTTCTAAGTTGTTATCTATTTCCCAGTCTTGAAACTTAAGCAGTGAAGTCCAGATTTTTAGTGTACCTGGCCAAAGACAGTTATGCAGGTGAACATTCAGTTATGAGAGAATATGCCATATTATTTAATGTGAAAACCAGCTTTTCTTGAAATTCCTGTATGAAGGATATGTTAGTAGTGGGGAGTTGTAGAACATTGTGCTCGTGTTTTCTCCTTGAATGTTTCATCCTTGCTGTCTATTTAAAGCAAGAGGAGGGAAAAATGAAGGGAAAGGGGAAAAGCTCTTCTACATCCCTCTTTCCATGCTTAGAAAGGGAGGGGGCAGCTTAGTTTTCAGATCTTAATTTAGAATACATAGGGCCTGCTGGTATCAGTAGGATTCCCTGTCTGTGAAAGCACCTACTTTAGTGGAGAGACTGGCCCCAATTCCACACTGAAGGTAGCTTAGTGTTTCTGATTTGACTTCAGTGAGGCTAATTGTGTATGTAGTGTTTCAAGTTGAGAGTTACGATCTATAAAAAGAAAATAGAAGAGTGATTGAAGGGACATTGCTGATTGTTTTGACATTTTCTAGTACCACATCTTGAATATTGTACCCTGAGGCCACTTTATTTATTCAAATACGCTTTTTTCCCCTGCATCTCTGTTGCTGATCTACAACGTGCTGCAGTGACTCTTTTGCATGTCAGCAAAGGTATCTTACTGGTCTGTTCTCCTCCTCCTCTTCATGCATCCTCTGTTGCTGGCTCTTCAGGGGCAGGGTTGTTTCTGCTGTTTGTTGCTGTCGGAGGCTGCGGTGGGTCTGGGCGTGCAGGAGTGCACTGGCAGTTCGCGGCGTCGATGGACGAACCAGGAAGCGCCATTAAGAGTGAAACCAGTGTTCTGCAAAGTGCTCTCAAACCAAAGGAGCAAAAATGCTCACGATATTTTGAGTAACTTTCGCTGATGATTAGGCATTTGTTTGCAAGCAGAGCTGACAAGCGCATAAGCCACTGGTTTGTGGCTTTAACGAGGTCCACGAGAGGTATTTATTGAAGTCATGTACTCTTGTCTCTCTAAGGAGTATGTGTATATTAAGGGTGAAGGCATGTCTCCTTATCCTTGTAATAGTAAGTCCTGCTTAGGAGATATATAGCTGTTTATCATAAACTGCACTTTTATTTTCCTCGGGTGGTGTTGCTGCATTACTCTCCAATTGCTGTACTGGCAACCTAAGAATAAGAGCATTTTGGGATTTTAAATAGCAGTGGATAAAACGCTTGAAACATTCATGGGAAATTGTACTGTGGTGTTGGGTTAAATGGAAAGATTAGAGGAGAAGGATACACCTGTGTCTGAACTATGTTGTTTGAGTAAATTAAACAAAATAGCTCTGCATCAGTGCTTCACTGTGCCAGACTAGCACAGGTGTGTGTTTGTAGCTCCACATAAACATAAGATGCTTGAAGAATTAAGGAGAATGAAACTTAGAGAAATATAATCTATTAGATAAAATAAAATCCAGTTTCAGTGTAAAATTTGATTTAGCTACAGTGACGTACACTGACCAACTTCAAACAAGAAAGCAGGAGTAGTGCAGGTGTGCTCAGATGAGTGATGTCAGTTCATGCTGAACTCCCTCTGTGCAGAAGCTGGGTTGTCACTGTCAGTTCTGTCTCAGTTCCGTTTCCACAGACACTGGGCCAAATGCTGCTTGTGCTGAAAGGCCAAAGGTCAGGCACTGCATTTAACAGTTTGAACAATATTTAGTTAACTTGCTAATATCTTTGTCAAAAACTTCTTCTTGAACCTAATTAAACTAAAAAAAAATTAAATTACTTTTTCAGGTTTCTGACAGATGTGAGGATCATTTTACCTTTGAGACATCAGCCACACGTGTGTTTGCACAGAGATCCTTGTATGCAAATGGCTACTTGAACTGGAGACCTCTTGCCTTTGCAATTGGTGTTTAGCTGGAGTATTTTTGGTGTCCTCCCCTGTTTGCTGACAACACTTTGCTATTTTTGTTTTTCCCTGAACTGTGCAGTTTTTCACTCAGTTTCTAGCCTTCAAATCTGCTCGCCCTACTTGTCATTGGTATCTGTGGTAGTGGCTTGATGATATCTTCAAACTGTGTGTGGTGTAGGGCCAAAAGATGGTGGCTAAGTGCAAAAGCTTCTGTTTACCTCTTTCTTAAACAGCAGATGCGATGGATGCTTGTTAACTTAACCTGTCTGGGCATGTGCCCTAGGCTGTTGGACTTGTGTAGTATGTTAGTGGATATCTGTCTTCCCCACATAATTTGGGAGTAAAATAACTTCTCTTTAAAATACAGAACTTCTGCCATCTTTGTCCTTCAGAGTGATCACCACTTCCAGGTGCTAGTAGGACAATGGTTGTGCTTCTAGAATTTAGCTGCAGGCACTGCAATGTCCTGTTTATTAGGAACAGAAGAGGGAAGGGAAACATCCCACAACCTCATGGATGTTCTGCAGTAGCTAGCAGTGTCAAGGCTGTTCTTATCTGCTGGTATGGCCAAAGCACAACTCTGCTTTCCTTGCAGACATCTGCTTTGGCTGATAGAAAGAAAGGTCAGAAGTTCCAGGCTCCTAGGAAGATATTTTTGGTATTGCCTTCGTGTCTGACTGTCTTGACATAGAGAAGCTTTAATAGAGTTTAAGAATAGGTGTTCTAAAAAAGCCTGGGATATAAAAGAATATCCTGTGTTTTGCCAAAATGCTTGTATCTGTTGTAGAGGATCTGCCTTTTCATAAGCCTGTGCTGGTTGTCCTGAACAGATGATCTTTCATTTTGTCAGGATTTCTAACTGACAGTGGCATCCATTGAGCATCTTCTGCCTCTTTATTTTCACTTTTTTTTTTTTCCCCAAATAAGGTGTTTTTTACACTGCTTGAAGACCTTGGCTTCATCTTTTCTTTCCTTGACCCATCTACATTCCCTCTGTTGCTATCACTCTGGCTGTTCCAGCAGGTTCATATTAGCAGCTTTGTCCCCCCTGCCTACAGTTTCCTTTCTCTAAATTAAAAAAATAAATATGCACACCCCCAGCACTTCGCCATACCCAACAAATTCTCTGTTTTTGCTACACTAGCCACAAGTATTACCAGTCATGCCACTATTGCCCTACAGTTACCTTTCTTTGCTGGAGTCAGAGCACAGACTTTTGCTGTATACTAGAGAAAGCAGTATACTGCAGAGGGAAAGGGTTTAACAGCCTGTTCTTCTAGTATCAAAACAGAGGAGAAAGATGGAATAATTTTAAACTTGAGCACTCAGCTTCTCCCCTCCTTTTTCCGTGGGGTTCCTGGCCTGACTGTTCTCTTGGCCAGTCAGGAAAGAAATTGGTGTGTCTCTTGATTTCAAGATACTGGAAATACGGAAGTGAGCACCACAGAGAAAGTATCTGTATTTTTCAATGATACAAATCTGCTAACAGTGATGTATCTGGTTGATTGGCTTCTTTATGGTTCTAAGGTATGGTGAGGTTATCTCCTTTCTCTTCATGATAATTAAATAGGGGTCTCTTAATTAAGAGACTCAAAAAAACTGTATTGTTGACTTGGAACGTTGTTTTTATTTCTCTCAATGGAAGACTAAACTTCAAGACCAGTGCCAAGAAATTTTACTCATGTCCTATCTGTTGGAGGCAGCTGACTGGGGCGATTCTGGATGCAGTGTCTTTGAAGGCTTTTCTGCCTTGGTGAATTTAGAACTGCTAAATCTTCATCTAGATGCCTGGATCTTGATCTGCCACCTAGAGTGAGGCCTTTAGGATTATCTTCAGAATGGGCTCTTCTTTCAAATTTAAAGTTTAATTTGAATTACTTTTACTTAATCTAGGATGGGATACACATCTTGCAGTTTAGAGTTGCTCATCCCAATGAAGCAGAAGTGTCATGTCAGCTTTCTGGAGATCTTCAGTGAAGCTGAGTGGCTGACAGGTCTTTGGGTGACAGTGATGGTGTGTATTGCTACAGTATAGCAATATTGAAGAAAACATTGTGAAGACACATGGTGTTTACCAGGATCAAATAAATTAATGTCAGGGGTTGAGTTTGCCTTTAGTTTGTTTTCTGGGTGTTTAGAGTACCTTAGCAAGAGTCTGAGTCACTTCGTGGCTTTGAGCCTGAATGGGAGACTTGGACCAGTATGTTAGAGTGGATATCTACAGATGGTTCTCAGTCAGCTCTATTACATATTCATAAAAATTTTATTGAAATATCAATTCTGTTGATTTTAGTGCTGTGGTGATGTGTGTTGGGATTTGCATGCCTTAGCACAGCAGGGTCAAAATTTGCCTCAAACCAGTGAGGAAGCTGGTTGCTCTCTTAAGTACTGTCCACGCTCCTGTTTGGACCTGCTTCTGCATCCTGTTGGGAACCTGAAGGTACTTTTCAGTTTTCTTTTTCCGGCAGTATTATCTTCCAATTCTTAGGATAATAGTAATTTCTTGAATTAAAATTTGTGATTAAAATAATGGTCGCCTACAATGGATATTTTGAAATGTCCTTTATTAATAAGAATTCAGAACCACTGAAAAACAGCTTGAATGGTTTGGGCAGCTGTAATTTCCAGGTAATGAAACAAAACAAACAAACCATAAACGCATGTGATATCAACAGGAAATGGTGTAATTTCACTGACATTGTAAACACCTACCTATACTGGCCCAAACTTGATAGTTACTTTTTTTTTCTAATTCCTTTTTGATCGTATGCCCATTTGAAGTTCCTTTTATCTGCATGTTTATTCATATGGAGTCTGTGTTACGTCTGTGCAATGTGGACTGAGTGTCTTTGGAATACTGCAATTTTATGCATTTTTGTGGTGACATTTTCTTGCCCTTTTTAATCTGTTTAGATCATTGACAATCTGAAATCTAACTAAGTGAATACTTCATCATTTTTAGTCATTGTTATTAAAAGTAAGTAGTCTTCCCATAGGAAATTCACTCCTCAGATGAAGTCTTCAGTGTATATACCCATCCCAGATACCGAGGAAGACATCACTTAAGAGATGTGGATTTTAAAGTTATGTTCTTAGAAGTGGAGAATGAGGAGAAATTGAAAGATTAACAGGAGTTGTCAACTACAAGCTAATGAAGAAATTTGAAAGGAGCAAGTTGAAAAATGTTACTGAATGTGAATATTGTTAGCCAGAAGCTGAGTATCTGCTTGTGTTTAATGACTTTGAATATACTTGAATACACTTTGAATGAACTTTTCAGGGTGTGTGGGGTAAAATGAAGCTTACATTATAGGAGTCTTACATTATCAAATTTAAAAAAAAACCCACTCCAAAAAACACCAACAAAAACAAATGTAAGTGCTGCCAGTTCATAAAGCTTTTGAAATCTTTAGTCTGCAGGGAGACCTTTTTATTGAGATATGCATGAACACACATTTGTGTGTGTGTATGTTGATATATGGATTGCTATACCCCTGCTCCCCCAACTTTGAAATGAAAATCCTTGTTCTGCTAGGGTTGTTGCAAGTGATGCAAGTGAACAAGAATGTGGTTGTAAGGTGCCAAGTAGAGAAGGTTTTTTTTTTAGTGTCAAGTAAACTGGACAGAAAAGTATGCAGAAATGTGAATACTTTAGGATGATCTTTCCATTAATATGTTAGAGCTATTAATTAAAACTTTCCTACATTGATTTTCTTTGTAATAGTCAGATGGTGACTTCTGAATGGAAACTGTTATTATATTTTTGACTTTTATACGGAAAGAAAAGTAATCTTTTTATTTTAAATTCCTGAAGTGTTTAAAGGGGAAACTGATACTAGAACAAGCTTCAATTATTTCTTTTTCCGTGTTTCATTCTACCTGCATAGTAGGAAGTTTAAGAAGCCTTACTTGGAAGTTTCTGTGTGTCTGTACTTACCAAGTGAGCCGCTTGGGTCATATAGGTGAACTTGTCTGCAAAATAGTGGTGGTTCTGCTTTGATAACTGTCTCCCACTGAAGTTAGTAGCAGTAGTCTCCATGGTAAAAGATAATTCAAGATTATGGGTCCTTTGTGTTTGATGTTTGCTTTCTGTTAACTACCTTTTGTGTAGTTGTTTTGTGCTCCTGCTAAAGTTCTGGATGTTTGAGCAGTTTGTAAATAATTTTTAATTGTTATAAGTGCAGATCATTGGTGCCTGTTCTACTTCAGGGTTCAAGTGCTGTATCCTGAGACACTAATGGCAATTTAGAGCTGTCTTAGATGAGTGTAAGATGCAGTTGAAACAGAGTATGTGAGCACATAAATAAATGAGCTGCAGATAAATACAGTAAGTGGTAAATTTTTAGTTTATTGTATGTGGTTAATTAATCATTCATTTTAGATGGTGGTTGTGTTTCTGTGTGACAAATAAAAATTATGATATTCCCTTTTGCATGAGTCATTAGAATTCTGGCATGACCAATTTAGGATTATTGGTTTTGTTCCAATCAGTAAGATCAGAAGAAATGTAAAGTATGCTCAGCTAAATGCAGTGAGTAGGTCTGCCTTGCTTGTATTTAATTACTAACAAGTTTGAAATCTGGTTCACCTACCTCTTCAGGCTCCCTTTATAGTCAGTGGAGAGAGGTCACTCTAGGGAGCGATTCCTCCCCTGATACTTCTCTTGACTGACTATAAAGCAAGGCAAAGTGTTGCTTTTGAAAGCAGAATTCTTCATGCAGCTATCTGCTTCTGATCTCTTCCATTACTGACAAAGACCTTGTGCTTCAGATTTGCTTGGTTTGGTGGAGGATGCAGAAAGGCTTCTTTACCTAGAGAAACCTTTTCTTTCTGTTTTAGCATTAGTACAGATAGGAGGAAGGAGCTATTTCTCTGTTTAAAAAAAAATAAATAAAATTTCTCTCAACAGTTTGTTCCTGAAAATGACCTGAAGTGGTTGGGATTAGGATCACTGATCAGCTGAAGGTTTTGCAAGTGTGTAAAGTCAAAGCAGTGTAGGAATGTCTGAATTTGAAGGAAGATGCTGAAGTACATTTAATTTTCTACTTGAGAACAGCAAATCAAAGTTAGAATGAATGAAACTGTTAATCAGTTAAAACTGATGAGTATGAGACTACAGAGAAAATATCTTTCAAAGCAATTCTTTTATGGGGGGAAAAAATGCAGGCAACCTACTCCTGTATTCAAAATGCAAGTATTAAACTAATGTATTGCAAGACAAGCAGACTATATATTATCTGAACTTGGTAGATAGGAACTGTTATGCAAAATGACATGCATGTTTTAATGTATTTTAGTATAAACCCTGTTTTGACATTTTTACTGGGATTTGTAAATTAAATAATGAAACCTTCCCAGTAGTGAAATACTTACTGTATCAAAAGGTGTCGATGTTTTAGCTTTGCATTAATCCATGTTAAAGTTTGGAATGCTTGAAGAAGTATTTCCCAGTTTTCCTGGCTGCTAACACAGGGGTTTTTGCAAGGATTTGTTTATGTGGAGACAGTTGTATAAGCTGTGTGGTCTGGAATTCAAAAGGGGACTGGGGCTACTGAATAGTATTTCTCAAAAATCAAAGGAGGGGGAAAGCAAAAGGCGAATCTGAAGTTTGAGAAAATGATTGAGTTTTGTATAGTTCTGCCAAATTTATCAGTAATATCCATTTTATCTTTTTTAAAAGAAAAAGAGATGGTTACTTATTTTTTTTGTGACCTTTATTCCTCTGTGTCTAACTCTCTTTTAAAATAAGATAGTTATTAGAGTGTGTTGCCTTTGGGGTTTTTTGGTAATGCTTTTTCTCAGTTTGTGAGAGTGAAGGGTTAGTCACTTGGTTGAGGTTATGGAAACCCTAAACCTATGCTGTAGATTGAATTTGACTTGGGTATTGCTCTTGAAGCTTAATCTGACAGAGATTTAGTACAAAACCAACTGTGCTAAGGCAATCCGGTATCCTCCTGTGGTGGAGCAGAAGATCTGAGTAGAGGAGAAACCGTAGATACCGTGTATTTTAAGAAGAGCTTTTAGCCCGTGCTGGTATGGTCTATGTAACTAAGCTAAGGAGATGTCTTAGAAGCTACTACAAGTTGTCTGGAAAACTGTAGTGTAAGTGCTTCACTGAGAAACTGTGGGTTTCATATGCATTTTCTTTTCTTTAAGTACTTGCCAATATTTTCCTCAATTATTGGATGATAGAGGAAGTAAATGTACTCATTTTGCATAAAAAGGCAAATACAGAGATGACAAACAGTGCAAATGTACAATGAGGAGTATTGGTTAATTAGCAGGGAAGGATGTAGTGCTTGTGGTGTGTAATAAGCCACTCAGACCAGCAGTATGTTATTGAGGGGGAGAGAGAGGGAAGCAGATGCTGTTCCGGGATGTATATGTGGGAGTGCCTGTATCCAAATTGTAGTGAAATGCTGCTGCTGTGTTTGAAGATGTTAGGGCCTCACATGGAATACTGTACTTAAAGAAGTACATTAACCATTAAAAGGACTAAAATGGAACCTGAGTCTTGCAAAGATGGCCTGGAAGAGCAGGGCAGAAGGAATGGAGCTGCTTTCCCCAGGAACAAGTACAATGTCGTGCCTTGTGAGTGCAAAAGCAGAGGGAGAGGAAAAGCTGTTCTTTGCCCTCTGGGAAGTGATAAGATCTTCATGATGTTTGTATGAAGGGGTTTTTCAGAGATCGGAGGGACTTTTGGTGAGTACGGTCAGACGCTGGCATAAGTTCCTCAAGGAGGTTGTGTAGGGTAGGTCTATCATGAGTCCGAGAAGCAGTAATGGTGTTACCAAGCAGAGGGTGGCTCCTGCCTTTTGCAGAAGTGAAAGTTCTGCAGGAGCCAGGGGCTGTCATCCGGGAGATGGTAGCAACTGCTAGCCTCTCTTGAATACAAGATATCTCTTTGGTAGAGAGAATTTCCCTAGCATTTCTTGCAAAATTCTTAATCAACAAATTAACATCTAATTTGGAAAAGAATACAGCTTGGTGTATTCTTCGGCCTTTAGCTGAAGAATTCTCATTTCTCATAAAACATGTAGAACAAAACCCCTGTAATGAGGTGGAATTACAGTGATTTTAATCAGTATAGAACTTGTGTGTGTAGTAGTAGTGATTATACTCTAAAACCAGTTGCTTATGCTGAGACTAACTTTATAATACCTATTCAGGAAAAGAATGGGACCCTTTCTCTCTAATTTCTCTTGTGATTTTATTATATTTGCATGTCAAGTATGGTGCGTTTTCCCACCAACAGGTTTATAGGGCTGGATAAAAAGAGCCATTCCATAGGTAGCAAGTCTGAATTTAATGAAATAAAAGAAACTTAATACAGTCTGAATTATTAGTGTTAGAAGAAATACTTTATATTGTCAAGTGTATGGGTGCTAGAGCTGAAATCATAACATTTTAAAGCAAGTAAGGAAAGCAGTATTATTGAGTGTGGAGTGATGCATTCTGAGTTTAGGACCTACTGCCTAGTGTTTTGGTTTTATGTTTTATGATGTTGGAGCTCTAAGGACCCAGTCCCTTGTCAGGCAGAAAGGATCAGTCTGCCTCTAAGACTTCAGGAATATAATTTGTATTTTTGCAGCAAACATAGTTCTTATAAAAATCCCTTCCTCAAAAAATGGGTTTTCTGTTTTGTCATGTGAAGAACTGGCTGTCAGACACATCCCTGTAGCCAGCAGTGCCAAGTTTCGCTCGAATCGGGTGCTGCTACTGCTCTTTGCTAGTGCTGGCAAAGGGAGAGTGTCTCTGGGGTCGTCTGGTGTAGGCATTTGACACGTGAGGCCTGGTCCCTTCACAGAACCAGGGGAACCTGAAACTTTCTGCTGGCTTTATCGGTGGTATGCATTGACTTTGTAACCTTTGGAAGTGGAAGGACGAGGACAGCAGCTTGCCTGATGTCCTACAGTTTCTTTGTGGGATGTGACGAGGGCTGGGTGTGCACCAAGACACCATAGCCATGCTGGAGATGGCAGCCTCCCTGGCTTTGCTTCCTCCCGTCGCCCTACCATTAGCAAACTATGACTTTGTGTGGCACGGCCCTGGCTCAGGGACCACAGGGGTAACTGCTGTGGGCCTGGGGAACTTGGTTGCTTTCTTCGGACATCCAAGTCCATGTTCACTTTGAATAGATAAACTAGGGTATATCAGTGCTTTGGTGATACTTTCAATGAAGTGTTTTTGTTGAATTAATGCTGAAGAAAAAGTTTTGCAGAATAAGCGTACACAAATTATTTAGCAAATCTGCTTTGGAATTTTGCTGCTCTTCTGAGGTTAGGAACCTTAGAGTATTGTGAGAAGGGACAGTGCAAAAGGCTTGGTGGAGTGTTGTCCCGTAGCTGCAGTAACCACAACTGTTTTTTGGTGAAAATAATTTACAGCTTTATCATTGCATGCAACAGTTGGTTCCTTCACTAGTTTAAGGTCCTCTGTGTTCAAGACTCGGGTAATGTGGTTTTTTACCAACGTAGTTGTTAATTTCCTGTACCAGTTACAGCCAGAATATACTGACTCTGGAGATCCAAAGAGGTCAGAGCTACTGCTTTCCCAATTGTTTTTTGGTGTTTTTTTTTTTTCTTTCTCGTTATTTCTTCAGTAAACCAAAATTTCTGTTGGGAATGTCTTTTGTTTCCTTCCTTCTTTGGATTTGGAAACATGGTTTCTGTGTTCCCAGCTTCTGCTTGTATTGTTCCAGTCATATCTGAAAACTGTTAGGGCTTGTTCCTCTGCTGTCCCAAGCACAGGAGCATTTCTGTATTTCTTGTAAGGAGGCAAAGTTCCCTTTAAGGTGTACAATAGAAAGAATCGGCCTGTATTATTTTTAGAATAACTTGTCTTTACAGGATCAAGGCATCTCTGCCTTTCTGTTTGGACAAAGGATTTGTAGATACATTAGATCTCTGTAGCCTTTAAGTTCATGTTGTGAACTGCTTTCTTTTTCTGGGGGGGGAAAGCTTACTACAGATTCTTTTTTTTTCTTAAGTCTCAAAAGAGTACTAATTTTGTTTTCAAAATGAAACTTTGACAGTTAATGATTTCTGCTTTAGTTTTTGTGTGATTACTCCTTTTTACTGCATTTGCTTTTTGCTTTAAAACTACTCAAGAGCTTTTTAAGTTTATTTTGGTATTATTTTCAGTGCACAAAATGTTCTGAAACAGACTTTTTTCCATTTATGGAACAGTAAGAATTGTAAGAAGATAACAGTATATTTTTACTAATAATGTTTTATTAATCTACTTCATTTACAGGAAGTGGTCATCAGTCAAAACTTGCTTACCTCAGCAGAGACAAAAAATTAATGGGCAAAAGTACAGTGTCTAGGTAGGTAGCTATTTTCAGTGCACTTAAGGTTCTTTGAGGAGAACCTTTTTCTAAGGGAGTGGGATAGCTATCAAAATGTAAGTTTTTGCTCTTTCAAATATTCAGGCAGTATATTCAGCAGTGAGATGTTGAAGGAAGTGGCTTTGAAGTTTACTGATGTGGTCCCTACTTTTATGAGAGTTTATTAAAAAGTGCCTTGGAATGATACATATATGCATTTGTGTGGTAGAGAGAAATTGAAAGAAGTTTATTTACTTGTGTATGTGCTTTAAAATTTTTTTAAAACATTTTTCTATAAGATTGTGAGCGGAGTGTTCTTTAGGAGAGTTTTTCCAAATTTGAACATAACTAATATAAGTTATAAAGGAGATGGAGTCCAGGCATCTTTATTTTGTTAACTGTTGATGGTTTGCTATGTTCAGTGCATTGAAATGTAGTGCAATAAATCTTACACGTTAGTATATTCTTTTCTTTTACAGTATTCTGTAATCATAATAAAAGTTAGTCAAAGTTCCATGATCATAACTCTGCAGCAGTAGGACCATGCGGTGGGGGGGTGAGTTCTGCATTTTAGCATGTAAATAACAATCACATTTTATTTATCACCTTCAAAAAAAAAAGAAACAAAATTAAAAAAAAATAAAGAAACAAAATAAATCCTTGATTAAGATTTTCATATTAACGTAGTTGGCTCTGCATATAAATGTTCTTTGGAATCCCTAGTGCTTCTTCAGCTCAAATGGCAAAGCCTAAAAAAAAATCCCAGAAAAGAACTTGGTTTTGTTGATACAGAAATCTATGTTGTTAATAATGCAATGCTATCCTGAAATATCCCATATAATTTACTTCCATAAAATAATCTTTGAAGATGGAAGCTTCAATTTTAGGACTCTTTGATCTCTGTATCGCTAAAGCGAAAATTCAGTGGTGCCATTTCATATTGGAAGTCTCAAACTGTGGTGCTATGTGACTTAGCCAGTTTTCATATTTATGGCCTAAAAGTAGAGTAGGAAGGAAGGAGGTGACATTTCTATGTGGGGTATTATGCCATTTTCAAAGTAAAATTTGTTAAATTCCTGTGAGTTACGAAGGAATTTCAGTGGACTGCAGACTGTGGGTTAATTAGAGCCTACAAATTATTTGGGGCTGAGGGAGTGAATGTGATAACTTGTATGTTTTGAACTTCATGTCTACTTAACTTTGGGGTTTGCCAAATAGCATGTTAAAGTAGCATAGACACGTTCCCAGGAACGTGTCATAACATGCTTAAGATTCATTAAAATAAGATGAGCAGAAGAGTCAGTAAACCTCAAGAATAGCTTGCTTTTGTGATTACTCTGTTTTACATTTTGGCAATATGTATTTGAATTTAGTGGTACGCTGTGAAAAGTCCCAGAAGTGATTTTGAAGAGTTTTTTTCCTTTCATTTGTCATGTATTGTTTGTTATGCTCAGTTAGGCTTCAGTTTGAGGATTTAAATGTGAATGAACTTTTCTGCTATGCACTCCTAGATCTTGTCCCAGAATGCCAAACTGGTTGGGAAAAAGTTATGCTTGGCACAGGTTGCTTTCTTGTTCCTCAGAATAATTTATCAGTGTGTTGCCTTTGCTTCTAAGGCAGTCTCCAGACCGTTTTGGCTTTCCTAGAGCAAAGCTGGATAAGTAGTTTACCATTAGAGAGCATGCCTCTTCACTAATAGTTTCTGTGAATTTTTTTTCTTTTGTGGCAAAACGTGTTTCTCTTCAGTCTCCCTTGCAGTGCTTGAAAGAAGCTGAGATCTGAGCAGCCTGTGGTGTGGAATTGCAGTTCCTCACACAGGTGAAGGCTCAGCTTTGAGAGCCAACATTTAAAGTGCAGCACTGGAGTATGTGCAGACTGGTAACAGGGAGTTTGGGAAGCTGCAGTTCCAGATATCCTTGGTATCAGGAAGACAAAAGATATCCTGACTTAGTTGCAGTGATAAGGAAGACAAGTGACTGTTCTTGTTTATGAATTTATTTATTCTGAACCAAGCAATAGGATCACTTCTTAAAGCCAGAAATCCTTGAGGCAGATGCAGACAGTGGGGTACTGGGAGTAAGGACTGGTATAGCTTGAGTGCTTCTAGGTGTGTGATTCAGGAGTGGCAGTGCAGCCCTGCTTATTTAAATTTGGACTAGATCTGATACTTCATGAAGCAGTACCAGACAGACCTGTTTTGAAATACTGGATTCACAGATGAAAAGTCATTCATTTATTGAGACTAATCTTCAGCTCTGTTCTTTTTGAAGTGTTAAGATGGGTTTGTCTTATAAAAGAAAGCCGCTTTGGTTGTACACTCTTCTATCTCTGTCTCTTTTCCAGTCTCTAGCACTTTTGATACAAAGAAATTTTACAGAAACCTCTCACAGAAGACTATACCTAATGTATGTTTTGCTTGCCTTAATAGTAGGAGTTTTAGAAAATAACTTAAAATGGAGGGATGCTTTTGTGAGAATGTTTTCAGATGTGGATTTTTGTTTGTATTAAATCCTTGAGAAGAGATTTGTTGCTTTGAACAAGAATGAGATAGTTATATTTCAGAGACAGTGATTCAGTGGGTGTCAGTCTCTATGAACATATATTGCGGGGAGGGAAGAAATTGTCAAATTCTACTTAATATAAAGTGCAAGAAAAACTGTAAAATTCTACTTATAATTGTTCATGCACTTTATATTAAAAAAGTTATTAGTCTTTACAGAAAGAAACTTGAGAATCCTTATGGAGAACAGCACACATGTTCCCCTCTTGATGAAAATAAATTAGGAAGCATCAATACAGAGCAAAAGATCAGTTAAGAAGTGTTGAAGTCCCGAGGTTCCCAAAGGGACTCATATTTTTCTCCTTATTAGGCTAAGCACCAGCTCTTCTTCCTTAGAAATTTGTTGGATCACTGTAAGTAATTGAGATTTGAAATATTTTTGCCTCTGAAATTAGTCAGAATTGTAGTAAGAAAACTGTTAAACTGGAAAACAATAATAAAAGGAGGAAAATAGACCCATCCACTTTCCACCCAGAAAGTAAAAAGCCTAAACTAGTTTCATTTCAATCTTTTGTCAATCAGGTGGACTATAGACTTCACAGGAAACCCAGAAAGGTGAATACATAGAGGCTGCAGAGAATACTTGGAAAGTTCACAGACCCGTAATATACTGAAAATTGTTGAGAATTACTTTGTTCCTAAATAAGCTGGAACATAGAAACTTTTAAGTCCTTTTTTTAAAGTTTATCTTGTAAAACAAAATTTGCAGCTCCTCAGTTTTATCTGCAAAACTCGCGTGATGCATCCCCACACTAGCTATCTATGGATTTAATCTAAAGTTTAGCAAATTTATCTTTATTTAGAAAAAAAAAGTACTTCCAAGCATGCATCTTGTCTCTATATGTTCATCATGGCTTGCTGGCAGATTTCTTTCCTTTAGCATTATTTCCTTATAGCACAGTTATTGTACTTCCTGATTCATAAATTAACAGGCTTTGGTCAATGTTTTGTTTTTTTTTTTTTTTTTTTTTTTTTCAGTTGAAATTTTAGACTGAGGGTTAACACTTGGCATGACTTAAGAAACGTAAAGATAGCAGCAGTTAAGATCTTTTGGGATCTGTGGCTTTATTAGGGTTTTTGTTGTTGTTCTTTTCCAATGAAAAGGCAATTGAGCAGATAAAGGAAAACAGGACATGCAGGTGCTGGGTGGTGATGGCACCCTGTGGATGGAGGTGGCGTGCTTTGTGTGGTTACCACCCTCGGCTCCTTTCTTCCTCTTGTCCCAGAGGTGGTTGTACCAGCTGTAGGGGTGGTTGGACAGGGTATGTAGCAAATCCTGTGCAAATTTCAGTATAACCTACCGGGAGTAAATGGGTGGTAGCTCAGTTGCTGTTTGTGTTCTGCAGCTTGTCAGCAGCTCCTGGAGAAGAGACATGATGGAAAAACTCAGGATGGGAGTTGTATTGGCCATCTTAGTTCATTCCACCACTGCGTGGGGATCAGTTACATATTATACTTGCTTAATAGTGTTGTCCTTCACAGGAGGACTACTCCTGTGGACTACTCCACACCATAGGACACTACTGGTGTGGTGTAACCATGGCTGTAATGATGTAGCAAGACTGCACGAAGGAGCCAACTGGCTGAAAATTTACAACAGCCAGCAGGAGCAGGACTGTTAGAGTAGACTTTGCTGCTGTGAAACCTTATGCTTTGTGAAAATGCTGCTCGGTGATGATTCACACTGTAGTGAATCTTTGATTTAAAAAAAAAAAATCTAAAAAAAAATCTGCCTATGCAGCCCCTCAATGGAAGAATTGTCCAGTGAAGGCTTCTCTCTGTCACTTCAGAATCCAAAAAACTTGTTACCATCACGTTTTTGTATCTGCAGCCCGCACTGGATCATGGTTATGTGTTTGTATTCCTCCCTCCCTGTAACTGATTTTCTGTCATTTTTAAACTAGAGTATCCTAAACAACCTTCCTATTCTCAAAGAACACTTTGAGTCTTAAGTGAACTGCTTTCTACCAACTATCAGTAGTATATCTGTTTTGCCTTGTTCTGCTTTCAAAGCTTTCATCAGGTATTTATTTTATTGAGTCATCTAGACCTTTCTTTGCAGCTGCTTAACAAAATTCTGGTCAGTACTCTAGAAGCAGCAAGTGCTAATGGAGCCTGCCTTCCAGGAATCTGCAGTTTTGGAGGCATATGATTTGTCTGCAACAGAATTTGATTGATAACTGTTTAAGTTCAGATTTCTAAAAAAATGATGTGACTGAATTATTTTTTTTGCATTTCACTTAGATGTGGGTGATCTGGCAATCTCATCAAGTTTGGGTTTTTTTCTGTTAGTAAGTAGAAAGCTTTTGATGTACAATGTATATCCAATCACTATATGGAATTTGTAGGTTTTGAAAGCTAATTATTATACACTTCCTGTCATTGAAAGAGAGCTGTACTATGTAGGTGATGTTTTGGTCAATTTAAGAATAGTTACAAATTTATGTAAGAGGTAACTGCCTCCAATTATCCAGTGTATAGGTTCATGATGAAATGTATTGCCCTTCATATTGTCACCAGCCTGATGGTCAGAGAAAGGCATATCCATGCCTTTAAAGTATTTATTTGGAATCTGAGTGTGAATCTTACTTTTTTTAAAAAAAAAATAGCTCTCTGAAGCGTGTTTCACATTTTGAAAATGTGGTAGAGAAACTAGTCTTTCTCTGTCTTTCCTGAACAGGATTTAATGCTGGAACAATGTGTCTTTTTAAAAGAAAAACTTTTAAGGGTCCTGCTTCAAAATTGTGCATGGTGGGGGGAGGGCGGGGAAGGGATTTTATCACTCAAAAAGCAAGAACTTCTTCCACGACTTGGCTGACCCTGAGACAACTTGAAAGAATTTGGCATCAGACTGTGGTGTAATGATTTAAATCCTTATAGTTTCCCCATCTGCAATACTGGTAAAATGGGTTGAAACTAAAATTGATTTGAGTGTTTTGTTATTGCAACTGTAGATGAAAGTGTAGTAATGCTGCTGTCAGTGTGGTAATGCTGGTCAGTATAACTTTACTACCTTATGAAATCAACTGTAGGAAAAGAAAAGCCACCCTGTCTTGGAGCTCTAAATATATGTGGCTGTTTTCTGAGAAACTCTGGGGAAGGTAAGAGATGGAAGGGACCATCCCATGTCTGGGACTTGGGCCAGGTCTAAGCAACGTTTGCAGTCTAAGCTTAGACTGCCAATTTGAGGTAGCTCTATTTTAAAATGTTTTGGCGTAAAGTCTGTCACTTCAAAGGGGGATTTCTTCAAAATGAAAAATGACATGTTATTTCAGTTCCTGATAATTGAACAAAGTTTACAGTACATACTGAGTCAAAGTTTTACAATATGGGAGTCTGACTGAAGTCCACCTGCTTTAAACGAGAGAGTGCATAGCTGGATTAATTCATTTCTTGATGACGTTAATGGAGAACAGAATGATTGAAGATGTTCAAATTAAACATGTGGAAGATTAGTACAGTGGAAAGTCATGACAGTTGCATTTACTGCTTTCTTAATTTTACTTAGTGATTGTATTTGTAATAGCACGGTAGGGATTTTGGAGTCTGTAATTTTTCTTCTCCAGTGTGGAATAGTATCTAACTGAAAATTCTTTACTAACATCAATTAACACTTAATAATAAAAAAATCAATGAAGAATTGCGGTTTAGCAAATTAGTTTTAAGTCATTCTATTCTGGTACTTTTTTCATGATCTTTAAAATAAATATTTTTTTAAGACTGTGTCCTTCTTCTTTACATATGATGTAAAAACATCAAAGTTGTTTTGTCATACTTTATTTTATAGCTGAACCCAGTACAGCTGTAATCAGAACATAGCCTATCTGCGTAGTCAGAAGGTTACAAAAAACAGGCCCTGGAATATTTTGAGAAACATGCTTCCTAAAGTGTCTCAAGGCTTTCATTTTTAAAAAAAATAATAAATAACCAAAGAATAGAAGCCTTTAATTTTAACTTTGCATTTTTGTACTGCCCTGAAGAGTCACAGACTCTCTTAAGTAAGTTTTAGGAGGACATGCTAGAAAGCCGTGCATGAATTTAACTTTAACCTGTCTGTGCTCTTGGGAAATGTTTCTGCTTTTGCAGAATGTACCATTAGTTTGGAGAAGGAAAGCCACTGAGAAGCAAGTATGCTGCCAGGAAGTTGTGGCAGCTCGTAAATATTTCTTTCTCTTCAAGGGTTCAATATATTAAACATACTTAATGTTTTGAATTTTCCAGTTGTGTCTTAATGTCGGATGAGATGTTTGATGTGCTGTGTGTGCAGAATGACTTTTTTGGCCAGAATATTCTCAGTTATTTCTGTTTTTAGAATACTTCTGGAAATAAAAAAGGACATCAAACCAAAAGGAACCCTGTATTTCTTAAAATTCAACATAAAGTAAAAATAGTGTTATTAGCCCTTTCTTAAGGATACTTCAAACAAATGGTCAGCAGCTTATATTGAATACTGTGTATGTGAATGTACTGTTAGAGCACAACTATTTTTTTTAAAGATTTATCTTTTTCAGTTGTCCTCTGTCTTGTGATCGCTCAATGCAACAAAAAAAAACCCCAACAGCATCCTTTTATTTTTTTTTTTCCTGTGGCAAAAACTGGAGTAGAAATGGGTCTAGTAATGGTTTACTTAATGTCAACAAACTCCATCCAACTAATGAAATAGAGGAAAAAAAAATAATTCCTGTTGCTACTGCGTTAATCATGATCTACATCTGACTGTACAGCGCTTAACTGCAGGAAATGCTTGGGACATCAGTGCTTATTTAAAATACAATGTTTTAGATGAACCAGACATGAAAGTTTTGGCTGTGTCTGTGAGAGAGTAGGTAGGCAGTGCTTTTGTCTTAAAAAGTTACTGAATCAGTTATGCAAAAAAAGGAAGGGGAAAAGGAAAAGGTACCAGCAGTATTCCTGGAAAGAGGAGTGAGTTCAGTGTCAATGTGGGAATGTCCTGGGCGGAGTGATGGTTACCCTTCTTTTAGCTGAAGCACAGATGCAGAACTATGGCCTTCTGGCCGAGAGTCTCAACGGAAAGCAAATAGTTGTTTTCTCTTTCCTCAACACTGGCTTTCCTTGTAAAACTTGTGAGGAGTATCAGCTATTAACATACCTGTTACAATGGGTGTAATTGAGAAAAATGGTTACCACCTTATTTCAGTGTAAAAGGCGGCTTACATGTTACTCCATCAAAGGTTTTCTTTTGTTTTTATAACTTCTTAGGGGACTCATCAACATAAAAGGTTTCTGAGATGGTCTTTATTAATGAAACCCTTATAACACTTCTGTAATACTGGGAGCTATTATCTCCACTTCACGAGTGCAACCTTAGTGGGATCAATTGACTGACTTTAGCTGGATTAAGACCTGTTTTTGTTTTCCAGGTTAAGGTCTTTTGGTCCATCATCTGATTTTCCATTTGTTTATGGAAAAAGGTGTTGGGTGGCTAGGAGTGATGCCAGGCATCAGAGGTGGCAAAGAATGTCGTGTTGATACCGAAGCTGTAACACTTGATAGAGAAGAAGTACTTTAGCATGGCAGATCTCTTCATTGTGAAGCTGGAGTCCAACCTCCTTAATCTTACTTAACTTCCTGTTCTAATTGCTATTAAAAATATTTTTTTTGTGAATATGTGATGATTATTGAATACCAATGAAGAACGAAAACTTGTTAATTTTTTTTTCTTCTTAAACTGTTCTGAGCTTTTCTTAAAAAACCATACTTAATTTCTTTGCATATTTTAAAATATTTGTTCTGCCTGGAGATTTTATGAATTAAGATACTGGAATTCCAAACCTTGTTTATTGCCTGTCTGATTATCACTTAACTTGCTTAATTCCCTTGCATATGTGTCCCTTGAGGATCTTCTCTCTGCTGTATGCCCCCGCATGTATCATGGAACATACTAGTGAAACAACTGTCCTGTTTTGGTGTATTCTAGCAGAGGGGGAGTACAGTGAGAGTTGATAGTGCCAGTACTCTGACAGCAGACTGGCATTTCCCTGTTGAAATCCCCTGTTTTCTGTTGCTTATACAAATTGCAACAGTTTTTTCAGGATGAAACTTCTTGTTCCCTATATTTGCTTCATCTCATTGTCTTGACACCCCTCTGAGTTTTCGGCTGAAGTTACTTAAGTTGTAACTAGTACTGCAACCTATTTCATACCAAAATGCATTTTTAGAGTAGGAAGTGCAAATTTCTTTAACTCTTGTCTTTTTTGGCACTGTTTTTTTCTTTGCTTCCATGAGAATTGCATAGAATTTGTCAGTTCTAAGTCTTTGAGAAGGACTATTTGTATGATATTTTATGGATTCATTTCTCCAGTTACCTGATCCAGCTTTCAGAGCGTGCATACATCATGTGTTTGGCCATACAAAGAATTTGCTGCAGCAGAATTCTGTTGAATGCAGAAATTGCATTTTTATCAATTTGCTCAAAGCATTGCAATGTTTAAGAAAATGCTGAATTACGACTTCTTTCTCTGGGGACTGGAGGGAATGATAAGATTTTGTTATTTCTGAAGGACTTAGTGCAGTAGGTGATTTCCTAATATTTTAAAGCTGGACTTTACCATTATATACACCCTATTAAGGAACTCTCTAGAGTGCATCTGAACAGATCTAGAATTTGTAACTGAGTAAAGTGCCTTTTTATTAAAAAAAAACACACCACAAAGCAAAGAAATTTAAAAAAAAAAAGGCAAGCTGAGGCATGAAACTAGAGATAAAATTCAAATAGATTAATATACTGAATTAGAGGATACCTTACTCTAATTTGTTATGAAAGGGTAGCTTCTGAAATACAACAGAACTTGTTTTGTCTACAGCAAAATGCTCAAAAGCACTAATGCAGGCCTTGCAAACTGCAGTGTTGTTCAGTTGCGAAATCAATTTTTAGTTAAAACTATGAGTAGTTTTCAAACAGTGAACTCCTGAGTTACCTAATGGAATGAGTCAAAGCTTATCAAACAGAAGAAGGTAGAAAGTTGTCATTCCGTTATCTTCCAATAGCAGTTTTTCTTATGGTTGAGATGCAAAATACAGGTTAAGAGAAACTCACAGAAACAACTTTTGAGGAGCCAAGAAAAGTGCTGCTGTACTGATGAGTTTATTCTGAGAACATTTGAAGCCAATTTCGTTATCTTTGTAGAATGGAATTTTGTCTTTTGCTTACTTATTTACAAACTCGATAGCTGACTTTCTCCTAAGACTGACTTATTTTCATATTAGTCAGTTTTCATAGACGGGTTTAGTAGTTGTTGTGAGAAATGCAAGTTTGCCTGTCTGTTAATTTGTGGGTTTCTTTGCTTGTTCGTTGAGTTTTATTTTGTTTTCCTATGATAAGATAGGTACTTCAGGAACTTGTTTGGTTTCTGAACTAAATTTTGGTTAAGTCTGGCTTCTTAGCAGAACTGATCTCTTCTTTGATGGTATTTCCAAAAGACAATCATTAAACAGATATGATACATACATAGTATGTATTTAGCTGATAAATGTCTTGGTTGATCATCAACTGAGAACATAGTTTGAAAGTTACTTTTTGTTTACAAAGTCATGTAGTTTCTTTTTTAAAAAAATACTATGACTTAGGAGTGTCTTAAGTAGGTAAGGAGTGTGCTGGTACATCATTTATTTTGTAAGATTCTTGCCATTGTTCACTGCATGGTTACCTAAAATAGCATTCAATTAAAAGTATGAGCCAACACATTGGCCCCTAAAGTTACTGGCACGATTGCCCCTTCTTTCTAAAATTCAATCGTGTTTTGTGGTGAAACCTTAGAGTCAAATGGTGTTGCACAGCCAAACATAGCATTCCTCACTTACTATTGTAAAACACTATGTTAAATTA
>JAOXJM010000001.1:38669505-38693767 GCA_026413425.1 Tringa solitaria
TCATTTATCTTCTAGAGTTCTTCAACCTGAAATAGTGATTCTGAGGGAGGCCCTCTGTGAATGGCCTCCTTAAATACTGCTCTTTGGGAAGGACTAAAGCTTGTTTAGTATTTATCCTCATAACGGACATGGCAGGTGTTTTTCTGCTTTTCTACTTTGAACTTTATAGAAGTTAAAAGTTGCTATTTTCCAGGGAATTGTTACTGCACATGTGCATGTGTACTCCAAGCAGAGGAACATACAGAGTGGTGAAACCTTACTAAAATTTAGAGTAGATTAAGGACTATTACTGCAGGCTCGTTATTTTGTATGAACTCTGAAATCTATTTTTCACTTCAGTTTTGCAGGAGGGTTTCTGTCCTTGCGAAGAGTCATTGGCTTTGGGTTGGGTACAGTGGATGCCTTGCACACAGGCTGACTGGGTTGGGAGTTTTTCAGCTTTCTGCCGTCTTTTAACACTTGAGGTGGAGGTTTTAATTTTTTTCAAATTATTTTAGGAAGTAGTTCTTTACTCAGTAAGTCAAAAAAGAATTTATAACCTGTCTGAAAAAGATGTGAAAAATTTATACTTTTTATTAAACAATTTTCATGGCACTTACTGATGTGGTATTCTTGTGACTTCTTACTTTGGCTAATTTGAATTTTAAAAGAATTTCCTTAATGCAAAGCTAAATTGACCTAAGGCTGCTCAAGTCCTGTCTTAGATTTTGAAGACTTCTTACAAGTGGGAAGAAGTAGCAACAAATAGTTTAGGACTTTTTTTTTCTTTAATTCAGAACCTCAGTGTAGCTAAAAACCAAAAGCGTTCTTGTAACTCACCTGTTTTTAAACTAGGGGATACAGTTCTAGGCAGTCAGGATTGATGTGATGATTGAAATAGTAGAGTTGCCTGTTACGTGTGCACAAGTGCTTCCAAAATCATATGGATGTTGTTTGTGTCTCTTGTTTTAGGCATAAAGTTGTGGTTCCTTAGATGAGATCAGGTCTTACTCAAGCCATCTAATGCTTCCTTCTTACTAAATGTGTGGCTTTGCCTTGAGTCATCACAAACCTTGCTGTGTTAAGTAGGGAAGTGAAACAGAGTAAATCCATGAATGCTCTGTCTATGAATTCTGCTGCACATAGGGTCAGTGTGTGATAACCAGGTCAATAATACTTTGGCAAAGAAATTAGATATTTTATAGGACTTGCAGAAAATAGAACTGGTTAAGAAAATGGTTTAAGATTTGGCTTGAAACATGTGGTTCTGTAACTTCTGACAAGATGTGCAATGGGCCCACAAAATAATTGCAGAGCTTATTTGTGGCCAGTTTCACCAACTTAAATGAGCTGTCTGTGCATTCAGCAAAATCATTGTGAGGAAAGGGACATGTGTATTTTTATTTGGATGGAGCGACAGTGGTAGAAAATAGTAACTCAAAGCCTTGATTTGCTGTTGAAGCTGCTGTCTTCAAATGAGCAAAAAAAATACGGCAGTGTGCTTTGAGAAAAGATGGGACCTCTTCAGTCTGAACTTTGATTTATCATGTGTAAGAATGTAAGAAGTGCTCTTGGAGACATCGATACAGAGATCCAGAATCTTGCTAAGTTAGGGCAACTAAATATGTAAGGATTTAATCAATCTTCTGGAGACAGCTTTGGCTTTAGGGCTGCTGGATACCGTGTTGCACCAGATGGATTGTGTACTTCCTAATGCTGGTTTTTATGATTCTAGGAAAGCCGATGCTATCTCGTTTCCCAAGGCATCTTGCTTGGCATTTGTCTTAGTCATTGCATGAGAGTTTGTTAGCTTAGTCATAATTTAACTTCAGATGCTGCATATGGAGTTGTGTGAGGTATTTAAAAATTCCCATGGAATTCTCTTGTATCAGAAGCAGTCACGGCATTCACGCTAATGCTGGCTGGTTGAATAGAGCTACTTAACGTTAATGTAACTTTTCATAGTCTGAATAGTTTTGATCTGTTTGTGGAGGGGAAAAAAAGTAAAGCTTATTTTGGCAAGAAAATAGATTCATGTCTTTAATTATAAATAGCAAATTAATTTTTTCATATGCATTACTTTGCATGTAAACATACTTGCAGATTTGACTGAATAGTGGGTTGGTTTGCCCTGCCTACTTTCTGAAACACTTGGCTTAAGCTTTTTTCTTTGAAGTGTGAGCTGCAAAGCAACAGAATTTTATTTAAAGAAAAAAAAAACCACCCACAAAAAACCCCAAACAAACTTTAAATGAATGAAAATTCCAATGTCATTAATTGAAAACAGTTGGAAGGTCTTGCAGGGGATGAGATTAGAAACAAATTGAGGGAGGTTTTGTTTTAATGCAGTATACCCTTTCAGAGCCTATTGTCATTCTACCTGTAGCTTCTGATTTCATAATGAAGTTAAACAGTATGAAGAAAGAACCAGAAATTTAGAATGCAAAATGCAGCCTTTAACTGTCACATAAGTTTGTACCTGGATGAGTTTGTGAAATAAAACAATACGTGATAAAGTAATTTTACTTAGAGAGGAAAATGGTGTGGTTTTTTTTTATTCTGTCAAACACTTTGCAAGAGGTATATATCTGAATTTAAATTATTTCACATCACTTACTTTACAATTTGAAATTACATCACAAGGAGATCAATTTCACCGTTGATGACTGTAGTGTACAGTTTTCACTATGGTTGAGTTTGTATTTATTTTTTTAATAGAAGAACTAAGTGACTGTGGAAAGTGGTGTTTCTGTACTCTATCTAAAAGCTATATTTTACTGCATCTCCACTTAAATCAACAATAGATAATAGTTTTTGTGTGCCCGCTTTACGGTATGTAGTGATTCCTTGGACCAGATAATTCCATGCATAAAATCATTTGCCTTTTCTAGAAAGGGGAGGTTGTGGTTTCTTATACAATAATTCAGTTCACTGAACATATTGTATTGTAATATTGGTAGTTGACATGCTCCATGTGTGGGTGGGTTTTTTTGTTTTGTTTTTCTTTAAGATTTTCCTATGCAACTGGTTATTTAATTGAAATAACATACTTGCTTTGTTGTCCTAATTCTTAATTTTTGTAGCAGCTCTTTACAAGTTTTTCAGTAATCTTTTGGTTCGTTAGTATGATGTACCATCAAACTGAGCGTCTCTACACGTGGAGATTTTGTTTTTAGAGTTTTACTTTAATAGCCATGTTAGCTTCATGTTAATAATGTCATTGTCACTGAAAACAACATCTTGCATTTAAGATCTTGAGATGCTGCTGCCAACAACAGTGCAGTCCTACCTCCTCGTGCTTCCCAGGTGTCACAGGAGGCAGGAGACCACAACCGTAAATGATGAAATCTGGAAGACTGAATAAAATTTCATTTAATTTTCAGTACTGTATGTGGTTTTATATTTAGATACAAATAATTTAGATCAGTAACAATTTTCACTTTCAAATAATACCCTGCAATTGTCAGACTGTCAAAATTTCTTCATTGACCTCGATTTTGAGGTTTGGAAATATTTTCTTATAATGGATTTTTGTGAGGACTGTATTACAAAGTGGTTTGTAATCTAGAGGAGGACTAATAATACTACTAAAAACCTGGCAGAGTATAGAAAAATCTGTATTTTTTTCACCTCTTTTCTCCTGGCCTGATTTATTATTATTTTTTACCTCAGTATAACACTTCCTTCTTTAGAGGCTGTGGGTCAGCTGTTCTATTATTAAATAGTACAGCACAGATGGCAGATACACCAGAAATAATAAAATAGTGCAAATACAAAATGATGATTATGTTTGCACCTGTGAGAAACCCATCGTTTATCAGATATTACTCACTGACTGACTTGTTTATTCTAATATTGTTTTGCTTTTAGTTGACTTTTCTAGCGTTGCATTGATGCATTTTAACTTTAGCTCATTTTGTCTGTAAGAAAGTAGCCTTAGGCTACTAACTGCATAATGTAGCAGCCTTGGAAGAAGCGTTGCTTTACTGAGTTTTCTTGGTGCCACCATGCTGAAGTGTGCTACCACAGGAGTTGTGGTGACAGGCAGCTGTCCCCACGGTAAGTTGGGGGTTTGCTTGAAACATGCAGGATGCTGCAGTGCAGGGGGGAAGCGGGAACCCCATCAGTCAGCTCCGCTGCTGGGCCTCCTCCTGCCACCTCCCTCTGCTTCCAGGGAGGCTGCAGCCTGTGTTCGCGTCTCCCAAGAGGGTTGTAAAATGCAGCAATTTTTTCACAGTTCTGACAAATTTGAGCAATTGTTGGTGCTGGTTTTTTTTTTTTGAAATTTTTAGCGCTCTTAAATGAACTTACTGGAGTAAACCCATCAAGAGTTGCAGAAAAATCTCATTCATCACTAGGGGAAGGAAATTGCCTGATAGCACGTTACAGCTTACTGATTTTTTGTTATAGACCAGTCCAGAAAAATTGGGCCATCTGCTTGGATCAGTTAGTTTGAGTTTAAAAACAGAATCTTCCATGATCAGAACTGCACTGTAACTATTTGAGACTTGTGAGTAAAGTGACGCTCACATCTTAGTTGTCATCAACTCAGTCCTTCAGCCTGAGTGTCCGTCCTTCTGTAGGCCAGCAGAATAAAGTGCACCCTTCATGTTACACAAGGTCTTGTGCAGTTGTCTCCTTGCCCTGTGGGAGAGGCAGGTCTTAGACCCCATCTGTCTCCTAACGTGTATAGGGAAGGCCAGTTGAAAGTCTGTCAAGTCCAATCGTATGAGGTTGGAAGAGAAGCTGAAATCCCATGCTATTTCACCATTTGATTTTGTAGCTGTTAACCACCGGCAATTTGATTTAAATCTAAATGCCAAAGTTTGAAGAGCGGATTTTTTTTTGGTATGTGTGCAGCAAAAGCTATAGGTGTCAAGCTTGTGTAACAATTTCCTTGACTCGATCAAAGATGATTTATTAGTCACTTGTTTTAAAAAGTTGGCATTATATATGTACTGCTAGAACATGCAGTTCATTGGTGTAATCTCAGTAATTTGTTACGTTTTTTGGGCTTGTGGTGTTTGGTTGTGTTTTTTTCCAATACGTCATTACAGGTATAATTTTGAGTATTTTTTCCTAAAATATACATAATTGGGTAAAGCTTAAAAGATTTTACCAACTGGGAGAGGCTTTAGTGACCTTAAGGATTAGACTGGTTTAGTTTTTATTAAGTTTATCATTACCTTTGACTATTATAAACTAAAAGAAATTCAAGAGTAACTTCCAGCCACTGTTGCAAGTACACTCTTGGAGAGTTGTTTTATTTTGTCATGTGGGTAGTAGTCCAGTCAGATAAAACAATGATTGCAGAATGCCAGAAGGAATGTTTTTAATACTAGTAATAGTGTTCACCTTGAGTCTTCGTTATCTTTGGTTGACCAAGTTTGAGTAGACTATAATAGTGACTCAGATGTTATGAATACAAATAAAGATCTTGTTAGTATAGGTTAAGGTTTTGGCTAATTCAGTTGTTGTATTGTTGACCTAAATTATATGGAAATAATAGAAAAGGAAGACAACATTTTAAACTTACTCCTTTCTGTCGTATGACAGAAAGAGGTGTTTCATGCTGAGGAGGGTTTTTTGGCATATTTCAAAGTAAACTAGAGAGAGAATAAGTGAGATTTGAGAAATGCTGCAGTTAATCAACCTGGAACAGATCCATGGAAATAATTATTTATTTCTTCTTCAGGCTTGTTATCTTTGATGTTTTAAGTATGTTATGACTTTAAGACTAGTTGTTAGACTTATTGAATTTAGTACATGGCCTTTATTATGGTTTTTATAAATGTTTCTCTACAAGTCATTTGCAATTAACTTTTCATGTAAAACCAAATGACACAATACACGTGACCTACTTTGCGGTGTTTCAAAAGAAAATCCAATTTCTGTTAAGCAGTGTTCATCAAATATTATTTGCTATTCCTTTTCCTTTAACTGAATTTAAATAGTGAAGTAGTTCTCAATATAGAAGAGGTGGGATTCTCTTTCATCACTTCCAAGTAATCGAGTATCTCTTAGGTCTGTGATTTTTTTAATTTTTTTTTTTAATCCAAGTTAACATAAATAAAAGGGGTTTGTGCTGAGGTTTGTACCATCTTTTGCTTAGTATATCATATGCCATCACAGCAGTTTTTGAATGCCCTGAGTGGCTGTTCTTACAGGATCTTCTTTTTGGCTTAACTGTTTTGTTTACCTGTCCCTGTTCCAAGGCTAATGGTACTTTTTGGCTGCTGTTTCTATCTCAATATCTGGTTGGGTTGGTTTGGTTTTTTGAGGTCTTTTTGCTTGTGTGCCCTTGTCATTGTTTCTGAAGGTATCTCATAACTTTTTCTCTCTCTTTTTTTTTTTTTCATGGAATCACAATTTGCCACACCTTGTAAAATATTCTCAGATCTTTCAACTTGTCAAACTTGAATGTTGGTTTGTTGGTTTTACCTCAACGTTTTATTTTGTCTTCCCTTTCTTGCAACCACTCTTGTTTTATCAATGTTTAACAAACATCAGTTTGTTGGTTTGGGTGGGGGGAGTGTGCTTTTTGAAGTCTGTCTGCCAAGTGTCCCCACTTCTGTGCGCTTTGGGTTGTGTTGTGGAGCAGCCTGAATGTGAGTGAATTTGATTCCTTCTAGATAAAAATAGGCTGGAAGCGATGCTCCAGGAGTGCACCAAACATGTTCTGCTCACTAATGGGCAACGAGTCCATGGCATCAGGTGTTTTAGTCACAGCTAACTCTAGTTAGAAATGCATATAGTATAGTTAGGCCCTCAGGACCACGTTTTTTGTTTTACAAGTGCACTTCTCTCTGGTGGCGTTACTTGCTGGTACAGATGTGGCCTGTGAACTTCGCTACTTGAGTACTGACCTGAAGCCACTGTTAATTATTTAAAATGTTCTTTTGTTCACAGCCAGTTTTTCACTAGAGAGAATGTTGGTCCAGTTTGGCATGTATTTTAGTTACACCTTTTTCTACAGAAGTTTTTGTCTTACTATTTCAAAACTCTTCCGTGTGCATGTTTCTTGCTGTAGTTACTTACTATCAAATACATGCAATTTGTTCAAAATATGAGTATATAGCATTTTGGAGTGATGTTTCTGGCACGTTTTCTGATGTTCTACACTAATTACCTGCTGTAATTTCTCATGTCTTCTGTATGTAATCAAAAATCATAAATACTTCGTGTTTTAAAGACATGAATGCTGCTTTCGTGTCTACCCTGCATGTCTTCTTTCTCATTTCTGCCATTTAGATTTGGCCCCAGTATAGACAACTAGCAGATTTGGTTTATAAGGTTTGTTTGAGTTTTACGTCTGTCTAGATTAAGTCAACAAAGCAATTTGCAATTTATCACAGTAAAAAGTTATTTTGATTTGAATTCTTTACTATCAAGTTGAAAAAATTTGAAGTCCCCTTATGCATAAGAATCCAAACATTCCTTTCCTTGAAACAATCCTAAAATTCAATCCAAGTGCAGACTGCTACACCAGACAAGCCCATGGGTTAGTAAATACAAGTAGCATATTCTGTTGAAAGCTGGATTAGGTCAGATAATACCTCTTCTTGCTCCAAGGGACAATCAGCTATACCTAATGTTGATGAACATCTGATCTGTTTTGTAAAAGCACCCATGGGTGGGTGGTCTGGTGCTTAACCGTACTTAAGATTGCAAAGGGCTTTTTTTTTCCCCAAAATATTTAGCCTAAATATCCTGTTTCTCAAATTTATTAATACTTTCTGCAGCAGCATGGAGAGTAGTTTATTCTTTTCCTTTTACAGCAATGACTGAAAGTCTGGTGTCATGTCCCTAGCTTAGTTGCCTTTTTCTTTGAGTATGCAAACTTGGATCTCAGTCTTTCTTCATAGATCACGATTTATTTTTTTCAGATCTTACTCTTCTCAAGAATCTCTTTAGTTTGTCGCATTTCTTGTATGATGTCTGAAAGTTGGCAAGATTTTAATGGAAATATTTAGTAATACGTGATGTCTCTAAAGTGGGCATAATAGAGCAGGAAAGACTTCAGATGTTTGTACATATTTCCTATTCATATGATGTATACAAGCATGAAGTTGGCTCTTAGGGAGGTACATTACACTTTTAACATTGGAATTTATCTGAAATTCATATTTGTTTCTCTATACCTGCTGCTACCTAGCCACTCATTTCCCACCTTTTGCTATTGTAACTGATAATATGAAACTGCACTTGCTGTTATTACATTGAACAGGGATTGGTCTGCTTGTATGATGCATGTTTTGCAGGGGAAAAAAGGCCCTGTAACTGATTTAAATAACAGTATTCCTTCTATAAAGATTGATCTCTTAGCTATAAGGGTAGAAAAATTGAAAGCTTTTGGACCTTTTTCCTCTATGCTATTTGTCACAAGTAAAAGAAAGTCTGTTTACTATGTAAAGTCATATTATGTAAAGTCATAATTTTTTATTGACATGTAATGTACTGTTACGGTTGTTACTGTGCAGATATTTTGGGAAGTTTCTAATGCTTTTGATGACATAAAAGGAGTTCTCACTTGCTGTTTTGGCTTTTTTGGCAAACCAATATACTGTTGTCAACTTTGAGAGCAAGATAACACAATATCTTTTTGTTTTTAATAACCTTTTATTCTTCTTACATTTTAGATGCTGGCATCACCATCAACATCAGGTCAGCTGTCTCAGTTTGGGGCAAGTTTATACGGGCAACAAAGTAAGAATTCTTTTTATTGATACGGTTATTTTATGTGAAGTATGTCCTAGTTTCATGCACTTTGGATAGAGAACATGCATATGGCTTTGTTTTCTGATGATTTTAAATAAGACAGTATGTTTCATCATTTGTTCGATTATTTTTTTTAAGATATATTTTTGCATTTTTGCAGTGTTTGGTATGCAAAGTGTCATATATATTGACACTGTATAGCTGTTAAATACCCAAATATAATTTTCCAAAAAAGAATGTTTGTGATATAAGTGTGACTTTCTGAAAGAAAAACTGAGGAAAGTGAGTCAAGCCAAAATGAGCCTAGTTCAGAAAAATATTTAAGGAATAGAAGGGAATTATCCCTTAAGTTATAACTGGTACTTCATACTCTACATGAGCAAATTAAATCTTGCGTACGTGCTTGGCCACTCGCATTTGGCAAAGAACTATGCCAGTAAGATTATTGCCTTCTGCACCACTTTTTTTTCTTTTTCATACCTTGAAGATTTTTTTTTCTGTGTCTGTCAGTCTTGTGTGTACTGTTGCAATAGAAGATCTATAGAGCAGCAGGCAGAGTGTGTAACGCTGGCCACCTAACCTATGGGCCAGCGTTGAGGACTGAACCTCCTTGTAGCCAAGAGGTGCATCCAGAAAGTGACTCAGAGTATCTGAGTTAGATACAGTTACACAAGTAAAACAGGTTTGTGACCATCTCACTTTTATCTCTGAACGCTTTTGAATGTTTGCAACTTTCTTGCCAAGTGCATCTGACTTGGATTCTAAGAAAAACTGTATTTAAATAGTGTGAACTTTTTTATCTGGACAAACTAAAAGCTTTGACTGCTAGATGCATGGCCTTCACAACTTCTTTTGGCTTTCTTCAAATAGTTAAAAAAAAAAAACCATAGTGGGTTTTTTTTTTACTATCTCAGTGGCTGTTGATCAGTTACAATGTAATATAAACTGGTATTTGACTATGCTGCTGAGATTTCTATGAGCAGTTTCTGGCCAGTCTGAGAGTCATGTTTGTCTCTTGGCTTTTTGGGTCCTGAATCTGGCACTATTGAACCTCCAGACTTAACTGTATAAACATATTGAAGTAGTTTATTCATTCTGATTGTCACAGTAATTTGTTGTTTATTTTTATGGTTTAACTCTTTTCATCAACTTTCTTGTTCATTCAGTTGGTTGTGGTGCCTCGGACATAATCTCTCCATCATGGAGACATGCATGGCTAAAAACTAGAAAGTACATATTACCAGGGTTCAGTTTCTATCCAATGTTGAGAAAAAGGGCCAAGAAACTTCTGTCTTGAAGTCAACGCTTATGATTAAAATACTTTGAGGAAAAACAGAGTTGATGATGCCTGTGCACTTGTAGATTGGTAGCTGTAAGTGATTAAGTTATGTTCACTTTATCAAATGACATCTTGCTAAAACTTAACTATTAGGAAGGAAATAGGCCACTTCATTGACCAGCCTCCAATATAACCCATGCAGATCTCTTGTTTCTCTTAAAGAAGTGGAAAAAGGAAGCATAAGAAAAAAGGTTATTCTTATTTTTTATGGTGAATATTTCAACTGCCCCTACTTACCAGCCACAGGAATATAGTTCTACTTCACTGTAACAGCCCTGCTCATTAAAAATTCTAGTTTAAAGAAAGCCAACAACAAGAAATAACCATCAGCGTAAAACTGGCTTTGCTGAAACAAATGCTTGCATAAAATTAACCTGAATATTGTAATAATTTTCAGTGTACCGTATCTGGTTTGGAGTGTATGTATTTTTTCTTTACTATCTTATTTTTAAAATTCCACCTAATTGTTAATCAGCGTGAAATATTATTTGTAATGTATATTTATACTCATTGAATTTATTCTGATGCAGCAAATTGCCAAAATATTTACAGTGAACACCTTGATATAATCAGCATTTAATGAAGTCTTAGGAGGCTTGTTATAGCAAGTCACACCACTTCTTAATCTGAATGTATAGGGATAAATTTGAATGTTATCAAAACTTTGAGTGTTATTGCAAGTTGTAGGGTAGGATATGGACAGGCAGCAGCCTTTAAAGTGTGAGAGCTAAACAACTGGGAGGTTTTTTCATTCCTTGTCCATGACAATAACCTGAGCATATGCTAGGTCTGTCCCTTGCAATTTTACCATTTAATTGTGTTATGGACTGGCATATTCAGCTCTTTGGGGTGATTTACCACGGGAGAGTGCTGTTTCATCATTGTTTTTCTTCTGTTTGATATGCAAGATAAGGTTTTGAGTTCTGTGGGTCTACTGCAGCAACCTTATTCCAAAGCAATAGGGACCGTTACTTAAAGCTATCACATTTTATATGCTAAGTTTGTTTCTATTGATATGGTTTTTTGTCTTTGAACATCATTCCAAAACTTCATAAGCACAGAAAAGCCATGTGAGAGTGAGAAATGTCATAAAGGTTTTGGACGTTTTGAGACAAGCAGTAACGAGTCTTTCGCTGTTCTGAGTTAAAGTGATTTCATTTTTTTCCTTACTGAAGTGCGTGCTTCTGTCACATCCAGCTGTTTGTGTAGAAAATACTTTTGATCACAATGTTAGAAATCTTCTGTACATTTTTAAATGCTGATAGAGGGCAGTTAAAATTCTGCTTGCTCTCTTTTCTCAAAAGATTGAACTTGACTTGATCGTGGACACTGAAGTGCTTTTATCAAAAAGAAGCAACTTAAACTTTACAGAGAACTGGACTAAAAAGTTGCTTTTGTTGTCCTAAAAGCAATGCTATTGTTAATTAAATATTAGTAACTTTAACTTTTTTATTTTTAATGCTTAATTTTTAGCAGGACAGATCAGTGTTCGAAATACTGGCCAAATATATACCAGTTTATTCAAATGTAATTAACATATTTCTTGAATGCAGTTATTAATTTTCTGCCTTTTTTGAGCTAACTTGTAGATTTCTACATCACCCTCAAAACTAAAACCTTTCTCCAGAGTATGCATCTCAAAGGAAGCAAAATTTTGTTAGTGACTCAAGTACAGAAACTATTTAAAGAGCCTTTCTAAAGTTTAACAGAAATGGGGCTAAATTTGAGATTATTTGGCTTCTATTATGCAAACAAAGGTATAGGTTCTTAGACTGCACTTTCCTTCAGTCTTTACACTTTTTTGTAGGTTGTCAGCATAAATTGTTTCCATCTACACCTGATGGAGAAGACTTTGTTCCTGATTGCTCTATATCTCCACCCCTCTGAATTTTTTTTCAATAGGTGCACTAGGCCTTCCAATGAGGGGAATGAGCAACAATACCCCTCAGTTAAATCGCAGCTTATCACAAGGCACTCAGTTACCGAGCCACGTAACGCCAACAACAGGGGTACCAACAATGTCACTTCACACGCCTCCATCTCCGAGCAGGTATTTATTGATAGCCAATGTTTCTGCAATTGTGTCTTTCTGCAGAGCACTTGTTAAATGATCTACATATTTTGCCTTGACTGCTTTACAGTCTGATTTATTAAATAAAAGAAATAGTAGTTTCTATTGAAACTGTGTTAGGGAAACAATACTGTAAAACAGTAAGATAGAACTTACTGCAAGGCAGTATTTGATTTTTGTATGTAAAGGACAAATTACTGGCAAATTCTGCTTCAGAAAGTAAGAGGCTGTTTTTTGGTTCTTCTGGTAAATGTACGGTTAAATTTTTTATATAGATGTCGTACACTATGTAAGAACATTAAGGTAGTAGGTCTGAAGCGGTCATTAAAAAAAGAGCTGTAACACCTTTTCAAATGCATAGTATTTAAGTATTTATCTAAACCTGACCAAGGACTTGATTAGTATGTAATGGGTCATCTGGTGTTTCTGAAGAAATCCAAAACTACATTAATTATAGAGAGTAATCCAAACATGTTGTGTTTGACGCTAAGCACAAATTAAGTTGCAACAGCTCAGAGTCCATCCTATGTTAGTAATCTAAGTGAGTAACCAAATACTATTGTACAGATTCATCTCTGTGGATGGCTTTTTTCTCTTTCAGGGGGATATTGCCTATGAATCCTAGGAATATGATGAACCACTCCCAGGTTGGTCAGGGCATTGGAATTCCCAGCAGGACAAACAGCATGAGCAGTTCAGGGTTAGGCAGCCCCAACAGAAGCTCTCCAAGCATAATATGTATGCCAAAGCAGCAACCCTCTCGACAACCTTTTACTGTGAACAGGTAAGGCTGTTTAGTGAGACTGTCCCTGTACAGCAATGGACATGCTTAAATGCTGCTCTGGAAATCTAATTTTTATCCATTAGAATACAGCTTGAAAGTGCTGCTTTGTGTGTTCTCATCTCCTAGCAATGAACTTTGAAGCTGCTTTTAATATTCACACAAGCTTTTTGAGGCCTTTAAGCTAAATTCTGTTTCCGACTACTGAATTTCTGTTGCTGCTGCTTGAAGATATATGATGTCTCTCATGTGTTCCTGAGTTTGTTCTTGAAATATGCATTGATTTTATGAGTGTATGCCTCCATTTTAAGACTATTCATCTATAAGATTGGGAAGAAGTAAGGTAATACTTAAAAACACAATAGTTATTCTGGAAGAATAGTTAAGTGATTCAGATGCAGTAGGGACCTAGTGTTTTACTTCTTTAAATTCTGGAATAATATGGAGAACAGTGATTTGCCATCCATTTAAGGATGTGGTGCTCACTTAGATGCCAAAAGCTTCTCGATCACTTCTGCTCTTTTTCTAACAGGGAAAGATAAGATCATAAATCATTAGGCTTTAACTGCATTTTGCTGCTATGTTTATGCTCAGTTCATACTGATAAACTTGTAGTAAAAAGTGTGTCGATTCTAAGTATTTAATGTGTGTGGTCACATCTTCAAACACCTGACTGCTTTCCAGGCTTCATTCCCCAACTTCGTGATTTCTGCTCTCCCAGTTTCACCCTTTTTCTCCCTTCAGGCCCTTCCTTAGGGGACTGACTCTTACATGGAGCTCAAACAAGCTCAGGGCAATCAGGTGCCTCCTACCACCACACCTAGTATTTTATAAAATGGATAAAGGAAGGTGAAAACTAACGTTGTGGTTATCTGAAACTTGATCAGCCTATTCATTCCTATATCATAGTGTGAAACTAAAGAACTAAACATGCTTTTCTCAACCACAGCAATAGAGATTTTGTAGTAGCGGTTTAGGTTCTTGGAGTGTGAGAAGACTTTGTATCTTGGCTCTGATTACATAGAATTTGCCTTTTCTTTCCTATGATGTATAGTGGCAAGTAAAGGAGATAAGTATTTTTGGAACTTGAGCATCACAAAAGGTTGAAATAGTAATATACTTAAAAACTCAACATGCAGAGAACAATGATTTTGGAAACTGTGTATGTATAAAAAGTACTTGTTTAAAGATCATTCAGTTGTAGGGTAGATAATGAGATCCCCGTCTCTAGGAGCATTTCACTATTTGCATTGTATATCTCATTTTCAAGAAGCTACAATTTTTACACGTTGAGAAGGAAATATCATTGGAACAATGACAAGTTCTTATTCCACAGTTTATTAGTCTACAGAAGTATAGTAGTAGTATGTATCCAATTGTTAATTGAAATATATAACAAAATCTTGAATATTTGGGAAAAAAATTAGTGTTTCTTTGACAGGTGTATAAATTATTTGACTTCCAAGAAGTGTTTTCTGAATGCTTGCCTTAGAGCAATGCAAGTTTTTAGGTTTTTGAACATAAAAAGTACTTCACTTTCCCTTGCTTAGTTACATTTGTAGAACAAGTGACAAATATCTGTAAGAAAGTATGCATTTTGTGGCCTAATCCCTTTCTTACTGCTGAAATTCTTAACACAGTTATTTCTAGTTACTTTACAAGCAAACAAAACCCCCCTTGCCTGAGAAATACTGTCATCAGGCTAGATTATATGCCCTCAAGATCAAGTCATCTTCTGTTGGCGCTCTCACTGGGTCTAGAATTCACAGATGATACCAAGAATGTGTTTATTCAGATGCGTCAGGTGTCCAAGATCTGGATGTCTTTCAGATACACATCTTGGACAAACAAAGTAGGACAGGACCAGTCTTAGCTAACTGTTCCCTTTCTTGATGTCTCAATCCAAAATGAAGCATTTGGGGGTATTTCAAATTGGAATTAAATGCTTCAGATTTGTAACTGTGGAAGAGGTCTGTCTAGGTGAAATTTCCACTAGGAAAAGGTTTGACATTTTTATTTACAGGAACTTATAAAACATTAACTTCCATCCCGTTACAGGGGAAAAAAGAATGTTGCAATTTCCCACAGGGCAGAAATTCAGAATTTCACTCAGCTGGGGCCTGCCTTTGGGCTTCTTGACATCTACAGCTCACACAGAATGAAGTGGATCATTCGTGAGGGTGTATTTCCAACCACAGTTGTCCTATATGATATTTAGATGTCTTCAAACATTTTTCCCTAACTGTAGAAAACTTCAATTTAGCTGGTGTCCTAGTGTGGCAAAGACATCCCTATGCTCGTAATAGTACCATATGTACGTGGTGACAGTTGCACACCATAACTGTTCAGCTTCTGAGTCATGACAATCTTGATCGCTTCCATGATCCAGCTTACACCTGCAAATGAATGGATTGCAGTCTGACTTTTCACTACTAAATTTACTGCTGCTTCATTTTTCTGTATGAAATTATAGAGTAATGATCATGTTTGTTATAACTTGTTGGTTGACAGATGTCTTAAGACACACTGGCTATTAAAATAAGTTATTTTGAAGTCATTCCATTTCTCTTAATTGAGCAGTGCCTGTTACTGCTGCTCAGAGTTTTCAGAAATATAGAGGAAAATAATTAAGAACTGAGTTTAGGTGAATGTGGGTTGCTTAAGCTTGAAATAATTTAAGTGTCTTAGTTTTTTTTTTCCCCCTTAATGCCTTCCACTGGAAAATGCAAAGTATGTGTACCCTTTTGTCTGACTTCCTGGATTTTTTTCACAGTATGTCTGGATTTGGGATGAACAGAAATCAGGCATTTGGAATGAATAACTCCTTATCAAGTAACATTTTCAATGGAACAGGTGAGTTTACTCTGATTAATGTTGATCTTAAAGTATAATAGAGAGAGTTTTTTGACTAAGTCTAATTGAAAATACTTTGTTTTATTGGAGTCAAACTTTGTTATAATTTTCCATTGTTCTATAGAAATGCTGCTGCAAGAGCAGTGCTATGAAACTGTTAGTACGTCATAACAGTGGATTTTAATACTTTTGAAGACAAAGTGACAATATTCTGTAGAATACTCACTGTACTTCACATGATTTTACATTATACCTAGTTGGTTAGAAATGGAAAATAGCTTATGGAATTGAAAAGAGGATCAGAGAAGAAAATACGTATCCATTTTCTATGAAAACATTATGTAGGGTAAAAATGGGGAAGCGTTTTTTTGAAATCTCTAACTCCTTTCAACCAGCTGTTTTATAATGTGATCCTTTCAATCGGTTGTTTCAGTTGTCATTTTTCTGAGAATCACTTCTTTGCCTGAGTTTAACTAGAGAGGGGAAGACATCCATGTGCATAAGTGCCTTAGGTTTGTCCATGCTGATGTTTCTGTAGGTGGCTATGTATATGAAGCAACTTGAGGTGTTGGTGATATCACAGAGTGGAAGGGTTTGGGCATCCCCTGGGACCTTGTGACATCTTTATAGAGCCTCAGCTTTGGCCTTGCCTTTGTATTATTTTCTGCTGCAAATCAGAAAATGTTCCCATGTAACTTGCACTGCATTGACTCTACAGTTGCTTCGGTTTTATCTTACCTTATCTGAAGACAAAAGAGTTCCTTGATGCTGCTGCTAATGTGGGTTATTATTTTTTATCAAATTTCCTCTTGGTAGTTCCTTGAATTTATACAGGTTACCTATCCTAGTACTGTAATTTTGATAGTCTGCCTGTATTTTATGCTTGCAGTCTTTAATTCAAATTGAGTAGGCCTTGTTACTAAATATGGTTGACTAGCTGTTGTTTAAAAGCAGACCCCAAATATCTTGATAGTTAGGCTAGTTTCTTAACACAGAGGCTGTAGTTATTTATAGTCATTTTAGTAAGGGTAGAAAGATCAATTTGAAGAAAAAAATATCCTACATTTATATTGCACATAAGGAAGTCTTTGAGTAAAAAACATAAGGGAATTAAAATATCTGTTTTTATTGTAGATGGAAGTGAAAATGTGACAGGACTGGACCTCTCAGATTTTCCAGCACTAGCAGACAGAAACAGAAGGGAAGGAAGTGGCAATCCAACTCCATTAATAAACCCTTTAGCTGGAAGGGCGCCCTATGGTAAGACTATACTTTTGAAAGCTGTTTGAATGAAATCGGTATTTGCTTGATTCACCTTCTGCTGTTCATAAGACAATAGGTAGTGTTTTCAAAAGCGCCAGACACTTGAGCTCCTAAGTCGTGGTTTTTTGTCTGTTTTTTGTTGTTGTTTTTTTTTACATAAATAATAAGTGTCTCTGTGATTGGAGATTCCCCTCAGGCTTTTATAAGTATTAGAAGTCATCCGCTTTAGTGTCACCATCAATAGAGGTTGTTGGGGTTTTCAGTCTGTATAGTATGATTACTCTGAAGCTGTTCTCTCTAGATATTTCTCAGGCAATAGGTTGTTTTCTAATTGCATGTATACAGGAACTGTCAAGGTCTGGAGTAGTAAATTTCAGAAATAATATTTGGTTACTAGAAGTGTTACTGTGTAAAAAGTCTGCAGCTGTAAACACACTGTGTATTTTCTCTGTATATTTTTAGTACTTGCTGTGTTACTGTTCATTGTCACTCTTATGACAAACATCAGATTTCAAAAAAATAACCTGTAAGCATTAACTATTATCAGAGTTCAAGTCTGTGTCTTATGTAATTCTTGCTGAACAGCTTAAAAAAAAAAATAACAGGAAAAACTTTAAGGTGGATACAAACTTATTATTTGGGTCTAGAAAAAATTCAGGTAAGCTTAGCATAAGGCACAATACTGTTTTTCTGTTACTGCTTTAGTAGATTTTGTCATGCAGGTTGCATCAGCTTCCCTGAAAAGTTCCTTTTATAAGCTAAAGTTATTTTTGTTGGACTTGTCAAATTTCCAACCAAAAATAACCCAGTATTTTCTAACAACCTAGTGTTTTTCAGAGATATCTCCAACTTTAATTGAAGCGAAATAATAGATACCGCATTATCAGGAGAAAGTAGCCTCATGGGTTGGGCGTAAGCAGGGCCCTCTGCTTAAGATAGTTGTGAGAAAAAGCTAAACAAGTTCAACTGAAGTGCTCCTAAACACAGGGGAAAGTCTTTTCCCCAAATAAAGACTCTGAGAATGGAGAGCTAGTATGGCTTGTGGTTTATATGAGACTTTGTCTGTATCTCAAAGAGAAGCCATTACATGTAAAATTGATGGAAGGTAGGAAGGAGATCCACACAGATGTACTTCCAGCACAGAGCTGGAGTTCACCCTTCAGCAAAATTACCACATTAAAACATCTGTAATTGCTCCTGTGCTTGCACTGTTTCCCCATTTTGGTGCTAGCACAGCTGTTCACCACTTTCCTGTGGTGAATCAGGAAAGAAATTTCATTGTCTGAAGAGTTATCTTGAGCATCTGCTTAACACAGGGGGTGGGTATAGTTGTAGAAAGAATGAAGAAGTAGGAATATGAGATGCACTGGCCACTCTCCAGCAACAAAGTGGAGAGCACTTTTGATTGTGATCAAGGAGAAAAAAGCTTTGAAACTGAGCAGAGACATACTTTTCTATGATTAGCTTATTTAGGAAAATTAGACTTCAAGCAACTTTTTAGGTAGAATGAGAATATGCAACACAGTTAATTCACCGTCAGTTTTATTCATACAGTGAAAGAAATCATAGTAACCCTGGGTGAAAAAGGTGAAAAGCAGAAACAAGATTAACTCAATGGCTTCTTTTAAAGTGGTTCCACTCTGGTTTCCTAAAATGAAGGAACTTTGATCTCTAACTTAAGAATAGTAGAGAAAATCATATATATTGTCAGCTACTGAACTATTTAGATCCTATACATCCATTAAGAATCTTTGAAAATTGGGCCCTAGACTACTTCTGTGTTATCTTCCTGTAGTGTAGTGTTGTTTGCAGCCAAGTCAAAGAACAACTACTTGGTCTTTCAGCAAAGAATATTTACCCTTGAGTGTGTGGTGTGGGGGCTTTTCTTTGGTTAGTTTTTTGGTTTGGTTTTTTTAACTGGCATTTAAAAAAAAGATTGTTGCTTTTCAGCAGTTGGAATCCATGTTCCAATGTGACTGGCCTACTTTTTTTAAATTAGGGTCAGAGCACTGAGAGTTGCAGGCTAAATACTTTCAGTTTTCATACTGAAAGTAGGAGTTGTTCTTATGTCACAGGCAAGTATTTCATTGGTGATATATTCTGTTGCAAGTTAGCTGGGCATCCTTTAAGAATACGTGCTTCTAAAGAGATCATGCTAAGAAATTCTTTGTGCAATTAAGGGATGGAGGAAAAATGTATAATAACCTTAAAAGCAGTACATCCTTCCTTCATCAGTGGATTTCCTTAAATACCGCTTTAATAATGCCTGTAAAGATTATTTGATTATTTAGATGTGCAAAACAGGTGCTATTCCTGGTAAAAGTACTGGGCTTCATTCTTAAAGCAGTGGATGTGTCTATGAATTTAACCCAGAGTGTTTCTCAGCTCACACTTAAATAAGAAGCTTTAGTCTAATATGTGTGTATGTTTAAAATGAATATGCTTTGTTTTGATTTACCTGGTTTTTTTGAAAGTTGTTTCTGCTGTACAGCTTGCACATAATGAAAGTGGACAGTAAGCAAGATCAACAGCAGAAAACTCTTTACTTAGCAGTCATTTAATGTTATTCCTGCTTTCGTTTTGATGATAGTTGGAATGGTAACAAAACCAGCAAGTGAGCAGTCCCAGGACTTTTCAATACACAATGAAGATTTTCCAGCATTACCAGGCTCCAGCTACAAAGACCCAACATCGAGTAATGATGACAATAAATCTGTAAGTAAACCTTAAATATTCTTGTATTTTGAGTGTTCATACTTATTTTGATTATTATATTTTATAATGGGCAGTGACTATATTTGTAATGTAAGATTTTCAAATGTGCCCCTCTAAATTAACAAGAAACTTTGCATAAGCAGCATTTCATATATAACTATGTAAGTGGAATTTCTCAGGAAGTTTTTTGGTTCCAGCAGTCACATTTGACTTCTGTGTATACTTTTGTATTTTGAGGAAGGGCCAAGGAGGAACTTGAACATCTCAAAATTTATTTTTTAAGAATTATATTTTTCAAGTTTTACAATTCATAATTATTTTTTCTAGCAATTCCAGCTCATTTTTTGCTGTTGGTGCCTCTCATCATAGTAGTTTACACAGTATAACATCTTTCTTCAAAGCTGTCAAATCCTTTAAAATTTAGGTAGTACAATATCACTTCAAGGTAAAATTCTTGATGGGGAAATGAAATCACAGGGAACAAACTCCTCTAATAGAGAACATTGCATTCATAGGTATGTTGTAAGCTAGTGGTATACGCTGTATCTTAAGTATTGCTGAAATTATCATGTGATAGATATGTAGCTAAGATCATAAGATTATGGGGTCTTTTCATTATTTACTCTGAAATATTTGTTATAAAAATTGCTTTTTTATTACAAATGAAAGGTGAATAAAATTTGGATGGCAGAGAACAGTTTTCTACAATGCTTGACAAATTGTTCTAGTTTCTGATTGTTTTATTACTTGTAATTGCAAAAAATATGTTAATTGGGGGGGCATAAATACTGATGAGTAGATAGTAGATGGGACTACAAACTCATGTGAAAACTGAAAAATGCTACTGTTCAAAAAAAGGGATGTGGGGAAGCCTAGCTCCCAAATGTTGCAGCCAGGTTTATCATCCGGAAAGCGGATAAAGTTAGCGTTGAATACAGTAAGGAAGGAGGGAGTAAATGTGATTACATTGTTACTGCAGACTTGTTTTAAACAATAATAAAGAATAAGAAATAATAGCTATGGAAGGTATCTTTTATCAGTATATGGGCTCTTGGAGCGCAATCACAGTTTTCTTGCCAGGCATAGTATTTACATCTCTTTTCTGATAGTTGCAAATGTGCCAACTGTATGTTGCTTGCACCTGAAATTGGCTTGAATTATTATCCATTGCTACATCACAGAGTGTTATGTGGGAGCAAGTCTGTATGAGACAAATATAGGATGTGATGAGTCCAAAATACCCTTTAGTCACAGGCAATTGGGAAATCCATTTTGTATTCAAACTCAGGTGTAAAATATTTTCTTATCCTTTTAGACTCAAGCTGTAGGGTCATTAATAGCTCTTATTGCATGACGGGTATATTTTGGAAGTGAGAAATATTATGTAAGCTTTGTCAACAGAACTCAAGAGCTTCAGCTTGGTTCTACTTTATTGCCTAATTGATTAGAGTGACTGATGTACTAGTTTAGAACATTTGACTGTAAAATATGGTCAACAAATTTTTCCATTTTGTTTTCTTTCCATCATACCAACTCTGCAAATTATTTTTAATAGAATTTGAGTACATCAGGCAAAACATCATCCAGCACAGATGGGCCCAAGTTTCCTGGAGATAAAAGTTCGACTACACAAAACAACAACCAGCAGAAAAAAGGGATCCAGGTGTTACCTGATGGTATGTGTCACTCCATTTTTAATTTTTTCTTCTCTAAGAGATTTGACAATCATTTAGATCACCCTGTTGATTGCTTCACTTTTTGAAAGGAGAAAAATTAATTTGTTCTTCTTGCCCAGGTCGGGTTACCAACATTCCTCAAGGGATGGTGACGGACCAGTTTGGAATGATTGGCTTGTTAACATTCATCAGGGCAGCAGAGACAGATCCAGGAATGGTACATCTTGCATTAGGAAGTGATTTAACAACACTAGGTCTCAATCTCAACTCTCCTGAGTAAGTTTCTGGTTTTCAGTACTATTGTCAGTTTTGGTTTTATTATGCTGTCATTCATAATAGACTCACTTAGCTCACACAACTATCAAACTCTCAAGATATTTTACATAATAAAATCTGAAAATGTAATGACAGTAAAATAAAATTTTCATAAAAAAGAGAATTGTGGTTCAAGGCATACTAAGATCTTGTTATACAAGCTTTTAATTAACCTAGTGGCTTTGCTTATTCTCCTAACTTCTTTAGCACTTTCTTCAAGGAATTGACAGCGTATTGTTAATAAATTTCATGTATGTTATTTTTCAAATAATAATGTTCCTTGAGGATATCGGCATTTAACTCTCAGCAATTTCGGTGCTAAATTCAATTTATATTAATGTAATAATGAACAGAGCATCTGCAGTGTTACCCTGCACCAAATACTAATTTAAATGAAAATGTAGTTTTATAGTTAACTTCTAGTCATTCAGTTCACCTAAGTTTAGTCATCGAGGCTTCCTGTAGAGGTAGGGAGGAGCAAAGCAGTTAGCAACTGCTCTGATGGTAAGATAAGTGCTTAAGATAGATGAGATGAACCACCAGCCCAGGGTGCCTGTCTTTCTGCACTAGTTACAGAAGGAACTCAGATCAATTTGGACAAAAGTGTTTATCTTCTAGGTGAAATTGTGAGAGCAATTTAATTTCTGCTATTCTGACTTGCAGCTGAGAATATCTGATCATTTTGTTTCAGTAGAGATTTATGTAGTGTTAGCAGAGTAGTATATTGACATTACTACTCTGTCAATAGATAGTATTATACATTTATGGTTTGCACGTAATATATTAACAAAACAAAGACCAGACAGCATACACATACAGTTTCCACGTTCACGAATTTATATGGAGCTGCACTCAGAACGCACAAGTTCAGGAAAGACTGATGAATGTGGATATCAAGGTGAGAGGGAAAGCATAGGAAAAATGGCTACTGGGGTTTTTTTGGTCTTGAAATAATTGTAATGAATTTATGTATTTCTTTCTAGACACGTAGCTTTTCAGAAATTACCATTTCTAGAAATCTTTTCTGTAGAGCTTGCGTCGAAACTTAGTCAAATTGTTATGCCATTGACACTTTTAAAAATATTTCAAAATGATACCTGAAATCATCATCAGTCTGTAGTTATTTGCAGAACATGTTACAGTAACGTAGTGTTGTCACTTGTAGTGTTAGTCTCAGAGGTCATTCCTTCCTTGAATCCAGTAGCATCCCATTCCAATCCCCTTCTCCCACAAAATAAAGAGAATGCACAAAGAACAGTTAAACTGACTGTCTTTGATGTTTTTCCTTGGTAGTCCCAGAGCTTACAGATGGGACTGGGAGAGGGGTCGCCTGGATCTACATGATATTGAAGTAATTTGCTGTTCTCAGTATAAATTGTTCAGACATAATTTGAGGATGATCAGCTGAAAGTAGAATGCCTTTGCTCATTTAAATAGTTTCAAGTATGTTGGTATCTGAATTCTGGAGCTGTTCTTAGACACTGATGGAATCTAGTTATGCCCTTTGGTTATATAGCTTTTTGTTTCTAGATGTTGGCATGCAGAATAGGAGTAGTGATCCTACTTTGGGTGATCCTATTTGATTTTTTTATTCAATGTTATTCATTAGTTTTAATGACTAACATAAAGCTTAAGCTTGACATACTTATTGGAAAGTCTATGTAAAACTAGTGTCTCTGTAGAGGAATCCCAAACATGCTTTGATGACTTGTAGTTGTGTTATGCAGCTCCTGAGTAGAGCATCCAAATTATTAGTGTCTTTGTACATAAGCAGTATGTATACCTGGCGTGCTGCTGCTTTTCCTTAGCAGGTATGCTGTAAATAGTTGGATTTTTTAAGACCTTTAGCATCTAATATCTGCATACAGGGTATTAAGGGTCATGGAGGGGGTAGGTTTAATATTTCATCCAGACAGTTCTGTATCAGAAAGCTGGATTTATTTTATACTACAGAAAAGGTTTGCAACCAGCCTCTGCAGTCCTCAGTGTCTGGCTTGCCTTCTTGCCTTATGTTAAACATCCTTTGCTTCCTTTATGAATTGTTATTTGGAAAACTAAACGCGTTTTGCATGTGGAAAGCCAAATTTTCTTCCTTCTGTGAGGTACTGCTGATGATAAAGATTCTTGTCTTACTTAAACACTTAGCACAATAAATGTGCTTTTGGAAACAAAATTTTAGAATTCTGTTTGTATTTCTAACGGTTTGAATTAACCCTTCTAAGTCCTAGTTTTATATAGATTTTCTGTGCAGGTAGGTTAAGATTTATTCTGATTGTTGAAAGAATATATATTGCCTGTGCAGTCCTATATTTCCTTAATAAATATGCTTCTAATTCCTTAGGATAACTTAAAATTCTACATAAACGTAGATTTAAAAATATGGCATTAGGACATTTAATTATTTAGAGATTAAGTAGCTGTTTGTTCATGTTCTGAAACTTTGTGAAATATTCATCAAATAGACTGTAGAGTGTCCAATACCTCCTTGAAAAAATGTTAAATGAGTACAGTTTTATTTGTATCGTAGAGGGAACACTGTACACCAACTCGTC
>JAOXJM010000001.1:38698368-38710705 GCA_026413425.1 Tringa solitaria
TTACGATAGATACAGTGAACTAGAACTGTTTACTTTAGAAAATATTGCTAAATCTTAAGACTAAGTTGTAGACACAAATCAGATGTGGTTTAACAGATTTTTTTTTTGATCGTGTCCTAGATTGGTTTTAACAAAACCCAGTAAACTGAGTAACTTCTTTCAAGAAAACATCAAATAATATGTTTATCTTTATTTATTAAGCTGTAAGCTGTATTTTTATATTCCTAACACGTAATAAACCAAAGAAGGAAATGCAGCAAAATAGCTTATTAATGACACATTCGTAAACTGTTAGGAATAAAATCAAATTAATTCTATGTTGATATGTGGTAATAAACAGTGAAAAAAAGATTAATGACAATAAACTTTAAATTCACCTTAAATGCAAACCAAAATGCAGGAAAATGCTCATTACAGATATGTTCTGTATATATGGTTTTTCATCCTAGGGCACATGGAAAGTACAGAATCGTTAAAGACGCTTTGATTTTTCACTGAGGATTTGGCTATATAGTTTGCTGCTGTTGAGGAGACATGAGAGAGGAAGGGAAGTGGATACGAGACCAAAAATGCCTCCTAAAATTGCGAGTTTACTGAATTTCTGATTTAAATAGTCTGAAGTAAACTGTCTGGTATTTCTCCTTTGAAAAGTAAGGAGAATTAGTCCATTTGAAGGAACAAGATCATAAAAAATGTTTTACTTCCATTTTGTAGTTATAAAATATGGAATTCTTTAAGGAGAGAAGGTCAAATTTCCAAGTATTTATTTCCTAAGAGCTGTTGCCTATATTAAATTACTTCCTATCCTTTTAAGATAAATATTAATTGAAATACTTTTATAATTACTAGAAAGTTAAACTTGCTCCTCTAATAGAGATGTGCCATAGCATTTTAATTTAGCCCCTAACTTAAGTTTGAGTATTTACATCCAGTATAAATGCTCCTTTTTCAGTCCCATTTGGAATTTTTGAACTAGCCATAAGATTTCCACAATCTCCTTTGATGGACTTACACAGTCCAGAATATTTTGTCCTCAGGACGCTACCTTTCAGCTAACTTTGTTTTGTTGTACTGTTAATGCTCTGGATCACCTAAAGTAATTCTCTTCTTTCTTTAGTATTCTTACCTATTATTGTTTGTACCTGTGCAGGCTCAACACAAGTTTTCAGGATGACATGAGAAGTGATTGATTTCTTTGCATAGAACAATTTATTTAGTGTCGTACATGTGCTATAATTTTCTACACGAATTTAGTATTCCTTATTCTTGTTTAATAAAAGGTATTTAATTTTTAATAATTTCTTCCATGTGGAAAATAAAACAATTTAACAGGCGTTTGCCAATTGATAAATGGCAATTTTTTGCATTTTATGTATATCTGTTTATATTAAGAAATATCAGTGCTACTGTTCATATTCTAAACCACAGTGGCTACTTGAATCAAAAGCAAAAATATAAAGTATACCTGTAATACAAGCATTTTTCTATATGTAATAAATAATTGCCTTTTAGTTTTCAAAAATACTTGGTCAATGAGTTCTTTTTTTTTTGGTATTGTCAGATATAACTTTAGATGTTCTTATACATGTCTGGATATTGGGCTTGAGCATTGCTGACACTGGGATGCAAATCAAAAGGGCTGTTTTAAGCCTGTTTATTTTAAACACCAATGGCAGTTTGAAGGATGAAGTTGGTAGGAGTCGTATTCCCTCTTCTAAATGAGGGGCTTGCAATTTGTGGCATTCAAAGGACTGCTCAAGCTACTGAGCATTTTTCAGACACACACCCTAGTCCCAGCTACTACTGCCAATAGAGGCACGTAGATGTTTTAAGGTTGGAAAGTCCTTTTTAGGCTACTGATACTGTCTTTACTGAGTCAAATAGCCATTTTCCATGGGTAATTTTGAAGGTGTTTGAGTGTGTGAAGATTCAGGTAACTGATTGAAGCTGACCATAGATTGAGCATAGATAATCCACAAGCCCTTCCGTGATTATGTGCAAAACAGAAACTTTAAAAGCCATAAATGGGAGAGAAGTTACAGGGGAATTTTTTCTATTATAAAATGACTTCAGAATTACTGAAGACCCACCCAACCCAAACCAGCCTTTGACACCAAAATACCTACATAGATTTTTACACCTTGATCTTGCTTCTGACAAAAGGAGGGAAGAGGCATCTCTTCACTATCAGCGCATGTGTATGTATCTGCACAAAAAGAGATCATACACCAACTGGCTTTACGAATGCAATTCTGAAATGCAAAAGCAATTGACTTGTGTATATAACCTAAAAAAGCTCAAACAAACCCACCACCAAAAGAAAAGAAAACCCTAACCAACTAAAAAATCCTTTGTTTGGAGCATAGAGCGGGGAACCAGAAATGAAGCAGATGCAGCACTTTAGTGCAGGTGGCTGTAACCTCACATAAGTTTTGCTAAGATTTTGCAGATTTAGGGACAATATTCTGTGGGGAATACAGAGTTACTGAATGCTTAGCATTTTCCCCTACTTAATTACCTCACCATGCTGAATATTCTTTCTGTGCTAGATGGACCTTGTTTTGCCTTAAAGAAGAGAAATCTGAGAGTTGGACTTGCTAGATTTTATTTCCAGTATTGCATTGACTTGGTCTTTAATTTAGTTTGCCGACCTGTAAAACCTGAAATATTATACTATTTAATCACTTCAGGGAGTGTTCTAAAATAATCTATTCACTACTCCTAGCTTTTTCATCTGTATGTAACAATAGCAGGGTACGTTTGCTCTGCAGATGATGGTCTGCTGAGGTTCTGCACTGAATTAGGCAAAATAAATTATTGTACGTGTCCAGGGTAGCCGTTGTTGAATTACTAAGAAATACTCTTAAAAAACAATTCTGAATCTTCCGTTTACTCTGTGTCTTGAATGAAGGTGGAATGGGGTTGAGACACAGTTAAACTGCTGAAAGGATCTGAAAAATACAAAATTTAAATAAGTCCTTGTACATCTTTTCATGAATGAAGTAACAAGCACCAAATATCAAAGTGCAGTAATTGGGGGTTTTGTGCACAAATTAATGTCACAGGGAAGGAAGATGCTTTTTCACTGGAATAATCAGGATGCATTCAGACATCAAGGGTGGCTACAATCTGTTTTGTAGTAGCTGCTGTAGTCACAATAAGAATTCCTACTGGATCACTGAAATGTTTTAAAATTATGCAAATCAGACGTCCTCAAACAAAAGTCAGGTGATTGAGACAAAGCTGCTTATTTATGAACCCGTAGCTTGTGCAGCATCCAAGTTACATGGGCAGAGATTTTTATTCTGTGTGGCTGTTTATAAAACACTGAGAGAATTTCTCATGAAAGATGCTGGCAAAGTGGGATATAGGAGCAAGGAGCTTAGGATGTACCAGGGGGGTCGGGTGAGTCTGAAGCTTAGATCTGAGTATGAAATGTGGTGGAATATTTTGTTAAATTCTGGGTTAAATAGGCCTCAGTACTTTGTAGCATTTTAGGTTTCTCCTTGGGGAACACTACCTAGCTAGATTAACTTACAGTTGGGCCTGGTAGTATGACACAGAATATCCTCAAAGTTCAGGTCATCCAAAATAAGTCTCTGTACTTCTCACGTGTTGAAAGACAGAAGCTTTTATTCATCATTCAGCTCATGTCGTGATTGTGTATTTGTGTTTGGGGTGTGTGCTTGTATAAAATGGCTTGAGATCATATGTAGGATTCTGAGAGTAAAGTAGCATTAAATAGGATAGGAGGCCTACGTGTTGCAGGTACAATGGCTTAGGATATTGACTTTTTTTTACTTAAAATATAGAATCCAAGGTACTAAAATCATGTATTTCTGCTTGAAAGTTAGGACTTGATCTCTTCTGTATTTGTGCTTTTCAAGTATGGCTGATAGAAAGACAAGGTCTCGATGCTAAATGACACGCTGTTTTATTTGGTTTTGTCTCTTTTTTTTTTTCATTTTAATTGTAGGAGTTCCATCTGGAATATGACAAACTAGAAGAAAGGCCTCATCTGCCATCAACCTTCAACTACAACCCTGCTCAGCAAGCCTTCTAAAGACTTCCCTTTTCTTGGGGTATGGCTGTCTCAGCACAATACTCAACATAACTGCAGAACTGATGTGGCTCAGGCATCCTGGTTTTAATTCCTTGAGGATCTGGCAATTGGCTCATGCGAAGGGTCACCATTTGAGGTCCTGCCTTACTAATTATGTGCTGCCCAACAACTAAATTTGTAATTGTTTTTCTTTAGTTTGAGCAGGGTCTGAATTTTTGTTTTTGTTTTATTTTTTGCCAGCAGACAAGCTTGGGTCTGTAAAGACAAGCGAGTACACTGACAAAAGTTTACCACTTAGTTTTCCAAAATGTAAAAACAAACAAAAAAACAAAAAAGACAAAAAATTAGACAACAAAATTTGCATTGTTCATTGTAGCACTATTGGTAATAAAAAATGTTTGTGCATTTTTATGTGAAGATCCTTCTCGTATTTCATTTGGAAAGATGAGCAAGGTTTGCTTCCTTCATTTTACTTCCCCTTCTGTTTTTGAAAGGCAGTTTTCGCCAAGCTTAATGCAAGAATATCTGACTGTTTAGAAGAAAGATATTGCCACAGTCTCTGGTTAGTTTCCAGAGTTGTGTATTACTGAGCTTCATCTTTCCAGAATGAGCAAAACACTGTCCAGTCTTTGTTACGATTTTGTAATAAATGTGTACATTTTTTTTAAATTTTTGGACATCACATGAATAAAGGTATGTATGTACGAATGTGTATATATTATATATATGACATCTATTTTGGAAAATGTTTGCCCTGCTGTACCTCATTTTTAGGAGGTGTGCATGGATGCAATATATGAAAACGGGACATTCTGGAACTGCTGGTCAGGGGACTACTTTGTCGCCCTGTGCACTAAAGGGCCAGATTTTCAGCAGCCAAGGACATCCATACCCAAGTGAATGTGATGGGACTTAAAGAAGTGAACTGAGACAATTCACTCTGGCTGTTTGAACAGCAGCGTTTCATAGGAAGAGAAAAAAAAAAAAAAAAGATCAATCTTGTATTTTCTGACCACATAAAGGCTTCTTCTCTTTGTAATAAAGTAGAAAAGCTCTCCTCACTGCAGTGTTGACTTTGATTTGAGATTGTGAAATTATTTCTTCAACAATGAAAAATGGAAAAAAAAAAAGTTGAAGTATTAAAACTATCAAGCTGTACAGTGGTTAAGACACTTGAAGAGTCTTTTTGCTGCTGACAAGTAAATTTATGAGAGATTTTTATATTCTTTTCCACAGTAAAGCTTCCACAGCCAAAAAGTTTGGTTAACCTTGGTTTCAGATCACCCCTCTATAATAGAAAACAGCAAAATCATTTTTAGAAAGGTGGGTGGGGTAACATTTCACATGATAGAAAGATGCTTCAGGAATTCATCACAGAAGGAACACTTGGAAGAAGCTTGGTTTAGAACTGATCGTAGTTCCAGGTGATATTTTCCCACTTCAAGCAGAAATACATTTCATTTGATGATCACTATTACTTGAACTTCCAAATGCAAACAAACATGAACATGCACTGATTCTGAAAATTATGACCGCTCTGTAGAGCGGAGGAAGAAAAGCCTGAACCATTTGGATAGTTTCCTTTTTCTTGGTGTGACTGCCACTTCTCATTGAGTTGCCTCTGGTGATGTAAACCACTTCAAAATAACTGAAATTAGCAAAGCAAGACAAGGCAAAAAGCACATGCCAATGGATGGGGTGGTGTGGGGTTTTATTTTCAGGTTTGGATCTGGTTTTCTATGTAGTGCAAAACCAGCAGGTTGGCTTGTATTGAATTTTGCCTGGAAATTGGACCATTAATGGCATTGCTATGGTCCTGTATCAGGCATGTAACAATTCTAAATTCTACACTTTTTTATATCTGTTTTAAGATGATAGACATAAAAATACAAGACTATTGTTTATTTCTTTTTATTATGAAAGCAAACTGCTTTCTCAACTTGAAGAAGAAGATGGTTATAATCCCGATGATGGCTGAGAGCTGAAAAAGATGGGTTTTTTCTTTCTCTTTTTTCTTTTTTCTTTTCTTTCCTGTTTTCCTTTTTGCTCTTTCGTTTCTTCTCTCAAATAGGAGAAGATACAAGGATATATTTGACTGTCCTTTTAAAAGGACAATTTTCCAAAAGTATCCTGTTCACAATCTTACATTTTTTTTTTTTACTGTCAGAGGTCTGCTATGGTCTTTGCTTTTAGTTTTTTTATTTTTAAGGATTTCTGAAACAATGTTTACATCTTCAAATCAAATGTGATTATTTCTTATTATATGGGCCTGGGTTTTATTGATGTCATTTTTCATCTCTGTAGGCACTCTTATGGAAACAAGCAACCTAAGTTACATTAAAAATGGTAACTTATACTGGTAAATACCTATGGTACTTTATAAATGATTCAGCTGAAATTGGGAACCTACGTTCTCCAAAGAGTTACTTTGATGGTAGAGTTGTATTCAACAGCTCAATGCTTCAAAAATGCAAGATGTTTGATTTTAGCAAACTTCTCACCTGTGAGTAAGGAACTGGTGCTTTACTCCCCCCAAGGGGAAGAACATTCTGGGTCTCCAAGCATATATGGAGACATTAAAATCTGTGACTTAATTTCATGTTACACTCTGGCTTGAAGCAGGAGAAACAGATCTAAACAGAAAACAAGGTGTAAAATCGGAAGCACTTCTTAGCTGATACCACATTAATTTAAAAATTTAAAAAAAAAAGAAGCTGCCTTTTTCTCTGAAAGGAAGAAAACCTCAGCTCTCATTTACACATTTCCACACCTGACAAATTGGCAACTGAGTTGACCTGGAGATTTTTAACACTGACAGTTAAGGTCTGAGGCTTATTCAATATGTTTTTACATTCCACTAACACTATGTATAAGGGGAGAGAATAGAATAGGAGAACTTATTTGAAGTTGGTTTTTTTTTTTCCCTGATCATGATTCTGTTGTACAACAATGTGCAAGGTAAGTTCTGAGTAGTAAACCCGGTGTTCTTGGGAACCAGTAGAAGCATTCCTATTTCTGGTCTCAGTTCTAACATGTTTTTAGATTCATCGCTCCTTATTGAGTATTGCTGATAAATCTTTATTTTAGCTCAAATTTCTCTGGAAATCCTCTACCCTGAATTTCCAGGGCTAAGATGGGTTTCACCCATTTGATTATCCTCAGTATTGCAGGAAATACTTGCAGTTGTTATTTTAGCAGTTCCTGCTTGTGGGAAAACCGAGGGGACCAGGGAGTTGTGGAAAGGCACTCCACCTGGGTGTTTAAAACGAACAGACAAAAAAAATCAAACAAACCCCCAAACCACACAGGACTAAATCTCCTGTACTTTAGTACCTGGTGCCACAAATACTTCAGCACGTGAGAACCTTCATGGGCTTGATTAATCTAATTGGAGACCTGACTAATCCGGGGAAGCCTACAGATACTCACGTGGGTAAAACTATTTTGCACGTGACTTTGACCTCTGTGAAAGTGTCGACTGTGAGTGTGTCAGGATTCAGGACTGACCACGCTGCTCTTTCACAGCCGTGACATCTAGATAGTACAAAGGTGTATAATCATATCACATCACTGCATGTCGTGTCTCAAATCCTCTCTATCCCCGAGCCAGTATTTTTGGTCCTTTTCTATTTCCATTTTGCAGTTTCCATGAAAAAGAACATTGAGAATGTACACAAAATACGAACTTGTGTATTGTAACCAGATGTGAAATTGCTTGCAGAGTGCTGAGGGACTCTCTCTGGTGACTGTAAGGAGACCAGAAACTGTCTTTGGCAGGGCCTAAGCAGTGTTGGAAGGCATGAAGGTTGAGGGGGCAGTTGGCTCGATCCCACATGGCTCGTAGGTGGCTGTGCCTGTTGAAGAAGGGTGTTCAGTTTCTAAATAACATGGTTTTAAAAGTGCTTGTCACCTAAAAGGAGCACATTTTAATTTTATTTTTTTAAATTAATTCCCTGTGACTTGTGATTGAAAGTACTTCCATGGCTGGGTGTGGACTGAAACAAAGAAGAAAATTTGATTGCTATCTGCCACACTCCGGAAGAGCTGCTGAATGCACGGCTGTCTTCCTAAGCATGAGGTAGTTAGTGCTTTTGATTTAAGATCCTAAATGTAACAATGGCTTCTATTAAAGCAAAGTTTCTGAGTCTGCTTAGTCTTCAAAGACCATCCCCTTTCATCATGTTCGTCAAAATATGCCACTGCCTAAAAATTACACTGGTGGTATGAATTCTGGTAAAGAACGCAGTTTGGGCCAGGCAGTTGGTCTGGGCTGACAACTGATGCTTTTATGTTTTCAGATAGTATGAGAATTAACATGGCAGAGCTGTTGTCGTTTCTCTCTTCTGATAAGCATGCGTGTTCTCATTTCCACAAATCTGAAAGCTTCTGATACCTTTAAAAGACCAGAGGAAATGCAGCTGGATGACTTATTTTGAAATTGTGGTTTGAATTACTTCAGTAGGTTTACCTCTTACAGCCAACTTCCAGTTGGAGTTAAACTGGATTTTTTTGGAAGTAATGTTAAAGCATATAGAACAGTGCTTTTGAGTATTAGTGATTCAAGTCACTTCAGAATTAGCAGTGCTAACCAAGCTCACATATTATTTTCCTAGACTTCGGTTTATCGTTTGCATTTCGTATTCCCTTGTTGCTGTTAACGTGCCAGTATTGGAGGTGGGTACACGTCAGAATTTTCCTGCTGAAGCTGCCAGAAGAATTTCCTGCAAAATCACTTCTTTGAACTCCCTGTGGTTTCTCAAACAAACAATCCAGGGAAGGAGCAGCCAATTTTCCTGATTGCAGCCTCTTGCATCACCTGTAAGACGGTCCTGATGAGGAGCAAGGGGAAGGCAGGCGTCTGGGGCTGCTCTGCCTGCTGCAGACCTCGATGACGTTCTGTGGAAACTCCTTCAGCTTTTCCTACAGCTCTTCTTTTGGAGAAAAGTTTGTTGTTCCCCTGCCCCTGGCTTTGTTTCTACCAGCCAGCTGGCATCTCCCTCCCTTTGAAGGCCAATGGTGGGCATCACAGCATTGGTTTCAAAAAGCCGTTTTGATATTGTGCATATATATATTTGCTCTTCACAAAGGCGGTTCGTTACTGGCACTTTCATGGAAGACAGTGAGAGGCACCTCCAGGATGGACGTCACGAGGACCACCAGTCGGCTTCTTCAAGGAAACAGGGACATGTGAGCCCATTCCCATCAGTTGGCCCCTCTGGGTGTGTGGTAACGGAGCCCCACCATGACCCCTCCAGCCCCGAGGTACACGATGGAGTTGGAGACATCCTTGCCATGGGCTGCACGAGCTGCCTTCAGGTGGGTGATCAGCAGTTGATGCCGGGTCACAGGGTAAGGAAGGGCCTGAAAAAGCAGGGAGCAACCTGTTTTCCTGCCGTTGAAAATTTCATACAGATATTTAACTTTGTTCACTGGCTTTCTCAGCCCTGGCTGCTCCTGACGCAGCCTGTCACCATGGAGCATCCCAAATCCTGTCCTCAGCAGATGACAGGCGAGCTAGAATCTTCACAACAGGTCCCTTGTACCCAGCTTTACTCTCTTAAAAATCAGGCATTGATGAGCATTTTTCGCTTCTGACTGATCCAAATAGACTTTGAGTCCGGACTCAGTTATTTGTGCAGAACTTTAAAAATGGATGAGATTACCTGGTAAATGTTAAAATACTGCCTCAGCATCTCCTCTGACCACAGATGACGTAGGGGTTGGATGCATGCAGGAGGACTAATGATCAAGGTTACTGTGTCACCCAGTGAGCTGTTGCCTTAATTTTCAGCTGACAGCACTTTATGTACGGGGGACGGCAAGGAGACGAACTGAGTGCTGACCGCAGGGAGACTCAATGCCAGTCATTCAGAAGGTAAGAAAGACGAGAAGTCACAGCCCGCCTGAGCTGGGAAAGCAGGGCTGGAACTTCCCTTCAGGTGGCAGGCAACAAATCTACCTGATTGAAAATTTATTTTTTATAATAAGAAAGCTCTGGACCGCGAGCCCCACCACTGGAGGCTGCCGTCGTCACAAGCGCTGACAGCAAAGCCTGGCTGGTGGGAATGGATTAACAGAGCCAAGGACTAACTGAGATGAGTTCCGTTTCTAGTATAAAAACCTATTCCATATCCTAAACCTGGGATTATTTTCATTTTTACTTAGAGCTAGCATACTTTATCTGAAACCCTTTGGTATTAGGAAAGGCAACTGGCCTGAGGGCAGCATGGTAGTGTGCTGGTGGAACTAAGGACAATATTTGCAGCCATTTGTATTCATGTCACAGCGTGGATTCTTAATAGCCTTCCTGCCAAACCTTGCTCAATAGTCCATTTGGAGAACCTATGGATCAACTTTATTTTTAAAAGTTTGACGTCGCACTCTGCAGTGGGAAAGTGATTGAAAAAGGCAGCCAGAGGAAAGTGCTACTTCCCATATTTATTTTTCTATTATTTCTGTACCTTCTTGTCTGCTGTATCATCAAGTTCAGCTATCGGCTCTGAAACCGGCACATTTTGTTCTACCTAATTGCCTATGATAAAGACTAAGGAATAAAAATATAACTATTGCTTGTGGTACTTTGGCATCGAAGAGCTTGTTCTGTTGTGTTGCCATGGTGGGAAATGCTGGGTAATAACCAAACTTTATTTGTAAAATAAGTGTATTTTCTTGGATCAATAGGTTTTCTGCAGACCTGCTTTGATGAGGGCACTTCTTAAGGTGGCTTTTCAAATGTCAGTACCTTCCTGTTGGGAGCAATTCCTATGTAAAACATTTTGGCAGGTATCATCTTGCTTACCTATTATCTTCAAATAATGATGAAAGAGGCTGGATCTGTCCCTGCTGGATGCTGGATTTGGGGCTGGCTGGAGCAGAGCACTTGTGCTGCACCCCCAAAAAGTCCTGTTGAGGCAGGATGACGTTCAGCCAATTCCCATTATTTTCCTTCACAGTTAAGAAGGTGAAAATAGCAGCTGCTTCCTCACTTCTAGATACTTAATTTCTTTAATTTTGGGTCTGGCTGTGTGTATACATGGAGATCGTGCAGATTTTAACACCTGGGGGGTACTAAGCATGACTTCACATGGGCTCTCCGGGACTTAACCAAGCCGGTGGTGAGAACTGGGACGCACAAACTATTTTCAAGCCGTGCTTCGATTCTTCTGGATTTACCTGCAGGGTTGCCACCCCATCGTGATGAGGACGCTGGCTTCCAGGGCTGTGGGCGAGTGAGGGGGCCGCAACCCCCCCTCTAGACATTGCACCTCGCCCAGTACGCGGCGTTAATCCAGACCAGCAAAGCTCCCGGGCCAGATAATCCCGTTGCAAGCTGTCCCTTCCGCCCCCGGAGGGGCTTGAATTAGGTCAACGGGGTTTACATTTGCGTTTTATTTATTTATCTAATTTTTTTTTTTTTTTTTTTTCTGGATACTCCCCCGTGGGCTCCCTGAAGGCCGAAGGAGGCGGGGAGGGAGGCGGGGAGCGGCGGGAGCTTTACCCGATGGCAGCGGCCGCCGGGCGGCGGATGCCAGCGGCGGCCGGGCGATGGCGAGGAGCCGGGCGGCTTACGAGTACACGGAGGCGGAGGACAAAAGCATGCGGCTGGGGTTCCTCCTCATCGCCGCCGGTTTGCTCTCCCTGCTGGGTTTGGGCTGCTGCTGGCTTCGCCCGGCGCTGCAGGAGCGGGGCGGCGGCGGCTCCGCCAACTGCACGGTGCTGGCGGTGCGGCAGCTCGGGGAGCGCTTCGCCTGCACCTTCTCCTGCGGGGCCGCCTGCCGGGGCACGGCCCGCTACCCCTGCCTCCAGGTCCTGGTCCGCACCTCCCGCTCCTCCGCCCCTGCCCTGCTCCATGAGGACGAGCGGCAGCTCCGCACCAACCCCAAGGTGAGACCCGACATGCGGGGTGGGGGGAATGGGACCCGCAGGGCGAATCCTGCCCCCTCGCCGCGGTGCTGGGCGCCCTCTCACACCCCCCCCCCCCCCCACCTTGTGCTCTTCTTTGGGGGCCGGGCCCCCTGCAACTGCCCTCCGTCCGGGTGGGGGGTTTTCGCCGATGGGGAGGGGGAGGATGAATGAAGTTGCGGAGCATCCCTCCGAAATGCCCCTGTGCTGTTACTCAGCAAAAGGTATATATATAGTATAGATAAAAACACTATACGTGGGGTGTGTATGTATATATAGTGTACGTATATATAGTATAGTACTACACCATACTATATAATATAGAATCATAGAATGGTTAGAGTTGGAAGGGACCTTAAAGATCATGGAGTT